>CM040119.1:351424802-352025545 GCA_022559845.1 Amorphophallus konjac | reverse complement strand
ACGATGGATGCATTAAATGAAGTCAATTTCTTTACAAACTATCATTTTTCACCTACCAAAAGGGCCCTTTGAACCTTTTTCTTTCCTTCCATTACTGGTTTTGGCTCTGAGAATGGGCGTTCCTCGATGTTACTTATGCAAGTTGTCAAAAATCGAGTAGAGTTCTATCGTCCTCGAGGCCACGGTGGAAGGGGATCATCCATGGCGGAGTTGACGACAAGGAGATTCACCATAAAGTACATGCTTACCCACAAGAAGAGGCACAGCTTCATCCAACAGTCCCTGGTTGAGCTCTCTCGAGAGCGCAACATCAGCCTCTTGCCCAATGACCTGGGCAAAAAGGCGTGCATCTTCTTTTCGTCCCTTGCTCTTGTGAGAAGAGACATCTAACACTCTAGCAGCTGTGTCTACCTTTTTCTTTTGTCATCGTGGAGATCTAGAGAGAGATCCTAAAGGGAATGAGTGACCAGAAATAAGTGTCGAAGAAAATATCAAAAAGCAAAGTAATGTGAAGTATGTGACAATGAAAAGTGATTATGTGTGTTTGCACAAGAGTAAAACGTACTGCACTGGACTGAAATAGTGCACTGTAAGTATCCGCAGTAGATGTTTTCATGAACATTATTTTCTATATGTCCTGTTGTATTATCTATATGAAAATACATGTTTTCTTAGACATGATTTTCTAGATGAACTTTTCTATATGAAATTTATACATAAATGAAACGCATTTGTAAGGAGTGAAATGCGTTCAAGTGGATGGAATCATGTAGTGCAGACATTCTACTCCATATTACACTAGACAGTAACATTCTGTTCAATAATGATATCTGGAGAGGGGGATTTCTGTAGCCCATCTAGAAAGCGGCCAAACTAGGTCCATCAGGACTAAACGAGGCCCAACTCATCTAAGCGACAGTCCCGCAGGGCCCACTTAAGCTAGAAAGCCCAAATAAGTTCACTCGGGATCACACCCTTCCTCGGTGGCCCTTAGGCTCGGAAGGCCCGAGTGTCGGCCAGGTCAGAGAAAGACCCATGCCCGATCTATCCCCTCGCCGGGAAAAGGGCAGGCGATCAGCGCCCACTCCGACCTATCCTCATCCGAGCTATGCCTATCGCCCGGACAGGGTTGACACCTTTTATGCTCGGGACGACCGACGATTGCTTATCCATGCTGCCGTTGAGAACCCTTTATGAGTAGGAGTTTATGAGGATAAGGGGCCCATGATCCCTCAAGGCTATAAAGATCCCACGATGAGGACGTAAAGATCCCACGTTGAGGATGTAACGCCCGCCTGAAACCTCTCAACTTACGGGACTCATGAAGCCAGTGCACTATATAAACCTGGGACTACCTCCAACGAAAGGTAAGGGCTAGCACACGCCTATACCCCCTGAGCAGGAACCACTTCACCACCTTGGTGTAGAGGGATCTCGTGCATCTCCTTCCTCCTCCCTTCATCGCTTCCATCATTGCTCGACTGACTTAAGCATCGGAGGGTTTACCCCAGGGAATCATCCTTGGACCCCCTGATCCGTTTCCCTTCTTTGCAGTTCACTATCCGGTGATCATCTATCCCGCTCAGGACAAGCACGAGATCACGCCTCTTCAATATCTTTTACATAAGATTGAAATAATTTGCACAGAAGTGAAATATTTTGTATAGAAGTGAAATATTTTGCACTGTCGTGAAAAAGAATATGCACTAAGATGATAAAGTTGCATTGTAAATGCACTAAAATGATAAAGTTACATTATAAAGTCCAATCAAATGTATTCGTGAGGAGTGAAACGTATTCAAGTGAATAGAATCGTGCAACAATGACATTTTGTTCCATATTACATGCACTACACTGCAATATTTTATGGTATACTGATACTTTTTCCACATAAGTGAAATATTTTACACATAAGTGAAACGTTTTGTACAGAATTGATATTTTGCATTGCCATGAAAAAGAGTTTACAATGGGATGATAAAATTGCATTACTTTCTTTTCTTAAAGTCCAATAAAATACATTCGTGAGGAGTGAAACGTGTTCAACTAGACGGAATGACAAAACACTGACATTATGACTCAATATTACACTAGACTATAACATTCTGTGCTATAATGATATATTTTACACATAACTGAAACATTTTGCACAGAAGTGAAATTTTTTGCACATAAGTGAAATCTTTTGCCTAAGTGAAATATTTTGCAGAAAAAGAAAATATGTTTGGAGTGGACTAAAATATTTTATCTTGTACGTATTAATGAAACTCATTGCACTTAATTCACTTGTAATATAGTACACTGAATACAGACATTAAATAGAATATTTTTCAGTTCATTATTTCTTTACTTATATGTGGTTAATGACATAAATATTTGCAACCATGACTTGAAAATCATTTACATCCTTCCCGGACCTTTTCAACTTCACCATTCGAGAAATTGAACATAATCTGACACTAAAACTTCCTTCATGGCCACGGCCTAGGCAAAAGATCCAATTGTAGTCAGATCATGAAGACAACACAACAGCTACTTTGGGTAGGCATAACTTGAATACATGCAAATGAACATCAAAATAATCCACAAGCGTATCGATAGTGTCTTCAATGTCCTTCTATGTGTTTGTTTCATTGAGCATTAATGAGTTGGACCACCCCCTACCTCTTCGTGGTCATCCTCTTCCCAAACCGCTCCTTCAAATGAGATGCTTTGAAGCGAGTCTCTGCATGTTGGATCCTCCTTCCACAACATAGAAGTCTCAGAATCAATGTCATATCCTCCAAACTAAATGTCAACAGCTTTTGTCCAAGCCGAAAAATATTTCCCTTCTAATGACAACAAAATATGTCCTCTAACAAAAAATTGCCAAAGGAAATTCAGGCATGTTCATGAATGCTGTGAAGGGAGTATTCTTCAGTAGATTCTTATGACACATTACACCAAAAAGGACCTATACGACACTTACCTTCGGTTCCGTTGGTCATAGGAATAGGCTGTACTATACCTACGATTTTGTGGATTTATATATTAGCTACTCTCAATGTCATAGGTAAGTAGCGTATCATACCTATAGTTTGGTAGAGTTGTATTAATAGATAGGTATACCTATGACACTTATCTACGACTATATATGTTGTCGTTGGTATAGACTGGACTATCTACGATCAATGTCATAGGTATGTGATGTTACATACCTACCGTTCAGTAATGTCATAAGGATAGGTCAGACTAGTAGAAAAAGATTATCCCATTTTTGAATAAAAAATAAAACTAGGAAAAATAGGAAAAAAGGAAGAAAAGAAAAAAAAGAAAAAAGAAGAAGAAGAAGAAAAAAAAACCCTCCCCATCAACTTAACCCCTCTGTCCCCCACCGAAACCCCCCTTTCTTCCTCTTCCTCCTTCATCTTCCACCTCCATTCGCCCCCTCTTCCCCCCCTCTCTACTGGCGGCCGACACGACGTGGAGGGATGCAGTGACCGACGGCGACGGCAGGTGGTGGACGTGGGGGCGAGTAGGGGGGCAACTCCACCGACAGGGCGAGCAGCGGCAAGCGGCGGATGCCGGGGGGGAGGATGAGGCAGCGGCGAGCAGCGGCGATTGGCCGCATGGGGTGGTGACCTGGTGAGGATGCTCACCTCCGGAGGTAGGGTAAATGTTCTAGACCCTCTCGTGGTTGTTTTGCCTTTGATTTGAGCTTGAATATGTGATTATTTCTTGCATTAGAGTTGATTCCATGCTAGGGTTGATTCTATGCTAGTGTTGTGCTGCCAATCTTCCAATCTTTAATCTCCCATTGTGCAATTAAAAATTCAGCAAATTTGCATTTATGTCCACCTTACAATCCCCGAAGTTAATGGTCCCCACAGCCTTTGAGTAAAAAGTAATGTAATAACGGTGGATAAAGAATTGTGCAACTTTCTCAACTTCCTTAACGGAAGCTTTCCTCCATCTTGCTAGCACCTTTCTCCTTCCTTCTGAAATGAAAGAATAAAATTTCACGAATCACTTATTCACATACACAAAATATCACAGTTAAAATATTTCACTACAGAAATGACATAATTTGTTAAAAAAATGAAACATTTTGGGACAGAACTGTAACATTATACTACAGAACTAAAACATTATATATGATTACAAAAATAAAATATTTTGTTACAGAAATATAATAAATTGTTACAGAAATGAAATATTTTGTAGTAGAAATGAAACATTTAGATTAAGATTAAAACATTACATGACAACATTCATGAAATACTTTGTTAGATGAATGGAACAGTTCCATACAAAAATAAAAGATTTTTTTATAAAAATAAAACTTCTCATTTCACTTGGACGATCAGACATAATTTTTTTTACAGACATGAAACTTTTCGTTATAGGAATGAAATACTTTGCATGTCTGAATTAAATTTTTTGTATGGATATCAAATACGTTAATGAGAATCTAACACAATATAGAAAAATAAAAAAAATATTATAGGATACCTACCTTTCTCACACTGTTGTGTAGATCTGGCAAAAGTCTCCTCTTCACCTATCTCAGTGGATGGCATTTCTCTCTAGCCCTCCACACTGACAAAAGAAAAAGGCAGGCGTAGCTACTAGAGTGTTGGCCGTCGCTTCTCTCAAGAGCAAGGGAAAGAGAAGCTACACACCCCTTTGCCCAGGTCATTGGGCAGGAGGTTGATGCCGCGCCCCCTGACGAGCTCCACCAGGGACGGCTAGATGAAGTTGTGCCTCTTCTTGAGGACGAGCACGTATCTTACGGCGAATCTCCTTGCCGTCAGCTCCGTCATGGACAACTCCCTCTCACCGTGGCCCCGACGACGGCAGAACTCTGCTCGATTTCCAACAACATGTACAAGTAACACCGAGGAACGCCCATTCTAAGAGTCAAAACTAGCAATAGAGGGAAAGAAAAAGGTTCAAAAGGTAATTTTGGTCGGTGAAAAATGATGATATATATGCAAAAGAATTGACTTCAATTAATGTGGCCATTACAATGATACTTCACACCTCGTTCATCTGCAAGACTTATCATGTCATGTTGGCCTAGATCAATGCAAGACGATGTTACACGTTGAAGTGACGAAAATGCACCCGATACTTTACACAAAGCATTTCTCTCGAGAAAAAAGAGGAATGTATCGTTGCACTAGATACGGATGCATCTCAAATTTCAATTGATCTCCTTCAAAAGCTGGAAGGCACCAACTCGTGAACGGTACTTTCCTAATCTTTGGCTCGCAAGAAGAATCATTGACCTTCGAAGTCGACCTAGCAACTCATCAACACAGTTTCTTTGATTCTCTCTCTCTCTCTCTCTCTCTCTCTCTCTCTCTCTCTCTCTCTCTCTCTCTCTCTCTCTCTCTCTCTCTCTCTCTCTCTCTCTCTCTCTCTCTCTCTCTCTCTCTCTCTCTCTCTCTGTGTGTGTGTGTGTGACACACGCTGCGTAAATGCATTTGCAAGACTGAGAATATATATCTCCCTTTCAAACTTTAGGGTCGGCTCCACACGTCTTCAGTTTTCAATCACTGTTTATGAGGGGGCAATGAGCATCTTTCTGAAGAGCATCATCCTCTGCACTTTTTGTGTGCTTAGTACGACTTTAGGGTTGAGAGAGAGAGAGAGAGAGAGAGAGAGAGACATATGCAGTGGCGTGACCGCGCGCCAATGAGCACAGCAACTGTTTATTCTCGGGGCATTATGTCCTATCAGAGAGAGATCCGAAATACCCAGAAAAGTGATCGCCAAAGATCTCAGAAGCTGTTCATAATTGTAATATCTTGCAGCGATTTATGTCCTACTCCGTGGAATTCTTCATCGTTATCTGGTTCTTCCCTACCGATGAGATCATTCGCACATTAAACAGGAACCCGCGGTTCCGTGTCTCTGCCTTCTAAACAATAATGATACCCGGTCTTCTCGTCAGCGACAGCATCTCGGCAAGGGAAGCAGCATCCAGCTGGAGCTGCATCCGTAACAGGAGAGAGATGCGGACGGGGGCCTCACCCGATTCACCATCCTCGCCAGAGTCGACTCGCGGTACACCGCCGGCCTAGTGCTCTCCGACAAGGCAAACCTTGCAGCATGGATTAACAATTTATGGGGTGTTTGGTTTTAATTTTTCACCTCTTTTTTCTCTCAAAATAAAAATTAGGAATATACAACTCATTTGGACATATTTGGTATGACCTCTCTAATTTTTTAAGATAAAATTTCATCTCATTATAATCTTCTCCAAAATAAAAAAAATCTTTTCATATTTTTTTAAGAGAGACACGACATCTACGCGTGCTCGAGAACGGAAACCCTCCTCTCTCTCTATCTCTCTCTCTCTCTCTCTCGGCCCCCTCCCTCTCTCCCGACGCTCCCTCCCTCTCTCTCCCGGAGCTCTCGTCCTCTCTCTCCCGATGCTCCCTCTCTCTCTCTCTTGGCGCTTCCTCTCTCTCTCCCGGCCCCCTCTTTCTCCCTCTCTCCCGGCTCTCCCTCCCTCTCTCCCTACATGCTCCCTCCCTCCCTCTCCCTCTCTCTCCTGGCACTCCCTCCTTCTCCCTTTCCCCCAGCTCCCTCCCCCCTCCCCCCTCCCGATGCTCCCTCTCTCTCTCTCTCTCTCTCTCTCTCTCTCTCTCTCTCTCTCTCTCTCTCTCTCTCTCGGCGCTCCCTCGATCCCTCTCTCCCTGTGCACTCCCTCCCTCTCCCTCTCTCCCGACGCTGTCTCTTC
Organism: Amorphophallus konjac; assembly: GCA_022559845.1. Lineage (NCBI taxonomy): Eukaryota > Viridiplantae > Streptophyta > Magnoliopsida > Alismatales > Araceae > Amorphophallus > Amorphophallus konjac. Next base: position 352,018,815 of record CM040119.1, on the reverse strand, counting down.
CAACCCCCTCCCTCTCTCCCGATACGCTCCCTCCCTCTCTTTCTCTCTCTCCCGATGCACCCAGTCCCCCCTCCTGGCACACCCTCCCTCTTTCTCTCTCCCAGCACTCCCTCCCTACATTATCATACTGTTACCTTCACCGTATTCTCCCATGTTCTGCTCACCCATCTATTACGGAGGAGGTAACAATTTATGTTAATAGCTTTTTTTTCTCTTTTATGATTGATATCAATCTCCTTTGAACTATTTTTGACACTTTAATAATTAAAAAAGTAATAAACATTGTCTTCCAAATAGGTCTATGGAAATTTTAGAAATTATGATACTTCTACCAAAGAGATAATATCAATTTTTTTTAATTTTAAAATTTAAGTCAAAAATTGATACAACATAATTTTTTAGATAGAAAGAATTTTTTAAAAAAAATATTTCCAAACACCCTTTTTTTAAAAAAATTCATATACCTTTAAAATCTTTTGAAATTAGCCTTATACCTCTACCTTTATGGTATTTACCGCAATACCCTCCATACCTTAGTTAACTAAAGGTGGGTGAAAGAGGTACTGAAAATCTTTAACCTACCCTTGGTTAAACTATCATAGGATGAGAGAGAGAGGTGTAGGGGAGATAGAGAGAACAAAGGGAGGAGGGTTCCCCTCCACCCCCTCTAGTGCCGACACTCCGGACAGAGGTACACACACACACACACACACACACAGAGAGAGAGAGAGAGAGAGAGAGAGAGAGAGAGAGAGAGAGAGAGAGAGAGGAGGGCGTCGGAGGGGATCTCCCTCTAACACCGACATTCTCTCCATCTAGAGAGAGTGAGAGATAGAGAGGGTGGGGGTTGAGAGAGTGAGGGGACCAGAGAGAGAGAAAGAGAGGGGAGGGCACTGGTATCCCTTGATGTATAGAGAGAGAGGAGGGAGAAGGAGAGTGGGTCAGTGGAGAGGGTGACATGAGACAGGGATCAGAGAGGAGAGGGGTGAGAGAGAGTGGAACTCTCCTCAAGTAGGAACAATTTATCATTTTTTTAATTTGAAACCTAAAAGTCACTTCGAGTCGGAGCTACTTCAAGTGAAAGTCGCTCCAATTTGGTGTGACTTCCCCTATTCCTCCCTCTCCTCACCGCTCCCCCTCTCTCTCTCTCGTCTCTCTCTGCATCAGCGTTGGAGTTGGGCATTGCCGGCCTGCCACATGTAGCTAGTCCGCGATAGCGTGATCATGCCTGGCATCAGCGTCAGCATCTACGATGTGCCGAGGCTCATGCCCTCGACATCAGGGGGGACTATCCCCTCCGATGCTCTCTCTCCTCACTCTGTCCTCTCTCTCTCTCACTCACTCTCCCTCACTCTCTCTCTTTCTATATCGTCTGCGCCCACGGGGGTGCCAATGCCAGAGGGGGAGACCCCCTCTGGTGCCCTCCCCCCTCCCGCTCTCTCTCTATCTCTTCACCTCTCTCTCTCCCACGGGGGTGCCACCACCGGAGGGGGAGACACTACAAGAAAAAGTGGCTATAGCGACCGAATTAGCGACCGATTTAATCGGTCGCTAGTCGGTCCCAAATAGAGACCAATTCGGAGACCGAAATAATCGGTCGCATAACCGAGACCGTTTCAGCGACCGCATGTATATCGGTCGCTAATCGGTCGCTATTATTGCGACCGAATTAACTTCGGTCTCCAGTCGGTCGCTGATGCCGTTATACTTCCTACTACGACCCCCGCCCGCCCGAGCCCTCCCGCCCGAGCCCCCCCCCCTCCCGCCCGAGCCCCCCCTCCCGAGCCCCCTTCCCCTGCGGCCCCCTCTCCGCCCTAGCCCCCCTCCCCGCTCCCGCCCGAGCCCCCTCCGCCGGAGCCCCCCCTCCGCCCGAGCCCTCCCGCCCGAGCCCCCCTCCTCCGCCGGAGCCCCCCTCCCCGTGCTGCCTCCCGCCCGAGCCCCCCTCCGCCGGAGCCCGTCGCCGCGCCGCTCGCGTCGAGTCGCCGTCGCCGCTCGCCCTGCCGTCGTCGCCCTCCGCAGGTACCTCTCTCTCTCTCTCTCTCTCTCTCTCTCTCTCTCTCCCTTCCCCCTCCGTCACCGGCCTGCTCCCCTCCCCCGCCGGCCTACTCCCCTCCCCCCTGCGGCCCCGTCGCCGGCTTGCTCCCCTCCCCTCCCCCCTGCGGCCTGCGCCCCCGTCCCCCTCAGATCTCCTTCCCATCCCCATGCCCCTCCCCCTCAGATACACAGAACTAATAAGATTGCAGAGAGGAAAGTGAGAATTAACATTGGTGAAGGAAGGGTCATCAGGGGAGCTAATCAAATTTCACATGAGAAAAGCTAACTAACAGATGAAACAGACTTGTGTCAAAATGCAGCAACCTGCCTGGCATACGTACTGAATGGTAGACATTTCAGTTTGCAACATCTGATTTGGGGCAGGTTTCAGATGGAACCTTTCTCAGAAAAAAAAAACAGATCATTACCTAATGTCTCAGTATGGCGTGCATCATCGATCAACAGAACTCTGAAGCTGTCACCACTGCCAAGACCTTTCTTATCAGTAAGCTTTCCAATATCTCCTCCTGTGAATATGACCGGGCGAAGGAAGGGGGGAAAGGTCAAACCTTGATGATACCAGAAACAGATGGAGATCGTATCAAATGCCCGTTGATAAGCTATTGTCAGCATTTTTCATGTCATGCAAATACAGCTTCAGAAATGGCGTAGAAGGACAAACAAGATAAGTAGGTGAAGAAAGGCCGCGGAGAACCAAGAACTGAAAATAATGCAATTGTTGGTTTATTTTAGTATTGATTCTAATTATGATCATAGTGCATTAGTGGTATATTTTTAGCATTGATTCTAATATATCTTATATTCTTCTCTGCATCCCCAATTGGATTTCACACGTAGGAGTTAGCCAAAATGGGGACGTCTAATAGAACTTTTCAAGTGGCCTTGCATCCTTGCCAGCCTAATTTTTAGGTTCTGCAAGTCTGAACAAATTCCAGCATAGTGAACATTCTTGGCCAGTTTAGTTCTTGTAACCAAAGTCATTAAGGCCATTGGAACTTTAATGTCTGCCATTTATTCCGTGTCCGCTTTTGCTATTTCAGTCTTACCAGACCACGTGCATTGGGTATGCCCTTTTTTATCTATGTATACGCCCATCTGTGTATGTATAATTTGTTTTGAGGATGGCACATCGAGCCCCTTGACAATCTTCATTCTCCCACAACTGTGGTGTTTTTTTAATATATAAAATTGTGGTCAATGGTGTGAAGCATCAACATTTCAGCACCTGTTCCAAAATTTGTTTATTTTTGTTCCATGGGATTTACATTGTTGGTAACGTGCACATTTTTTTGTATTGTGAATATCTTATTTTCAGCATCTTGTCCTCTGCCCATTCCTATTGTCCAGTGCAATCTGACATATTATTTGGGTTGATTCTGTGATTTTGCTACCACAATTCTGGCTGTTGATGGTTGACGCAAGTCACTAATTGAACGGCTCTATGGTTATGCTTGACTTGATATTGCTTACATGTTTATGCCAGGTTGAATGTCCAAAGTATCCAGGATTTAAACTTCATCATAGTTGTGCACTGCTGGGACATGGGTTGGGTGGGGGGGGGGAGAGAGAGACTGGAGAGACAATGTATGGAGCATATTGGAGGTGAAAATATGATAGTTTTTGGGTCAGTCTATGCAGAAAAAGATTTGCCAACAGGTCAAATGGATTGCTTCAGGTTTGTTCATCCTACAAAACAGACTCTTATTGACATGGTGGGTGGGGTGTTGACCTTGTTTGGTTCTAGTGTATTCATCAGCCTCTTTGAACCTTGCTGGTTCAACATTTTATGATGAGATCCCACAAATTACAAAGCTAACAAGAACGTCACAGTTGATGAGATCTTCAGTGGGGAGAATTAAGTTTAAAAAGATGTAAGCAGCAAACACCGAGTGACTGTTCTTGAGCGTCCGGTGTTTGCAATTGGTAGAAGGTGACAGGCTGGATGGATATAACAGAGGTGGAATTTGTAGTGGATGCTGGTGCAGGTTTCGAGTGGCGATGCTGTCTGGCAAACATACAGCTCAGTTGTTATTGTTTGGCAGCGAGGAGGAACCTGTGAAGTATTTTTCTCATTTTCTGTGCCTTCCCTAGGGAGATATGGACTCTTTGTTGGACAATTGGGGGTAAGCCCTGTATCAGCTAGGTAGTATCGGATTATTACTGAAGCATTGGGAGAAAGCTTGCATTCTGAAGGCTGATGGCAAGACCTTGTGGTTAATCTTTGACGCACTCTTTTGACTACATAGAGGGATACAAGGCTATTTAGAAGATTGTCAAGAGACAAAGCGGAGGTCTGTAAGCATGTCTGGGATGTGACTAAAAGGTGGGCATCCTCTCTTAGATGTATCAAAGAGGAAATATAGTGCCCTGAGGCAAATATTGTCATTTTGTGAGTTGCTGGTAGTTGGATGTTCGTCTGGGGTATTGTGGGGGGTGTTCTTTTTGTGGGTTTATGTATATGGGATTTTAATAGTATTCAAGTGTATGCCACACTTTTAGAATGTCACTGGCTGATGTTATGCAGTACCATCCATTTCTGCTGGGTTGGGGAGGGGGATCTCTCTCTCTCTCTCTCTATGTGTGTGTGTGTGTGTGGCTTCTGCTGCAGTGGCAGAGATAAAACACAGGCCACCCAGGTTTGAGCCTGGGTGGTTCCCTTCTTAACCCTCTACTGATACCAACTTTGGCCACACCCGTCAACGGAACTTAATATTTTTTAATAATTTTTTCACATACAAGTTCCTATTAATTAAATCTATATCTTATGAGGCTTTTGGTAGTTTTGTATGCCTCCGCATATGATTTGGATGGATATGGTATCAGACCATCTGGATCCTCATGGTGAGCTGAGATTGCCTCCATCAATCTATATACATGCCTATCTTCTGTGGATTTTGGAAGTGGATTAGTTTAGGACCTCGGGTTCTGGTAAAGTTAAATGATGGTTCGTGTGCAATTTGTGACATATGTTTGAGAATGATGTGCCAATGAAGTTTGTCTGTTTATGAAGCGAGAATTGTTCCTGTTGTTGCTGATTCCATAACAAGCCATGGCGATTCTTCGGTTCACCAGTCTGGTTTTGAATTCTGAACAATACGACCGGGGGTCTAAAATCTGAAATACCGGTAACATCTAACATCCATATCCATGTGTGCGCTCAGCATAACATACTCTTTGCCTTACAATTGACCCATCCTCTCTCTCAAGTAAAGCCCCTTATTTGCATCTCTTTTCTCAATTCATTCTCATAAATCTTCTATGACTATAAGTTGTCAAATATTATTACAATTCCAGTCACCTTGACATCAAGAAGTTTCTAGCTGGCCACAGGCTGTCAGGTACCTATGAGGATTAGTTACAATGTTTTTCTAAAAGTTTTTCTTCCTCCATCTGTTTGTTTAAAGACCTATCATACTATCTTATCCATCCTCAGTAATAAAATGGGGTTTAAGATTGCACCATATTTACTAATGTTCAAAAAGTAACATTGTATGTTTTGATGAGTGAAAAAGTGTCATTTAATGGTTATAAATGTTTCTGTCCTGCATCAGATTTGGTATCAGAGCATAAGGGAATCAACTTATTTTTATAAGTTGAGGTCCTACATTTTGTAATCAGTATGCTTCCTCTTCCGATTATTTTTACTGCATATTTACCTAATGGACAACGAGCAGAAATTGATGTACATGAGTCGGAAGATAAGAATTGGATTTCACCTGACATTGTTAAGTCACTTGCTAAGACCGGAGAAATTGTTATTGAGGGTGACCGTGTATTTGTGGAGTTCTCTAAGAAGTTCAAAACAGTCACGTATGATGATGGAGCTTGGTGTGACATTGGGTCAATGGCTGCCCCATTCATTATTTTAGGAAGAAAGTGGTTAGAAGAAAGAAGTGCGGTTATTGATTCAGAAAGAAAAACATGCACTTTGAGTTTAGTGTTATTTTCTTGTATTTTCGTAATTAAATTAAGGTTTATTTTTAGTTTAGTGTTATTTAGTCGGTTATGTGTTTTGTTAATTTTAATAGTTAGGGTATTGTTGGATGAAAAGTAAAGTGTGTTTTATTATTGTCTTATTCAGTAATGATACCATCAATTTCTTTACTTGATTTCTGCATAGCTAGTGACAGTGTTGTCTTTAAGCTAAAAAGTATCATGCTATATTTTATTTCTGCTAAATAGCTAGTGAAAGTGTTGTCTTTATGTTGGATGTTAAAATAAAATTCCTGTTTTCATTGTGTACATGTATTGCCAATTTCACATGTTACTGCTATGTTTTTAGATTGTGTTATTATCTTGTCAATATTTAATTAGTTGGGTGTTGTATGTGAGCTGAGATGCGTGGGTGCAACCTAACATTGCACGCATCTTAGGAGAGCGTGTTAAGCCCGTGCCAATCAACCTACCCGTTCAAGACTTTGGGATTGATATGCACGTTCTCATTTTGAATGATGAGAATGTGTATATCTAACTCAAAGTCTTGAATTGTCCCGTTTGGACAGTCTGTGAATGTTTGATCGCACTTAGGTGGTTAATTACTATATGTGTTTGTGTTGTTTGTTAAAAATTTTGGCTGCGTCTTCTCACTCCTCTCTGATATACCTTTATTGATTTTGATTATTTTCTTAACCACTTATTAGTAAGTGTTTAAGAAAATTTCTTAATCAATAAATATTTTGTGGTATATCGGAGAGGTGTGGGGAGATGCTGCCGAAATTTTTAGCAAACAACACAACACATATAGTAATTAATCGTGCGATCAAACCTTCACAGATGGGTTAAAAAGTGAAGATCTAAATGATATTTCCGTCCTATTTAAAATGGCAGACATGGACGATGTGAGGTAAGGGTTGTACTTTTTATTTTGTTAAACATGTTAAAGTTTTGTGTGTTTACATTTCATTCGCATAGGGAAAATGTCTGAAGATCGTTCATGGATGTACCGTAGAGTAGTTGATCAGGTGGTGTCTATAGAATTTAAAAATGGAGTTGAGAGATTCATTCAGTTTGCTTTGAGAAATTCTATTGAAGCTGTAGATTGTGAGGGTCGTATCCGATGTCCTTGTGTAGTCTGTAAGAATTTGAAGTGGCTGACAACATGGGATGTACAACGTCATTTATACAGAAAGGGGTTTGTTAAAGATTATACAAACTGGATATGTCATGGTGAAACATTGTGGTCGACCTACGAGCCTGCCAATGTTGGAAGTGGAAGTTCATATGTTGATATGGTCATAGATGCTGCTGGTCCAGGATTCAATGTTCACGAGGAGCATGTACATAATGAAGAACCGCCAAACAAGACAGCTGAAAGATTTTATCAGCTACTCAAAGATGCTGATGAGCCATTGTGGACTGGATGTCAAAATCACTCTCGACTGTCTGCGGTGTCACAATTATTGAACTTGAAATCTGAATTTCACATCAGTGAGATTTGTTTTGATCGTTTGTTACTGATTATCAAAAGTATGTTGCCACAAGATGAGAAATTACCTGAAAATTTTTATCGTGCAAAGAAGATGGTCACTGACTTAGGGCTTGGATATGAGAAAATAGATGCATGTCCTAATCATTGCATGCTATATTATAATGAGGCTAAAAGTAAGGTATCATGTTCCATATGTGGTCATGATAGATTCAAGCCTAAGAAAGGGGACAATTCAAAGCAAAAAGATATACCATATATGTCATTGCGGTATTTTCCTATTGCACCGAGATTGCAGAGAATGTATATGGCACCAAAGATAGCTCAACATATGAGATGGCATGCGGAAAGAGTACGTCGACAACATAATGTAATCAGTCATCCTGCAGATGCCGAAGCTTGGAGTCACTTTAACCGTGCTCACCCTACTTTCTCAAAAGAGTCGCGTAATGTAAGGCTGGGTTTATGTACTGATGGATTCAATCCATTTGGAGGTTCAGTGACTTCCTACTCTTGCTGGCCAGTTTTCGTGACACCATATAATATTCCGCCAAATATGTGCATGAAACGAGAGCATTTATTTCTATCATTATTGATCCCTGGTCCAAAAAGTCCTGGGAAAAAATTAGACATATATCTCAGGCCGTTGATTGATGAGTTGAAGTTGTTATGGACTGATGGGGTTACTACCTATGATGCATGCAGAAAACAAAATTTCACTATGAAGGCTGCATTGATGTGGACAATAAGCGACTTTCCTGCATATGGAATGTTATCTAGCTGGAGCACTCATGGAAAACTAGCATGTCCTTACTGTATGGACAGTTCCAAATCATTTGTACTTAAGCATGGTGGCAAGTCATGCTGGTTTGATTGTCATCGACGATTTCTACCAAGGGACCATCCGTTTAGAAGGCAAAAAGATGCATTCTTAAAGAACAGAATTGAATTGGAAGAAGCTGATTTTGAACGGTTGTCTGGTCCACATTTAGCAGCACGTGTACAGAACTTACCAGATATAGCACAATTGTCGAGCAGCACAAGACAACTCCCTGGATTTGGGAAGGATCACAATTGGGTCAAAAAAAGTATCTTCTGGGAATTGCCTTATTGGTCAACTCTTCTTATACGACATAACATCGACGTCATGCATGTTGAGAAGAATGTCTTTGATAATGTGTTCAACACTGTTATGGACATAACAGGCAAAACAAAGGATAATGTGAATGCCCGTTTAGACTTGAAAATACATTGTAAACGTCCAGAACTGTACCTTATTGATAGAAATGGTAAAACAGTTAAACCGAAAGCAAGTTACGCCCTTGGAGCTGCACAGATTAAAGAAGTATGCTCTTGGCTAAAACAGTTGAGATTTCCAGATGGTTATGTGTCTAACATTGCTCGTTGCGTGAATACAAATGAGGGGAAAATATATGGAATGAAAAGTCATGACTGTCATGTGTTCATGCAGAGGTTGTTACCTATTGTATTTCGTGATATGATGCCGAAGGCGATATGGGGAGCAGTGACTGAGTTAAGTCAGTTTTTCAAAATTTTATGTGCATCAGAGCTCAGGTATGAAGATGTGGAAACTATTGAACAGAATGTGATCACGACAGTTTGTAGATTGGAAAAGATATTTCCACCATCATTCTTTGATTCAATGGAGCACCTGCTTATACACTTACCATATGAGGCTAAAGTAGGAGGGCCAGTACAATTTAGATGGATGTATCCATTTGAGAGGTAATATATATATATTTTCTCCTCATAATTCAATTACATGGTGATGTGTTTTTCATTATCTTATGAACATTCTGGTAGGTGTATGCATGAATTGAAAATGAAAGTTCGCAACAAGGCAAAAGTAGAGGGTTCCATTGCCGAGGCGTACATTATGGAAGAAATATCAAATTTCTGTTCAATGTACTTTGAACCTGAGGTACAAACTCGTCGAACTCGGCCACCACGTAATGATGATGGGGGAGACTCCGTTCACTCTGAGCGACTGTCGATATTTAAGTATCCTGGACGTGCGTATGGACGTTCCTCGAGTCGGATGCTAAATGATAGAGAATTGCACTGTGCAGAAATTTACATCCTTTTAAATTGTATGGAGGTTGAACCTTATGTTGCGTAAGTTCTCTGCTCAAATTACATTGTGTCTATAACTTATTATTTTTCATTCCATCTATAATGCTCCAATGGTCGTAATACAGACAATTTGACTCAGAATTAATCCAAAGATGTCCATATCTCACTGACATGGAGGTTGAAAAAGAACGAGAAAAATCATTCGCTTCTTGGCTGAAATATCGTGTAAGTATTATTACTACTCTTTCTCCTTGTTGGGTCAATGACAAATTCTGACTAGTGTGCTGTCCATATGTAGGTTGAAAATGATTTTATTACTGATCAAAGAATTCGAGTGATCAGTTATGGCCCATCGAAAGTTGCACGTACATATCCAGCATTTATTGTGAATGGGTATAGATTTCACACTAGACAATATGGGCAGAATAAGTCAACAATGAACAGCGGGGTATGTGTGAAAGGAAGTACATATAATGAAAACGAATGTGATTATTATGGTATTATTGAGGAGATCTTAGAATTGCAATATCTCGGAGATGACAACCATATATTTCTGTTAAAGTGTCATTGGTTTGATCCTAATTCTGTTCGAAATGACACAACATATGGGATTGTCGATATCAGACATAAGTCTAAATTGAATACTTATGATCCATTCATTTTGGCCGCACAAGCCCAGCAGGTCTATTATACAAAGTATCCATCGTCTAGAAATAAAGAAAGAAATGATTGGTGGGCAGTTTGCAAGGTTAAGACAAGGCTTTTCCCGGATTATGAGTTGGATTTGACTGAAACAGAGCAGTTGGATGTGAATGCCGAATTCTTTCAATCAGACTTGGGTGATGATGTAGACTTGCCTGCTTCTAGTGATGAATCTGTGGAGGCACCGTCTTTATCTAAAGAGAATGAAGTGGAGGAAGTCGATCCAGAACAACCAGAAATACAGTTGGGGGACTCCGAAGAGGAGGAATATATTAGTGATCAAAATGAATCTGATAATGAAGATGTGAATGCTGAATTTGTTATATCTCCAACATCTGAAGAAGAAATGGAGAATGTTTGATTAATGGTATACAATTTTATCTGGGAATTTTAATACTCTGTAACTTTCTTTCTTTCACTATTTGATGAATATGCATGTATTTTATTACCAGTTGAAGATATGGTTCGAGGACGGCGTGGGACTCCCAGAGGTGGGAGGGGAGAGGGTAGCGGGAGGAGATTTACTTCCGTTTCACCACCGGTAGTAGGTATGTATACTTTCCCTTCATAATGCATTGTAGTATTTGTTGAAAATAATTCATTATGTATTTGTGTTATCTGATTATTATTTTCACAGGACCCACGACCTCTACACCGTTACGACCGACCTCTGCACCGCTACCACCGGTAGTAGGTATGTATACTTTCATGTATAATGCATTGTAGTATTTGTTGAAAATAATTCTTTATGTTTTTGTGTTATCTGATTCTTATTTTCACAGGACCCACGACCTCTGCACCGTTACCACCGAGGGATGCACCGCTACCACCGGTAGTAGGTATGTATACTTTCATGTATAATTCATTTGAGTATTTGTTTAAAATAATTCTTTATGTTTTTGTGTTATCTGATTCTTATTTTCACAGGACCCACGACCTCTGCACCGTTACCACCGAGGGATGCACCGCTACCACCGGTAGTAGGTATGTATACTTTCATGTATAATTCATTTGAGTATTTGTTTAAAATAATTCTTTATGTTTTTGTGTTATCTGATTCTTATCCTTACAGGACCCACGGCCTCTGCACCGTTACCACTGACAACGGGTACATTGACGGCCTATGCACCGCCATCACACATGGCGAGTGGATCTACACCTCCCCCAGCTGAGTCAGGTATGTTCATTTGCATATTTATGTTTTTTTGATAGTTTGTTTTATTTATACTATTTAATTCGTATAGTACGTGCTGATGACGAGGCGAGTCATCATGAGGGGGAGGGCTGTTGTAATGAGACGATGCGGGCAGTGTGGATAAATGAAGGGTACGTAATGCATTATTTTTGTTATTTATTCGTCATTGTGGTATTAATATTTTTAATTTCAGGAATAAAATAGAGCCAGCCCAAGCATCACAATTTATTACAAAGACAATTCAAGCACATTTTCCAGGCCCCATCCATCGCTTTGCTGATTTTCCGATGGGTGTTCAGGATTTATTGTTCTCTATGTTCTTGGTATTTATCTTATTTTATCATATGAAGTCATTTTCAATTATTATTTTAACCCACTTTGTTATGTAACATATAAATTTTTGTTGTTGTTAATATATAGAGGAATCATCGATTCACAGAACATTCAGATGAGTTACGTGCTAGATTTGCATGGACAGCTACTGCAAGAGATAATTTCAAACATCTTATGTACAATGCCCGAAGATATGCAAAAAAAGCATGTGCAAGTACTGATAAGAACATATGGAAGGAGCATGGGCCTGTGTGGATGAGAAAGGAGTATTGGACAGAGCTGTGCAACATTTGGGAAGCGGAGAAATGGAATGCCAATTCAAACAAAGCAAAGCAAAACAGAGCAGCGCATCCTGAAGCGAATTTACACACGGGTGGCTCTGTCTCCTTTGCAACACATAAAGCGAGATTAGTAAGTACACTTCTACATATATAAATTTTTTGTTTCTATTATGAAACTGTGATTTATTTGAATAACAGGAAGCACAGTTAAAGCGGCCAGCTCAATTTCATGAACTTTTTGATCGAACTCATAAGAAGAAAGGGACAAATGCTTACATTAGTGAGAAAGCTCGGGAGGTAGCGGTAAGTGTATACATTAATAGTTTTCATTTAAGATTAAATTGTAGAATAATTTGGTTTTGTTTTTTTTTGGTTTTTGCAGGACTCATATAGTAGACGAATGGATGAGAGGTACGGGGATGACAGTCAGCGTCCAGAGTTGGATCCTGCCATTTGGGTTGCAGCATCTGGGGCACCCAAGAAAGGACATGTTTATGGTTTTGGACATAGCTTGGGCACGACTAGGGTGTTATCATCATGCTCGAGTTCGGTCTCACATGCGACCTCTCCATTTACCACACCAGCAGCCCCAGATGGTTCTTCCAGTGCCGCCCCGACCATGACTCCAGATATGTTTAGGCAGATCGTCAACGAGACCGTCTCTCAGAATATCTCTCAGAATATCTCAACCATCGTCGCTCAGACCGTCTCCCAGATGCTCACATCCTTGGGAATTGATAGTAGTAGAGCACCTCCTGCACCTCCTGCACAGCAGCCTCCGGTAAGTATTTTATTTGATTGATTTTCTATTTGTTAACTCTAAATATCATCTTACAAAATATAAGAATTTAGATTGAGGAGGGGAAAATATCATTTTCTTAACTCTAAATATCATCTTACACCTATCCTCTGGATATTAGAATCAACAGGCAGACTGTTCTGCAGGATTTTCCATAGGTGTATAGAGATTTTGGTTAGAACTGAAAGTGAAAAGATATGTATAAATTCTATTCACTTGAGTGGGGGAGGATACAGATCTATAAATATTCATAAAGCTAGAATAATATAAGGAAAGTAACATGTAGACATGAATAAAATATGCCAATTTAGGTGAAAAGATCTCCCCAAAGTCTGGTAACTGTCATGGCAGGAAGCCAGGAACAGCACCTCTAAGCAAAGGAAGGGCAGTTCATACAAAGGAGCATAGGTCATAAGTTACAAGAAGTGAAGGATATTATATATAGTCGGCGGCGGCCGCCATTGGGGCGTATCCCTGCAAGGGAAAGGCGGAGAAGATACCATACAGAAATGGCTATGGAAGTTACCCAAGTTCTTTTGAATGCACAGTCAATAGATTCAGCGGTTCGCAAGCATGCTGAGGAAAGTTTAAAACAATTTCAGGATCAAAATGTTACTGGGTTCTTGCTATCTCTTTCGAGTGAATTAGCAAATAATGACAAGCCTGTTGTTAGCCGTAAATTGGCAGGCTTGATTCTCAAAAATGCCCTGGATGCAAAGGAGCAACACAGAAAATTTGAGCATGTGCAGAGATGGTTATCATTGGATGTAGCTGTTAGGGCCCAGGTCAAAGGATGTTTACTACAGACTCTCTCTTCACCGGTGATTGATGCAAGATCTACTGCATCTCAAGTTGTTGCAAAGATTGCTGGTATTGAGTTGCCTCAAAATCAATGGCCTGAACTTATCAGTTCTCTCTTGTCAAATATTCACCAACTTCAGCCAGATGTTAAGCAAGCAACTTTGGACACCCTAGGTTACATGTGTGAAGAAGTCTCCCCTGATGAAGTTGATCAAGAGCAAGTCAATAAGATATTGACAGCGGTTGTTCAAGGCATGAGTGCTTCTGAGGGAAACATTGATGTTAGGCTGGCTGCAACTCGAGCTCTGCATAATTCTTTGGGATTTGCTCAGGCAAACTTCGGGAATGATATGGAGAGGGATTATATCATGAGAGTCATTTGTGAAGCTACTCTGTCCCCTGAGGTGAAGATACGGCAGGCTGCATTCGAATGCTTGGTCTCCATATCCTCCATGTATTATGAGAAGCTTGCATCGTATATGCAGGACATATTTAACATCACTGCAAAAGCTGTGAGGGAAGATGAGGAACCTGTTGCTCTACAAGCTATTGAATTCTGGAGCTCAATATGCGATGAAGAGATTGACATCTTAGATGAATATGGAGGGGATTTTTCTGCTGATTCTGACACCCCTTGCTTTTATTTTATCAAGCAGGCACTACCTGCGCTTGTCCCTATGCTGTTGGAGACACTCCTTAAGCAAGAAGACGACCAAGATCAGGATGAAGGAGTTTGGAATCTTGCAATGGCTGGAGGAACATGCTTGGGTTTGGTTGCACGGACCGTGGGAGATGACATTGTGCCTCTTGTTATGCCATTCATAGAAGAAAACATTAACAAACCTGAATGGAGGCAGCGAGAAGCAGCAACTTATGCATTTGGTTCTAAAATCTGAAATACCGGTCGGATGGCCGTGCCGGTCATTCCAATACGACCGGGGAGATGAAAGTGACTTGTCAGAACTGACGGAATCCAAATCGGATGCCCGGTTTGAGCTCGGCGCTCAAACTTCATTTTTAAAATACACTTATTTCAAATGAACTGTTAGGACGGGTCCGGGGGTCTAAAATCTGAAATACCGGTCGGATGGCCGTGCCGGTCATTCCAATACGACCGGGGAGATGAAAGTGACTTGTCAGAACTGACGGAATCCAAATCGGATGCCCGGTTTGAGCTCGGCGCTCAAACTTCATTTTTAAAATACACTTAGTTCAAATGAACTGTTAGGACGGGGCATTTGGTTCTAAAATCTGAAATACCGGTCGGATGGCCGTGCCGATCATTCCAATACGACCGGGGAGATGAAAGTGACTTGTCAGAACTGACGGAATCCAAATCGGATGCCCGGTTTGAGCTCGGCGCTCAAACTTCATTTTTAAAATACACTTAGTTCAAATGAACTGTTAGGACGGGGCATTTGGTTCTAAAATCTGAAATACCGGTCGGATGGCCGTGCCGATCATTCCAATACGACCGGGGAGATGAAAGTGACTTGTCAGAACTGACGGAATCCAAATCGGATGCCCGGTTTGAGCTCGGCGCTCAAACTTCATTTTTAAAATACACTTAGTTCAAATGAACTGTTAGGACGGGTCCGGGGGTCTAAAATTCGAAATACCGGTCGGATGGCCGTGCCGATCATTCCAATACGACCGGGGAGATGAAAGTGACTTGTCAGAACTGACGGAATCCAAATCGGATGCCCGGTTTGAGCTCGGCGCTCAAACTTCATTTTTAAAATACACTTATTTCAAATGAACTGTTAGGACGGGTCCGGGGGTCTAAAATCTGAAATACCGGTCGGATGGCCGTGCCGGTCATTCCAATACGACCGGGGAGATGAAAGTGACTTGTCAGAACTGACGGAATCCAAATCGGATGCCCGGTTTGAGCTCGGCGCTCAAACTTCATTTTTAAAATACACTTAGTTCAAATGAACTGTTAGGACGGGTCCGGGGGTCTAAAATCTGAAATACCGGTCGGATGGCCGTGCCGGTCATTCCAATACGACCGGGGAGATGAAAGTGACTTGTCAGAACTGACGGAATCCAAATCGGATGCCCGGTTTGAGCTCGGCGCTCAAACTTCATTTTTAAAATACACTTAGTTCAAATGAACTGTTAGGACGGGGCATTTGGTTCTAAAATCTGAAATACCGGTCGGATGGCCGTGCCGATCATTCCAATACGACCGGGGAGATGAAAGTGACTTGTCAGAACTGACGGAATCCAAATCGGATGCCCGGTTTGAGCTCGGCGCTCAAACTTCATTTTTAAAATACACTTAGTTCAAATGAACTGTTAGGACGGGGCATTTGGTTCTAAAATCTGAAATACCGGTCGGATGGCCGTGCCGATCATTCCAATACGACCGGGGAGATGAAAGTGACTTGTCAGAACTGACGGAATCCAAATCGGATGCCCGGTTTGAGCTCGGCGCTCAAACTTCATTTTTAAAATACACTTAGTTCAAATGAACTGTTAGGACGGGTCCGGGGGTCTAAAATTCGAAATACCGGTCGGATGGCCGTGCCGATCATTCCAATACGACCGGGGAGATGAAAGTGACTTGTCAGAACTGACGGAATCCAAATCGGATGCCCGGTTTGAGCTCGGCGCTCAAACTTCATTTTTAAAATACACTTAGTTCAAATGAACTGTTAGGACGGGTCCGGGGGTCTAAAATCTGAAATACCGGTCGGATGGCCGTGCCGGTCATTCCAATACGACCGGGGAGATGAAAGTGACTTGTCAGAACTGACGGAATCCAAATCGGATGCCCGGTTTGAGCTCGGCGCTCAAACTTCATTTTTAAAATACACTTAGTTCAAATGAACTGTTAGGACGGGGCATTTGGTTCTAAAATCTGAAATACCGGTCGGATGGCCGTGCCGATCATTCCAATACGACCGGGGAGATGAAAGTGACTTGTCAGAACTGACGGAATCCAAATCGGATGCCCGGTTTGAGCTCGGCGCTCAAACTTCATTTTTAAAATACACTTAGTTCAAATGAACTGTTAGGACGGGTCCGGGGGTCTAAAATTCGAAATACCGGTCGGATGGCCGTGCCGATCATTCCAATACGACCGGGGAGATGAAAGTGACTTGTCAGAACTGACGGAATCCAAATCGGATGCCCGGTTTGAGCTCGGCGCTCAAACTTCATTTTTAAAATACACTTATTTCAAATGAACTGTTAGGACGGGTCCGGGGGTCTAAAATCTGAAATACCGGTCGGATGGCCGTGCCGGTCATTCCAATACGACCGGGGAGATGAAAGTGACTTGTCAGAACTGACGGAATCCAAATCGGATGCCCGGTTTGAGCTCGGCGCTCAAACTTCATTTTTAAAATACACTTAGTTCAAATGAACTGTTAGGACGGGGCATTTGGTTCTAAAATCTGAAATACCGGTCGGATGGCCGTGCCGATCATTCCAATACGACCGGGGAGATGAAAGTGACTTGTCAGAACTGACGGAATCCAAATCGGATGCCCGGTTTGAGCTCGGCGCTCAAACTTCATTTTTAAAATACACTTAGTTCAAATGAACTGTTAGGACGGGTCCGGGGGTCTAAAATTCGAAATACCGGTCGGATGGCCGTGCCGATCATTCCAATACGACCGGGGAGATGAAAGTGACTTGTCAGAACTGACGGAATCCAAATCGGATGCCCGGTTTGAGCTCGGCGCTCAAACTTCATTTTTAAAATACAAGATGAAATTTGAACTTATATTGTGTGTGTGTATTTATATATATGAAAATGAGCTGGCTTAAACTATTGGCATACTCTTGTTAATGCTTGATTTCTTTATTAAGTCTTGTTAATGCTTGATTTCTTTATTAAGGATTTGATTATAATTTTTTTAAATGATATACAGGATCATCCGTCGCGAGATGTTGGACGAGACGACGACCAGGATGAGACATATGTGGAGGATTTGTGATTTTATTTTAGTTGTGTATGTTGTCATTTTATTATTATGGATGTATGATTAATTTGTGATTTTATTTTAATTGTGTGTAATTTGAGGTTCGTGGAGATTGTGATCCGTGTAGTTGATTTATTATTGTTTTATGAAATTGTTATTTATCAGGTGTTTGTATGTGATGAATTTGAGATTTGTCGATATTGTTGTCTGTGTAGTTGATTTTATATTTATGTTATGAATTTGTTATTTATCAGGTAATTTATTTATCAGTTTAAATAAATTTTTAAAAAAAAATAATGCAAAATTAGCGACCGCATGGAGACTGAATTGCGACCGAATAGCGACTATACGTTATATTTCTTTTATTAAATAATTATACTTGGCGACCGACTGGCGACCGACTAGCCACCGAATCAATCCAATAGGTTAATTTTATTTTTAAAAATACAACAAATTTAGCGACCTACTTGCGACCGAATTGAGACCGAATAAATCCGATAGGTTAATTTTATTTTTAAAAATACAACATAATTCGAGACCGAATAGCGACCGAATTGAGACCGACTTAATCCGATAGGTTAATTTTATTTTTTAAAATACAACAAATGTAGCGACCGAATAGAGACTGAATAGCGACCGAATTATTAGCGACCGGTCAGGCGACCGATTATAATCGGTCTCTGGTAACGACTGATACTGCGACCGAATTATGTCGGTCGCCATATAGCGACTATTATATAGCGACCGAATATGTCGGTCGCTAGATCGTATCTGTTCGGTCGCAATGCATATTTGCGACCGATCTACGACTGAATAGCGACCGCTAGGTCGGTCGCTATCCGCGATTTTTCTTGTAGTGAGACCCCTCCGGCACTCTCCCCCCTCCCGCGCTCTCTCCCTCTCTCTCTCTCACACACACTTCATCCTCTCTCTCTCCCCCATCTCTCTCTCTCTCTTGCACCCACAGGGGGTGCCGACGCCGGAGGGGGCGACCCCCTCTGGCACTCACTCTCTCACTCTGTCCTCTCTCTCTCTCTTTCTCTTCACTCCGAGTGCCCTCCCCAAAAATTGTAATCGCTTCCTCTTCATGTTTTCCTTCCGCGTGTAGGTGGCGAGTAGGGAGGATATATAGTATGCTTGGTCGCTTCGACAAGTCACCTCTCTCTCTATCTATCTCATCTCGTCCTCTCTCTCTCTCTCTCTCTCTCTCTGCATTGGGGGTAAAGCAATCCCTTAATGTGTATTATTACCGTTGTCTACTGTAAATGTAACCTCAGAGGCCCCACTACTCAAGTTAAGAGAATTTGAGAGTATACATGTAGATTCCATAAAGATAGAGGTATAGTGATAACTTAAATTTTTATAGGGGTAAATGAGTAATCTTTATTTTTTATGACTTGAAACATAGCAAACTTAGTGAATTTTGAGCTCATACCCCTCCCGAACATTAAATATGAGCAAGATAAGTCATTCGAGAGTTGAACTTGAGATCTCCCCGAGATAAAATGCAGCTCATGCGTTATTATTAACTAGATGAGACATGCTATGCTTTTATCAACTAAACTTCTGCATCGCGTGCATGAAATCGTTTGCATGAAATATTTTCCTATATTTTCCACAACGATATTCCTTTCGAAGCCTAATTCATAGTGAATATGCATGGCACCTTTTCGGGAAAAAAAAGGGAAAATGCATGGCATTCTTTCGATCAAAAGGAAAAAAATGCATGGCATTCTTCAACTGCGTAATCCAGATTCATATATAAGCAACAGATATCAAAAAAAAATGCTGGTAGCTACGCAGCCTCCTGCATGCACCCTTCCCCCACAGTGCGCTGATCAAGTGTTCTCGATCATCGTCACTGCTAGCCTTGGTCGAGGGTAGAGAAGAAGGGCGAAGAAGGGGGAGACGGTGGCGGGGATATATGGAGACGGTCGTCGATCGTCCCGCCGGATGGGTGGGAATTAAGCTGGAAATGGCATACGAAATCCCACTGATGGATGGATGTGGGTTTAGCGAATCCCCCACTTTCTTCTAAAGTTCCCTTCCTGCGTGATGGACGTCAAGCGGAACGGACCCTAGTGGGGAGCGGAGGGCATCATCACTGTGCGGCGGCGGGGCCACAACCCGACGTGCTCCATCTAGTCACAAACTGGGCGGGGGCGAACGGAGCCCCGTCGGACTGGGCGCTTCCACGTATTGGCTCCCCCGCCAGAGACGTCCCCTCGGTGGTCGCTGTGCATGTGTCCTCCCTTTTCGCCACGTTCATCGTGCACTCACCCGCACTATATACGGCGCCCTCCACCCGCCCCCACCTGCCGGAGACAAGGCATTTCGGGCACGGATGCGGCGAGGGAGTGTCGGAGCTTTTGGAGGATGGGGCGACCCGCGGCTGACGCAGATGGGAATCCCGGCCTGCAGGGCTCTTCCTTTGTTGACCATCGATCAACTCTTGTCGATCTCCTTTCGACGGCGATCTAGCTACTTGCAGAGGGAGGGTAAGCCAAAAAGAGCGGATCCAATCCAGGGCGCGTATCTCTCCCATGCACTTCTCGACCATCCGTTTTCCGACGACCTTCCGTGAAGCTCACAAAAGGGTATATACAGGAGTGCCAGGGGAACCATGCATGCTATCGACAGAGCACTAGTCCGTGGGGTTCGGCCCATTTGGGGGAAGGCGGGGAAGATATTAATTTCCTGCAAATCCGAGACACTGGTGGGTGATGTCTTAATTTCTCGGCTTAATTCGGGAGGCATCCTTCCTTACCTTATCCAGATCGTCGCATTTGCATGTTTTGGATTGGTGATTGCATGTGAAGATGCTTAAACACAGAGACCAGGTCGGAGAACAAATGCGCATGCTTCCTCGACCAGGGATCGATGGCAGGGTATATATATATTTGCTATTATATTATAGAAATTTCAACAGGATCTCTTGTGGTACTTGAGACTCTCACCGTACAGGGATAACAACAGAGATACTTCTGGCGTTACAACAGATGGAGAGAGAGAACTCTAGAGTCCTACCATGAGTCCCGATCCAAAGAGTCCTCAGCTTGGAACCAAACCTCCAGCATAATGATACAAGAAACACACTGAGATAACGGAAATCACCTCTGGTCTGCAGTTGATCTATCAGCCGCGCATAGGAAGAATCCCTGCGCCATTCTGAGTCCTCGGCCGGTTGGCCATTGGGCTTGGGCTTTGCATCTTCATTGAATGTGGCCATGCCAATTGCTAATCCTCTCCCGCGAGTCTAACGGGATGGATATAACGTTGAGCTTCGTAACTTAGTTAAGTTGATCCATCGTAATCTAAAAAATATAGATTACTGTTATAACTCTTGTGGTAGCATATCTCTTAAAGTCATCATTATGTCATAGATTTAGACTAAACCTTAAATCAAATGAACCTTGTGATAACGTAACAAACTCTCGTTTGAAATGAGGATTAACCTTAGGTCTATAATGCTGGTGGGCTACGTGATATATTCTTAATAACTCACGTTTACGACTTAAATTTGAATGAGGGTATTTAAGTCTTTCATTTTGGTCTCATTCAAAATTATATGTGTAACATAAATATATTTCGATTTTGATCAGTATTTTATGTATACTTGTATAGAAATATATACCTAGTAACACATACCACAAATATCATATATATGCAAATATAAAAAACATGGATGATCATGGACTTCTAATTCTAGTGTGACACTGTCGGAGCCATACGAAAATCCACGTCTTATGAAAAAAACATCAAGCCTTGCATCACATGTACTTGCTGAAGACTTCTTCTCCAAGGAGCCCTCCCAAGTGATCCACTCCTCTCAACAGATCCACCTCTAAATAATTACATAATACAATTTAACGAGGCACGTGGGCCCATGAATTGTACATCAAATAAATATAATAAACCTTGATTTATCAGGGGGAGTACACAGCGGGAGGGAGATAGAATGTACAACCCGGATAAAGAGAGAGAGGGGAGGCACAGAGGCTCCTTTAAAGTAACCACTATCACACCATACATGCATCCACAGATATCATCACATGATAACGCTAAGTCCATGATCATCTCATCACACACTATGACATATCACATGCATCGTACAGTGATAATCATATATGAGATTACTGCGATAACATATATTCAAAAATATATATTTTGATTAGAGTTTGAAATAACAATTATTTCAAATAACCAACAACAATATTCACAATATCATTGAAGAAACAATCAACTAAACAATTTATTTAATTAAATAACATGTCTAAACAATTTAGACACGTGATATTCCCTGTTATCAAAACTAATCATCTCATAAAAACCCAAATTAAATTAATTAGAATCTAATTCTAACATTTAATATATTATTATGTATTTAATAGAAATTTAAAACACTTTTAAAAACAGTAGACATGATAATCTGGGTGTGTTAGGTTTAGGATTTGATTACCAATTATTAACAACTTAAAAACTAATTAATCAAACACCTAAAGCCTAACATATTTTAAAACTCTTTTAAAAACCTATTGAAACCCTTCAAACTGGCCTAATGGACCTCATTTGGGCCAGCCTGCCAAAGAGGAGGGAGGGGGATCGCGGATCCGATTCTGGGTCCGGATCTGGGTGGATCACCCAGAATCGATAGGGGATTTTTTTTATTTACGCATAACGGCCCAAATCCTCTTGAAACCGTCAATCTCCAAGAGTAGCTGTCGGCCACCATGGCCGCGGTTCAACCTGACCTGAGCGGTAAGGCCAGGACTACCTAGAGATATCAAAAACCCCTTCCCCGAAGGAGCATCTCATGTGATCCATTAAAAGCGACCACGATTTCCACAAATCGAACGTGGGGTTAGTTTGATCCAAACGGCTATGCATAAACAAGCCCAACACGAGGAGGGCGGCTGAACCACAACAATGACAACCATGGGAACGATTCCCATCATCCAAATCAAGCACGACAACGCTTGCTGCCCCGATCACCACGAAGAATAACGAGATAAAGTGATGATAATAAGGAATAACACAATTAACCTTGATTTCAATCAGGTTACTACTCTGATAGCACTGTAAGGAATCACATCAAAGCACAACGGAAACACTAGATTCCTCATGATATCAGTGCTGGGATTGAAATCGAAACGGAAAAATCGGAACGAGAAGAATGATTCTTCACCTTTGTAGGGTTGTGAATATCCAGTGCAGATCAATGGGACGTGAATCGTGCAGATGCACAATCCAGAAGTATACACATGAACACTCGAATTAGACGAGCTTCTCTCTGCGATCTCCACGCACCGACCAGATCTCAACTTGACTATTCAGAATCAAGGGAGAGAGAGAGGAGGGGCGCCCTAGGGAGAGAGAGACAGAGATAGAGGGCGGCTAGGGCAGAGCCAGTACGTTGCTTGGCCTAGGGTTCTACCCCATCGCAATTATTTATAGACATCTGGCGCCTTTCATAAAAAATCCAAATATTTTCTATAAATCGCATCCCACCCCGCCTGAACAGTACTCTTATGTGTGTGTGACTCTCTAGGCCCAAATATCTATCCATTTTTTAGGCCCAATAAGTCAAGAATCTATTTTTGTACTTAATTAAATTAATTAATTATACATATCATCAAATGATATATAATTAATTTAATTTAATTTATGAAAAATCATCTGATGATTATTCCAATGGACCTTTAGAACATGAACAACACCAAACACTACCTCATTATCCTAGAAGATATATGGGGAACTAATCCCACTAAGACCTATCTGTTTACACATATCACACAGCTATAGTACTTTACTCATCCAATACCCCAATAGTATAAGAATATGGTTATTCTATCAAAACCTTTAAGTATTAACTAGTTGGAACCCTTTAAATATTTTTCGGTTAGCACCTGGCCGATATTTTCAAGTATGACTCCGTAGGGCATTCACTCTCTCGTTATATATCAAGAGTGAGTGATTCCATGTTGTTCACTCAATTGTCTTCACAAGTCTTCCACTGTATCTGAATAATTAATTGTACAGAACCTAATGGTTAAGATCCATGAGTCAGTAATCAAGATATAGCAATCCTCATACAAGACATCCTTGGTGACATAGGTTTAAGGACCAACTGTACTACTGCAACATGAGAATGCCCTAGTTGATAGCTAGGTATAATGACCATCTAGGGATTCTGAATTGGATAGGTTCAGTGAACTTATTCCCTAATGAGCACTTACTAGTTTGTCTTAGTGTCTCCACACAAATGACTGTGAGACCAGCCACTCTCATCACATGAGTAAGCACAACTCATACTGATTTTATCAGACATTTGATGTCCTTCTCAAATATCTATTGACTAGAAACACTTAAGACACATGTTTATAGAAGATTGATCTTATTATCATGATTTAATCTTCATTGCATATGTCTATGTACTTCATTACGCAATATAAATACATAGTCAAAATACAATGAATAAAATATATTTGTAATAATATAAACCAAAATGTATTATCAGTGTGCATGATTGGCTCAAAAGCCACACAGCTCTCTCTCTCTCTAGCTCTCTCTCTCTCTCTCTCTCTCTCTCTCAATGGTGGAAGCTCCATCGCTGATCAGAATGGGGATGGGTAAAGAGGGGCCACGGGTGGGAGAGCAACTAGGAGGGGGGCCATAGGTGGTGAGGGGTGGGGGAGAGGGAAGGCTGCCAAAGTGGGAGAGAGGGTGAGGAGTTTGTGTGAGCGGGGAGGGGGCCGGGGGTGCCTTGCCGGAGGGGGAGAGGGGGTTGGGAGGGGGGGTGTCAGCGGGGGGAAGCTAGGTGCGTCTGTGTGAGCAGAGAGTGGAAGGGGGCCTTGTCGAAGGGGGAGAGAGGATCGAGAGGGGTGTGGGGGGGTGCATCTATACAAGCATGGAGGGGGAGGGGGCTCACCGAAGGGGGAGAGGGGGCCAGGAGGGGTGGGGGGAGGGGGCATCTGTGCGAGTAGGGAGGGGGAGGGGGCCTCGTCGGAGGGGGGAGGGGGTCGAGAGGGGTGGTGAGTTATATCTATCCGAGCATGGAGAGGGCGGGGGTCTCGCCATAGGGGGAGAGGGGACAGGGAAGGGAATGGGGGGCTGCTCGCCGGATGGGGAGAGGGGGAGCGCTCTCTCCCTCTCTCTCTCTCTCAACCAAGGTATTTTGGGTATTTTGCATATATATCCTAAAGGCTTCCGTGGCATATGGCACATACGTGAGAGAATTGCAGGGGCATAAATGTAAACATTCAAATTATTTTGAGGATATTTTTGATAATATATTTAAATAAGTGGTTTATTTGATATAACTAATATTTACAGAGGTATATATATATATATATCACTTTTTTTTCATCACGTCATTTTTGCACTTCTCAACAGAGCACCTCCTGAACCGGGAGTACCGTGGGAACATTCCAGCTCTCCATGTAGTTAGTCTCCATGTTAGAAGGGCCCATGGGCATAGTACATAACAGTACTGATCCATCTCTGATCTATCGTTCAACTGGAGAAGAAGTTGACTGTGGCTAGCTTGTTCACGAAGAGCAACAACGGGGAGCTGAGAGGTGTAGAAGATTATGATTTCTTCAGCCTCAGCTCATCAGAAACGGAAGTTATCTGTTGCCAAACAAGAACTGAGTCAAAGATAGTCCCAAACAGGGTGACAATGCGGGGTCACGTCAAGAAAAAAGCACGGTGGGGGCACGGAGGCCACCATATATCGTCTTCAGAGCCCGGCCGGCCAGACGAATCCGTCGACAGAGCCCGACAAGGAAAGGAAGATTTGATATGCTATTATCTCCATCTACAACACAAGAAACACTGCATATATCTTATATAAACTCCCTTCAAACCCGCCCCACGAAGACCACCCGCATCGGTTTTGGATCAGTCTGCCTTCTTCTTCTTCTTCTTCTTTGTTGATAATCTTCTTCTTGAGAACAGCACGAGTGTTCTAACCTTTGTTTTCCTAGACATGGACGGAAAGCAACTGGAGTACAAAGGGGAAGACGCGCTCCGGGAACTTGAGTACCTGACGAAGAATGCCGGCGAAGTCCAGAGGAGCATCTTGAAGGAGATCCTCAGAAGGAACTCCAGAACAGAGTACCTGAACAAGTACATGGAAGGGTCTGTAGACGCGTCCACTTACAAGCGTCGGGTCCCCGTGGTCACATACGCCGGCGTCAGGCCGTACATCCAGAGGGTCGCCAATGGCGAGGACTCTTCCATCATATCGGGCTCCCCCATCACAGAGATGCTCATAAGGTCTCCTTTTACCTGTCATCGATCTCTCTCTCACCCGTCTGTACGTAGTTGTCATCTTTCGGTTCGTTCTCACATGTTGGGATGAGTTACACGGTGCAATTAATGCTTGGCTCTTCCAGCTCCGGGACATCTGCAGGAGAACCCAAGTTGATGCCGTCCATCGCCGAGGATCTCAACCGTCGGACTTACCTTTACAACCTCATCATGCCCATTATGAACCGGTAAGCGTTAAGTAGAACTCCTTGCTCGATCAACGTAGGCAGAGCAACGAGGCGAGTGGGGGGGGGGCTTATTGAAGGCATGCAGTATATACATATTGGACTGGCCGCATCATACATACATATATATATATATATATATATATATATATATATATATATAGACGGCATCAGCAATTCAGCAATATTGCATGTCGATTGATTGATCTAATATTATTATTATTATTAAGATCTGCTCTCGGAAGAGCGGCCGGAGTTAGTTCGTGTGAGAACGTATTGATTAATTAATTGATATCCATGGGGATGCATGCATGGGTACACTGCAGGTACGTCCCGGGGCTGGACCAAGGCAAGGCCATGTACCTGCTGTTCGTGAAGTCGGAGATGGCGACCCCGTCGGGGCTGCCGGCGCGCCCCGTGCTCACCAGCTACTACAAGAGCCCTCACTTCAAGTGCCGCGCCCGCGACCCCTTCAGCGACCTCACCAGCCCCGACAAGGCCATCCTCTGCACCGACAGCCGGCAGAGCATGTACTGCCAGCTCCTGGCGGGGCTGGTGCACCGCCACCGCGTACTCCGCCTGGGGGCCGTCTTCGCCTCCGCCCTCCTCCGCGCCACCAGCTTCCTCGAGTCCAACTGGCCCAGCTTCTGCCACGACATCCGCACCGGCCGGCTGAGCCCCTCCATCACGGACTCCGGGTGCCGGCTGGCGATGGCGAGCGTGCTCGCGTCCGCCGACCCCGGGCTGGCGGACGAGGTCGATGCCATCTGCCGCCGGGCGTCGTGGAAGGGCATCGTCTGTCAGCTGTGGCCGAGGGCGAGGTACGTCGAGGCGGTGCTCACGGGGACCATGGCGCAGTACATCCCGGCGCTGGAGTTCTACACGGCGGGGAGGATCCCGCTGGTGTGCGTCATGTACGCGTCCTCGGAGTGCTACCTGGGCGTGAACCTGGACCCACTGTGCGACCCGGCGGACGTGGCCTACACGCTGCTGCCGAACATGGCCTACTTCGAGTTCATTCCGCTGGAGAAAGGGGTGCAGCTGGCGCCGGAGGAAGGGGGTGAGGTGCCCGGAGATAAGCCCGTCGACTTGGTGGACGTGAAGGTCGGGTGCTACTACGAGATCGTCGTCACCACGTTTGCAGGTACCGTAAGAAGCTCCTGCTAGTACTACCTCACTGGTTACTACCATACCTTACCACCCCCACGCGCCCACTGCTACTGGGGGTCTTCCTTAATTTCCTGTCACCTTACATTAATATCGTACGTATTTCCCAAAATTATTTGAGTTCGTAAGCAAAAAAAACTCTGAATTAGCATGAACCCTAACGAACTCGTTACTGTGAAAACTATCCCCGTAGGACCATTTCATGTATGTGCAACGACCCAACACAGCTTAGCATGTATAATCGCCCCTGTGAATCCCCACCATAAGTCTTAGGGCTCGTTTGAAAAATCAATAGGGTTATGCCTTTTTTATAATATTTTAAAGTGAGAATAATTTAATGAAAAAGAGATTATAAAAAGTCAGAGGCTTTTCAACCTCTCTCTCTTTAAAAAGTTAAATTATGACTTATAAATAATCTGATGTAATATTTAAATATTTGATGAAATTTTAAATAGGTGAAGATTTCTAAGTCATAATCTATGACTTATTGAGTTCTCAGATGCACCTGGACGCTCCGCCGGTGGACTTCCTCTGCACAAAGATGCCATCCTTTCAACTTTTATTATGTCACAATGTAATTTTCTTACGTACAAAAAGATACCTAATATCATACTCACACGGTGTATTTTTGCACATTAAACATGGCAAATTCGACAAAAAATATAAGAATAAATTTTTTTATAAAAGAATAAAATATTTTATTACATAAATGAAACATTTGATATAGAATTAAAATTAAAATATTTTGTTAGATTTTATTCTTATAATAAAATATTTTGTTTATATATTTTATTAATTTATTTTTAAAACTAAATAAAATATTTTATTTCTATAACAAAATATTTCGTTCATGTACAAAATATTTCGATCCTACAAAATATTTCAGTCATATATTTTTTCGCCGAATACACTCCATCTTTAATGCACACAAAAATAGACTGAATAATTCTGACATGAGATGTCTCTTTCTACGTAAAAATAATATTTTCACCTTTTTTTAATCAATGAGAATAACTATTATATTTTGACATAACTTGATATATATACCACCAGGGTGTCCTTCCCACGTGCATCATTTTATAGGCGTTTATTCAAGAAGTGTCATCAAAGTGTCCTTCGAACGTGCATGCATCATTCTTCTACAGGCGTCCTGTTTAAAACGGTCCAAACAAAAAAATATATATAATGCGAAACTTTCATCCTCTTACATTTTTTTTTCTTTCGAGTGATCGACGTTGTACATGCAGACGCGACAGTTTAATTAATATATATATATATATTCCCCTACAGGTCTCTACAGGTATCGCATTGGGGACGTCCTCCAAGTCGTGGGATTCCACAACCGCGCCCCACAGTTCCGCTTCATCTGCAGGAGGAACGTCGTCCTCAGCATCGACACTGACAAAACAAACGAGGAAGACATCCACAAGAGCATCACCGCCGCCAAGAGGCTTCTCAGAGCCCACGACTACTTGCTGGTGGAGTACACGAGCTACGCCGACACCTCGACCATGCCGGGCCACTACGTCCTGTTCTGGGAGACCGCATGCATCTCCGAAGCGGAAGCGGGCACAGCAGCAGCAGCTGCTCCACTCGAAGGCCGCCTCCTCCAAGACTGCTGCCATGTTGTCGAGGATTCCCTGGGTTACGTGTACCGCCAGTGCCGGTCGCATGAGAAGTCCGTTGGGCCGCTGGAGATACGCCTGGTTGAAGCAGGCGCATTCGATGCGCTGATGGACCTGTGCGTTCGGAATGGCGGATCGATCAATCAGTATAAGACGCCGAGGTGCATTCAATCTAGTGCGGCACTGGAGCTGCTGAACTCCAAGACCGTCGCTTGCTTCTTCAGTCGTAAGGAGCCTGCTTGGAGTCCTTGAATAGCCAGCCATTTCTTCGCCGCTTTCGCCAAACAGGGGGCTTCACAACCTTGTCTTCCCTGACTGTTGACCATAAAAAAAAAGGGTGGCATTCCCTTGTTATTCATTTCGGAGAGGGAAACGCATGCATGATGCAAGTATGTAATGCATTCCAACAGATTTAAGTATGAAGTAGAAGACTAATTGGGTAACAAGCTATCCACTATATTGAATTCCTTAACAAGACCCCAACGAGTCAACAATAACCCGTAAGAAGAGCAAAAAATTGTTGAAAGAAAAGCAATCGGTTGAGAATACAGTGTACCACCACCAACTATATTTTCAAGAAAAAACCATCTTCCTAGTCTATCTCCATAGATGTGTCACCACTTAGTCAAACATTAGGGCCACACAGTGTACCACCAACTATATTTTCAAGAAAAATAGCAATTCTCAGATCTGTTCATTGATTTTACAACTACATTATCTCTGTTTGATTTGCCAACTTTTCTCTGATTGACAATGTTGAAGGGTTTTTACCAATGATATGCAACTTTTCTGTGGATTTTTTCTTTTAACAAATGACAACATAACTAAAGGTAATGGAGGGATAAGCCAGTTAGAACTGTCTTTAGAAGCATAATTATCTACCAACAGCGAAAAAGTGGAGCATCAGGCCAGTCAGGGGGTCATATCTCCATTTTCATATCTGACAATGATGTCCTCTCCTCACATTTCTCCTTTCTGAATCAGCAGGAGCTGAAAGTAGCAGTACGGGAATCGACACATAATTTATGGGATTTACTGATGTTGAGACCAAAATAGTCCAACTCACTTCAGAATTAGCTATCAACAACCATAGATCCTGTTTCAAGAGGTAAATAGTGACTCTTCCCCAAGTCTTTCAGAAAAAATAATAATAATAAAAGGTGAACTGGCCTGAAAATGGCCAGATAAACCCCAAATGCTTATTTGGCTTGGAAGGTGGTCTAAAAGCCCAACCCGGGAGAAGGGAAGGCTGCTAGCAGCTGCTCCCATGCCCGTGCTATGATTACTACTGTGGAAAAGGCGCATAAGTACAGTATGAAAAAGAAGCTGCCACAGCCTCTCCCTCTTCCTCCTTGCTTCCATTTACTTTATTTCGGGAACTCGTTTTTTGCACCCCAGTGGGAAGGATAAAAAGTTTGTCAAATTACTTTATTTCGGGAACTAGTTTTTTGCACCCCAGTGGGAAGGATAAAAAGTTTGTCAAATTGAATGTTAGAAATATTTACTAAACAATCTTCATTACCTCGGAAGTAGTCATATATGCACATCATTGTTATTATAAAAAAAAATCATTATTACCTTGAAAGAGTCATATAAGCACATCCTTGTTATTATAAAAAGGTCCTCATTATTTTCTAAACCTTTACATTTCAGATCGGCTCCTTTCCTTGAATTGTTGGAGTAAATCCAATGTAGATCAGGATTGCTGCCACTAATCTCGGACACAAGCCACATCTGCAATTTGTGGTTGAACGCACACAAATTCCAACTACCTGCTATGTGTGCTTCTTATCCCAAGTTCCCAACCTATCCCTATTGTGACAATATGGTTCAAAATGGCTATTAGCCTTGACAATGCCTCTATCATAAGCAGTAAATATAGATGACGATAGACTAGGGCTATCAATGGGTCGGGCCGGCCCAACAGACCCGCGGACTTGGCCCGATTTCGGGCCGGGCAGCAAGGTCTTTTTCGGCCCGTGGATTTTTAGTCGGGTTTAAAAGTCCGGCCCGACTAGACTCGCAGGCCAGGCTCGGGCTTTGAGTTAGGCCCGCGGGCCGACCCGACCCGTTCTCTTTTTTTATTCTCACTTCAAACTTTAAAAATTACTTAGTTAAAATTAAGTTATTATATTTAATTAAAAATTTTAAAATTCTCTTTTAACACCAATTATGTAATTAATATTAAAATTTTAATTAATTTAGTGATATTATAAATTTATATTATTAAATATATTATTTTTTATTATTTTTATTATTTTATTTAAGTTGTCGGGTCGGGCCGGGCCTTAGTCAAACTTTGTGTTTTTAAAATAGTGTCGGGCCCGGGCCAGACTCGGGCTTTAATATTGATAAGTCGGGCCCGAGCCGGGCCGACCTAAGCCCGGCCCAGGCCCGGCCCATTGACAGCCCTATGATAGACACACCAATTTGAGGACCAAGAAAGAGTGTCACCTACAAAGTTAGCATATGTACAGATACCTTGTAACTTTGGACATGCCTATATGTCCATTAGTCTCGCAGCAAGTTCTTCCCTGTAGCCCACCAAGGACCTATGAGGCCATACAAAGGAAAGAAAGGAAATGAGGTCCCATTTTCTTACGTCTCTGTTCTAAAATGACCATAGGTTGTTCTCGTCTGTGAGCACTCAGAAAGATGAATTTGCCAGAAAATTCTCTTGCAGAAAAGACTATTCTTTGAGAAACTGTACCCATCATTACATCATGCAAACAAATTAACTGTGTCATGAGTTTTCTCAATTCAAGGAATGCCAATGCTGCTTAAGAAACACCTTCTTTCTCTGCTAATATGAAGTAGATTTTCACGCAACAATATGAAGTTCTATTCGCTCTTGTAAAGACAGCTTTCCGCATACAGTCTCTCTTACTGCCCTTGACAGCTTACAACCCAAAAGTTGTTGACTATTTTGCAATTTTTGTAGGGTGGGTCAATCAGTTGACTAATGACTCTAGGACTATTCTTTTCTTTGAAATGAAGCTGGTACATTGAACTGCTGAAGTTTCTCTATCACATCGGTTGCAGCTTTCCTAATGATCTCCATATGAGTTTGATAAACAAGAGGAGGAGCTATCCAAGACTAGTGCTTCACTGAGCAGTGTCCTACCTGTTCATTTCTTCTCTTTAAATGGATCCACAGCAACTTTAACCATCTCACAAGTCACATCTGAGCCTATTACAAATCTCTGCTAGGTCATATCTCCATTCATGTTCCTGACAATATGACTCGAAGCAGAACATGATGACATGGTCTTCATTTCCAGTGCCAGTTTTGTGTCCCAACTCAGGGAAAACATCAAGATTATGTTTCAATTCAGACTGCTATTTGGACGTATGTGAGAAATGGTCTCAAGTTGAATGGTCTTCTCTGAACAGGTCTGAGTAGTTAATTTTGTTTGCATATAAATAAACGGGATGTCGGTTATAAGGTAAGTGTTGTGAGCCTTGAACAGGAGCATGCTGGGTTTTAGTAAAAAATGTAGAGGCATGGGTCTCCACCTGTGAGGAATATTGATAGATAGGTGGAGACTTGGGTAAACAAACGAGGATTGCCAGGAGAGGGAGGAAGGAAAGTGCTCTGTGATGGCCAGTACACAGCAGGCATGGCAAACAACCAGCTGCAGGACGCCAGGACAGTAGCAATGCCAGCAGTTCTGTGACCTAAGTCTGGCTTCCTCTTTTCTTCTCCCCAACCCTTTCTGTGATTTCTGATAGTGAGACCATAGGGGATGACACTACAGTGATGGCAAGGCTGACCATGCAACAAATTTTTCCCCCTGTTTTCTCTTTTCTGTGAAACAGCAGACAACAGGAAGGTGATAGACAAAGATGGGTGAAATATGTGAATAGATGATTGTGAACAAGGAAGAACAAAAAATAAAGGAAACCTAGGGAAAGATGATAACTATGGCCTCACACAACTCCACATAGGGAAGAAATGCCAGCATCGCACCATGTCACAACAGGACAGAGCACCGACCACATTTGCAAACAATTTTTCCACCATCGATCATTATTGCCCTCCATTGGTCTGCACTACAATTTATAATGTTAAAAGACCATAATAATTCTAACCTTATCGTTAAAACCCCTAACTAATCACAAGACTAAAATTATCCCTGATAAACAAAAAAACACATTAACATCTGAATATGACAGACATAACATTAAATATATTGATACTAATAAAATAAAAACAATAAACTGGCTGCAAATCAACAGCAATCTCCAAACAATCTACGCCCGTCAAATCAACAGCCTTGGCACGATATGATACAGTCTGACTCAGACAGTCTTGGACCGACTCGGCCGAGTCGCAAAATGGAGGCCATTGTATGGAGGCTGTCTAAGCCAAGTTGCATACTCCGTATTGAGCCTTGGGTTTGGCCTTGGTACGATACGATACGGCCGTATCGAACAGAGCCAATATGATATGGTAAACCATGTGTCAAATGATATCATGCCCGCAAGATCTATTATAGCCATCTACCACGTACGGCACAATCTTGCTCTAGCACAGCTAATTGTCTTAGATAAGATCATAAATCACTTTTGCTTAGAGTCTTTCTATAATCTAATGGGACCTGAAGGTTTGCAAAGCTACATATTTAAACACCAGAAAGGTTTCTATCTAATGATATTGTACATGTAGCATCATGTGCTTAAAAGTAAGAACAAATTCTATTTTGTAATATTTCATTAATTATTAATAAGCTTCAAAGCAACAATTGAAACACATTAACTACATCAATAAATTTTATTTATGCTCGTCAGAATATGGATATGTATCAACTAGGTTGTGGACACATGCTGGCCATTAATTGGATATACGATAACACATGTCATTGTATGGACACTTGTCCCGGAGGAAAAATGAGGCAGATGAGAGTTTAGTCTCACATAAGTTTATTTTGAGAAGAAGGATAGGTAAGGACCAAGCACCCTTCAGAGAAGCTGAGGAGCCTAATAGGACAGAAGCTCTATTTAAAAAAAAAAGTTTCAAGGAGTTTAGTCCAGAATGGTCTAGTGCTTTGTATAACTAAAAGCATGGGGGCCTTCGAGGAAGGGGAAGGAGAAAGGGTGCTCCACATTTGGCATGAAGAGGGAAAAGTGT
Source organism: Amorphophallus konjac (assembly GCA_022559845.1). NCBI lineage: Eukaryota > Viridiplantae > Streptophyta > Magnoliopsida > Alismatales > Araceae > Amorphophallus > Amorphophallus konjac. The sequence continues at coordinate 351,984,777 of CM040119.1, read as the reverse complement.
TTGAGATAGGAACTGAACATCTTCTTGTTCATACTGTAGATGTTCCTCTTGGTTCATTATTGTATACAATCATGTTTTGCATACTTGTTTATTTCAACTTAAGAAGTGCAGGAGCCGGTGCAATGGGAGTTTTTTCAACTGGGTTAAATACCTTTAGATAGAAGATGCACTTCTTAGGGAGATCTGATAGGACAACCGAATCTCCTCACAGACCTTTTAGATAGAACATCCACGGTTGGAAAGAAACCTTACCTACGAGCCAGCTATAAGTTATTTACATGGATTTCCTTGTTACAAACGAAACTCTTAGCTGATATGAACTTAATAAGCATAGAGTATATAATTTTCCAGTGAGTTGGCGGGTGGTTACATTCTGAAACTGAATGAGACATATTACTTATCCAGTATTCCTTTGCCTAGTAGAGCATTTTCCTTTGTATGAAAAATGGTAAGTATAAAAAAAGTATATTCAAATGCAGTTTTTACCATTAATAATCTCTATCTGTCATTGAGGCATTTGCTGCATGTTGAGGTGTGGTATAATCTTACTGGAAGAGGAAAGCATGAACTAACACGTTTGATATCCATGAACCAAGACTAACAGGCAGAGGACTGTCAGTTGGAAGTTGAAACATAAAAGGCATTTGTTCTTGGTAGGAACATGCTTAAGGATTAACTTTGCTAAGAAAGACTTCCAAATTATTGGAGACAACTTGCCATATCTGGGAAATGGGATGTTAAGCATTACCAACAAAGCCTAAGTAAAGCAGACAACAAGACTAGTTCTTTATGTTTCTAGTTTGCTCTATCTTTTGATTAAGTCCTAGTCAGAGTCCACAAATAGTAAGCACATATTAAGTAATCTTCTCTACTAAAAACTTACCAGGCTACTGTATGCACAGTTGGGAATGGTAATGGGCCCAGGTAGCAAGCTGAACCATAATTCCCATGGAATAATATCTCAAAACAGAAATGAGATAGGAAGCTTATGTTGATTTTGGAAAAGTTAGTCAGAGTTAAGTCAAAACAATTTCTTTCAATACATCTATGCCGTGAAAATGTTTAGAGGAAAAAATGATATGAGAAGGAACAAAAAAATTCTCACCATCTATTATGATTTTCTCCTCAAGTGAACAAGTTGAATAAGAGTCCTAATCCATTCATCCATGTCTTCTGATAAGGGACACATCTCACTTCCAGTTAAACCTGTGAATGTTCAAGTGTACCTTATAATGTGGGTTCTGTTAAATATCCAACAAAAATGTCATAAACTCCTCTTGAAATAGCTTCACGAACGACAATGCAAGAAAAGGCCACCACTGTTATGTCCATGCTTTGTCATTTCTTGTGATTAAACAAGCTCATACAAGAACATCAAGAAATTAGGCACATAGCCTTCAGCTTCTAGGTGTGCATTCATCTTGTCTACAACATCAAATATGTCTTTCCACTTGGGATGTGACCTATCCTCCACGATGAACTCATGGACAATACTGTCCACCTCAATGGAGCTGCATCCTGGGATCTTCCTAACTCCTGTACCCTTTATCAGCTTTCTCATCTTTGTGACTCCATCCCACTCATTTCTTGACGCAAAGATGTTAGACAAGAGCACATAGCATCCCACATCTCCTGGATTCAGTCTCAATATATGTCTCACAAGAAGCTCACCAGTACTCAGATCACCATGTATCTTGCATGCACTGAGAAAAGCACCCAAAATAATCAAATTCGGCTCCATTGGCATGTTCAATATAAGATCTCTTGCCTCACTTATGAGTCCTGCCCGGCTGAGCAGATCAACCATACAACCATAGTGCTCTACTTTAGGAATAATCTTGTACCTGATGCACATGCGATCAAACTGTCTACGACCTTCTTCCACAGCTCCAATATGATTGCAAGCAGTTAAAACCCCCACAAAAGTGATATCAGTAGGCTCAATGTTTGCCAATTCGATCTCCTCAAAGAGAGCAACAGCATCATCTCCATAGCCATGCATTGCAAGTCCACAGAGCATTGCATTCCAGGAGGAAATATTCTTTTGTTTCATTTGGTTAAAGACTTGTCGTGCGAGGTTGATGCACCCGCATTTGGCGTACATGTCAACAAGAGAAGTGCCCAATACAACATCACATGCAAACTCGTTCTTCTCCACATAAGCATGTATCCATTTCCCAATATCCAGGGCTCCAACCTGTGAGCAAGCTGCAAGGGTACTCGCCATCGTGACAGCATCTGGTCTAACACCAACCACAAGCATTTCTTCAAATACATTCAATGCCTCGGCGGCCCTTCCGCTCTGTACGTAACCGACGACCATCGAGCTCCAAGACACCAGATTCCTGCTGGGCATCTGGTCAAACAGGGCCTTGGCCAGGTCCATGCGACCCAACTTGGAAAATCCATTGACAGCGACATTCCAAGTGGTCAGATCTCTCTGCGGAATTTCGTCGAACAGCTTCGTCGCTACGTCCATCTCTCCATTTGCGAAAGCCGCCGTTATCATGGCGTTCCATATGACGCAGTTATCTCAGGACGCTCCACAAAGACGCGGTACGCAGCGTGGACATCTCCACAACACCCGTACAGATTGACGAGAGCGCTGCGGAGGTACGCGTCGGATTGGAGGCCCACCTTGACGACGCTGGCGTGCGCAAAGCGCCCCTTCCGGAGATCTTGGACGGCGGAGCAGGCCTTGAGGAGGGATATGAAGGTGAACTTGTAGGGCTGGAGACCGCGGCTCGCCATCCGGTCGTAGAACCCGATGGCCTTGCTGGGGTCCTTGGTGTTGACAAAACCCCTGATCATGGCGGTCCACATGTAGACGTTGTCGGGGCGGCCGAGGTCGTCGAAGATGCGGGTGGCGGCGGCCATGTCCCGCGACACGGAGGCGCAGAGCTCCAGCATCCGGGTGGCCAAGAAGGGGTCGGCGTCCTCGCCCCTCCGGATAACCCGGGCGTGCAGCTGCGCGAACTCCCTCGCGGACCCGCATGACTCCAGCAGAGGGAATGTACGGAGGTGGTGGTGGTGGTGGTGGGAGGAGCTCCTGAGGCTGGATAGGGCGGACGAGAGCTGGCGGGAGAGGGAGGCAGGTGGGGAGACGGCGGAGATAGGCATAGCGTCCCCATCCTCACCCGCTTCGGTCACCCCGCCCCCATCTCCTCACTTTCCGTCCAGAAGGATCGCAGGCGGAGGGATAGGGGGTTTGCACCTCTACGTAGACACGAAGATTGGTAGCTGCGATTTTAAAAATGTCTCTTTTTCGGTTGCAACCCAATGGTACGGGACATGGGGTTATACAAGGAAGGCGAAAGTAGAGTGGAGGTTTAAAATTGGATTGAACTCATGACTTCCTCTTATCAGAGAGAGCGGTATATTTTTAGGGCGTCTTTATTATTCAGGCGGGATGTGACAAGGTCGAACAAGATTATTGTGTGTGAGGGGGGGTGTGGGCCCGCCGCACCCTCCACCCGACAGTCACCGATAGTTCGTTATCAAAGAGGGTCTTACGGTATCAAGAGAATTTTAAATATATATCGTTTGTGTCTCTGATTAATTGAGATGAAATTTGTAGAAGTTTAACGACGTCTTGATGTACTCAAAAAGTGGAAAACTATAGACTCAAAAGATAAGGAGAGTGGATTATCTCAAAAAAGCTCTCTTTTTTTAGTTTTAGAGTTTTTGAGAAATGGTCACATATTTAGAATCACAACGAATGGTTAAAATTCGAGAAAGATCAAATTAGGCATTAGTGCTCTACCTTTCTACTAGAATAAAAGCATTGAAATAAATTTCTTTCTTTAAATTTCTAATCTAATAAAATACCTAAATTAACTTCTCAACTCAAATTGTTATCGCACATTTTCTCCTTTCAATCAAATTATAAATAAAATTTATAATTTTATATAGTTACCAAATGTGTCCTATGATATGTTTGAAAATGATTGTACCATGTCAATATTCCAATAATTAAAATTTTCTCCATAATCTTTTTTAAATAATCACGAAGAATATTTCTACGTAGAAGTTACATCAAAAACACAATTCAATAAGTGTATCATGTTTAAATGTGGATCCTCTAATCTTGAGAGACATCATATTAAGGACCCCTGTATAACGTGACATGTTACATTTTTAAAAAAAAAATCTTACATCATTTTATCTCAAAAAATTTACATTTCTCATTATGAAATATATAACATAACTTGTCAAAAGGAGAGCTTGGCCCCCATGTTATAACTTTAGGAGGTTAACTTGACTAACGGATAGCTAAATTATCCCATCAACTGGATTGATCATACTATCAATTGAGATGGGCCGAGTGATAGTTGAACTTGACTTGTAATCAAAATTGTATCAGCTTCACCTCATAGTTTAACTAACCCAACCTAAGGACATTTTTTTGTTGATGACGGAAAAGTTAGCATAGCGATACTCAAGTCTACAAGGAGTGTGAGAGACTTGATTTCGAATCCAATAATGCCCAACTCACGTGCATCTATTTTTCCTAAAACTAGCAAATTCTGAACTCACACTCCTCATAGATTAAATATGAGCCAAATAGACCCAACCAAATAATGTTCTTGATTGCAACGTTAACGCAACTCATAAGGTGTAGAGTTAAATGGAATTCTGTTAAAATTGAGTGCGTGGTGCTTACATTTAACGCAACTCATAACGTTAACCACACTTTTAGAAAATTTAAGTTATGTCTTCTTCTCTTCTAAATTTCATAAGGTGTACAGTCGTTTTGTTTAAATGAAATTTTGTTAAGAATATAACATGCAGTTAAAGGGCCTCCCCCCCACAAGTTCTCGGGTGCGCATGAACTAATTAGCATTGAGTTAACCATGTCCATTAATATTCTATTTTTCCTTTTAACTATGCACCGTTAGACTGAAGAGAGTAGAGGACAGTTACCTCATGGATTATTCCATATTCTTGACAGAATTGAGTGAGTGAGAGAGGGATGTACTCTCCTCCTCTGTCAGACCTAAGTATTTTGATTTTCTTTTCTTGATGATTTTCTGCTTCAGCCTTATAGATTTGAAATTTGGTTAATACTTCATCTTTTGTTTTAATTAGATAGAGGTAGCAGTATTTTGATAAGTCATCAATAAATGTCACAAAATATTTATTGCCACCTCTAGATAATCATCCAGAGTCACGTACATTACTATGTATTAACTCTAGAATATCACAGTCTCTATCCACTTTTTTAAATGGTTGTTTGGGTAATTTCGCTTCAACACAGATTTCACATTTTTTATGATTTTTGATATCCATTTTAGGAATTAAGTTTAAATGCATTAATCTTTTGATAGAATTATAGTTAACATGTCCCAATCTTGAATGCTATGTAGAAGATGATTCGACATTCAATACAACTGATTGTTCATTGAAAGAAGATGTGCATACATTCAATTTGAAAAGGTCATCACACATAAATCACTTACCAATAAAGGACAACCCTTTTAGTTATTATAACTTTATTTGACTCAAACACTAATTTGTATCCTTGCTGCACTAGAAGGGACCCACTAATGAGGTTCTGCCTGATATCGGGAACATGGTGAGCGCCGTGAAGGGTCAATATTTTGCCTGAAGTCAACTTCAGATATACTATCCCAATCTCTAGCACATGCGCCTCTGTATTATTCCCCATTATCACAGCTCCGACACCTGAGTTCTGATAAGTGAAAAATCAAGAGCGATCATCACATACATGAATATAGCTCCCGTGTCAATCCACCAATCAATAGAAAAATGGGTCGAGTTCACCTCAGGATTTAAGAGAACTGACCTAAGTGTGGGCTCAGATGCTCCAGCATCTGCAGTCACCATGTTGACTTGAGGGCTAGTTAGAGGATGATCATTTTTCTTCATATTTCGAGATGACTTCTTTCAGAAATAGTATTGATATGCTAAATGGTTCGTCCGCCCACACACGTAGCAGCAACGCTCCCCATTGTTCTCATTTGGCTTCTTATTTTGAGGATTTAGATTTTGAGGTTTTTTGTTGTAGAATGGGCGGTGATTTTTCTTAAATTGGTTGCGATTTGGAGGAAAGGGTTTCTTATGGGTTTTAAATGATTTATTTTCAACCATGTTGACTTTAGGTTTGTAATTATGAGTGGATGCCTCTCTAAGTCTATGCTGCTCTTCTACTCTAATGGTACCAAATAATTGGGATAGAGTGAGATTACCTTGAGTGTGGCTAAGTGTTTTGGTGAAATCAGATCAAGAAGGAGATAATTTATCCAATAGGCAGGCGACTTGGAATGATTCATCTAGTTGTGATCCTATGGCTCTTAGTTTATCGACAATGTCCTCAAATTGGTGTATTTGGTCATTCATTAGTTTATTGTCCACAAACTTAAATTTGTTAAAATCTGATGCCTTAAACCTCTTGATGCCAACATCATCAAGCCCATATTTAGCCTCTATGGTATCCCACAGTTCACTAGCACTTTTGGAGTTGTAATAAAGATCATAAAGGTTGTCGGATAGTGCACCTAAGATTCTGTGGAGGCAATGGTAATCAACTTCTTCGGGGTTTATGGAGGTAGATGACTCGGGTTCAGCTTGTGCACGGGATGCAAGAGTGTGAACACGTCGGGTGGTGGTTTGGGAGGAACCTGACTCACGACTCTCAGTGGCGCTTTCACTAATGGCTGAAATTAAACCGAGCATGGTTAACCAAAATCTCATTTGGTTTTGCCACCTTCTAAAGTTTCCTCCATCAAATCTCTCCGATTTGGTACTAAGAGTTTCCTTGGTCATTAGATTGGCCATTTGAGAACAATGTAGGGGTAACCACAATATGTAAATAAAGTATTTTAAATTTCTGTCAACACACTTAAATTTATAAGATTAACAAATAATTAATTATCATAAAATGACCAATAAGATAAAACTTAATAACAGCTCAAAAATAGCTTAATTATTGTAAATAATAAATATATTTTTTCAAGTAGTATATAATGTTTTTAAAATTTTATTTTCAGCAAATAGAAATAATTAGTTTGTGTAAACTAATGAAAAACACCACCTTACAGTTTTTTTTGTTTTCCGAAACAAAACTAAATATTTTTTTGAAAATAGAAATGATTTTTCAAGATTTAATTATCTGAAATCAGAATTAATTTACTTAAATAGAAGCAATATTTAGAATTTTCTGATTTTATGAAAACAAAAACAATTCTTAAATATAGAAATTTTCTGACAGGACAGTAATATTTTATTTTTTGTGAACAACAGTAATTTTTCAAAAATTAATATACTGTAAACAAGAATTATTTTCTGTAGAAATGACGTTTAGAAATATAGTTTCTAAAAAAGAAATAACTATATTTTGGAAATAAAATTCAAAATTTTATTTTACGTAAGCAAAAATTATTTGAAACAAATTTTTTTTAATTTTTGGTAAGTAGAAGTAATTTGTAAAAGAAATATGATTTCAAAAAGTAATATATTATTTTTTTGTAAATATAAATAATTAATTCACAGAGTGTAAGTGATTGAAGAATTGACGTCTTTCCGAAATACCGTTAACTCTTTAAGGTGAAATTAGCGTCAATGCATGTGATACTATTTCTTTACATTTATTGTTCTCCGTGAAACCAAGATTTAGTTATATTTAACTGTTAAACCAAATCAAGGTAAATTGTGTTTACTGCTAAACAAGTTTAGTTACCTTCACTCTTACGTTAGATGGTACTTTAAAGTTAACTTAAAATATTTTAATATGATGTTTTGTAAATAGCATGGCTAAACAAGTTTACGTTAGATGGCTAAACATTAAACCTATTGTTTAAATAATGTCTAAACAGTGAATAGTCTGTAAATGTTGACAGGTTTAAGACTCGTCTACATAGTAGACGTTGTTCAAAGTTGACTTTTAAAGCACATAAATTTAGCGTTTATGGTTAGGACGTTATTTAAAATATTATATTACAAGGATAAGTTAGAGTCTCCGTGGAAAAACGTTATTTGATTCACTTTTAATATTATTTTAATATACTTCTAAAACACGTCTATGTGTTGGACGTTAGTTAAGATCAGGGTGTCATACTTCTGCTATTGTGTTTAAAGTTAAAACTAACGTCCTTCTAAAGAGACATTACCTTTAATATTATTTTATTAATAAAGATATAGCGTCTGTATATATGACGCTATTTGGTTTGCTCACTGTAACTTTATTTTAATAATTTTAAAACACGTCTGTGAAATAGATGTTATTTAAAATTAGCGTTTACTTATAAAACGCTATTACAAACAACAGTGTCTACGCTTCAAAAATGCGTCCAGCTACTGCGGCACTATTTAGTATTTTTTTCCTTTTTTTAAAATTAAATTTTAGCAATAAAATAAACAATATATCTCTTATAATGATAGATTTATATTGCTGAAATTAACAAAAATAACAACAAATAATTATAAATAAATAAGTTTAGAAAATACATGTCGGGTTGAAGCGCGTAGTCGCTCAAACTAAGAGATCTATTACCACTCCGTGCGGGTCTCGTGGCAATGACCTCCTAGAGATACGACGACCCTCGGGTAGGCGATCCCCTCTCTCCCGTCAGTACGCCCCCGGAGAGAGCTTCACGAATCTCGGTCTAACTTTCAAGAACTCAGCAGAAACAAAATGAAAGGGAAGAAGAGAGAAGAAAGAACTTTGTGAGAGAAACAAGAGCTCTCTCACGGTTTAACACCTCCTCTGCAGAAAAATCAACATGAACCCCAAATGATCACCCATGGTGATCTATTTAAAGGGTTCAGGGAAGTATTCGAAGGAGGAGCGTCAGTAAATGACGCTCCTCAAATGTCTCTTTCCCCAGGGGACAACCAATTCATTAAGAGATGCAATTGTCAAAAAAACGGTGCCTAACATGTAGGAAAGTCACATTCATACAGTAATCAACAGTGATGAATAATAAGTGATAGTGAAGGTTTTTAAAACATACGACAAAAAAGTCTAACATCTCGCACCTTCGAGGTTGCAGGATTGAACTCATGCCCTCCCCCTATGAGAGAGAGCGGTATAATGTTACGGTATCAAGAGAATTTGAAAAGTCTATCATTTGTGTCTCTGATTAATTGAGATAAAATTTGTAGAAGTTTAACGACATCTTGATGTAATCAAAAAGTGGAAAGATATAGACTCAAAAGGTAGAGAGAATGGATTATCTCAAAAAATTATTTTTTTAGCCTTAGAGTTTTTGAGAAATGGTCACATATTTCGAATCACAACAAGTGGTTAAAAATCGAGAAAGATCAAACTAGACATTAGTGCTGTACCTTTCTACTAGAACAAGAGCATTGAAATAAATTTCTTTCTTTAAATTTCTAATTTAATGAAATACCTAAATGAACTTCTCAACTCAAATTGTTATCGTACATTTTCTCCTTTCAATCAAATTATAAATAAAATTTATAATTTTATATTGTTACCAAATGTGTCCTATGATGTGTTTGAAAATGATTGTGCCATGTCAAGATTTTAATAATTGAAATTTTCTCCATAATCTTTTTTAAATAATCTCAAAAAATATTTCTACCTAGAAGTTACATCAAAAACACAGTCCAATAAGTGTATCATGTTTAGATGTGGATCCTCTAATCGTGAGAGATATCATATTAAGGATCCCCTATATAAAATGCTATGTTGCATTTTAAAAAAAAATCTTACATCAGTTTATCTCAAAAAATTTGCATTTCTCATTATGAAATATATAACATTACTTATCAAAAAGAGAGCTTGGCCCTCATGTTATACCTTTGGGAGGTTAACTTGACTAACGGATAGTTAAATTATCCCATCAACTAGATTGACCATACCATCAGTTGAGATGGGCCGAGTGATAGTTGAACTTGACTTGTAATCAAAATTGTATCATGTTCACCTCACAGTCTAACTAACACAACCCAAGGATATTTTTTTATTAATGACAGAAAAGTTAGCATAGTGATACTCAAGTCTACGAGGAGTGTGAGAGATTTGATTTCGAATCCAATAATGCCCAACTCACGTGCATCCGTTTTTTCTAAGACTAGAAAATTTCGAGCTCACACTCCTCAAAGATTAAATATGAGTCAAATAGACCCAACCAAAGGATATTCTTGATTGCAACGTTAACGCAACTCAAATCTAAGAAGTATAAGAACCCTCGTTCTTAGATCATATATCTCTTTGAGTGGAGCATCGTCACAAATCTCAATCATGTGATATTTTTTTTAAATGTTCATCCTCTCTATTTCATATTTTTGTGCGCTCTCTCTCTCTCTCTCTCTCACTTTTTCTTCCTCATCCTCCATCTCTATGATAGTAACTCTCCGTATGCTCTACCTTTCTAATAGAAAAAATAATGGCACTGAAATAAATTTCTTTCTTTAAATTTATAATCTAATGAAATATCTAAATGAACTTCTCAACTCAAATTGTTATTGTACATTTTATCCTGTCAATCAAATTATAAATAAAATCTATAATTATGTATTGTTACCAAATGTGCCCTATAATGTGTTTAGAAATGATTGTGCCATATCAAGATTCTAATGATTGAAATCTTCTCCATAATCTTTTCTAAATAAGCTTAAGCATGCTTCTACGTAGAAATTACATCAAAAACTCAGTCCAGTAAATGTATCATGTTTAGACGTGGATCATCTAATCATGAGAGATGTCATATTAAGGATCCCCTATATAACGTGTCATGTTACATTTTTTTAAAGAAAAAATTACATTATTTTTTCTCAAAAAAAATTACATTTCTCATTATGAAATATATAACATAACTTGTCGAAAAGAGAGCTTGACCCTCGTGTTATAACTTTAGAAGGTCAACTTGACTAATGGAGAGCTAAACTATTCTATCAACTGGATTGACAATATCATCAATAAAATGAGTTGCGTGATAGTTGAACTTGACTTGTAATCAAGTTACATCAGGTTCACCTCATAATTTAACTAACCCAACCCAATGACATTTTTTTGTTGATGACGAGAAACTTAGCACAGTGATACTCAAGTCTACAAGGAGTGTGAGAGACTTGATTTTGAATCCAATGATGCAAAACTCACGTGCATCCGTTTTTCCTAAGACTAGCAAATTCTGAGCTCACATTCCTCGAAGATTAAATATGAGCCAAATAAACCCAACCAAAGGATGTTCTTTATTGTAACGTTAATGCAACTCAGATCTAAGAAGTATAAGAACCCTCATTCCTAGATCCTATATCTCTTTGAGTGGAACATCGTCACAAATCTCAATCATATGACCTTTGTTTTAAATATTTCTCTCCTCTATTTCATATTTTTGCTCTCTCACTTTTTCTTCCTCATCCTCCCCCTCTATGATAGCAACTCTCCATGTGGTGGCGATGGGGGAATATATGACCTTTAGAGATGGTGGCACTAGTAACAATCCACGATGATAACAAATGGCAATGGTGGTCGTCTCAAGCAGTGACTCTACTTAGTCATGGCGATATTGTAAAACATCTTGCTCTACTTTCCCTTCTCAACTTGTTCTACTGTCAATATTTTTTTCTTTCTTTCTACTGCCATACTAGTGATGTGAATAGGAAGTAGGTCCGAGCGGTTGCTGCCAACATCTTGTTGTTATGTCGATCATTGGTAAGACATCCGCCCCTTGCTTCTCTTGGAAGAAGGGTACATGCCCCTTTGTCATCTCTTCTCTTCCTCCCTCATATATATATATATATATATATATATATATATATATATATATATATATGAGGGATCTATTGCCACCGGTGGCAACGGAAGAGCGGTGCCACCGGTTTCAAAATCACACGATTCAATCTTAAATTTTCAATCCACACTGTTAAATCTTATCTATTATCAGTAAACTACTTGTGAATTAAAAATCATATAGTTCCAACATTTATTTCTTGTGCATCAGATGGACATAAAATGAATGGCTTAGATAGTATAATTTTTTGTATCATATGATATCTATATTTTTGATATCATATTTGAATAATTTTTCATCTGTACTTAAATTTATGATAGTATAGAAGATTTAACGGTGTGAATTAAAAAATTAATATTAAATCATGTGATTTTAAAATTGGTGGCACTGCTCTTCCGTTGCCATCGGTGGCAACGGATCCCTCCTCTCTCTCTCTCTCTCTCTCTCTCTCTCTCTCTCTCTCTCTCTCTCTCTCTATATATATATATATATATATATATATATATATATATATATATATATATATATATATATATGGAAGATAAGGTAGGGTTGGGTTCAACTAGGTAAGGATAAGACTTGGGAAAGCTAGGTTAGGTCAGACAATAAATTGGGTCAGTCCAATCTGGCCCAATATAAGTTTCACCCAAATTGTAACATCACATCCCAACCCAAATTCAATGTTTTGAATTTGGGCTAAGCTGGATTGGGCTGAGTTGTGTATTTAAAATGTTATATAAGATAATGTGAAAGATTATAAGATATATATATGTCATTATCTTAATTATATGAGAAGATTAAAGAACGTTAGATTAGACTTTTTTCACCTAATTCTACCTAAAATTAAGTTAAATAAGTGATTGATGACTACAAAGTATATATGATGAAATACAATTTATTACAGGGATATATATTGCAATATGAATGATATAGAGACATAGAACAAAATATATATACATATAGGCAACTCCTCGAGTCTCGAGCAGGGTTTGCCGTCCCGGTGCGGGTCGCCCCAACCCGCATGACCCGGACCGACCCAGGCGCTGAGCGAGATGGCCGTTATCGGGTCACATTATATATTATATATATTATTTTAAATTCAAAGTTTTTAATAGGTAAGTTGGTTAACTGTTTTCACTTGTTCAAAGGCGGTTTGAGTTCGAATCTCGTCGTTCACATGCGTTTTCTGAGTTTTTTTAAAGATTTTTAATTAAAAAAATTAAAATGTGAAGGCGCTAGCAAGATTCGAATCGGAGACCTGTTAAAGAAACACATACATGCGACTTAGCCAACTGCGCTACAAATTTTATTATACTATTATATATTATATATATATATATATATATCTTACGAGATGGAGCGAGACGGAGCGAGACGGGACCGTCCCGTCCCGTCTCGACAAAAAATCGGGACGACCGAGACGGACGGGACGGCAAACCCTGGTCTCGAGCAGGGTTTGTCGGCCGAGTTGTACTAGATGTACAAGTATTTTATCGGTACAGTATGGCATCGTACCGCATCATACTGGTGTGTGCCAATAAGTAAGTATTACTTTATAAATATTTATTACAGTAAAATATGATAAAAGGTTATATGTGGCACAGTTGGTTAGAGTATCTGTGATTTGAGCAAGGGTTAGAATCTCACTTTCATCATGGATTTTTACTTTAATTTATGAAGAATAATGAAAAAGAAGAAGAAAACCTTGTGTCTTGCAAGTTTCAAATATGAAACCTTCCATTCCCTTGAAATGCTCCGAATCAAACCACCTATGAAGAAACATTTGACATAAAAATAAACGGATTTTTACATATTAGTCTCGACAAACTTATCGAATTGTTGATTAGTTCCTCAAATTTGACTATTATCTTAAAAGTCCCTACAATCATCAACATTTTACAAATAAATCTTTGAACTATGTTGTGATCCAAAAAAAGAATATTATGTATAATAATCCATCAAGTGCATGGGAAAAGACCAAATACCCATGTTGACTGTGGACTCTCTCTCTCTCTCTGTGTGTGTGTGTGTGGGGGGGGGGCACCAAGAATGTGAGGGGGAGGGTGGGTCGCCAGCTCTGGGGGTTGCAGGGGGACCGGAGGGGGAGGGGGATCGGAGGAGGGGGAGGAGGAGACAGAGGGGGACATAGGAAGGGGAGGGGGGGAGTCCACCGGAGGCAGAGGGGGACGGGAAGGGGAGGGGGAGGCAGAGGGGGACACAGGAAGGGGAGGGGGCGAGATCACCGGATGCGGAGTGGGACGGGAAGGGGAGGGGGACGGTAATGGTGATCACACATGATCGATCGGAGAGCTGGGTCTGGTAGACGCAAGTCACTAGATTCTGGGCATTCTTCCTGGCGTTGGAGGAGTCGGTTACTTGGACTCTGTTTTCCCCGAAGCAAGGAGGGAAATATCTCATCTTTGGTGGCCAAAAATCTCAACGAGCCTTTGGGTGTACCCCTTGGCGTGCGGATCAAACACATATACTCCTGAATGGATCAAGAACTCCGAGGTTCCATGAAACCAATACGAGTATGCTCTAGTTTCTGCTGGGTAAAAAAAAAAATCTTAATTTCGCAGTACCCAAAAGCAAAGTTTGAAGGGACGCGAAGGGAAGGGGGAGGCAGAGGTAGAGGAGGAAACCATTGGAGGTGGAGTGGGACGAGAAGGGGAGGGGGACACAGGAAGGGGAGTGGGGGAGACCACCGGAGGCAAAGGGGGAGGCGTAGTGGGGCAGGAAGGAGAGGGGGAGGGGGGAGACCACTGGAGGCAGAGGGGGACGAGAAGGGGAAGGGAAGGCGGAGGGGGGGAGACCGCCGAAGGCGAGGGGGACGGGAAGGGGGGGGGGAGAGAGAGAGAGAGAGAGAGGGTAACCATATTTTTATTTTTTATTTTTATTAATCAAAAATAAGTTAGATATTTTATTTTTTAAGTTACATTTAACTCAAGTTAAACACACAAGAATTACGACAAAGATATAACCGCAACCATTCGAGATATTCGAAGAGTATTCATGATAATATATCTAAATAAGAGATATATTTGACAATAGGAAACTTTAGAGATATATATATGTAAAAAACTCTAATATATATATTAGAAATAGTTATACTCGATTTTAAATGATTCCAAGAGAGAGAGAGTAACCATATTTTTATTTTATTATTTTATTAATCAGAGATATATTAGATATTTTACTCTTTAACTCACATTTAACTCAAGTTAAATACACGGGAGTTACGACAAAATCATAACCACAACCATTCGAGATATTTGGAAGATATTCATGATAATATGTCTAAATAAAAGATAGATTTGATAATAAGAAACTTTAGAGAGATATATATGCCAAAAATCCTAATATATATTAGAAATAGTTATACCCGATTTTAAGTGATTCCAAAAGCCAAAATTTTCACAACTCTATTTTTACCCCAACCTAGGAAGCCAAACATGGCATTCAGTCACTCTGTTCCTGTATTCTTCGTTCCGTCGTGCACGAGAGGGTGATAAATTTGAATCAAACTAACACTTCAGGAATAGACAAGAAGTTCAAACAATTCATTAGGCAAAAGGGCAACTTTTATTGTCTACACAGATCACAGCTCAAACATTAAACAACAGTCATTTAAAGTGAGCACATTTTATTGATTAACTTTGCGCTTAGCACCATCCAAGGTGTTCTGGAGCAGCATTGCAACAGTCATTGGTCCAACACCTCCTGGGACTGGAGTAAGCCATCCAGCCACCTTAATTGCTTCTTGGAAGTCCACATCGCCTACAAGTCTATAACCTGATTTTCTACTTGGGTCGTCAATAGCATTTGTCCCCACATCAATAACAGCGGCACCAGGCTTAAGCCAGTCTCCTTTGATCTGCAAAAAAAGAAAACAATTCTTTAAGAAAAGAATAAGATCAATGTTCGTTGCTGCTAGTGACTGGAAATAAAAGAGAAACAAGCATAGATACGGTTTCTGGATCATGTTCGTTACTGCTGGTGATTGGAAAGAAACAAGAAGCAACAATCTTCATGATCTGAGCACCCAAAGAAGGCAGTTTCGGTTTCAGTGTCGATTTCAACTGGGTCCGAGACCAAAACCATTTCGATTTCGGTTTTGATTTCGGTCCGAAATTAAATAAAATATTATTTTTTTGCCAACGGAGTTTCGTCCGGTAGATTTTAGATTGTTCCGGTCCGAAACCGATACGTTTCGGCCAAAACATTTTGATTTCGGCCGAAACCGCCATCCATGCTGAGCACCATAATAAAAATACTACAGCAAATATATGGTTTCAAGTTTCAACGATAAACTCCTCAAATTTTCATGATCCAGAAACCTATGACATAAGCGAATACTAAAGACAAATAATATCATTCTAGATTATGACATTAGCGAATACTAAAGACAAATAATATCATTCTTGATTGTTGGCATCATAAAGCATAGATAGGTCTCTCATCCCTTGGAGTGTTGGCTAGCAGACCAAAGGCTAGGGCCATGTTTAGGAAAGTATTCAAGTCCAGAAATCTACCTGTCATCATGAAGCAAGAAGATCCAGCTCAGTGCTTTACTTTTATGCAAATCAAAATCAAGTAGGTTTGACAAGCAGGCTCAGCAGATTGGCCAACTTTGAGAAAAAATAAGTGTTACGTAGTACTCTAGCATTAACCTTGTAGTACTCTAGCATTAACCTTGGTGGAACCCAAATTACGAGTTGACATCTGCAGTAGAATCAGGGAGAACTTGTAATTAGGGGTATCTTTTGTAATTTTTGATTTTATATGGACTCCTGTCCTATTTCCTTTTTCTTTTCTGGTCGCTCTCTTTATGAGGAGTATTTCTGTAAAATGCTTATTTTTTAGTCAATAGATAAGAGGCTGGTCAGTCCTTTCTCTTTGGATTGGCCAGAACCTCCTCTCTCCATCGGTTTGCTCTCTTTTCATGGCAGAGCAAGACCAACCCTAGGAACCTTCTTCTCCCACATAACACACTCCTCCACAGGCCGCAACCACTCAAGGGTTCCTTCTTGCTAGTTCAAGATCAAAATATTTCCCCCTCTGCTCTTCTCGTTGATCTGCAACAGTGGCCCCTTGTCTAGGGTTTCTTCCTCTCTTCTGCAGGGGGAGATCGGAACCCCTATTTCTCTGTGGATTCCTCTCCTTTTATGAGTGGCCCCTTCTATTTGCCAAGCAGGGTGCTTTTCCTTTAGGCCATGAGCTGTTCTCCCTAGGCTGCCGCTGCTCAGCACCCTAGGGTTTTTTCTCTCCCCATCTACAGGAGGAGATCTGACCCATCTTTAAGAGTTTCTAGCGTGCTCTCTCTCTCTCTCCGTGCAATCATACTGCAGCCTCCTTCTTCTTTCCTTGGACCGCCGCCTCACCTCGTCCTGCTGCGCCCCTCCAAGGTCTCTGCAGTTGCACTTCTCTCCGTGACTAGCAGTTGCTTAGAGTGCAGTGGTTGTGTCAACACCTTTTCCACCATGGCGGACAATCAGTCTACAGCATCGGAGACGTGCTCCACTATGGTTTAGCCAGCACCACTTGTTCCAATTGGCTAGAGTACACAGCAGATCACTTCAGAAAAACTGACGAAGAACAATAACCCTTCATGAGCTATCCCTACGGAACTCTACTTTGCCGGTTGTGACAAATTTAGAGTTTTTAACTGGTGATCAAAAGATGACAGATCATTTGGACCCACTTTTCTCTGCCTGGAGGAGTGATAACAACATGGTGATATCTTGGCTACTTCAACTCTGTCAGTTCTAGGATCCAACCAACATTCTATGTAAATCCACTGCTGCAGGCATATGGAAAACTTTGACTGGTCTCTAAATGTAAGAAAAACAAGGCTTGCACTTATCAATTACGTTACAATATTCATGAGTTGAAGCAGGGCTCTCACTCTGTCACAACTTATGTGTGCTCTCACTTCCCTCTAGAATGAGTTGGATGTCTCAGAGTGCAAAGTCTCCATTCACCTTTCAGATCAACTTACTCTGCCTTCTAACCTTCACATTCTTTCCCTTTCTATTAACTTGCTCTCTGTTATCAATTTTACTAAACAGTTGATCATTGTGTTTTTTAGAATCTGGAAACAAGACAAAGATTGGGATTTGCTGGGAGATAGATGGTCTTTGTTTCCAGCCATGTGACAAGAGTGCACTTTAGTTATCTATGCATTCCAACTTAGACAAGAGACTACATGAGATCCAGTTGTGACATTCTAGATTAGGGCACCTTTCTTTCAGTTCCTTGAGGGCTTTGTTTCCTACATTATTTCAGTTAGCAAATGTCTATCGTACTGCTAAATGGACATCTTTCCAAGATAGGGCTCTCATTCTATTAGGTCTACAATTTGGCTAAACATTGGAGAACTCAAGTTTCTTATTCTATGAATAAAAGCACCTCTTCTTTTGACATTATGCATTCTAATTTGTGGCATCCTTCTCCAGTTTCAACCTTGGATGGCTATCGATATTTTATTACCTTCGTTGACGATTATTCACATTGTTCTTGGTTTTACCTGCTAAACTCTTGGAATAAAGTCCTGCATGTTGTTCAAGTGTTTTATAGCATAGTACAAACCCAATTTGACAAGCTGGTAAAAGTCATTTTGATGCTCAAGAGTACTTTGCTCGTAGCATTAATATCTTCCTTGAAGATGAGGGCATCATTCATGAGTTCTCTTGTGCTTATGCACCACAACAGAATGGTGTTGTTGAACAGAAAAATCGTCATCTTCTTGAGACAGCTCTGTCACTCTTGTTTCAGTATCCTTTTCCAAAACCTTTTTGGGTTGATGCTATCTTGACTACCAATTATCTCATTAATCAAATGCCACCTAAGAACTTGCAGGCCCAGTGTCCTCTCTCTCTCCTTTATCCAGCCAAACCTTTGTTCTCTTTATTGCCGGAGGTATTTACCTATTTGGTTACCTTTGCTTCATTCATTCACTTAGACCAGGTGGTACCAAACTTGACCTAGGCGCAGCTTGAGGTGTCTTTCTTTCTTATTCCACCACTCAAAAGGGTTACTGTTGTTATGATCCCTCCACTCGCCATACTGTTGTCCGTAAAGACATTACTTTCTTTCAGTTTGAGTCTTACTATTCTCCCCAGACTGCCTCAAGGCGAGACACTTGGTAATGGTAGTGGTGATGTTTCTTCACCAACTGCTGATGTTGTTACTCCAATTTTGCCGCCTCCTATTTCCTTACGCCTTCTACTTATGCCGCACAAGATGTTTTTTCTACTTCTACTGCACAAGATGTTCAATCTTAAGTTCAAGCTGGTAGTGTCCTATATGATTCTGAAAAACCTCTAATCACGCACAGGAAAAGAAATTTCAAAAACAGACCAACGACTGACTCGCCAATTCCAGAGGTTGTTGTGCCTTCAGGCCTTGATTAGCCAATACTCGAGATTGACCTAAATCTTCCCACTGCTGTTCGCAAAGGAGTTCGTAATTGTGTTAAGTATCCCATCTCCAAAACTATCAATTATTCTCGCATTTCTTCTCATTATCACACTTCCCTATCAGCATTGTCTTTGGTCTCTATTCCTACTTTTTATGAGGTTGTTAAGGATCCTAATGGCAACAAACAATGAAAGAGGAGTTGAGTGCACTTGAAAGGAACCGTTTATGGGCTCTAGTTGATCTGCCAAGGACAGGACTCTAGTTGAGTCCAAGTGGGTCTATTTCATTAAGTACAGTGCAGAGGTTGTGATACAAAAGTATAAGGCCAGATTAGTTACAAAAGGATTCACTCACACTTATGAGATTGATTATCATGAGAACTTTGCACCTGTCGCCAAACTAAATTTCATTCGAGTGATTCTATCCCTTGGCGTGCAGCATTCTTGCTCTCTGTATCATATGGATGTGAAGAACGCCTTCTTAAATGGTGATCTGCAAGCAGAAGTCTATATGCTACCATCTCCTAGTGTTGATACGAAGGGGAAAGCTTACAAACTCCGGAAGGTTCTGTAAGGGCTGAAACAATCGCCTAGGGCCTAGTTTGATCGACTCCATCATGCCAAGATTATATTTGGATTTAAGCAGTCAAATGCGGATCACACACTGTATGTTAAATGAAATAATAATCGTATTACTGTCCTAGTGTATGTTGATGATATGATCATTACAAGAGATGATATAGTTGAGATCCAAAGTTTAACGAATGGGTTAACTACTGTGTTTGAAGGAAAAGACCTAGGAGATTTAAAATAATTCCTAGGCATAGGAGTGGCCAGGTTGCAAGGAATTTATATTTATCAGAGAAAAGTTGTTCTTGACTAACTGATTGAGACAGGGAAATTAGGGTGCAAACCTGTAGCTACTCCAATTGAACTCAACCATGAGCTGACAGAACAACATGGTGAGAAACTCTGTAAAGAATAGTGGTTTGTATCAACAGTTGGTTGGCAAACTTTTGTACCTTTTTTAACTCGATCTGATTTACCAAATGCATAAATGTGGTAAGTTGTATATCCATACTCTTCAGGTATCTCATATGAAAGCCGTGGAATGCATTCTGAGCATAACTGTCAAGGCGATCATCTAGGCCAAGTCCTAGGTAGATCAAGTTCAACACACTCCCCCAACTCCCCTCTCTCTCTATCCTCTCTCTCCTCTCTCCCTCTCCCTTAATTTTTAATATTAAAATCTATAAGTTTTTATGTATGTTATTCTTAATTTGTATATTAGGGATATATATTTTTTTAGTTTTTTAAAGAGAAGCCAAGGTGTCGCTTAGGCGACACCTAGGCGAATGCCTTATCGACTAAGTGCTTAGGCTCCCCATGCACGCCTTGGATCACCTTGTCGCCTTGACAACTATGATCTAAGGCACTTAAAGTCTTGTACGAGGAAAGGCGTTCCTTTCAAGAAGAAAAATCATTTAAAAATTAAGCATATGCTGATGCAAACAGGGCTGGTTCAAGAGATGATACAAGGTCAATACTGGGTATTATAGTTTGCTTGCTGGCAACCTAGTCATATGGAGAAGCAAGAAACAAACCGTGTACCAGGTCTAATGCTGAAGCAGAATACAGGGATATGGCACATGATCTTATTGAGTTAGTATAGTTAAAACTTTTCTTCAGTGATCTAGGAGTTTAAGTAGAGCTGCCTACGAAACTGTACTGTGATAATAAGGCAAGAACCAACATTGCTAACAATTTAGTACAGCATGACCGAACCAAACACATCAAGATTGACCGACAGTTTATTCAAGAGAAGCTAGACTCTAGAGAATTGTATTTGTTGCATGTGAAGTCTCAAGATCAGGCTGTAGATCTATTCGCCATGGCTCTGACTAAAGCTCGGTTTACTTTGGCTTTAAGCAAGTTGAGCATATATGATATCTATGCTCAACTTGAGAGAAAGTGTAGTAAAATCAAGGAGAAGTTGTAATTAGGGGTATCTTTGTAATTTTTTATTTTATATGAACTGCTGCTCTATTTCCTTTCTCTTTTCTGGTCCCCTCTTTATGAGAGGTATTTCTGTAAACTGTTTATTTTTTGATCAACATATAAGAGACTGGTTGGTCCTTTCTCTTTCGATCAGCTAGAACCTCCTCTCTCTCCATCAGTACGCCCTCTTTTCAACATCATACTCTTCAGTCTTCAGAAACAGTCAGGATGAGACAGTCTGCTTCTTGAACAGGACTAAACAGTAGATTTCTTATATACTACCTTTAGCCTTTTGGGTCCCATTTGGTATCGAGAAGACATGAGAGAGGAATAAGCATAAGCCATTCAAGAATAATTTATCTTTATCCTTATTCCTACATGTGTTTGGTATGATAGGGGATAAGAAAATTTTATAACCTATTCCTTGTTTGGTATGAATGGGAATACTGAGGGGGAGAAGTGATGGAAAAAGACCATTACACCTACCTTATCTCAGATTTAGGCCGCATTTAGCAAGGCTTTTGGGGGTGGCTTTTGACCTCCAAAGTCTCATCCCCCAAAAGCCAAAACAAATGATGAAATGCCACGTTGACTTTTTCAAAAGCCAACTTTTTTATTTTAGAGAGAGATAGGAATAAAAAATGTCACTTTTCAAAAGCCCAAGAAGCTCCTCTAGAGGAACTTCTTCTCTCTCTGGAGGCTTTTGGAAAAAAGCCAAAGCTCATCCTTATTCCCAAACGTAGTCTTAGAGGGGTATGCACTAGTCTCAGTTTGACAGGGAACAAGGGGACTTAGACAAATTTATTAATGCAACAACCCTTCTATTGAGTTTTTCCTTACCCTTTTGATATGTGATGCTTAGTTTTAATACACTAGACATGTGTATTGAAATTAATTGTTAATAATCATATAACACGATTAACTTGCATAGATTAGCAATGGTGAATAAGTGTAAACAATCACATAGTTTAAATAAGTCTAACTAATCCCTTTACTAGTACCGTTGTAAATGCATAGTTTAGTAACAATGATCGGGTGTCAATAATCATGTATGGTGATTAAGCATTAATTTACATGTCTTATAATTAAGTGTTAATAATCCCTTCACTCTAACCATGTAATGTAATTAAGTGTTAATAATCAGGTAATATAAATCAATGGATTAAAGGAGATAGAAACACTGCATATTTCTAGCACATTGTCTCGGGGAGAAGGAGGGTCAACACCATCTCTTGTTTTAGGGTGGGTGGACTCTCCATCTCTTCTGAGGAGGACATCATGGAGGCAGGCCAAAGACTTTTATTCCAGATTATTCATTGCGGAGAAGCATTGTATCCCGAAAATTTCAGATGACTTACTTCCTTGTCTCTCCACTGAGAAGAAGAATGCTATCCCCCAGGCGTTCTCAGAGGAAGAGGTTCGTCAAACAATTTTCTCTCTTGCAGAGGGCAGAACTCCCAGGACAGATAACTTCCCTTTGGCTTTCTTCCAGAAGTGTTGGAAAGTCATCGAGGTTGACCTTTTAACAGCTATGAGAGAGTTCTAGGAGGGGAGGGAGCACTTGGGAGGGATCAATAAAACCCTTCTAGTGCTAATCCCCAAGAAGCTAGGTGCACAAGAGTTTCGCGATTTCAGGCCTATCAGTCTGCTCAACGGCTTGTACAAGATCATCACTAAGGTTATGGCAGGGAGGTTGGCTGGGGTGATGGAGAGATTAATCAACAGCTTTCGGGGAATTTTCATCAGTAGGAGACATATCTATGATAACTTCTTGGTGGCCTACGAATGTTTGTTTGCTATGAAGATTCTGTGGAAGAGAGGGGTGATCCTCAAGCTAGACTTCGAGAAGGCCTATGACAAGATAAATTGACAGTGTCTGTTTGATGTGTTGGAGAAGATGGGCTTCGGGGAGAGATGGATTGGTTGGATCAGGACTTGCATTTCTTCAACGTCCTTTGTGATCCTTGTGAATGGGAAGCCGTCGTCCTTTTTCTTCAGTGGGAGGGGGCTCTGTCAGGGAGACCCTATGTCCTCCCTTCTCTTTGTCCTAGTGGCTAATGTGCTGAGCAGGGTGTGATAGAGAGCAGAGACAACTGATATGATCAGAGGGTTGCAAGTTGACAGAAGGAAGCCTACTCTTTCTCACTTGCAGTATGTAGATGACACCATCTTATTCCTGGCTAAAGGAGAGCAGCAGTCCTATACGATTAAGCTCTTGTTGGAGCTGTTGGAGGAGGTGGCTGGCCTTGAGATCAACTTCAACAAGATCCGACTAGTGGGGCTGAGTATGGAACAATGGCCTCTCTGGAGGGCGGCATGCATCTTGGGGTGCAAGATAGAGAAGTTCCCTATCTCCTACTTGGGACTCCCCTTGTCTCCAAATGCTCTTCACTGTGCAAATTGGCTTCCAATTGTTCAAAAATATGAGTCCAAGCTGACAGGGTGGGAGGGTAGGCTACTTTCTTATGGGGGCAGACTTGTCTTGTGTAGATCTATTTTAGATAACCTTCCTATATATTTCCTCTCCATTTTCTAGATCCGAAGACAGTGGCCAAGAAGATTGAGTCGATTCAGGGGAGGTTCTTCAGGGATGGTAGTAGACGGAGATGGAGGGGTTGGTGTGACATTGTTTGGGGGAGGGTGGTTAAAGGCAAGGAAATGGGTGGATTGGGGATTAGAAATTGAGGGACTTCAATCTTGCCCTCTTGTGTAAATGGTTGTGGAGGCTGGGGGCGGGAGAGGACGGGTTGTGGACGCAGGTGATCAAACAAAGATACTACTCCAAGAGGAGAGTTTGAGACTTGGGCCCTACTCCGCACCACAGGACTTCCCCCCTTTGGCGTGATATTTTGATTTGCAATGATGCCATCTTCTCCAGCATCAGAGTTCAGCTAGGAAAAGTCAACCAAAGCCTCTTCTGAAAAGACAGATGGTGTGGGGACTTCATCTTAGAGACTTCCTTCCCCCGTCTCTTTGTTATTTTTGACTCCCCTTTAGGGATAGTTTCTCAGGCATTTGACTCCCATCTGTTGGGGGGCACCTGGGCACAGACCTTCAGGAGGGACCTCAGGGACAACGAGGTCGAGCAACTCTAGGATCTTCTCTCCTTCCTCCTCCCACTTCGTCCTCGACCTGTCAGAGAGGATGAGTGGTCATGGAGGGGGGGAAAGGACAATGTTTTCTCGGTCAGCTCTACCTATGCTATTATTTCAGATGGTGGTGTCCGTCATGACCTCTACTCTTAGGTATGGGGCCCGAAGAGCCTGCTGAAAGTGAAGCCACTTACTTGGAGGATCTCTCATGGGAGGCTACTCACTCGGGACAGACCGAGTCGATTTCTCCGGGGGGTCCAACCAACTTGACGCTTGTGTGGAGTGAACGTTGAGACCCTGCACCACTTGTTTGTAGGTTGCTCCTACTCTCAGGAGGTGTGGGGAGAACTTACTAGGAAGACTCATAGTGGCGTTGGTCAGCACAACCAGGTGTACCATTTGATTGAGCATTGGGACAGGAGTTGGGCCCTTAGGGTGATAAGTCTGTGTGGTGGCTCATCCTCCATGTCACCCTATGGACGTTTTGGGAGAGCATAACAATCGGATCTTTAGGAGGGAGTCAAGGGTGGTTGATTCAATGGTCTCTTTTATGTGTGATAGAGTGAGGGAATGGGCTAAGCTATGTTGTAATGTGAATTCTCTCAACTCCTCTTTTCGTCTTGTTGGGGGGCTAGAGTTTTCCACACTATCTTTGTGTGGCTTTTCGTATAGGGATTTTTTGGGAGTTCTCTGCTTGTACTTGTAAATCCCATTTTTTTTCATGTAATACAACAATGGTACCACCCACTTTCAAAAAAAAAAAAGCAATCCTAATAATCCCTTTACTATTACCATTTACAACAGTGATGAAGTGTTATTATTCAAGAATATAATTAAATCTAAATAAACCCCTTACTGTAACCATGCAATAAGTCTTAATAATTATGTAATATGATCATGGAATCATGTACGAGTTCCCCCTCCAGTTTACAATATTGATAATAATAGTGAAATCAAAATTTAGTAGAGACCTTGCAGATGATAAAAGGAGAAGGGAGGTATTGAGTAAAAAGTAAGAAAGTGGGATGGGGAAATGGGGTTGAGAAAGGGGATAAGTCATTCCCCAAACAAGGTGGAATGACTTATCCCCATGTTTAACCCCAAAATCAGGGATATCCTCAAAACCCACAACCCCTCTTATCCCCGCAAAAAAATAATATACCAAACATAGATTAGGGATAAAATGGGCTTAACCCATCCCTAACCCGATATCAAATGGGACCTTGGGAGCTTGACATATATTTCTTCTTTTCTTTATTCATTTCAGTCTGTTTATATTTATTTCTGTGATACTTAAGGGTTGTCCCTACTGCCACTCCTTTGTCAGATCATACATTGACTCCTTGTACTGAAATACTGCCGTCAAATTAAAAAGTAGATTCTTCCAAAGAGGCCACTGTCAAAGAATACGTAAGTAACAACACTATGCTATGCTGAGACACTAAAAAGTTAGTGTAAGTCAAGTTTACCATCATTGCTTGTCCTGCAGCAGCAATAACAATATCTGCTTCACGAATGATGCTTTCAGGATCATGAGTATGCGAATGAACAATAGTTACAGTTGCATCTGCTTTCAGAAGCAGCAAAGCCACTGGTAACCCAACTATATTGCTCCTACCAACAACTACAGCTCTTTTGCCTTTTATTGTTATGCCACTTCTTGATAAAAGTTCAAGACATCCCTAAAGAAAAAGAGAAAACATCGACACATATCAATTGGTTAGTACACCTGCTGCGATCAATAAATGCTGATGGACTGCTAGTTAATAACAAAAGAACTTGATTATCAAAAATAATTTGAAAAAGGATTGTTATATATATTGTAATTGAGATACCTTTGGGGTGCAAGGAAGAAACAACGGCTCTCTGCCTTTCATGGCAAGCTTCCCAATATTTAGGGGATGGAATCCATCAACATCTTTGTCAATGTTTATTTCACTTAGCACTCTCTCTTCATTTATATGCCTTGGTAGGGGAAGCTGAACCAATATTCCTGTCATTCAATGAAGCCATTAGTACTCAGTCCATTTGACATTTAAGATACACATGACAATATGCACAAATAGTTATTGTTGAGTGTAAAAGCCAGCATAAGCACGCAAACCCGAATATGTAAATAAGATCTTGCAAAAGTGAGAAAGACATTTAGTTTAGCAGTTGAATGAAAGCATATAAACAGTTATCCTACATTGAACAGGAATCTGAAACATATCTTTTCACAGTAAAATCAGGTGAATATCCTGCATATAGAACAGGAAGCAGAATTCTCAGAATTGATAACCTAATCTTTTCATTCGGCCTTTATTATCTGTGTAGAACAGGGAACATACTTTCTCTACCCCTCAATTTACTCATATAACTCACTTCCAAACATGGAACTATGACTAAACTGTATCTTCAAGAAAAGCATATCGTCTGTGACACAAAATGAGCCTGGTAAAACCATGTCTACTATAAATGCAACATAGATATTGAATCCATGGTGTCAGGTGAACACCAAAATGGAACAACCCAGCAAAATATGGTACAAACTAGCGTAGAATTATAAGGATTACTTGCAATGATACGAGCATGATAGACTCAGAACTCATGAGCGGTGGAAAAGAAAAACAAACACAATAGACGAACATCCTCCCTTTCTCTAGCCACAAGAAACTCTAGAGTTTTGTACATTGACATTGCTAGCCATGATATTGTCCAAATGATGGCTGTGCTAGATTTACAACCAAAAATTCAAGATTAACAATAGATACATTATGAACATCTGTAGCCCTACTAAGTCTTGAACTCAAGATGCCAGGTGCCCAAGCTAAGTCTTAGACTATATATATATATATATATATATATATATATATATATATATATAATGAGCATCCAACTAATCTATGATCTTGAACGTCAAGAATACCAAAGTTAAACGTCACATTCTGAATAATGGACCACATCGTTCAGGATTGTGGACTCAGATAGTACTAAAAGAACTTGACTTGAAAAGATGACGATGGCTGTTGGAAGGTAGAACAA
The DNA here is from genome assembly GCA_022559845.1 of Amorphophallus konjac. NCBI lineage: Eukaryota > Viridiplantae > Streptophyta > Magnoliopsida > Alismatales > Araceae > Amorphophallus > Amorphophallus konjac. The sequence goes on along the minus strand of CM040119.1, from coordinate 351,957,522 downwards.
GAACACTGCAATTGCACAAAAGACGACCAAATCAATTGTAGGGAGATTAGATCTGACCACCCACGGTTACAAAACCAGTACACTTCAGAAGATCAGGAAAACGCGGAATCAAAGAGCAAATGTGCAAAAGGCATCAAATTTAACGGGTTAAGAAGAAGAGAGGGATTGCGCAGGCTCACCGTGAACTTCCGGATTGCTGTTGAGCTCATGGACCTTCCGGATGACGTCCGCCTCGGGAATGTCCTCGGGGAGGTCGAAGTCGAAGGAGCGGATACCCACCTCGGCGCATGCCTTCCTCTTCATGGCCACGTAGCTCTGAGAGTCCTTCCTGCATCCCACGATCACCACCGCCAGCCCCGGCACCTGCACCTCCGGCCCCCAACAGGCCCCCAACCCACGAGACGCAGGCACATCCACACCAATAAGACCAGGGAGCGCCAGAAGGGGCAACCCAAAGACAATCGCCGTCGCCGTCAAACACCCAACTGAGAACGTTAGCACCTATAAATCACAGGATACTGATCAGATATGAGCAGCTGGGCGCGGCGGGTGTTTACCGTGCCGTGCGCCTCGGAGAGGGACCGGACTTCGGCGGCGATCTCATCCCGGATGGCCTGGGCGATGGCCTTCCCGTCGATGATCTTCGCCGTTGGACGCTGTTGCTGCTCTTCCAACGCCATGGCGAGAAGGGATCAGAGACAGTAAAGGGGACGGGCACTGCAGTGGGTTGGAGAGAGCTGGACTGGAAGGACGCCATTCGGAGTGAGGGGGTGGGGCGGCTGACGTGGATACCGTCCACCCGCGACAGCTGTTCGGGCGGTCGGCGTCACGGGAGTCGCATATAAACAGGGAGAGGTCGGGTGACCGTCGGATGTGGTCACCACCTTTAGGAAACATTTGAAGGGTCGAGCACCCCACTCTTTCTATGTCATCCACTATCTTATCTTAGATCTGCACGTCTGACGAGGAGAATACGAGTAATTAAATTTAATTATTTTATAAAAATTTTAGTATATATTATGAGATAATTGAATTAGACGAATAATATCATTGATAGTTTCAGACGACGACGTGTCAGATATTAAGGCGCATTTAATTAGAGTGTCGGAGCATTTAATTAGGGTGTTGCAGAGAGATTTTAAGATTCTAATCATTAAAATCTATGACATCTAATCATCATAATCAAACGTAAAAATGATATTCTGACTTTCGTGCTCCAGAAATATTTAAGTTAAAGATAAATATATCAATTATGAAATCTCAATAATCTCTTAGGAACATATTTTCGTGTGAATTTAGATGACATTTATTATTTTAATCTATTTAAATCTCACTGACACTTTTAATCATATTAACATTTATTACAACTTATCATTCTCAATATGAGAATAGAGGGAGAGAGAGAACAGACATATTAACATTTATTACAACTTATCATTCTCAATGTGAGAATAGAGGGAGAGAGAGAACAGAGATTTCTCCTCTCTAAATTCTTGACAACTCAATAATTATATGATATATGAATTTTTCAAATAAGGTCACCGTCACCGTCTGAACCAACCGTGACTTAAGATAAAAATATTAATTTAAATTTAAGAGAAGAAAATATATTCATTTCTTTTGATATATAAGTGGGACATATGTCACTTTTACTGTACGTTTATCTTAATAAGTTTAATGAAAGTTTCTACCCTTCTTGATTAAAAAACATGCACTCATAATGAGGACCATGTCCAGAAACCACACCTCAGTGCTAAGTTCTACGTTAATCAAGTTATAAGTTTGTAAAGAAAAGAAAGGTCTCTTCACTCAATATTAATTAATATTGAATTATACGTTTTAATATAAGATTAAAGTGAGTCATTATACACTTAATATGATATTAATAACTCATATCTTATGCATCTCCGAAGACGTATAAATTTGGGATGTCTCATTTGAGATATTATCCCCGCTATCTCAGAGGATGTTAAGATTTTGTCATTTTTTACGGGTAAAAAGACCCTTAAAAGAGAAGACTTGGGTCTTACCTGTAAGTATATGCCCATCTTTGTAGTTTCTAATATGAGATCTTTTGAACCCCATTCTTAATCCTCTACACTATGCCCCATCAAAGGTGGACTTTGTATTTATTCGGCCGGGATTCTCACAGACGGCACCAATGAAGACATATAAATTTAGGGTGTCTCTTTTGAGGTATTATCTTCGCCACGTCCAGAGACAGTTAGAGTTTTATCTTTTTTTACTAGTAAAATAGTCTCCAACAAAGAAGATTTGGATCTTAATTATAAACACATGTTCACCTTTATAATTTCTAATATAAAATCTTTTGAACCCTTCTTAGACCTCAACCCCCGTCACCCACCGCACATAACGAATCAAACATTTTCTTATACGAGGTTAGACACTGGAAAGTTGTTCAAGTCCCGTAGTAATTGTGTATCAATGAGTTGTAAGTATTTAAAAATAAATCTCTTCAACGGTTATCAACCATTTTTTTAGTTGAGAGTTGTAAAGCGTACACGATTCTAACCGTTCACGATCTAATCCCCAAAACCATGATAGTTTATATGTGAAATTAGCCCTCTTCTTTTCATATTATTTTTAATAACCATGTTACATTGCAAGACTCGCAAAAGTACTCTTTTTTACCAACTATTAGTATTTCATTAGGATATCTTATTTAACCTTGTAAATTAAAGAAAATTTTAAAACATCAAAAATCCCTCTAATCTCACCTCAACTTAGGGATGTCAACGGGTCGGATACGGTGCGGATAGTGAACTATCCGTATCCGATAAGGAAGAACCGTATCCGTTTGATGTTCGTTAAATATTCTGAAAGTGGTGTATCCGAAAATCGTTATCTAGTATCCGAAAAATACGGTTAACGGACGGTTAGAGGATAGTTACCGGACATAAAAGTACATATAAATTAAAATTTAAGATGTAAATTAACTCAATTAGAAAAAATTTTAAATTAAAAAGAACAATCCATATGATAAACAAACACATTTCAATTTAGTTCTCATATCATTATTATTAGTCAACATATAATGTAATTTAAAGTATACAAATATATAATATTATAATATCTCCAAAGATAATATGAAACATATAAAGTTTAAATAATAAAATAAACTAACTCTTTTGGACTTTAATCTTCATCGTATTCTCATTCTTTAGATATCTTTCATGAAAAAAAAGAATATATTAACTTGATAATTTAAAAAATTATAAAAATATCTTATAATTTAGAAATATTTTACCAAAATAGAAATGACTTAAATTATACACATATCTCATCTTCAATATCATTTTCTTCAAGACATTATTTGAGTCAAATACAAACTTGTTTAATAGTAACGGACGGATACGGATTCGGAACGAGGTGTATCCGTATCCGTATCCGCTAATAAACCGGATATATCCGTATCCGTATCTGCTAATTTATCGGAAAGAAAAATACTATCCATTTACTGTTCGTTAAGCTAACGAAACGGACGGTTATCGAATTATCGGTTATCATTGGGATCCCTACCTCAACTCTCTCTCTCTCTCTCTCTCTCTCTCTCTCTCTCTCTCTGCATCTATCTAACCCATTATCTCTCTCTTTCGTTGACGCAATACATCAGTCAAAATAATTATTTTTTCATAAGGATATGTTCATACAAAAAATATGCACCGAATTCGATGTACAAAGTCACGTCATTATGTAATACTCTCTTTCATTGACTTAAAAATCAATTGAAATGATCATTTCTGCATAGAAAATGACGTCCGCGTCAAACTTGTACGGCTCATTTTTTCGCGTACTAAATACGGAGCGCACTTGACAAGAAAATATATGACTAAAATATTTTGTAAGACTGAAATATTTTACATATGAATAAAACATTTGGTATCAGATTGAAACATTTTGTTAAATTCTTATAATAAAATATTTCGTTTATATAACAAACCACACTATTTTTATAAATTATTTCATTGGTTTATTTTTTAGTCAAATAAAATGTTTCGCTCAGGTGCGTGACTCGGGATTTTCTGATTCATTAGGTTCCTCATCACCAAAAACAAATATTTCGTTCATTTAACAAATATTTTATTCTTGTAATAAAATATTTCGTTCATAAAGTAAAATATTATTTTTATAAAATATGTTATTGGTTTATTTTTATAGTCAAATAAAATGTTTCATTCATATATCAAAATATTATTTTTACAAAATATTTTATTGGTTTGTTTTTATAGTCAAATAAAATATTTCGTTCATTTAACAAATATTTCATTCTTGTAACAAATATTTTGTTCATTTAAAATATATTCTATTCTTATAACAAAATATTTTGTTCATATCTAAAATATTTCAATCTTACAAAATATTTTAACCTTATATTTTCTCACCGAATACGCTCCGCATTTAATAAGCGAAAAAATAGATCGTACGAATATGACGCGGGCGTCGTTTCCTGTGCGAAAATTATCATTTCACCTGATGTTTGAGTCAATGGGAGAGGATGTTGCATAGTGACGTGATTTTATGCACCGACTTAGGTGGACAAAAACATTTTTTAATATCAAAAGAGGTTAAGGATATATATTTTTGACACTACATTGACGTAAGAATATTGCTAAAAATAGTGTAGAAATATGAAGGACAATTCAATAAATAAACTTTTAAAAAGGGTATTTTTTAAAAGAACCCTATTAATATCTATCATTTAATTTATTAGAGCAATTCAATCATTATAATTTCTACTATTTAGAGAACTTGAACGTGTTTCCGTTTTCAATTTTTATTAAGAAATCCGAGTTTGAGTTTATATGTTGTAATTATTATGTATTGCCAAGAAAATGAATTTTTATGTTCAAATCTGAGTTTGAGTTTATATGTTATAATTATTACGTATTGCCAAAAAAATGTATTCCTATGTTATATCTCATTTAATTTAATTCATGTTTTTATTGTTGATACAAAAAAAATTAATTAAAAACCCAGAGTTTATTTTCAACAAGCTTCAAAATTTTCAATGATGATGAAGATTCAAAAAATTATAGTTGGTATAATAATCTGGTAACAATAGCCTTGGGATTTTAATGCGCAGTGTAATCCCAATACACGTAGATTACGTTGATTCAATATGGTTCATTTCATTCATGGATTTAATGAAATGTTTTATTTAACTGGACTCAATTCTATGCAGTATATAGCTTTTCTGTCAAATTCTTAATCTGCGATCCACATTGAGTCAATAATAAATCAAGTTATCCCATCGTGATGCATTTGCAGTACTATAAAAAATTTATGTAATTTTTATTATTTAAGAATTAAACTTAGATTTTTTTACATAAAAATTATTGTTAAGTAAAATTTTATAAAAAATTATTCATGTAAATATATTAGCAGATATATGACTGTGTAAATATAAATTATGTAAAAAATCATATTTATTTACAAATATATCACTCTTTTTTGTAAAAAAAATTACATTTAAATAGTGTTTACGTATTATTTGAATTAATCAAGTGATATACGTACTAATACAATTCTAGAAATAAATTTTTTTTATAAATTCATATTAACAATAATTTTCATATAAAAGTTCTATTAAATTTTGAGTAAAAGTGTCAACCCGCCGTTAGACCACAAGCCCAATCAACTAGCCTCATATTTTTTTCGTAACACTTGGTGCATGTTGCACATCACCGGTGTGCACCAAGTGCCATCCTTATTACGTACCCAATAGGAGACGGCATCTTTGCCCTCCTCTCTCTCACGAAACTCTATGTCTCTCATGTTTCTCTCTCTCTCTCTCTCTCTCTCTCTCTCTCTCTCTCTCCTCGTAGAGCTCCACTTCTCTTCTCCCACGTAGGTAGGGCGGCACTAGCTCCACTTCTCTTCCCTCGCACATGCAGGGCAGCGCAACCACTCTCCCACCCTCTCTCTCTCTCTCTATTCTCGTAGAGCTAGGGCGGAGAGTGCTTCTTCTCTTCTCTAGTGCAGGCGAGACGTGACCCTTCGATGCAGGCGACACCACGGGCAAAGGTTTCTCCCTCCCACGTCCTTCCTCTCTCTCTCTCTCCATCTCTCTCTCCCCCCAAGAGCTAGGGCAAACGTGGCCTCTTACTTCTCCAATGCAGGGGAGGCGCCTCTTCCTCCCTCTCTCGTACTCCCATTGACAATGGCTCCGAAGAAGTAACGTCATAGAGCCCCGATTGAAGACTCTCCCAAAATAGATTTGGAAGTCACAATGGTAGAGATGGTTGTTGGGATCTCCCATCAGCAAGCCCCTCTTACAACTCCCCCCGTAACAGAGTTGGAACCTTAGTTGGCATAGACGGCTAGCATGCCTCCCCCAGTCAGTTGTCAACATTGAAAGCGTATTGTTCATAGGAAGCATAAGGCATTAGAGAAGGCTCCCGAGAATCCCCTAGTGGCATCTCAATAGCTTCCACACCTGGTCGTCCATTGAGCAATGGGGGAGTGCTCTCAAGACGCATGAGGTAACAGCCACAGTGCCGCTGTCCTCTCGAGAAGAATTGGCTAGTCCAAAGTCTATAGAAGAATCAACTAGTATGTGACTCTGCCAGATGGGATTTCCATCCCTGACATATATTCTGAATTTATAATTCACATCTCTAATTTTAACCGCGTCTATTATTGTTGTAATGCACAAATTAGTGTTTTAGTGAATATGTTATGGTTTTGGTGTATATGTCATTGATTCTTTACGAACGTCAATGTTTTGGTACATAAGTTGTGAGCATGTGTCAGTGTTGTTACGCTTGTTTGTACATATATATGTTAGGACATTTTTATATTTTTAATGTTTGCTTTGCAATGTTTGTATCTTTTTTATTATGTTAAATTTTTATGTGAAATTACTATGCATTTTTTTCTTAAGACTCGCCCAAAAGAGAAAATAGTATCCGGCCAACCCACTGATTTCAAGATGCTCTTTGAAATATTATTTGGAGGATGAAGAGCAAATATATTTTAGAGTAGGCCACAAGAAGTTGATGATGGTTGACATCTCCTCAAGAAAGTCATTTAACATAAATTTCTTGGAGGAGGTTATTGCCCGTCATGATGAAGGCAATATCTTCTCGATAGAGAAAAAGATAGTGACATTTACAGTTGAGGATGTTGCTCTCATTCTCGAGTGGCGCCGTGCACAGGTGTATTTGTTGAGCACTATGGTTCCAACATTGATCAGTCTACGTTATATCACAAGTTTGGGAATAAAGTGAGTTTTGAGAGGAAGGTCGTTCGGGGTTATCTTAAAGACTTCGTTGATTCAGACGATGAGGAGGATATTCGACTCTGGATTTCATTATTATTGAGTACATTCCTCGTCTCCCGACGACTTACACTTGCCCCCCTCCCCAAATGATTCGATACTTAAATGACCTAGAAATGATGGGGGGTTATGTCAGGAGGGTTATATTTCAAGAAATAATAATAGATAAGTTTGATGAGACTAGTAAAATGATCTAAAATAAATGAGATGAGCCGAAGATAACACGCAGAAGTAAAAGTCACGAAGATAATTCGCAAGAATGTCATTTTGTTTTTTGGTTGCTCCGCTTCATTGTGAAATTGTCATACGATCACATTCGCGGGTATGGTCTGTTTGTTTGCTTGATACAACTCAACACACCCACGCGGAATTCTTCTGCCCTCACATGCGAACTGAGAGGAGAAGAGAAGAGTGTGGACTGTGTCCGTGTGGCGGGACCAGAAGAACACCCCGCCATCCGCAAGCAAACCCCCCCACCCCCCCGTGTGCCTCCGCTCTCTGTGGACGACGTTCCGCTTCTGCTCCGCCTCAGCCTCGCCAGGGCAGCAGCGTCTCCACCGCCGGCGCTGCACTGCTTCCTCTCCCACGTCGACGACGGTGAAGTAACGAGGAGCGGAGGTGAGCTGGTCCCCCGAGAATTCCCCTACCGGGCGGCGACGATCGTTTGCTACTTTGGAAGGGCATTTTCGTTTCGCGTCGTTCTTGTGCACCTGCGCCTTCGATTCACGAGCTCCGCCGAATTTGCTCTGTTTTCTCGTTTGCTGTTAGACTATGGGTCTGGTCTCGTCCTCTTTCCATCGCATAGACATACATAGCCCACTCGTTGCTCGAGCGCCTTAACTCGTCTGAGTTGGGCGGATTAGGAGGCGCCTCCCGTGTTAAATCTCTTCTACTTTCTGCTCTCTGCGTGCATGGTATTCTCCTCTTGCATGCAGTGGTTATTTTACATGAACAAAAATTAGGATGACAATAGTAGAGCCAAAATGAAGGCACAACAGATTAAATTTATAAAAAGCTTCATGTGGCCAGAGGGGGGCATGGTGAATAAAGAAGCTGCAAAGCCAACAAGCAACGAGGTCTTCACAGAATTAATGAGCAACCGGGAGAGGATTCCCACCTCTCTCTCCTAGTGTGCAGTCTACCCAAGAGGTGCGGAGCCAGACAATCTCTCAAGTCAGCCAGAATACGAGGGAGAAGATGTCTAGAGCTACTCCGTCAAGGGGTAGGTCGTCGACACCGTAGCGGGCTCCTTCGTCAAGGTTCGTCGGCTCGGTGATTCGTATAGGATCAGATCTTCTCTGATCCAGTACGATACGTCCTAATTATAACTAACTCGGCCCGACTTGATGTGCATCATCTCCTCTCTCTCTCTCTCTCACTATGACTCGGCCGATCTTAGGAATGATTCGCAACGTATCGGGTTTTTCCGGATGCGGTACGGCACGTTCGAGTCGACTCGAGTCAGACCGAGTCGACAAACCATGGTCGCGACAACAGTCGATCCGCCTGGCCGGAGCCCATGCCCCCCACCCCGCGGACGCTGTCGCAGTCCCTTGCCCTCCCTAGCTACTCTGGCAGCATCTTCTCTTCTTCTTCTCTGCCATGGGTGCTGGTACCACTGTAGTTGTTACAGTGCCGCGATTTTATGAACACTTTGGTGAGTAGAGCTTCTGTCCCAAGGTGGACAACTAATCCTGATCAAGCATGTGTTAACCTCTATTCCCATATACACTTCGGCGAGTACCTCAGTCCATGAAAGCATTCATAAACTGATCGACCGCGCCCTTGCGAATTTCTTTTGGGGTTCTACTCTGGAGGGACTGAAGAGACACCGGAAAGCTTGGGCCAACGTCTGCAAACCGGTCAAGGATGGTGGACTGGGAGTCCTCTCTCTTAGATCGATGGGGCTGGCCATGCATGCGGGTGAAAATGCTTTGGAGGGCGCTGTACGTATGTTGATTCGGTCTGGGCTTCCTATTTTCGGGCGAAACACTTCAAAGGGTGTTCCCTAGCTAATGTTGACTTTAAGTCTGTTAATTAAAGGGCCACCCCATCATGTCTGGTTGAAGGCTAAAAACTAAAACTTGCAGCAAAGCAGGATTGTTCTTGGTGAAGGATCTTCTAGCTCTTGGCATGACAAATGGTTGGCCGGGGATCGCACCATGTTATCTTATGTCCTTGCAGACCATATTAATGACCTTTTGCATTGTCATGTTTCAGTCAAGGAAAATGTCATCTCGCCATCACAGGGTCAATTGAGGTTAATGAATTCTTTTATTCCTGTTGCTGTTCTGATGCAATTGCAAAGCTTAAATTTCACTGATGATCCGGACATCCCTGTGTGGTGTCTGGCTGTGATGGACGCTTCCGTGTTGTGTCGATTCATAAGCTTCAAGCTGATCAGCCTTCCAACCAGTGCCCTTTTGATTGGAAGAGATTATGGTCGCCGTATATTCCTGTTAAACTTTCGGTGCATGCTTGGCGAGATGAGCCAGTTTATGGAATGCAAGGTGTCTTCCTTATATGGGTTTTTTATTCAATCGGCTATGTGCTCTCTTTTGTGGGAAGTTTGGAAGGCCTGCAATCAGATTTGTCATGAAGGATTGCAGATTTCCAGCAAGATGATACAATATCGTATGGTTGATAATATCAAATTGATGATGTCTAGAGCTCCTCTACAAGAACATGCTAGACAGACTCGGAGCTGGTTGGTTGCCTTTGGCATCCCTGTTAACTCTCCTGCAATGCCCCGTGTCAAGCTTATTCGGTGGTTTCCACCACTGTATCAAACTCGGAAGCTGAATACGGGATGGAACTTGTAAGACTTCTGGTCTGGCTGGTGGGGGTGATAATATCAGGAATCACAAGGGTGATGTGGTGTTTGCCTTTTCCCATCGCTACAGTGCATGCCATACCCTTTTAGTTGAAACCTGTGGGCGTCTTGATGCTCTTAGATATGCCAAGTGTTGCTCAGTACATGCTTACCCAGAGGGGGGTGAATGAGTAATTAAAACTGCAATCATTATAAACCTTGTTTAGATTGTCTCGAAACAATGCTTATATGAATGCAGATTAAATGTGACGACTCTACCGCGGTTTAGAACCGTGAGTGTCAGAGTTGTAGTGTTTAAACATACGAGGAATGAACCTAAAACACTTAGGGTCACTTTGGTAACGGATTAAGTTGGGTTAGGATGAGTTAACCGGGGTCGGATAGGTTGTTCCTTGTTTGATAATTTTTTTCTTAACCCGGGTCGGATAGGGTTAAAGTGGATTAACGCATTCCTAAAAAATGGGTGGAATGAGTTAATCCACCCGGGTTAAGGTTAGGGGTGGGGTGGACTAACCCGGGTAAGCCACCCGCCCCTAACCTAACCCGTTACCAAAGTGGCCCTTAGGGCCACTTTGATAACGGGTTAAGTTGGGTTAAGGTGAGTTAACCGGGGTCGGGTAGGTTGTTCCTTATTTGATAATTTTTTTCTTAACCCAGGTCGGATAGGGTTAAAGTGGATTAACTCATTCCTACAAAATAGGTGGAATGAGTTAATCCACCCGGGTTAGGGTTAGGGGTGAGGTGGGCTAACCCGGGTAAGCCACCCGCCCATAACCTAATCTGTTACCAAAGTGGCCCTTATAGATTGGAATGTGAGTATTGCAGTGATGGCGTGATCAGAGATGTAATTGCTACAGCGGTATAGTGAACAGAATTAAAGAAACAACAATCACACAAACGACAATCTCACATGACACAAGGATTTATACTGGTTCAGCCTTAACCTCAGTCAATTGTACATCTAGTACCCAATAACTACTGAGATTTTCACTATTTTCTCGTAAGGAATAGTTACATGACTATTTTTTATCACGTGTTCAGCCACATCACGAGCACCCTTACTCAAGAGTCCCAACTAACTTGCAGGCTGGTCAAACCTAGCTATTTCTACTGGTGTTCAGCCACACCCCAAGCGCTCACTCATTGGAGCCCCAGCTGTTTTCATGGCACAGCTAAATCTAGGATTTCAAGCCTCCTGTAGACACTCTTGTCCACAAGCAAGGGACTTCTCCCCTCAAGGAGAAGTGAATCACTGTTAAGTGGGTTTGCATAGATATACCCTCTTGATAGGTAGAGTTGTGTACAATGAAATGTAAATTTGTTCAAGATAGAAGAATAAGAGTAAAAGCATAGCTATCTTGAACTACAACGGTAAAAGCCTTCAAAGATAAATGTAGAGAATCACGAAAGAAATTTGTAAGAAAGTTAAGAATATTGTCGCAATTAGAAGATGCTTCTATTTCTTCCTTGCTTCAGCACGCCGTAGATATGGTTGAGGAAGAAGCTGACTTAGCTTTTCGCTCAACACTAGACTTCAGGCTTCTATTGACTGTTGCATTCTACAGCTCCTTGGATAGAAAATGTATCTATAGATAAGCTTTGCCAAGGCTCTCTCTAGGAGAGATTCTACTTATTCAGCCACAATAGGTATTTATAGCTCTTAGAGAGAATGATTCTGTTAGATACATCTTGATGATCGTTTAGACTCATCCAGGTATTCGTTAGACACATTCTAATATTCATTGAAGAGCTTCATGTTTCTGCATGTAGCGTGTAGCTGTTTGCAGAGTGATCGTTAATGTCTTTGATTTAACGCTTTCCTTTGAATGACAAGACAAGGTAGATCCTTCCTAAGATAGTTTTGTTGACTTCGTACTTTTCTCTTGGAGAACTTCCTTACACTGTCATATCTGTTAGTATACTATTTTTTTGAGAGAGTGTGCTCCTTTTTGCTAGAGATGTCACATTGCAGAGGAGTTTGTTTATTCTATAAAGTTAATTCTATAAAGTCAGGAATTGATGTATAGAATACTCCCTTCTTTCTACTGAAGTCGACACGTGTTTGTACTCATCGTTCTGGTAGTAGTTTTCCAGTCTGTTATTTCTTGAAATAGAGTTAAAGATATTGACCTTGCTAGGCCTTGGGCCAGGTACATTTCATAGGAAAGGAAACAGAATACGTGTACGCTTATATACTGCACAGATAGCACTTAATGTTTCATACAACATAACACAATGTGTTTGAAATTTGAATCTCGGAGTGATAGTTGTTTAACTGTGTCTTAGTCGATAGGAAAATGAAAATTCTTTTACAACAACGACTAAGTTAATTATTAAGATGAATATTTGAACTATAACTATCATTTTTATAAGAACTCTTTGGTCGTTAAGATAGCTGTTGTTTCTTGCAACTAAAGACAGATAATCGTTCTGACTATTTTTATCTTTTGTTTAACATAGTCGATTTTAGAAGTGAATTTTATTTTAACTGATTGACTAATCTGTTTTAGACATAATCATATTTTGATTCTGCAGTTACATGCAACAGCCTTTGAGATAGATGATGACTCATACGATTACGTGGCATTTTTAACTGTTAGATGTCAAAGTAAGATGAGATAGCTACTGCTACAATTCAACTATATGCAGACAATCTATCTTGAGATAGTCGATTGAAATAGGCTATGTATTAGATTATCGGTTAAGATAGGCGATGCACTCTGCTATTTGTTTAAGATAGGCGATCATTAAGTTCAGTTATTTTATTATTGGGATAGTCGACATCTCGACGACTATGTTGATGGATAAGTGATAGACTGCGCCTATGTGAAAAGTGATGATTTTAAAGATGGGCGATAGAACTATTCATGCGCCTATGTGAGTTTTAAGTGCCCTATGTTTACGCCTATGTGAATTATTTTATGAGATAAGTGATGGGATTGTCCATGCGTCTATGTGAGTTTTAAGTGTGCCTATGTTTGCGCCTATGTGAATTATTTCACGAGATAGTCTATGTTTAAGATAGGCGATGGGGCTGTGCCTATGTTATCAAAGTTTCAACGACTATCTGAATTCAGTGCGAATATGTTAGATAGACGATCCTTTAAGTGTTGAGATAGGCAATGGTCATGCGCCTATGTGAGGTTCAACGCCTAAGTAACTTTTAGCGACTATGTGAGCACCTATGTGAATTTTAGCGCCTATGTGAGTGCCTATGTGAATTTCAGTGTCTAAGTGAATTTAGCACCTATGTGCAACTTAGAGAAAACGTACATAGATGATCTTTTTCAACGTCTACGTAGACTTAGACTTAGTTTAAAGCACCTAAGTGAATAGTCTTGCGACTATGTTATGTTTAGAAAAATTTTAGGCTCTCTTCACTTTTACATGACTTTTCTTATGAAGATTTTTTTGTTATTTTTAGTGATTTTTGTTCTTATCTGAATTCACCATGAAGCTTTACTTTTACCTGAAGGTTGTCCTTGTCTTTAGATAAGAGTTTATAAAGTATGAAGATTTAATCCAAGATTTTGATGTCATCAAGATTTATCATAAGATTTTATTTTATATTTAGAATTTACTTGAAGTTTTGTTATCACCAAAATTAAATTAATATAAGTGAATAATAAGATTTTGGTTTAACACTAATGGATTTAGCTTGACTATTAAGGCGTCAATGTTCCCCTATGATTTAGCTTAAATATTAAGTGTTAAGTCATCACCAAAGTCATGTCTTGTAGCTTGGGTTATATTGAATGTGATTCTAAGCTCCTCGTTGACATTGTTGTGGGTGTGGTTTATTACCCTTAGAGATTGATTCAGCTCATCCGTGAGATTTAAAAATTATTTGATTCTTTCACAGATATCAAACATGTGTTTAGAAAGACTAATCATCCAGCGGACCGGCTTGCTAACCTTACATGTGATTCTGGTTGTAATTCTTTTTTCTTTGGCTGTCCGTCTTTACCTTGGGATCGATATCTGAGGGGCTGTTAAGTTAGACAAACTAGGGGTGCCTATAGTCTTCAAATGTAATTACATTTATTCCTTTTAATAGTATATATAGCCGGGGTGTGGTTCACCGTCACCTCCTAGGCCTTAAAAAAATAAACTCTCCCAAAATAAAAACAAGGGTTTTTTTGTACATGAACTATTGTTACAGGTAAAATTATATATATATCACTCCTGAAAATATATTAATATATATATCCCCACTATCTCGAAAAACTTGCGGATATGACATCGTTGTAATCTCTCGTTACCACCATCATTTTAACCATAGCTAGGCCTAACCAGATGTAAAAAAAAAGATAAAAATTTCTATGGTTATCTCTCTTAAGGTCTAGGTTATTTGCAAAAAAGTTCTAAATAGAATCTTAAAACATAAATAATACATCTAATAGAGATATACAGGCAAATACCAAAATTTTACAATTGAAATGCAAGGAGAGTCATCTTCTTCCTCTCCTCTGCCTATGGGTTTCTCAAACCCTAAATGGATGGTAGCGGCGCCGTCGTCGGTTTCTATTTGGGAGAGGCAGATATGGCCCAGATAGAGGAGGGCGAACTAGGAGGGGGGCAGGGAGGTGGGGGCCTGGCGAGGCTGACCTGTGTGCCTATCGGGCCGGGGGAAAGAGACCGACGGATGGCAACGGCTCTGGGCGGGGTTGACTTGCATCCTCGGGCAGAAGGGGAATAGAGCGGCCTAGGGCGGTGGGGTTGCAGAAGGGGTGGTCGTGGAGGAGGGGGCACAACAAGAAGGGGAAGGCGGACACGACTGCTTTTAGCAGTGGATGTGGTGGAGCTCTGGGGGTTTACAGCGGTGGGAAGTCAACGGGGAGATGGAGGGCGCAGGGTGTGTGAAGATGAGAGAGTGGACAGAGGGAGGTGCATGGGAGGAGGTAGCAGTGGCAGAGCAACCAAGAGATTGGGACGACAATGGCTCCTAGCGGGGCTGACCTACGTGCCTAGGCAAAGGGGAAGGAGTGGCACAGGGCAGCAACGGTGGGGTTGTAGAATTCGGTGGGCAGAATCCGGCGGTGGTGGGGTTGCAGAATCCCCCTGCACAATGCCAGACCCCCAGCCCCCTCTCTTTGCGTAGTGTCAAACACCCCCTTGTGTGCTGCCAGAGCCCCCTCCCCTTGAACAGTGTTGGACCCCCCCACCCAAGCACCCGTACTCCCCCCCCTTGTCGATGGTGGTGGGGTTCTACATAGTGTCGTACCTCCCACCCCCTCCTCCTGTGCAGTGCCGAATTGCTCCCCCCCTTTGTGCATTGCTGGAGCCCCCTCTCCCTGCACAGTGCCAGACCCCCCCAAGCACCCCTGTCACCCCATCCCTCTACCCCCGTTGCCGACGGTGGTGGGGTTGTAGAATCCCCCTGCATAGTGCTGGACCCCTCGCCCCCTCCCCTGTGCAGTAGTGCTGGAGCCCCCTCCCCGTTCCCCTACACAGTGTCGGACCCCCCCCCCCCCCAAGCACCCATGTCGCCCCTTCCCCCTCCCCCTGTTGCCAGTTGCCTCTCCCCCCGTCGGTCACTCTCTCTCTAGTGTGAAAAGAGGGATATTTTGATCAATTGATCGTCAATTAACAAGAATATTAGAATGTTAGAGAAATATTTGACGTCAGTCGACATAAATTTATTGCAGTGATATATCAATATGTTTTTAAGACAGTGAGGATATATATACCGATATATTTTTAGAAGTGATATATCTATAATTACACATGTATTAATCTTTTATGTGTAAAAAACTCATAAAAACAACCTCCTCCTCGTTATTATTATTCTTATTATTATTTGCTGAGAAATCCACGAACCGCTCGCACATGACTCGGACTGCCTCGCGAGGTTCTCCTCCACGTATGTTCTTCCTCCCTCTCTCCTCCGTCGTTTTCTTCCTCTCTCTCTTCCGCGCTGGCCCTCCGACGCCACCAGCTTGCCCGCTGCCCTCCCTACAATGCAACGTCGGTCCTCCCTCCGCCCTCCCAGCAATCGGCCCTCCCCAACGCAGGCGATCCCCCCCCCCGTCCTTCCTCCCTCCAACTGGCCCCTTCCCGACGCAGGTCATCCCTCCAACTGGCCCTCCCCCCGCCCTCCCTGCAACCGGCCCTCGTAAGCAACATGGGCGAGCAGATAAAATACGCCCGTTATCGTCTACCTGCCTGCTACGAGGAAGCATCAAAATCTATTAAGCACTGATGAGGTCGAACGAAGGAACTGGGGCTGAGACTCGGTTCGTCTAGACAAGGTTTGCTTGGGTCTCTCATGGAGATGCCAGGTGCATTTTTGTCGTTGTTCATCTGGACAACGTAGAGAGCCGCCTTGGTGCAAATATCTCCCTTCTTTCCTCTTATAGATTGCAAACTTGCGGAGATTACTATAGTTTTTGAAAACTTTATCTATCATTTTAGAGATTATTTTGGTTCTTGATGATACATTCCACCATAGGATCTGCAAGTTGATACATTGTAATTTAATCATCAATTAGGCATTCTGATATTTAGCAAATTACAAGCTATTCATAGTGAGCCTTCTCAAGATGTACCCTTGTTTCTTCTGCCATGTGATGTATGCACACAGAATTGATGACCATCTCTTATCATCTTGTTTCTCCTGCCATGTGATGTATACACACAGAATTAACGAGCGTCCCTTATCATCCTCGCTGGCAAGATTTTAATCATCTTGGCCTTTATTTTCATTTTGTTATTATCCTCGCTGGAGATAGACATATAGGTTTCTCCAAGCTTCGACTAATATAAATGAATTTTTTCAACATCCTCACTGGTAGGATTTTAATATGATGGAATTCTCCTTTGAAGTGTTAATGAGTTGGAAGACATTAGATGTTAATTTCACTTAATTAGTAGCTCATTTGTCTTCTTTTATGTATGATAGAATTCTCCTTCGAAGTGTTTTTGCCACTTTAATGAAAAAAAAGATGAAAAGTGTCTGCCAAACAGGTCTACACAAATTTTAAAAATCATGACACTTTTACCAAACAAGTAGTTACCAGTTTTCATCAACTTTAAAAACTGAGTAAAAAACGGACATAGCATAATTTTTAAGGTAGAAAGAGCTTTTAAAAAGAAAGTGCTTCCAAACACCCTATTAGGCATCATTTGGGAACACTTCTGCTTCATGGATTTTGCTCAAAATAAGATTTTTAAGATCCATGTCAGTAGAAGTACAGATTTTGGCAGATGAAAGTCAATGTAATATCTCTTTTGGATGAGTTGAAGGCTTAAAACAGATTTTTTATTTCAATTATCATACATACTCTTACTTCACGGATATCTCTCAATCTTTTCATGGGTGTTTTGGTCTATTTATTCTAAAAGTACTCTTTCAATCATTGGAGACCATTCACTTTTTTTGAAAAGGTCATCCAACCAGCTTTTGGAGAAAGTAGCTTATTTTCCCCTTTGTCTCTCTCTCCTCTCACCTGTATTTTGGATAGTTGGAAATCCAAGGCAAGTTGGGTTCATTTGGAAGCACAAATGGGCTTATTAATTCACATGTGTTCCCAAAAAATGCCTTAGTGTTAGGTGTAATAAGGAA
Source organism: Amorphophallus konjac (assembly GCA_022559845.1). Taxonomy (NCBI): domain Eukaryota; kingdom Viridiplantae; phylum Streptophyta; class Magnoliopsida; order Alismatales; family Araceae; genus Amorphophallus; species Amorphophallus konjac. The sequence goes on along the minus strand of CM040119.1, from coordinate 351,939,825 downwards.
ATTTCTTGCTGCTACTTATCTTGTGAATGCTGATGATGAAAAAATATCTATGATAAAGCGTAGGCATGTATTATATGGTGTTTCTTCTTCTTTTTGATCTCTTTACCTCATATAATCTGACAAAACAAAATGATTCTTACAGGCTTACAGCAATAAAGTGCTAGAAGTGTCAAGGAAGCTACAAACCATGCTAAGCAGACTATTTTCTGAATCTGATGAGCAACTTAATATCAATTTTGGGTACCAATGTGTTAGTAAAAATGTTGTTTCCTGTGAGGTTTCTGGGGAGGCGTCGCTACAAGATTCTGGCAATAGAAGGTTTAAGAAGAACAATTCATTTTCTTGCTTCTCTGGGGCTGCTCTTAGTGCTAATTTCACTTTGGCGAATACAACTCTCTGCAATGGTCTTATTGGAGATGGAATATTGCCTGCACTAGATTCTCCTAACAAATTTCAAAGTGTGACTTCTTCACCATCCTTACTGAGTTTGGATGTACTATCTTCATCACTGCAGGGCACTACATCAAGTGTTCCTGGCTCTGCATCTTCACAAAGTGACTGTTCTGAATTTGACATGAACATGTTCAAAGCTCAAAGTGCCCCCTCAAGGAGTGAAGGTTTTCTCAATGCACCAGAAGTGAAAATAGCTGGTGGAGCTGCAGGTGAAGATAGAGTCCAAGCTGTTTGTTCTGAGGAAAATGGATGGCTCTTTTGTGGAATCTATGATGGATTTAATGGCCGGGATGCAGCTGATTTTTTGGCGGGGACTTTATATGAGAATATAAGATTCTATTTGAATACCTTGGATTCTCGATCTAATCAGAGCTATAATATTTGTTTGGAACAGTCTTGTCCTGAGTTTCCCTTCCAGTGTGATCCGGAGGATAGTTGGCTTCTTCAAAAATCATTTTTGGAGTATAACAAGAGTGATGGTGCAGAATCATTGCCTATAAAAAATGCAAAAGTTTTAGTGGATTCCTTTGGACACAGGGTGCTTGATGGTCTTCAACAAGCTCTTGCACAGGCTGAACATGATTTCTTGTGTATGGTAGAGCAGGAGATGGATGAACGCCCAGATTTGGTATCTGTAGGATCTTGTGTTTTGGTTGTTCTTCTTTATGGGCAGGATCTTTACACTCTCAGTCTCGGTGACAGTAGAGCTGTTCTAGCAACACAGAAAGATACCCAGAAAGATGAAATAGGAGATTTGGAAGCATTACAACTTACTGATTGGCATTCCGTTGACAATGAAAAAGAAAGATCGCAGCTCTTGTCCAAACATCCGGATGATCCAAAAACAATCGTGGCTGGAAGAGTGAAAGGAAAACTGAAATTAACTCGTGCATTTGGGGTTGGTTATTTGAAAAAGGCAAGCTTTAGTATTTCCTCCCTTCATTAGTGAATTCACTTTTAGTATGAGCAATTGACAATTTTACTTCAATTGTTATTTGCAATAGCTACTTACATTGTAAATGATTACATGTTCCTATTTCATGCAGAAAGAGTTGAATGATGCTCTTATGGGGATTCTTCAGGTTCAGAACCTCCTTAGTCCACCATACATCTCCACAGAGCCATCCTTACATGTACATAGTGTTTCAAAAGGCGATCACTTTGTTATATTAGCAAGCGATGGAATGTTTGACTTTTTTAGCAATGAGGAGGCTGTAAAGCTTGTAGATTCTTTCATCATGAGAAACCCCATTGGCAGTCCAGCCAAGTTTCTTGTGGAGCAACTTGTAGCAAAGGCAGCCCAGAGAGCTGGTATAATCTTGTGGCATGTCTCTCTGTCTTCTCTATTATTGTTGAATGAGTTAGAAATGTGTCATTGGTCTTCATATTGTCAAATTTTATGGTTGAATTTGAAAGTGATGTATTTGTTATCTTTATGTGTGTGTTATAATTTTGAAGCTGCCTCAACAGCACTGAATGTTCTGAGTTTATTGCAGGAGTTTGTTCTGTTGTCAAAATGAAAGCCTGATGACACTGCCGTGGTTCCATTTGACCTTAAAAGTGGAGCCTGATATTTTCTTCTGTCATAAATGTGTCTAGAAGTAAAACTTATTTTCTGAGTTGTATATTAATGATATCAGTATAGTCATGCATCATCCAGATCTAATATTTGCTTGTGTTATTATTAGGTACATGAAAAATCTCAAATAGAATTATATAATCCACAACTTTATTAGTATTGTCATTTGGCTGTTTTAGATCATTCCTCCTTTACCAGAAAGAGCTTGTCACATGCACAACTGATTTTTAGAAATTAGTCAGAAAATATTTAACCAAGGGCCATCCAATGATGATGTTGTCCAGGATTGTAAGCCATCTTGGACACATTCCACCCTGTCATATACTTACGCGTACAGTAACGTCATTGCTCAACTTTTACATAAATACTTGATGAGCAAGTATGGTAACTACCTCACAAATAGTTACACCTTAGGAATTTGCCTTGGCAGTACTGTGCTCTGAATCTCTCTTAAACATTCCTTTAAATGTAATTGTGCAAATGAATGCATTGCATTCTCTTCCTGTCTTTTGTTATAACTTTCTATTTCCTTTCTTTTACTTTTAAACCAGATCAAGATACCTGCAACGTTGTTACCATCATTTATAATTTAATCATATACACAGCATCTTCGGTAAGGCCTTGGGAGTAGTTTAGAGATATTTTCTCAAATCAAAATGGTTAGATTTACACGTATGTTACAAAGTTTTACTTTAGTTTTTCTACATGGATTTCTGGGAAACCATATTGCCATGTATTGGCATGAAACCAAGTAAATATTACGCTTGCTTCTATTAGGAAACCTCTTCTTGTAGGGTTTAGCAATCTGTGTGTTTGTATGCCACACCTATGGTCCATGGTATGAATTGTGAAGGTTAAATTGTGGGACACCTTTTTTCTTGGGGTAGGAGAGGATGGCTCTGTGATATGAATTTCAAAGACTTGGGAAAATAGAAGGATCCAGTTTCCTGAGATTACCATTGTCATGTTGCCTTTGCCAGTTTCAGTACGGATAAAAGCATTTGTTAAAGGAAGATATTCACGTACTCTAGAATTTATAATTTTTAAGAGGTCTTTTCACGTAGATAAAATTTTATGAGGGTTATTTTTTTTCAATCAACACCGGCCCTCAGAATCATAAACTGGTCGAGTGCATGTCCCCCCAGCAGGGGAACATGTTCTCACTCCCCCAGTAAGATGCTGTGGCCTGAAATTTTATTTATTTTATGAGGGTTATTGTTGCAAAGTACCTTGTTTCATCTTTGGTTGCTGCGATTCAACTGCAGTTACTTGTTTTCCCATTTTCCCCTCTTCTTTAGCCCCCTATGAGTAAGCCTGAAAATTTTGGATAATTTTAGCGGATTAGCAGCGATGAAGTGCATTTGTCTTTCTTGTGTAAAATGCCATGATGGCTTACGGAACCATGGCGAAGGAAAGATCCACCTTATACATGGAAATCTCTAGAAACAAATGGGAAAAGAATGGTGCAGTATGATATGGACTAGAGCTATCTAGTGAAAAAGAGACTGAATGAAGTATCCGATGTCTGTTTGGACAGTAAAATTCTTAACCTATGACCTTCCTCCTATCCTCATGCTTCTGCTCCAAGCTTTTTGAGGTACAAAGAATCTTTGCTTGCCCTTTATTTATTATTTTGTTTGATCTGTTTATGTTCTGGATGTGTCACCTTACCCCATTTCTTGCAATATCAATGCCCAATTCTAAAAATCTTGCTCAGTTATGTTAACGATTTGTCCTCATTACCCCTTGTGCTCCTCTGCATGCCTCTATGTCCCTACGCTTAAGCTTTCTTAGGCCAATGTTTGGGCCTCCATAACAACTGCTGTTGCGTGGCAAAAGTTTTAAGGATTCCTCACCGTATCGTCTCTTCTCTTCGTTTTTTGTACATAAATAGAACATTTGTGTGCATAATAGAAGTTTCTTCTGGAGTGCCCTGTTTCTTTTTCACAATATGGTGTGCCAACTTGTAAACTAGCTAGATTATCCAACAAGTCTTCCCTTAATCGAATGTGGGAAAAGAGTAATAACTGTCTTTAATCATAGTTGTCAGGTGGGAAGTGAAAAAAACTGTATCTTTTGTTATAATCATTCTTTTCTTTTCTTTTTTTTTTCTTGTTTTTGCTCTGGACAAGCTGCAGTTTCAAATTGAGTCAATGCTTTGCATTATGTTAACCGGTTGTGAATGTCATTGTAGGTTTAACTGTGGAAGAGCTGCTGGGAGTTCCTGCAGGCAGGAGAAGAAAATATCATGACGATGTCACAGTCGTAGTGATTCTCCTTGGTAGCGACCAACGCACGTCAAGTGCTTCTACTCTCTTTTAGAAATAGACTATGTCGACTATATGCTTGCTTGCTCTATGGTTCCAAGAGCAGTTTTGTACAGAGTACATTTCCTAGTGTGCTAGTTTTTATTAATAAATTTGTGGCAAGACATATTAAGGAAAGTTAGAGAAGGAGCATGTGAGAATTTTTCTAATGTGAAACCATTCCACAACCTGGCTAGGGAGTGTTCGATTAGTAGATTAGGATCTTACAAGGCCTTCCCAATGGGCGGTAACTGCACACCAAGGTGTGCAGCAAGAAAAATTTTCTTTTTTGAAAATTTTGTAAGGTGGGGGCTCACCTCCTCTAACTGGTGTACAATTCACACTCCACCTAATGGCTCAAAAACTCAACAAAAAAAGAATAGATTGTGCGAACAATAAAAAATCTTATTTGCATAGGGCCACTTTGATAAAGGGGTGGGTTAGGGGCGGGTAAGTCATCTCGGGTGGTTCACTCTTAACTCGTCTCGGGTGACTTATTCCACCTTTTTGGTTGGAGTGAAAAAATTTAAATTTATCTCTAATCGACCTCGGTTAAGATAAAAAGAGTCAAATCAAGATTAAGTCATCTCGTCTCGGATAACTCATCTCAACTTGACTTACCTTTTTATCAAAGTGGCCCATAATTTATTCTTTTTTGAGATTTTTTTCGGACCATCTGATGGGCAGATGGGTTATAAAGACATGGGGTAGGTGGGCCCTCATCTCCCAATATTTTCAAAAAAAAATAGAGTTTACTTGTTGCACATCTTGGTTGTGCAATAAGTCTAGGTGTGTAACAAGTCAAACTTATTTCTTTCATAGTAAATGATTTTTAAGCGGGACAGTCAACGCTATGCCATGCCCGACTAAGCCTCGCACAATACAATGTAGGCCTGGCCCATTTAGCAATGACCCAGCCCACATCTAGTCATGGCTCAGGCAGGCCCGCACTGTGAAAATTGTCCTGTTTTACTTCAATTAGGTTTTACTTGAGAAAAATGGTCCGGTAAGTCGAACACGTCATTTACGGTTCAATTGGCCACCTTAATCTAACCAGGTGTCAAAGTGGTCCTTAAAAGATCTTAGGGCATATAGGTAGACTAAATAGATGTAGAGGTTTAGAGAATATTTACAAAGACATTAAAAGAATAAAGGAAAATTTTTCAAAAAAGAATAAAGATTGTTAAATGCCCTACCCGCGTTCTTACTTCTTCCAAATTCCTACGTCTGTCTATATTATTTGATGTTTTTACTGTTCCACCCCTCAAATCCTTCTTATTTAACTGTATATCTCTAAATATAACATATGGCCTATTCTGACTTTGAAATTTGAAGAAAAATCAAATGCAAATCCTTCCCGCGGGTTTTGCGATTCACACCATAAAATTGGTTGGCATCTCTCTCTCTCTCTCACACACACACACAACATAAAATTGGTTGGCATCTCTCTCTCTCTCTCTCTCTCTCTCTCACACACACACACACACACACACACACACACACACACACACACAAATTTCACGTCATTATAAAGATAAAATAGATTTTTTATCCTTGGGTCAAGTCTTTAAACCCCTCTTTGATAGAGGGATAGACAAATAGAGGGATATCCCTCTTAGATTAATCTGTCCTATCACTTGTTCTCATTTACTTTGGTATGCAATAGATTATCTCTCTAGAATAAAAGAGGTTAACTCCTCTTTTATTCTAATTACTTTGACTTTATTGAGGGATAAATCATGGGGCAACTCTATACATTGACTTAAATGCCCCTCCTAGTTCGAGGTGAGACATGAGAGGTGTAGGTGAGACGATGATGCGAGAGGACGATGCACACTTCGAGATGGAGGCGTCAGGACGATGCAGGCTTTGAGGTGAGATGAGAAAGGGCAGAATAGGTACATGAAAGGCCAGGTTAAATTGTTCCATCATTTTTTATGGGACAATTTAACTAGATTATACGACGGATATCTCTCAATATAATCGTATTAATTTTATTATCCAATCAAAATAAAAAAAAATAAAAAGTTACGTATCCTCAAGTTAAACGAGAGATATCCCTCTATCAAAGAGGGGCTAACTTAACTCTGATTGAGTAAATAGACATACATTGACAATGAGGGTGTAAAATATGATCTCTCTCTCTCTCTCTCTCTCTCATCTGTCTATCTATCTACATATCTATATAAAATCACGTAATTGTCTATAATTTATCTATCTATCTATCTATATATTTATATAAAATTACGTAATTGTCTATAATTCCTTGAGTTACGACTACTAGATTAAAAGACTCCACAAATTTCGGAGTTATGCAAAAAAAGTCCATGTCGTTCCTTACAGGGTGTACTAAAATGTTAACTCATCCACATTAACTTATGTGGAGTTAAATATCAAAATATTGCAGGAATTTTATAAAAAATAATTATAACTCAAGGAATAATCAGTAATTACGTAATTTTGTAGGTGACTAATAAGCAAAAATCGCATTATTTTATCGGTCCGCGCGGCGGACCCGGGAGACCAACGGCTAGACGAGGGTGAGGACTGAGGAGGGAGGGTTCTGTTGTTCCAGATTTTTGTTCTCTCGTCGTCTCGTCGACATGCTCGGGGCAAGGCGTCTCCTCCCCAACGTCATTGAGATGGCCATCGTCTTCGCAGTGCCGTGCCATCCTCTTCTCAAGCGCCGGCATCGCTCCTCCGGCGTTGGTATCCATAGCAGCAGTAGGGACGGCGGAGGCGGAGGGGCCACTGCCACCACCGCCGACGACCCGTTCGACTGCGACACCACCCGTCTTCGATCCGGTCTCACCCTCATCTGCAGCCTCATCGTCAAAAGGAGGTTCTCTCGTGCAAGAGAGCTCCTCAAATCCTTGGTCTCTGAGCTTCCCGGTTACCCTGTCTCGTCCGTCGCATCCTCTGCCCAAATCACCTCCGACGGAAAAACTCGTGTATCTACCACACTGCTGGACATGCTTTTCAGGGTCTACTCCGAGGCCGGCATGTTCGAGCAGGCCTTCGAGTTATTCGAGTATGCGCTGGACGAGTTTGGAAGGTTCGACCAGCGTTCATGCGATGTTTACCTCCGGGACCTCAAGAGGGCCCGCCAGACTGATCTCGCCCTCAAGTTCTTCTGCCGCGTGCTTGAGTCCGATGGAAGAGTGGTCCTTTCAGTCCACTCGATGGCCATGGTGGTTGACGGATTGTGTAAGGAAGGGAAAGCCGGGCTTGCCAGGGAAATGCTCGATGAAATGCTCGGCCGGGGGATGGAACCCAATATTTACTCTTATAATTCCTTGATTAAAGCCTATGCGGATAAGGGAGATTTTGTTTCAGCTTTTGAGATGTTAGGTTTTATCGACTTGAAATGTGTCGCCTGCAATGCTACAACTTACACACTGCTAATAGAGGCATTCACAAAGTGGGGGAGGATGGATGATGCAGAGAAGGCGTTTGAGAAGATGAACGAAAAGGGGGTGGATGCAGATGTACATTCGTACACAGCGATAATTGATGGATACTGCAAGGTAGGGAATATGAAGCATGCATTTGCCCTTTTTGATGAATGCATTGATAGAGGACTGGTGCCGAATGTTCATACATATGGGGCGTTGATCAATGGGCTCTGCAAGTTGGGGCAAATGGAGGCAGCTGAGATGCTTATGCATGAAATGCAGACTAAAGGAATTGACGCTAATCTTGTGGTATTCAACACCTTGATGGATGGGTATTGCAAGAAGGGAATGGTGGACAAGGTCCTTTATTTGCAGGTTATTATGGAGAAGAAAGGCTTAAAGCTTGATGCGTATGCATACAATACAATTGCCTGTGCCTTGTGCAAGTCAAAAAGGGTGGATGAAGCAAAGATGCTTCTACATCATATGGTGGAAAGAGGGGTGTCTCCTAATACTGTGACTTTTACTACACTGATTGACATATATTGCAAAGAAGGAAATCTTCTAAAGGCGAGGCACATCTTCTGGGAGATGAAGAAGAAGGGGTTAAATCCTAATATTGTTAGTTATAATGCATTGATAGATGGTTATAGCAAGAAAGGTAACATAAATGAAGCTCAAAAGCTTCAAGAAGAGATGGAGAGAAAAGGGATTTTAGCGGATGTTTACACATATAGTTCACTTATTCACGGGCATTGTGTGTTTGGGAAAGTTGATGATGCAATGAGGCTGTTTAAGGAGATGCCTGGGAGCTGTATAGCCCCCAATGTGGTTACATATAACGCAATGATCTCGGGACTGTCTAAAGAAGGGAGATCAGAGGAGGCATTTGGGTTGTATGATGAGATGTTACAGGCAGGACTGACCCCTGATGATACCATGTATTCATCACTTGTGGGTAGTCTCTACGCAACTAAGAACGCCTAATTTCTGTCACCAAGAGTCTATTCACGAGGTTTTCACTTGGTTTCCCACCACCATAACCAATTTATAGAGCATTTATCCTCAAATTATTCATGGTGAGAATTGATCAGGTTTCTAGGATCAATATTGGCTGCAGAAGAGGCCACATCATTCCATTTCCATTCAGTGGAAATACATTGAAATTCATCTTCTACTCCTCTTCATTACTGTCAGCTTGATAATGGAAACCTCTACTGCCGAAAACTGAGAATGTTCCATGTTGCATCGTTTTTAAGAAAGACATGGAAGAAAATCCGTGTATAAGGATCACAAATGAACAAATATGGAAATCACAGACGGGAATTGCTGATGAAGTGAGGCATGCACATGGTAAGGTATATCCATTTGAGGCAGAGACCAGAAAACATACCTTTGCATTTGATGTAGCTCCTCGAAGTGCCAATCACTTCTATGCTGTTTTTGGTGTTCTTATAGCAAGGAACACCTATACTCCAGGAAAGTAGAAAACATATCAAGGAACCCAATATGAGAACCCAAAGGGTATTGAACCAAAGAGGGGAAACACATGAAAGTTGGAATTGGGGATGCTTGTTTCAGTGACCCAGAGAACCATGGTGCGACCGCTAAGTTAATATCATTGAATACAAGTAAGCCTCATTTTTCTTCCTTGAAGTAATTTGTGAGTGAAGGTTAGATTTTATGTTTTGTGTCATGCTGATTCTCAATGTTAGTTTAGAAGATAAGTACTGCTATTTCATTGTAGTAAGTAGCATAACATCTAAACTTTATTTAATCATTTTGTTAAATGGTTTGGATTACCAAGAAACCCTGCCCCAAGTTCGATAGGTTTTCTTCTGTTCATGCTTTCTGTGACCGATGCCCTGTACCACTAGGTCTAGCATAGTTGTTTTTTTTTTAAGTTGTATTTCAAAATACAGTGGTGAGGTATTTGCTAGTTCCTATTTCTTTTTCAAGAAATTGATTGATCCTAGACTTTCAATTTCAGTAAAAGTCATTTGTCCGTCACCATTATATATTTACTTTTGATAAAGTGGCTGACCAGAGTTGTTCACCTAGTCAAGATCAGTTGTTCCCGTGTGGGAATCAGTTGAGTTTTGATTTCATGTTACACACTGAGGTCGCATAGTGCTCCATTGGCTAAAAACTGAAAGTATGTTAAATTGGTCTTAGAATTCTATTGCATTAATTAACAACTGACAATGTGTTGAACTGGTCATACAATTCTCTGTCACCCTTTGCTTGTCCTACATGATCTTTTTTCTGTCTTCAGTTTGTTGTAGGACAAAGCTTATTCTATCTACCAGTGTCGATATTAGTAGCGCACTAATGCTTAAACCTAGAATCTTCATTAGAACTATATGATTGATACCTATACTCTATCCACACTAAAGTCATTTGTTCCCTTGATTTTTGCTTCTCTGTTTGGCTAAGAATGTCCCAGAGGCATAGATTGCATTTTGATTCCATGAAACAAGTTGAAACATCTACAGGTAAATATAACTTCTTCTGGCTGCCTAGCAGACAACAAGAAACTTCCTTGGCCTCAGCTGACTGAAACACAAATCGGTGAAGACTTAATGCTCTTTATTGTATACACCTGTTTCCTTGACATATGATGAGACAGTTCCACATGCCAACATCATTTGAGAGATCTTTCAAACTTTCATACATCACCAATGGGACAATATCCAGAAGTCATGCTCCATTGTTTGTAAGGAAAAAGAGACTAGTTAGGTCAGTGTCTCAAATTTGTTTGTCTCATTTAGTGACAATGAAGTCAGCTTAAGGAGTAGGGGTTGCTTGGTTAATCAGCCACCATTAGAGTCATTTGGATATTCACAAAGGGCTGCTTTGATATCCGGGTGGGTTAAGGGCGGATATGCCACCCTGGGGTACCGTGCCCGCCCTAAATCCTACCCGGGCTCGATTGGCATATTCGCCTCCTCCAGCTCGAATGGGAAAACCTAGCAAAAGCCCCCTTTGATACTAACCGACCCCAGTTAGGGGGAAATGACCCAAAGATGAACGCGCCTCTCAACCCCAGTTACGCCATCCTAACCGGGGCTTGTTCGGTTATCAAACCGGCCCAAAGAGATTGGCACTTAGTAGGTGACAAGGCAATGTGGTGGATCTTGTGCATGCTACATGGTACATGGTCGGTTATATGGGAGGAGATGTACTCAGCCGTGTTTTTATTGGCTTTTTTTGTTGTTGGTGAGGAGGATTGAAGATGTTGAACCCCCAAAAAAGGGGTAGCCAAAACCCTAGTTAGGGTTTGTGCTTAGCCAAACAAGCACAAGGAAAGGAGAAGAAGTGCAAGAAAAGAGGGAGAGAGATGTGAGCACAGCGGGCAATAAAAAGAGGGGGGGTGACATGGAGAGGACGTTTCTCCTTCTCACCTGCTCTGCTCTGCTCTCCAGCCACCAGCAGGAGCAGCAAAACCGGGTTGGGGTCGGGGTTGGGAGGGGGGGGAGGAAGAAGAAACTAAAAGCAGCAGCAGCAGTGTCAGAAGAAGAAGAAGGTGAAGATAGGGAGGGAGAGCAGGCTGCCCTCTCTCTAGCAGGTCCGAGGGCTGGCTGCTGCAGCAGAACAAGAACAGGGAAGAAGAAGAAAAGAGAAAGAAAAGAAGAAAGAGAAGGAAAGGAGGAAGAAGGAGGGCACATGGAAGGAGGAGCTGTGGGGCCTACCTGCACTCCCTTCCTAGCTTCTCACATGTGCAACACAAAATAGGGAGAGAGGAGGCTGGTGGCTGTGAGCTCACTTGTTCTTATGAGTTATGAGTTGCTAGGGTTTTCATGAGGTTAAATGGATGCTGGACTAGAAGTACCCGTACCACATCACACTTAAGTTAAATGACATGGTAGGGGGATCAAAAGTGAAGGAAAATTACAAGTATTAACCCTACCATATCATACTTGAGTTAAATGACATGGCACCCACTAATGTCCCATTCAAGTTGAAGAAGCACCTCAAGTAGTAGCGGCAAACTTAAGGCTTGGGATTAGATTTCACAAGTCTCCTGGATTCTCACCCCCCCCTTCCCCTTAAGTGATCAAAAACACTTGTCAGTGTGCTGTGGTACTTTAAGAACACTAAGTGTTCTAGTTTTCATTGTAATCAGAGATTTTCTTAGTGAAGACAGCATTGATTTGTTTTTGCTTGTGGCATTCTTCATTTTTCTGGTTTCCGATAATGGATCATAGATGGGCTAACTAATGGTTTATGGATCTTTGTGGATCCTTAATGGATCCCTCATGTATATGAGCTTTTATTAATATGCCCATGGGTCCTTGATGGATCTAAGATTCTTAATGGATTGTTGTTGGGTTCGGTCTGAGTCAAACAAAGGATATAATATTTTAATGGACCTTTATTGGGTTTTCTTATACTAAGGCCTTTTGTAACCTTAACCAATATCCATTAAGGTCATGTCCTTTGGTGATTAGCTGTTTTTAACAAAGCTCACAACATAATTGGGCACATTCAAGGATTGTGTATAATTTAGCCGAAAGCTAGACCATGGTCTTGGGGTCATTTATACAAATTTGACCAAACTATCCTTGGCCATCCCAAAAAATCGCAAGAAATCAAAAAAAAATGTAAAAATCAGAAATAAACATAAAACATTACTAAAAATCTTTTGGAAGAGAGAACTTTGCTAAAATGGCCTAAAACTTTCCTAAAACGACCCATACATTTTTCAAAGTTTAAGATTGCATAAAAATCACTAAAAACTGTTAAAATCATAAATAATTAGCAAAAATATCAAAATGTTCAAAATGCCCCTTGAACTTCCAAAACATCCCTAAAATAGTCAAAATCCTTTTAATACACTAAAAAGCACTAAACATCATCAAAAAGCCTTCCCCTTAAAACATGTGAGATGCACCTAAAACCTTAAAAATTTCTAAAAATGGCAGGAACATACTAAACTCGTTGGAAAACCATTCAAAAATCACATATAAATCCCTAAAATAGTAGACCACTTGAAGCATGCGAACACACTTGAGACCTTAAACTTTGTAAAAATAGCAAGTCAACCTTGAACACTCAAAATGACCCAAAAACACTTAGATTCTGAAACCTCACTAACCTGCTAGAGCATGTTCCTAACCCTAGAATGGTCATGATACCCCCTAAATCCTAGAATCTTGCAAAATTACCAAAATACTCTTTGGGTCCAAAACATGGAGAATCAACTTAAAGTATCCTCATGGCCTCACAAAGCTCATTAAGAACCATGGTAGGCTTTTGGGCTCCAGCCAAATTTATTTCCATATTTGGACTTGCATCATTTTGTGGTTGGTTTTATTCAGGGCATCACTATGGGCAGTTAATTTAGGGTTTTCACTTGTTAGAAGGATGTAATTAACACTAGCCAAAGTCGGTGGGGAGTCCAATCTTGAAAACCCTAATTGCCAACTATCTAATTGGGCAAATTAAACCAAAGTTTCAAAACAAAACCCAAATGTTTCAAGTCAGGGGTTTCCATTATAAACCCTCCAACAACATGCTTTTATGGGGAGTTGGGTTTGGTTCTAGGTTGGACACTGCCAGCAAGCTTATCCATTTCTACTAGAGTGTGTGATGCTTATGGGTTGTGCAGCTCATCTTAGATGTTGGAGCTGCCTTGTAGAAAGGTGTGAATACTTGATAGCACAGATCGGATTTTGGTTTTCTTGCACATTGTAAGTTACCCTTATCTAAGAGAGAGAGATGCTGGATTGCACAGGTCCATTTTTGGTTTTTTTGCACATCACAGGTTGCCCTTATTTAATATAGAACAGTAATGTTTCTGCAAGTAAAATATTAGAAATCTGAGTGCACCAATGAGCTAAAATACATTTAGCATTTGGATTACCTTTATATGTTATAAAAACTAAAAAGCTAACAGAAAAATACTAATAAAATCACAAAAATGTTTAAAATTTGCACAGGAATAGTTAGCAAAGTTGGTATGTATAGCTTTTTAAGCATAAGAACCCTTGAAGAACCACATAGATGCCAAAGACGCCCAGATGTTTTAATGTATGTAAAAAGTACCTAAAAAGCTGCATTCCATGTGAAAAGAGAAGAAGAAATAGAAGAAAAACAGGGAGCACCCATTGGCCCTATGTACTAGGGTTCCCTCCCAAGCATGAGAGTGATGGGAAACTATAAAGGGAATCTGCCGGTCCCACCCACAGCCCTTACTCTACTCATAGGGAAGAGAGAAGACAACGGGGGGAAATGGCCATAGGAGAGGAAAAAGAAAAGGAAGGGAAGAAAGGGAACAGAGGGGAATAATAGGTGGTAGGGGGTCACATAGGATGCACCCTCCACCTCCCCCCCACTCCTCAAAATATCACGCGCACAGGATCTCCCCCTACTAAGTGTGTTTCCCTAGGTGGCCAGCCACTCCTCTGTATAAACACCTCCTCCTCATTCGTGATGGTCTACTGGCTACAGCTCATACTAGGTGTATTTCCTTCGTTGTTTAGCCATGTCTGCTCTATATCAACTCATTTGCAATTACACTTGAGAAGAGAAGGAAGAACGGAAGACTCTGGACCAGTCCAAGGAATCTTCAAGGCTCTTAAGAGCATCAAAGCTTCTTCAACGCCTTGTGTTCCTTGTAAATTACTGCTAAGTGTCCTTTCTTTATATATGGTAATCAAGGGATTTATATCACAATCCACTTTTGATCTTTTGAACCCTGCTCTTCTGTTTGTATTCCTGGATCTTAGTGAGTCCTTAACATGTCTTGGTAGATCCTCCCCAAGTTTACTTAATGATATGGGTCCTAATGGATCCTTAGCTTCCTTAGTCCCATAACTTTGTGTGACTTTTACCAATATTTGTCAAGGCTGTATCCTTTGCTAGACTTAGACAACTTTATTATGTCCTCAGAATCTTTAATGAACTTGTCTTGGACTTATCTGAATTTTAGCATAGCTAATAAGTTGCCATAGACTATGAACTCTCTCATCACTCACCCAATACGTAAATTACTTTGGCCTTATAACTTGACCTAGTCCCTAAAACCAGGGAAGATAGAATTGGCTGATCCGGATCAGGATTAATACCAGGCGATTCGATTCTCGGCCTTAATAGGCCAAAACTTTTAAAACAAAGTTCGAATCAGTTGAATCAGTCTGGATTGGGCCTAAAATGGCCGAATCGCACCTGATCTGGCTCCGATCAGGATCGTTTCAGCCACTTCTCTTGGAAGCTTGCAACAAGCAAAAAGAAAAAGGAAAAAGGGGAAATCATGCTTGATTGAACCGAATTGGGCAGAGTTGGACTGATATACTATATTTTTAGTTTTTTTTTTTCTAGACATTTAGAATTTGAAGCAACCTCTGGATCGCCATCCCTCATGCTGTGCTCTGATCAACCTGGGGAGAGAGGAATGGCAGAGTATTTTAGCATGTCTGGCATAGCCCTTGTGACATTTTGAAGAGAGCACTTTTACTCTTGCTTTCCTGATAGGGCTTGCAACACGTAGAGGGCACCAAAGTGTCTCAGAGAATGATGCAGTGGACAGCCTTTGTTAGTTGAAGACTGTGTTTAGGGGAGGATGGGCTTCCTTTGATTCCTTTTTGTTTATTGTCTAAGTGTCCTTCCTTAGAGTTGCATCTGTTATCTTGATAGTATGCTTGGGCTTTTCCTTCTGCCTGTAGGGGAGCTGGCCACTTGTACTCTTCTGTGCATGTTTCTTTTCCTTCTAATGAATAGTGGTTTTTCCTACCTTCAAAAAAAAAATAGTGACCAATTAGGAGGTGAAAAACTGGGTTCTTTAAAAGATGTTACCCTATCAGTGGTAAATTAGTTGGTTGATTGTTGGAATGAAGCTATGGCACTTTTCAAGTTTGGAATGAAGCTATTCTCTTCACCTATGAACAAGCATGTCAACATTTAGGAAAGCGTTTTTGAATATTTTACTCCTGCCATATTGAAATGACACATAATAACCTGGCGTGCATTGTCTTAGTAAAGCCTTATTGTGCCATTTCAGCAACCACTCAAGCTGCTGCAAATGTTGTCAGTATGCTCGGCCCTTCGCCGGATACAGTATACGTGTCGTGTCTGCTATGGAATGGATAAAATGTTAGACAACGTTTTATGTTCCTCTTGAATCCAAAACTCCGACCATGGTGACCACATCCAAGAAATATGATTGAATTGCTGTCCACTGTATTCAATAGGTTTCGACAGCACTATTTGTTGAGAAAGACAAAAATAATCTATGAAAAATCTACCTCTTGAATATGAATATCTATGCAATTGCTCAAATTGTATAAAACAGGGAAATGTTTGATATGTTAACTGGGATCTCTGAATCCCTGTTGTTGGATGTGGGCCCTTGCTTATTATCCTGCTTCTATATGTGCTTGAAACAGATTTAGACTGATGGCATTTTCTTTTGCATTTCTTTCAGATCATTAGTTTTTATGAAGGATGTCCAAGGGTTTGGATTGCTGGACAATCGCAACAGTAAGGTCTGCTCTTATATTTTCTATTTTTCTTTTGTTTTTTGGGAAAAACAGGAAAATGGTTGCCTTATCTGCATCCTTGGGGTTCCAGGTGTTGAAGATGTGGATCACTAATGATTACTTGCAAAATTGGCTAAGAAGTTTGGAGGCTCATTGGCTTCACCCAATTTCCGGACAGCATCCTAAACGACCCAAGAGATGTGGAATTATTCCTGTGGCATGAAGAACAGACTCATGAAAAACTTCCGAGCTCGGTCCTCCTACTTGTGTCACATGCCATATGCTGTATTTACGGAGGATGCAAGCATTGCAATTTATTTTTTCAACAAAGTAAGATTTCAACTGAAACCATTTATGGTAGAGCTTCGTCTCTCATTTATAAGGAGGAGAATTCTCACGGAGTTGCACCGTGGCAGAGGGTTTTGAGAGCCCTGTAACTAACCATCCTTCCTTTCTTTTGTAGCCTGGGCTATGGAGAAAGTTGCACACCTGCTTATGAGACGTTACCTTGTAGGAGTTTTGAGGTCGGGTTCAATGTTTAATGAAAGTCTCATCCGAGTTACATGCCCGTACAATTGGATTGTGCACCTTAGTACACCATAAGTGAGGATTGTGCACCTTAGTACACCATTAGTACACCATTAATGGTGGGCCTGTCACTTTTCGCCCATTCAGAGTGTCGTAAGATCTTGGGAAATTTCAAAAATAATCATATTTAAATAAATATTTACTCATATATGTCCACTCCCAAAATACCCTGAATGGAAGAGATCGTGGGATGTGAATTTGACGGATAGTTATCAGAAGGTGGTCAAATTCTTGATCATTTTTAGGTGGTCAGCAACTTGGTCTTCTTCAGGTTTTGGGCGGCCGTCGATCTGGCCTCTTAGGTCTATTTCATGGCCGTCGATTTGGCCTTCCTTCTGGGTCTGATGTGTGGCCATCGATCTGGTCGCCCAACCCCTAAACATATCTCATTTTCATGAAGTTTGGGCCCAATAAAGTTATCAGGTTGGACTTTAATAGTTCGTGAATCAACACATTTAAAAGATTGCGTCACTCATATGATGACTAAATCGTGATCCACGGGTTATCCAAAAATAGGCATCTACAATCGTCACTAGAATTTATCTCATTGTTATGGTCAATTTTCTTCTTCTTCTTCTTCAAACTCGCATTCTAATAATGTCTCATCTTCATCGCTACATGATGCTGCCATTGCGTTTGTTATCTTTTCGTTTCTTTCTAAAGAACATAGATGAGATTCCATCTCAAATTCATACCGAGTCACTAGGATATTAATCTTGGTTTCTTTCACTTAAAAGATGTACCGTTATGTGTAACCTTGGTGAACCTAGTGAACATCTAAGTGATGGATTCATGAGATTCTATCTTAAACTCATACTGAGTCACTAAGATGTTAATCTCGGTTTCTTTCACTTGAGATGTACCGTCATATGTAAGTTTAGGTTAGCCCCAGATCTCTTTTGTTGATCTGCACATGCAAACTCCGTTGAAATATGAGACTTCGAGCTGCATCATTTAGGGAAGCAATGCCTTTTTCCAGCTTCCCGTATTCTTCTTTGGTCTTAGTGGTAGGACGGTCTCCATGCTTAATGAGAATCTATGCATCATAGTCAGTTCCCTTGACATAGTTCTTCATTTCCATTAGATAGTGGGGGTCTTTTGATAGATTGACATTCATGGATAGTTGTTATTACTACTTTGCTTACTAGATCTTTGATCAAGATTGCTAGACCCGCTCCTAGAGAGCATATATGTAGAATGTGATAGTAGCGAAACACCTGATCCCTAGGGGGATGAATTGAATCACATCAAAGGAGATAGAAGGAATAGAAACCAATCATATAAATATGGAAAACTTATTATAGTTTGGATATCCTTTGATGGCCTATGTGTTAGAAAATACTATTTATAGGTAGTTTTTCTACTAGATCTAAGCACAAAAATTAAAGAGAATCAAACGATTAAGAAAAGTAAATTCGAGTTGAAACACGTAGTCACTTTCTTTACAGTCGTTTTGTCCCTACTCTAGTGCAGATAGGTTTCGTGACGGAACTTCTCCCAAGATACGATAACCCAAATCGATGACAACGCGAAAGTACACTTCAATTCGCGTTGTCGGGGGCGAACACTACTATGACGGGAGGCTCTTGTAAGAAGAAGAAGATAATGAGAGAGAGGAGTGTGAGAGAGATTGTCGTCAGGTGAGAGAGAACCCTTAGCCGTGACTCTCACTGGAAGTGACATTTGACCCAGTCACACTCATTCGCCCAAAGAGGAGAATCCGAAGAGACACGGAAAGAATTCAAGAGACGTTCGAAGTGACCCTTGACTCAGTCACACTCATCCGTCCAAAGAGGGGAATCCAAAGAGATGCAGAAAGAATCCAAGAGACGTTCGGTCAAACGGACAAATAATTGTCAGAAATCACATGCACGCATGTCACGGCAAGGCAAGGCAATTCAAGTGTGTGTGAGAAAGATGATGCTGACCAAAGAGCCCACTAACCCAAATAGGCCAACCTTCATAGTCTCCTCAAAGGAGTACACAACAAAGAGAAGAGTCCTAACTAAAAGTAAATATAAATATTTTCTATTATTTAATGTGAGATAAATCAACACAAAGAGAGATTCAAATTTTTTTAAATTTAAAACATAAATTCTAACACTATGTTCAATATCTAGGCCTCAACTTAGAGTTTCACCACTTCTCTTGAAGTACACTAGCAGCCCCTAGGCACCCCACCCTCGCTCGGTAAGAATTTCTTTTATGTAGGAGAACGCTCGATCTTGTCGACAGAACCCCTCTACGTCAACGTCATTCCGCCAAGGGAAGCCTAATATCGACAAGTTGGATGCACATTCGATCCCTCTACCTGAAGTTCCGCCCGTAGCTACTCTAGTTCGATATCCCCTCTTCATAAATTCTAAGCACTGTTACACATAGCATAAGGAACCAACATTGTGATGCCATTAATTAAATAGCTTGTAAATTCGTTGGAGTTTTGATTATGGTATGGATGGAGTTTATTAATTATTCGTGGGGACATGTATCTTTTAGGGCCAGTTTGATAATCGAATTGTTGGGAGGTTTGTTACAGAGAGAGAATTAGAGGTGAGATTTACACCTCCCCTCACACACAAGCGCGATATTCAACCTCGGGTGACTTGTTCGACCCCGAAAGGTCGAACAAGCGTGTTCCTAACTAAAAAATAAAGAGGCCCTTATTATCCCTCCAGTATTCCTTATAATAATTAGTTCTAAAGAGAGTGTTTTTTTTGTCTTTCAGAAAGCTGCAAATTAACCAAGTTGTCCATAAGGGTGAAAATATACGTACCGATCGCCTGCCTTCCTTCCCATTTCCCACAACATGAAAATTAAACTTATGTCAGTAAGATATATATACATAATAATAATAATAATGTAAAACGTAGTGAGAAACAGCTGTCATGGAATTGGACGGCCAGCCAGCCGGCCAGGGTCCCGAAGGATCATTAATTAAACATCAGCCGTGGATTAATTAATTAATTAATTAATTAGACAAACAAAAGGCAAGTTCCCTCGACGTCGTCAGTCCCACGTGAAGTACAAAGCAATATTGGCGGCGTGGGGTCCGTCCGGTCCGGCCACGCAGAAATTCTCATGCAGTTTTAATTAATTGATTAATTAATTAGTCGGACGGAATTGATTCGACTGGCTACTTTTCCAGTCCTGGATGGATGGTGACTGCTTTCGAGAAATTCTCGTCATTAATTATTTTAATTTGTGTGTGTGTGCGTGTGTGTGTGAGGGATGGAATTTATCCCGCATGCAAAAATGTATATATATATGGGATAAGGCATAAGACCTTATTTACCCACACAACTAACTTTGATTAACTGCTTCTCCAAACGGTAGATGGGATCTCTCTCTCTCTCTCTCTCTCTCTCTCTCTCTCTCTCTCTCTCTCTCTCTATTACGTCTAAAGTTTTATTGACATTTTCGACAGATAAATATCTATCGAAATTTTCGACGGATATTCGGACGAAAAAATTTCTGTCGAAACATTCGCCAAAATTGACGCCACAAATTAAAAATTCTGATGAATTTTTCGATGGAAATAAGTTCTGTTGAAAATCCGTCGAAAATTATATACCTTCACGGTGACAACTGAACCCTCTCTCTCTCACTCAGTCTCTCGCTCTCACACTCTATGTGTCTCTCCCTCTCACTCTCTCTTTTCACTCTCTCCCTGTCGACGAGAGCCCACTGGAGTCGTCCTAGCCGTCAAGAACCTTCTCCCTCGCCGTCCTCGCTGTCCCCTTGACAGTCACCCACCGCCCGTCGCCGGAGCGTAGTTGATCGCCGCCGGTAAGTCCCCCCGGTCCTCACCCCCTGTCCTTTTTTCCCCCTCTGTTTGTTGTCGCTAATTACTAAAGAGCATGCACACTTGTAACATGTTAACTCAGCCAACATATATATATGGATAACTAATTCTTAATACCCGTCTCGGACGAGTAACCATCCATGATGGGATTGACTCACATTATCCGTCCGGAACGAATAGCTGAATAGCTAGCAAGACTCTCTATGTATATACAGAGTCATATTTGGTACTCATCCCCAACGATTATCTGTCTGAGATGAGATTGGTCACATGGACGTGGGCGCAATGGACTCGCCTCCCTGTGACCAATCCTGGTAACCTTTCCGAACGGGATAATAAGATTCACCCATATAAGGTCGTCGACCGGCCCCGGGTAAACTAATTAACGAAAGACCCGCGCACGCGTCCCTTTCAATTCCCCTGGTCGATCCGAATGCCCTGGCCATTGGAATATACATGAACAACATCTTGCACGCACCAATTCGCCGGCTGGCTGGCTGGCTGTGTTCTGTCGATCGGAAGAGAAATAATTATACGGCTGAGATGATATGGAATAAAGATGTCTTCTTCTTCTTCTCCTCTTCTGTTGGTCTCTGCCCTGCCTCGCAAACTCTCAACACTGTCTCCATCGAAGAGAAGAGAATATTGTCTGGAGGACCACGTACAGACAAAGCAATTCTCTAATCAAGAGAAGATGATATGCTCTTGCCTGCAACTTTAATTAAGAGAAGAGAAGAGTGTTTCGAGCAGTACGCATGCATGATTTAAGCTTTCTTGTTAGAGGGATTAATTAGTTATAAGCAGTGTTATCAGAACTGGATCGGATCGGTTGGTCGAATCGGTTCGACCGTAAATCGGTCCAGGAACCGGTCCGATTAGGCCCGATCCGATCTAATGCTAAAGAATCGGACGAACCGGTTTGACCAGATTCAACCTTTAAAAAAAATATAAAAATATTTAAATATTTAAAATGATATGTATGTGTGAACAAAAATATATTATTATGTATGTAGAGATGGACAAACAACAAAGGAGGAGGAAGAAGAAAGGGGGAAGAAAAGATCAAATCACAAGAATACCCAGATTTACGTGGTTCAGAGGCGATGTGCCTTCCTACATCCACGGCCGCAGCAGGATTTCCTCTATGATAAAAACACACCCGGAACAATACAAAGAGAGAGTTCGCAGCCCTTTTATACAAAGAGATTAGAGCGCCCAACAGTCAGGGTATAAAAGACAACAATGCCCCTGTAATAAACATAAATTTTGTTCCGAGGGTTTCGCGACCTGACCGCACAGGTCGATCCGCGTGCGAGGACGCACGATGACGAGTTCGGGCTCCACACTCTAATAGACGTCACGGTTCAAACCGATTCGATTGAACAGTCAAACCAGTTCAAATCGAGCCAACTCATTATCCTGTTCAAACGTCGATCCGATTCTGATAACACTGAGTATAAATAATTACAGACGACCTTATTAAACAGACGCCACAGTCATATGTTAATTACTGCTGCCCTTCCTTAATTATTTAAGGAGCGCCGCAGTCGTCATATTCGACCCACGTCGCTAGCTACGTGGAAAGGGCCGGATATGATAAATTACAGAAGTATTAATTAACTCCTGCATGCCGGAGAGCTTCTAAATTAAGAGGAGTTAAAATATAATAAGAATTAATCATGCATGACGAGCAGTTTAATTAACTAATTACCAGCTTATGGATGCACGACACAGAACATTATATTAATTGCCGATCGGCTCTCCACCAACGCGAGGTTGATTAATTAGAGGGGAGGGAGCATCTTTGTGATGGGATTTTGAAATCTCCGTGCTTTCCCCCCCCCCCTTTTGCGTAAGAACGAAGACAACATAGAAAATTAATTAATTAGAATATATAACCCACTGTTCGAATTGAATAATGCCAGAGAATATATATATATATATATATATATATATATATATATATATATATATGCCTTCTAATTAACAATGCTAGACTTTGTTCGATATATATATATATATCCTACCCTCAAACTATATTTGAAGAATGAAAGTTGTGGGTTCAAGAGAGTTTAAACCAAATAAAACTTGGTTAATTAATTAAGATGCATATTGTTGCAGGGTGGGCAGGTCATAATTTAATTTGTAGGTTAATTATCACATGCACAAATCGATCGTACATAAAACTATATATATGGAGGGTGATCAGGTGATATCGACACCACTTGATGTCATCGTCTCACTCTATTAACGTCTCTTCTCATAAATAAATCTCTCCCATAAATAATACATGAGGGGAGATGTTGAGAGAGAGAAGAGACGACAACATCAGATGATGTCTATATCACCTAAGTCGCCCTATATATATATATATATGGGGGATGATCCAGTGGTGCCGGTGGCACCACCTGGTGCCGGTCCCACCCCCCCTCTCAGCGCCCCCCCCGGCACCACCGGAACAACCCCCTATATATATATATATATATATATATATATATATATATGTGTGTGTGTGTGTGTGTGTGTGTGTGTGTGTGTTATCACGTGTATATATATAAAACCGGTGTGTCTATAAATAGAAATTAATACATGTTTTTTTGGATTTTGACAAAGACATGCATGTGTACGCCCGTACAAAATTAAGGCCCGACCGACCTGAGAGTACGGGCGACAAAGTGAGAGTGACCGGCTTTGCTTGTGTCGTGTACGTACAAAGAACGAGAAACACGTGGGTGGCCAAATTAAAGTGAGTTCGTCACGTGTCGGTTTAGCAACAGCTCCATGATCTCCTGTGTCGGCGCAAGAGTCCAAGCCAAGAGATATACCAGCTAGCTAGCTATATAGTTGCTTTAATTTCGTTTCCAAGCTAATTTGGAGAAGGTGGTGTTATATCCGAATCATTTTATCGGTCACAAGCCGTGTATATATATATAAATTACGTCATCAGTGAAGAGGTGAAGGATGTATATAGCTAGCTAGGGTCCCTTTAATTTGGGTATTAATTATATATATATAGTTCAAAGCTTAATATTAAGATATATATATATATATGTGTGTGTGAGGTCTAGTTATTTAAACAGAGATAAATTTAAAAGCTTCTACACATATCATATGGTGTGTGTGTATATATATCATATGGTGTGTGTGTATATATATATATATGTATGAGAACTAAATTAACAAATTACAAAAAATTAAATTATAAAAGAGTCAACATCAATGTACAGATTATACCCAAAAAGTTTAATTTGAAAATTACGTACATACATATATCACTTTAATTATCATCAATCTGTACGTACTAGGTAAACCCTACTTTTTGACTTGCGTTCCAAACGTAATAATCTAAGGGCCGGTTTGATATCGGAATAGCGTCGCACGGGTTTCTCATATGAGATGAGAGAAATGTGGAGGGTCCACACTTTCCTCACACGCATAACTCTTATCTGGGGTCGCGCACGCACCGTGTTCAACTGAGGTCGAACACGGTAATTCCGTTCGAAAAACAAACCAACCCTAAGAGAAGAATTGAAGTCGAAGAGAATTAATTAATTAATCTAGACTGTTGCTTGTGGCCGGGGAGCTTCATCAACGTCTATGTATAATCATTATTAGTATCTCAAGTACATCAATGACGTCGTCATAAATTAAGCCATCCAAAAAGATAGAAAACTAATGCGGCCTGCTTTCATGCATGCATGTGTTGTGGTATTTTTTAATTTAATTAATTCCTCCAGGGAAAAATTAGATTCTTGAGCCACTGATCCAATTAAAGGCGAAAGATCGAAGAGGTGGGGATGATTAATTTTAATGAAGAAGTATGAATGAAGAACACGTACGTACGCTAGCTAATTGTGCACGGACGTGAGATCTCCTCATGAGCCGAGTTAATTACATGCTATGGAAAAGGAACTTAATTAGAGAGAGAGAGAGAGAGAGAGAGAGAGAGGAAGAGAGAGAGTTTTTATTTTCTTCTTCCCGGCCCTTTTACTTTCTAAATAAACAGGCACAGACGGATGCATTGACATTTCTTTAAAATTAACCTTTTGAATTGAATCCAACTCCACTCCTGCATTCCATAGATGATGGGTGATGTTGATACCTACCATCATGTCCTGCTAACTAAACAACACCCGTTTATCCTAAACAGCTAGCCCCTCCGTGGGCCTTCTCAGCTCCACCAAAGTGAAACATGAGAACGAATTTGCCTTTGGCTCTCTCTCTCTCTCTATATCTCTCTCTCTCTCTCTCTCTCTCTCTCTCACACACACACACACTCTTATGTGTGTACAAATCCAGTTAAATCCAAATTTCAGCATTATATAAACCGCTCCTTGCCATCCTTCTCATTCCATCGGCTTAATTGGTCTTATTCCTTGCCTCAGCTCTCTCTCTCTCTCTCTCTCTCTCTCTCTCTCTCTCTCACTGTGTGTCTGTGGGTGTGTGTGTGTGTAAAGGAAGTAAGCAGAGGAAGATCTATCGAGGATGTCGGGTGTTTGGGTGTTCAAGAACGGTGTGGTGCGGCTCATCGAGAACCCGGCCAATGAGCAGTCGGGGGGGGCACGCCGGAAGGCTCTGCTGCACATCCCCAGCAACGAGGTGATCACCTCTTATGCTTCTCTGGAGCGGAAGCTCTTGAGCTTGGGATGGGAAAGATACTACGAGGACCCCGACCTCCTCCAGTTCCACAAGCGGTCCTCCATCGACCTGATCTCCCTCCCCAGGGATTTCGGCCACTTCAAGTCCATGTACATGTACGACATCGTCGTGAAGAACCGCGACATCTTCAGAGTCATCGACGTCTAACCAGGTCCACAAGCAGTTGATATATATATCAGAAGGGAAAGAAAAGAAACCGAAAACCTAGCTAGCTGGAAGCAGCTCTCTCTCTCTCTCTCTCTCTCTCTCTCTCTCTCTCTCTCTCTCTCTCTCTCTCTCTCTATATATATATATATATATATATATATATATATATATATATATATATATGGATTGCTGTCGACCCCGTGTGTTATTTGCTTTTGGTGAGTTTTGCTAATCCGTCTGCTTGCAAAGCTATCTGCGCCGTCGACAAGGTCATGTAATGAGCTTCCATGGTGGAGTCTAAATGCTGTGTAGTGTGACTTGCTTGTAATTAATCTCTTTTCCAGATTTCGTTCTAGCTCTCTGTGCTCGTACGTATTTCCTAATCAAATAAAATATTTCTAGCCAGGGTGGAATGCTTAATTCTTCTGTAAACACAATCTGTGTGTGTTCAGTACTTGCCGCTAGCTCGAGATCTCTACACCATATACACATATAATGCCATATTGTAATGAAGGCTTACTAGGCGCGGACGTGTGCTGCAAACTACGTACGCGCTCCCAAACGATCGACATGGCGAACATGGGTCCGTGGGAATCAGTGATCGATCGATCGTTATTACTTAATTTGGTGGCTTCAGTTCCTTTCACAGCTTTGGCAAATTTGATACAGCTGGAGTGTTTAGATTCTTGCCAGTCCCAGGATGAGAGATTTGACGAGAAAGACGTGGAAGAGAGGAGGGCTGCCGCATGGGACATTAGGGACTACTCCTTAATTTGAACATAAATCTGTGCGTATATTTATATATGTCTGTCTGTCTGCAAGCTTCCAATGCTCTGGAGGAGAAGTTTGAACTTCTTCTTTTTTTTTTTAACACATAAGGGAGATAGATTTACAAAGCAGTTAAGAGAAACCCATGAACCCAACGAATTACTGAAACAAGGCCAAGAAAGCTAAAAGAAAGAGACCGTCAGTTAAAGCCTGAGACTATAGGACTCGAGGTGATTGGGCCTTCGTCGATTCTTTCTTTTGCTTCTGCGAACGGGCTGGAAAGAAGCATCAAACTCCAGGTCCTGCTCATCAACCAAACCATCATACTCGTAGGGGGTAGCATCATGAACCGGAGGGTGGATATCCTGTTGCAGCGGTAGCCCAGAGGAGCCCCGGGGAGCATCAGGTGAGACAGTCGGGGGAGGCTATTGGAAGGGGACGTCACAGGTGGATCCACCGGCAGCCTGAACGGAGGTAGCAGGTGGTGGAGAAACGTCGTCACGAGGCTCAGCTCGCAAAGCTA
This sequence comes from Amorphophallus konjac, assembly GCA_022559845.1. Lineage (NCBI taxonomy): Eukaryota > Viridiplantae > Streptophyta > Magnoliopsida > Alismatales > Araceae > Amorphophallus > Amorphophallus konjac. Next base: position 351,913,125 of record CM040119.1, on the reverse strand, counting down.
GGATCACGTCGTGGGGGGGCTACAAGGCCAGCGGAGATGGCGCCAAAGGTGCTACAACAACGTAGGGCCGAAGGAGGCTAGAAGTCCCAGGCCGAGAAAAGACTGGAAGAGCGTTGACTTCATCCCTCATCGTGCGCATAGCAGTCAAGCAGGCCAACCGCTCTGCTTCCTTAGGGAGGAGGACAGCAGCCGGGCCCGCCAGAGCAGTCGGGATGGCCGGAGAAGCACCGTCAGGTGGTCTGTTGACTGGCCGGAGGCGCACTCGGTCTCTACCTTGTCACAACCTTCATAAGAAGCAGACGATGCAGGGGAAGGAACCACCTGGCCCACCGCAGCAAGGGAGACTAGGCGAGGCGCATCCGTAGCAGCATCAAGGGAGGGCGATTGAGGAGGAGACGGAGCTGCTGGTATGGGGGCAATGGAGGGAGCAATATCAGGCCCAGGGGGCTTAGCAGGGAACGTTGCATAAGCGGGCAAATCCTTCGGAGTAACATCGACACCAGCAGGGGGCAAAACCTCAGCAGAAGGTGATGAAGCTTCAAGCATATCGACTGGATGCATAAGAGGGGAAGAGGGAGATGACCGACGAAGCGTGGTGTCCAGGCAAGGAACACCCGAACCAGCAACAAAGACGGCAATAGGAGGGAGGGAGCGAGCAGCACCATCTTTCGAAGGAGAAGAGGCCACAACGGGCGACTGTTCAGCGGTAGGAATGTCCGGTTGGGCATGAATGCTAGAGGGGCAGCATCAGAAGAAAGAGACAGATTAATTGCAGGAGCGCATGACGGCCCATGAAGAGACACCCCTTCAGTTGCGAGAGCATCAACAGACGCATGCAGAAGGGAGCGAAGAGGGGCCAACTGGAACGACAGGGGCATTAGGAACATGAATATACTTTGGAACGGCTCGCCAGGCCTGAGCAGCGAACCTCGTTGGAGCGCTCTTGCCGGAGGCGAGAGGGACGCCGCCAGAAGAACGAGGAGCATCACCAAATGTTGCCGACTTTTTGCATTTGGCAGCTAAGTGACCCAAACGCCAGCAAGATGAGCAAAATAAAAGAATATGGGGGCAGACAATAGGCTGCCGAAAGCCAGAAGCACCCATCCCAATCCAAAGACGCTCAGGAATTTTCAAGGACACGTCCAAGTTTGAACTTCTATATATACATGTCATCTATCCTTATCATGTACATGCAACAAACAGAAGAACCGTACGCCTTGAACATGAAACTTTTACTACAGCTATCAGAACAGAACATGCATGATGAGATATCCTTCACCCTTTTTATCGTCCCTGTCCTCTTACTCCTGTCGGTACACACACACACACCTCCATCGCTGCATTATTGGTTAGATGGAGATATGTCGAACATGTTGCACGCAACTTAATTTTCCTCACCGACAGCATTAATATTACGTCGACGACTGCACAGGATCTCGATCACACCGCCTCGTAGATAACACGCGCGCGTTATTTTATTTTATTTTATTTTTGCACACGGGAATTTCTCATGCTCTGTTGGGCGCTGCATGCCCTTGATTTGTCAGCAATCCAACGCTCCCATCCGCCGTTCCCTGATAGCCGGAGGATGGGATGCATGGGAGGAGTACCGTCCTTCCGGCACTTCGTGACAGCGATGGGCCATCATGCACCTTGTTCATTCCCAACGGGAGATCGTGTAGGTGCCGATCGATTGGACTTCTTTGTGGGGGAGCTAGGCAACTGCAGCTGGCATGCATTCTATATATATATCCACAGGGGACATATGGGTTCGTGCAGCTGGAGAACCCACACTACGTACGTTTCCCACAGTTTTTGTTGCCGTTTTGTTTGCCACTTATATTGCCGGGTTAGAGAGCGACGCGAAGAATCCATAAGATGATCAGGTTCCAAGCTGACAAACGATTGCGGATTTTGATCCGGTAAGCATACGGTAAAATTTGTACGTGGTACTGCCTGTCATGACTCTAAGACGACCCTACCCTAATCACCTTGGAGATGATATACGAAAGGACTACTAATAATTGGAAAGATTACGTACACACGGCCAGTTTCGGACGTCATTATCGGACAATTTTAACACCACCACGAGGAAGAAGAGATGATCAGCACTTCCGTCGGTTTGTGGCGGTTGTTTCTTACGAGTTACGTGCATGCACATAGCACTGGCTTATTAGCCCAGCAAAGTAATGGAAAAGGCGGCATATGTTCCCTCGAAAACTAGGGTTTCTTTCGCTCTCACAAGATGCCAAAATCTTTAAAACAAGCTGAGGAAACCTACACCTCTATCGCAGATTCCATCGTTACCATGATTAGCTTTCCTGGACCTATCATCACCTCTAATGATGATTGTTAATGTCAAGACTTTCTTCGGTTACTGCTTATGTGGACCGATGAGCAAGAACCACATATTCCATACTTGGGAACATAAATTTCTTTGCGACATAGAGCTTTCTTCTTCGAGAAGCATCGAGGCCAGGTCAGGAACAATTTGGTGGGGGCTGCAATGCAGCGACAACACCTTTCAGTTTAAGATGCTTCTGAGAACGCGGATTAGGTGAGCATTTGTGCAACATAATAATTAAATAAAGTGACTACTTCACTTTTCTCGCGACTTTCTTTTGTTAGTGCAGGGATCTAAATATGATATCTAGAACCAACCAGGTGTTGATTACATCTCTGGTATTTGTTTGATGGGGAAAGAGGAAGTCAAACATGTAAACATAGAAACCACGTCAGAAGATACCCTGAGGGAGATCTCAGGGGATAATTAACTCTCCAATACTTAAGTCATGCAAATGCTTAGGAGGAAGAGTGCTCGAACCTAGAGGTAGAGTGTTTGGACAGGGAGAGAGGGTGAATGAAAGGAGATAGAGAGTGGTCAGACGGTTTAGTGGAGGTGACGAGCACTGTGGAACTTCGTGGAGAGACTGGGAGACAAATAGAGTGGAGGTCGAGTTGAGTGTGAGAGTCATCGTGAGCGTTAGAAGCATATCTCCCTGATCATCTGACTAGGGTCTTATTTATAAAGTCCTCTTCGAACTTGTCACGTTCCATTCGCCTTCTGACTTAGTGAGGTTGTGGAATTATGATTGTCTTGATCGTGAAGTCATTGATTATCCATTCACTCGCCTTACAGGAAGTGAGAGGGTAGAGTCATCCTGGATTCTTTCCCTATAGGTAACGTGAGGATGTGGGTGATAATTCGACGCCCATTAATCTATGGGATAATTCCTATCATTAATTATTGCGGTAATGGCCACTTGGTAATGCACCACATGGGACGTGGGGGTTAGGACGTGCGCGGCGCATGAGCTTAGATCTTAGACCAGTCCTTGTTAGGCCTTGGTAGGCAGCGTTGTGGACTGCGAGCCGATCCTTATTGGACCTTATTGGGTCCTAACAAGTATCCCCTCCTCACTAGCCCCCCACTCTCGAGCAACGAGAGTACTGCTCGGTGCTCGGGAGAAAATGTTCCACTGGTAGGGCAACTGAAGAGGTCTGGGTTTCTGAGCAAGGCATGTCTTCGCGAAGAAGTAAACTTCCTGGCTCTACTCTCCTCCGTAGGCCACGTGACGTTGGTGTAGGGTCCTCATTACTATGGATGCTATTCCGCCTAGGAGTCCAAGGTGTACCATCACCTTTTGGGCGTGTTGTCATGCCTCAACTTGATAACGTCACTTCGATCATAGGAAAGCAGGTAGGGATAGTATCCGGTGCCATCCTAGGGATTTCCCCACTCGTCTGCAATGGCTGATGACAGTTCACCTTTCCCAGGATGTTGTGATCCTGGCCGTTGAAGTTGGGGCGTCATGCCACCTTCCCCCTTTTAAATGGATGCGGGGAGGGTCACCCAACATTTCTTTATCTTCTCCGATGTTAGCCTTTGTTATTCCCCCATTGTTGCTTTCCTATTTTCCTACCTTTTCGGTGAGCTCTTTCTCTTTTAACACGCCACCATGTCTCGTAGGAGGCATCTTCTTGCTCAAAAGTCTGAGGAGTTCACCTCTGTCGGCTCAGAGGTGGCTCGTGAAGGCCCTTTGAGCACTTCGAGGGCATTGTCTTGTCGTCCTCCTCCTCCCCCTATGACCTAAGTCGCGTATCGTGTCACTAGGGGTTTGAGGGAGACCTTCTAGATCATTATACCAACTTTCTCTAATGAATGGAGGACTACAAGTTATTTTCTAGTCGTGTCCCCATGTACTCCTTTTGGCATGGTAGATTCTTTTGCTGTTTGGGGCCTCCAAGTTTGTGCACAGTTTTATGGACTCCGAGATCCTTGCACTTCTCATATCTCCCGGTGTTTCCCCTTCCTGAACCGTCGCGTCTATGTTGGTGCATTAGTTGAGGAAGAGTCTCATGGTTGGCTCAAGTTTCAAAACCGTCGCCTCGACTTTTGGTCACCAGCTGATCCTAGACTCCGCCCACAACTTTCAAAGTGAGGCTCTTCAACTATAAATAGGGGCCAACGGTGGATGCTTTGGGGTGAGGATATAACATGGTCTCCCTTCCGTTCGCTTCCTGTCGCTAGCCTCCCTCACCATGTCATATTTTGAGTTCGAGCACTCATCTGACCCTCACTAGGAGGCACCCAAGTGCCCACTCTTACGTGGGGAGGCCGTCCTTCCCCTTGCTCCTGGCTCATCCTCCAATGCACCTCCCTCGACGCTCAAGATGGACGAGAAGATATATTAAGGCCTTCTAGAGGGGCTATCTTGAAGGGTGGAAGGCCACCCTGTATAAGGCACATCATTTTAATGACATAAAGGGGGTGTTGGAGCTCACTCCCAACACTGGGCTAAAGTTTGATGAACTCGGCTCTCCTTCCCCTCTTAGTTTGTCAAGTCAAGGCTGAGGGGGCCTCTCTGCCCCGTGCTCGGGCATCCATATATCCTTCCCCTTGGGGGTTTAATAATGAAACTCCCTTTCCGCTTCTTTCTGTCTCATCCGAGTGGTTGATGTGCATGTTTTTTTAACACATGTCACATAGTAGGAACTTCGAGGAGGACTTCATACTAGAGTTGGTTGATCTTGCCCATGAGGCGGATTAGTAGGCCCTAGTGTTGAATTTCTAGGCAGACGGATCACATGGGTCTAGTTGGCTGACTCTTGGAGAGTTGCTCGTTGGACCCTCCATCAGGCATTGATTCATCATTCCAAGTGATTGGTTGGTCATTCCTCCCTTAGGAGAAGACTAGTTGACCCCTCATTATTGGAGACTACTTGGCCAACTCTGACGAGTGGCGCGTTTTGCCTTTCCGACGAATGTAAACTTGGTGTTTGTCGTTCTGAAGGGCTGGTTGGTTACTTCTCCCTTGAGAGTAGACTGGTTGGTCCCTCGTTATTGGTGGCTACTCAGCCGACTTTAGCAAGCGGCACATTTGCTTTTCCAACAGATGTAAGTCTAGAGACTTGTTGTTTCGAGGGGCTCATTTGTCATATTCTCTGATTAGGAGAGGACTGATTTGCCTTCCTCTTGGAGGTAACAAACCTCCGGATAGAGTTCTATAAACAAATCATGAGGAACATTACAATATAATGGTAAGCTTTTAAGTTTACAAAATTTCAAGTGTGAGGGACTTCTCGGCCGTTGAGCATGGTAAGTCTGTACGCTCATTTTCCGAGCATCTCAGCAATTCTATATGGGCATTCCCAATTGGGAGCCAATTTTTCCGTAGCTACTCACGGGTAAAACACTACCACACTATAGGACTAAATCACTAAGGACGAAGAGGAGTTCCTTTACTCAAGCATTGTAATACTGAGTCAATCGTTGTTGGTATAGGCAATTAGACATGCTCGAGTACGCTCTCTATCCTCAAATAGCAAGTCCAAATTCTCCAGTACTGCTTGATTGTTGCTCACCTCGTTGAACCTTCCCACTTGGAGCGTGGGGTTGGAGATCTACACCAGAATCACTGCCTCTACCCCATAGGCTAAGTGAAAAGGGGTTTCCCCAATGCATGTTTGAGCAATTGTGCGGTGAACCCACAAGACATTGGGTATTGCTTCTACGTACCCAGGACTCGTTGGCCCATTGCAAGCGAGTCTTGATGCCTTGCAAGTGTGTCCAGTTGGCACTCTCTGCTAATCTATTAACCTACTGGTGCCCCACCAACGTATAGTGATTCTAGATCCCTAATTCTGAGCACTTCTCACGGAAGTAGGTGCTGTCGAACTGGTGTCTGTTGTTGGTGGTGAGGACTCGTGGAATCCTGAATCGGCAGATGATGCTCTGCAAGATGAACTTCTAGGATGCCTCGCCAATGATCTTGGTGAGTGCTTCTGCCTCCACCAACTTGGTGAAGTAGTCAATGGCGACGATCAGAAACTTCTTCTGACCCCGAGCCTCCGGGAGGGGACGACCAAGGATGTTCACTCCCCAACAGGCGAAGGGTCAGGGCTCCATCAAGGCATGGAGCTGAGTCGCAGACTGATGATGTAGATGCCCAAACCTTTGACACTGGTCGCACTACCAGATATAGTTGAGGTAGTCCTGCTATATGGTCGGCCACTAACTGATAAGTGCACATTTTCTTATGTTTATGTATGCAACGTATTTCATTTATCAGTTTTAATGTATTTAATTATGTAATTTTCGTAGTCAATCTCATTTTCACACTAAGTTTATATTTTTCATGTAATTAATTAAATTTTGAGACATAAAATAATATATGAGATTTGAGATGCACGGAAGAGATATAAATTACATGATTATATAATAAGTTTAGAGTTTTTATTGATACTATTATTTTATTTTGAGAGACTAATTAAACAATTCAAATTTCATTTGTGCAGTGGTCTCTGGTTGATTAATAATATAACTAAGAAGCAATATTGAACAACCCAGTACAAACGAGCACACAGGCACACTCTAGCCTCATTTTGATCATCCGTACTGATTGGCTTACACCTTCACATGCCAGAATAGTCACAATAAATACACGACACCAACAGAAGACATCAATGATGGTTATTTGGAGAGAAAAATACTTGTATAAGATGAAATAATATCAACAACTAAAAAATAATATTTATCAACCTCGGAAAGAATGAATACAGACAGTCTGGTCTCATTTTCTTCATCCCTGGTCTACTAAGAACTTCACATCATAGATTAGTCGCAGTAAGTGTGACCCCAACAGAGACTATCAATGATAGGTTGACAATTCATGACCAGAAATCATGACTAGAAAAAAATCATGACTAGAAAATGTCCTGCTCCCTCAAAATCATGACCAGAAAAAAGAAGGGATTTTTACGTATACATCTCTGTAAGGTTTAATTTTGTTAAATATATCTTTTTATCGTGAATATCTTTCATTTAGACAGAAATATTACGATTATATCTCTTTAATTTATTACCGTCGACGGAGGAGAATATTCCATAAAATATGTCATCTACGGTCGTTAGATCTAGAGTATATTTGATAAAATCAAATTTTACAGGGATATATATACAAAAATTTTACTATTTAACTCACATTTAACTCGAGTTAAATATATGGGAGTTACGGCGAGGACATAATCGTTACATTACTCATATTTCAAGGATATTCATGATACTATGCTCTAATGAAAGATATATTTGACAAAATCAAACTCTGTAAGAGTATATACGTAAAAATCCCAAAAAAATGTAAAGCATCGATTAGGTGATCAGTAAGACCATTCATTAATGAAGAGAACAAGGGGAGGCAAAATGCAGGAGGTATAGGGCGAAAAACATTAAATTGATGAGAGCATTTCCATGATGAGACAACGCTGCATCAAAGCAGCTTGTCAAGAAACAAACAAGAACGTGGAAGAACAAAGAACTCCTACTCCATCTACAACTTCACCGGAACATATATAAACGAAAAAAAAAATGAAAATTGACCAACTAAGATCCACAATGAATGGACTGTTGTGGCTCCATGGCCGGCCGATGGCAGGGGTTGCAACAGTCCCAGCTCTTCTCCTCAACCCCTACACGGTTCCACCATGCCAAGGTCAGCTGCATGCCCATCCTCTCTAGCTCGCGAGCTCATCTGCATGGCCATCGTCTCTAGCTTGTAGAAGACAGTCGCGATCACGGTTCCATGTCGGATGGCGATGGCATGACACTTCCATCCCTTCTCCTCGGCCCCTACGCGCGTTTCCACCACGGTAAATGGAGCTAGATGGACACCCTCTCCAACTCATGGAAGAAAACCCCGTGCATATTGCTCACTAAAATGTGGGAGGAGGGCAAAGAGGGGATTTTTTCCCCACTCCCACGTCCCATTAACTCTTATCTTGTCTAGGGATATCAAAAATGCCCATAAATCTGATTACCTGAATCACCCGATCTGTAATAGGTTGGATAATGCCTGAATAAACGGATATGAATTCAAGTTCGGATATGTTTAAAATATCGATTTCATATTCGGATAGAGTATAGATTTAGTGCACCCGAACTCATATTCGATATGAACCCGCTCTTAATAATTCATCGTGTATGATTTTTTTAATAATGAAGAATCTAACATAGTGGTATAGAGAGTTGAGCGATTATTGGATCACTCGAGTTCGAGTCTTACCTCTATACATCTTGTCAACCCTTTTTTTGTACTGCCACCATAAAATCCCGGGCTCACATCCCTAGAGAATTAAATGTGAGCCGGGTAAACTCCCCCGGGGCTCGATCTCGGGTCCCTCCTAAATTTATTGTGCATGTTAGGCCTATGATTTTGACATGAACTCGACCCGTTACCCGTCTTGTTGAGTTTGGACTTCTTATTAAAATTGTAATGACGTTTTTATAAAACATAAAAATTACTTTGAAAATAAAAGAATTGATCAGATTTTTATTTTTTTAATTCTCATAAATCTCACATTTCTTTGGACGTGGACGTGGACTCATGCTTTATGGATGGATACCGATATCCGCGGATATATCCATATCCGTGACGGATATACCCGTATTCATACCTGCAAAAATAATAGGATACTATCCAGATATGATATTTATAAAATTTTCACAGATAGGATATGATAGTGATCTATTTGAACCGAACTCGATCTATTTACATCTTTAATCTTATCCCTAAGAGGACTCTTTCCTTGGCGAGATGGTTAAAGGATTTAATTTGTCGCACTCAAAGGCTAAAGACATGCATCATGATCTTTCAGTGGCCTTGGTTTAAGTAGGTTTCACTTCTTTTAATCTGCACTTTCTTTCACCGTAAATCACAACTAGAAGCCAACGACTTCTGTCCTGCTGTATCACTCACCGACGGGCGACATGTGACCACACTCAGCGTGACGATTCATAAATCTGAGAGCAAACCTACCAGACACAACACCACCAAAAGGAGAAAAGATTGGGAGAGGAAAAACGCATAAACGTGTGAAAACTTCCATTGGACCCTGATTGCCGGCACAGATGGTTTGATCAGGGTACTGCAAACTTGGTGTGCAGCAGGGGTTACACAACCCCCCCCCCCCCTCCATCTGATTGGTTCTAACTAAACTAATGGGAGTGTGGGAGTTGCTGAACACCCCTCTCGTTGATATCGGTAGGAAACCATTCCCTCCGCTGCCTTGCCGAGCTTCTAACTTCGCTGTAGTTCGACGTGTTCTGGTATTGTACCCTTCCAGCATGCAGTACGGCCATCAGACAGAAATGCTATGGCAGAATCTGAGCAACCCACCCCAGCACCATCTCTCACCTATGGAGGAGTATTTTGAGGAGCAAGAACATGTAGTTAGAGCATGAGTGACGGCCGTAAATGTCAGTTTTGGAAGTACAGATGATGTTGAAGAACTGTCTACTTGCAGTCGCCGTGGAGCCTTTGGCAGTCATCAGTCAACTACTAGACAGACAACCATCAGGGTGAAGCTGGTGTCCAGTTTTTAAAAGACATCTGAGTGAGGAGATCAACGAGCTGGAGACTCTGCTCTCATTGTTGTAACAACATGCACCAGATAAAAGCAAGGAAGATGAATGGACATGGAGATGAGACAACAAGGGCCACTTCTCAATTAGATTAGTGTACCATGTAACTATTGATGGTGGACTAACACATCCCCTGGGGAGTCAAATCTAGAAATTAAGAAGCCCATTGGAAGTCAAGATGTTGTTTTGGAAGATCTGCTTCCAACTTGTGATAGACTTGCTACCTTTGTGCAAGACATCCAGACCATCTGCTGTCTAAATGGAGAGGAGAATATGACTCACCTCTTCGTCAGCTCCCACTTCTCACGAGATGTCAGATTGCATGTTTTGAGCAAGATCCAGTGTGAGATGCAACCCATACAGACCGTCTACGAGCTGTCGAGAGACTGACGAAGGCCATGCCCCTCAAGAAAGACAGGCAGATCTGATGGCTCATACTCCATGCTACATTGCTACCCTTTGGGCCACGTAGGGGAGAGAGAAAATAGAATTTTCAGAAAGAAAACCAACATCCCAGAGCAGGCAGGGGATTTCATTGGGGATAAGAGTGAGAGAATGGGCAAAAACTTCTTTGTAATATAAATGCAAACAACTGTTCTCTTTTGCCTTCCCTGGGAGGATAGTGGGAGTCTTTCTTTCCTTTTTGAGGGCCCTTCATCATATTATAACTGTATAGGGATGTCTTGAGAACACACAACTCACACATGTAAATCGATTCTTTTTACTTTAATATATAGAGTGTCACCAACCACTTTTCAAAAGAAAAATGTACCCTTCCAGCATTTGTTTTTTTGGGTTTGGAGTGTAATTATCCTGACTCACGTATCTTGCTTGACTGAATTTTCTTTTGTTATTTTTCTTGAAGGTGACTTTCAGTAAGTGCCTCACAAGAATATGAAAAATGCTGAAAAAAAGGACTGCATTGTGGCCGCACAACTTTTTGACAAAGGGCAGTGCCATAATGAACGTATCACTTCTTTTCTGGTAGTTTTTCCAGAAGCTCCGGTATAACCTGAAACAGGTCAGCAACAAGCCCATAATCTGCAACCTGAAATTTAGGGCGGGGGGGGGGGGGAATGTGGGATTAAGAACTATCCATAAGAAAGCTGACAACAGGATTGTGGAACAGCCTTTTCTTTTAATATGCGAGTATAAAACCAAATAGATGGACAACAACACATGAAAAAAATGATGTCACACAAGAAAGAAATCTTACTGCCAAGAGAGAGATGGAAAACAATGAAAGCTCTATATTCATCATTTCAGACAATGCTTCAAAAGATGTGTGATTAAAGCATTTCCTAAGACATGTGATTACAACAAATCTAAAGAAATAGGACATACATACAGTAAACCAAAAATGTCACATATACCACTTAAGAAGGACATTTATAACCTCTCTCTCAACTCCACCTGTTCAGACGCATAACGGATAAACCAAAAGTTTACCAAGTGATTTCTTGGAGCAAAGAGTTGTCTAAAAGTTGGTGGGGGACAAGAAAGTTGTGTAAAAGTTGGTGGGGGACAAGAACCAATGCAGTGGAAGAGATATGAGGAGAGTAAGTGTGATAAAAAGGTAGAACTAAGTGGCAGTCAACTTCAACATGCTTCATATGCTTATGGAAGATTGAGTTGCTCACTATTCGAAGAGCACACCAAATGTCACAGTATAAAAGAGTAGAAGCTTGGAGAACTGATGCTAAGTTCATGAAGAGGATGCCACTACTAGTCAATCTCAATAGAAGCATAGCCATAACGTGATATTCACTCTTGGTACTGAAAAAAGAAAGTACTGCTTGCCATGAGATAGAACCCAAGAAGGTGCAGAAACACAGTAGAATGACCAGTAGTGGGATCACTTGTCCAGTTAGCATTAGAGAAAGCTAGCAACTCAAGTGAAGAAGCGATAGAGATGAGCAAAGACAGCCAAATAATGTCACGAGAGTAATGCAAGTATATAGAAGAGCCATATGGTGAACATAAGTAATAGAATTGACAAACTAATTTACCACACTCATATAAAAACTTCCAATGAAGCTCCATCACTGAGAAATAAAAAGAACTATAAGTTGAAATATGTCCAAAATGTGCTTCTACTTAGACATGAGATGGCAATATAATGAGGACTGAGGAGGCAATCTCAAGACCGAGAAGGTAAGGAAGCGGCCCAAGGTTGTTTGTCCCAAATTACTAGTCAAGACGCTGCTTAAGAGAGGTGATAACAGCAATGCCATAGCCAGTAAAACTCATTCACCCACAGAGAGAGAGGATGGCATAACCATGTGAGGAAGCCTAAATAAAGAGCATAATCGTGAGCACTCTCAATGAATCCAACATCAAGAATAGCATAGTACAACTACTCAAATTATGCCTCTTGTTAAGCCCATATATATCCTGATGAAAATGATAAACATGTTGAGGTGGAACAAAGGCCATGAAGAAGTTGTATGTGGTTACATGGATTAGCATGAAAAAAGGCATTCTTCACATCCAACTAAAATAAGGACCAGCAACAAACAACAATTGCAATCAAGGTGCACACAAACATCATATTGACACCATGAGTAAAAGTCTACTTACAATCCCCGAGTAAAGTGTCAGCCATTAGTAATGCGTTGTGCTACTTAATAGAGTCATCCAGCTTCGTCATCATCTTGTAGATCTAGTTGTAGCTCATAAGCAGCTTCACTAGCTAGAATTGAAACAAGATCCTATTGAAGAGCTTGAAGCTCCTTTTGCATAGCTTGCAACCACCAAGGAAATTCAATTGCCTCACAACTAGGCCTAGGATTTCTGATGAGTGTGAATTGGGGCAAGATAAGCTGGACGCTGTGGAGAATGGGTTAATTAGAGAAATAAAGTCATTAGGAGAATGCTGTCCATTAGGGGCAAGACCAGAGGAAGGTGAAGAGGAACCGCCTGGAGCATCTGCTTGAACCTTATAAAAGGGCCAACAATGGGATGAGGGTGATCAGTATAGAACTGAGCAGGACAAGGATAAGCATCCAGAAAAGAGTTGGTAGATGGAGTGGAAGTTGGCTTAGTAGGTAGCAAAGCACAAGGCCAAGCAGATTGAGATGAGCTGAGCTAGGTGCATCAACTGAGATGTGAACACCCAAGATAGGAAGAAGAGCCTGAGTGAAAGTGGAAGGATCAAGATCATGAACGAAACTAAGATCCTGAGAAGATTAACCACGGTAAGAAATGTGCACAAAAGGAGGGAGTGTGATGAGAACTGCGAAGGCAACAGGCAACAAGATCACAATGGTGATAACCTTTGTGCTCAAGAGTGTGACCAAAAAGAACACACTTTGCAACTTTAAGGAAAAAACTTAGTGCATTCATGAAGAGGAAAGATCATGAAAACAAGCATACCTGAGTGTGAAAAGCACTATAGCATAGTTGTCAAGGCGACCCAAGGCCAGCTTGGGTTCCCCGGGCACCAAAGTGCTTAGGCGGCAAGTTCATAAGAGAGACGGGGAAGGGAGAGTATGTGCCTATTATTTCTAGGATGTGAATATTGGTGGAGCTCTGACTGACACTAAGGTAAAGAAAAAACATGAAGTAGGTGAAAAGGAGAGAAGGGGAAAAAGAGCAGAGCTAGAAGGGGAGGGAGAAAACAAATAAAACTAGAATCAGATACATGAAAAAATTATCGATTTTAATATTACAAATTGAGAGAGAGAGGCATTGGAGGAGTGCTTAAAGCTTGATCTAACTATGACCCAGCCGGTCCGAAAAAAATTTGGGGCATATTATAGGTTATGCCAAGGCCAGGCAGCCCAAGGCACCCAGGTAGGGCGAGCTTGGGTTTAGAGCTAAACAGCCAAGCCAGACAGCCCTTGATGGCCTTACCGGCTGCCTTAGGTGCCTTTTAGGGCCTAAAAAAGGTGCCCTAGTGCCTTGGGCTTGGATCAGTGCCCGGTCGCCTAGGCGGCCTTGACAACTATGCACTATAGTTAACGAATCGTAGCATAGAGTTGCTCAAAAGAGAAACATCCTGAATTAATGAATGGAGTAAAGTTAATGAGGTTACTTGAGGTAAGCATATCACCCAAAAGATGTGAGCAAAGGGAGCAAGATATGAGAAGAGCATGATCAGTCCTCAGGATATGACGATGCTTCCTCTCAAGGCGGAAAGGGGGGGTGGATAATAACTGAGACACCTCCCTGCCTAAACCAACCCAAACAAAATGACCAATTTCAGATGAATAACTAAAACTGCAGCCCCGTCATCTTTTGGGTTTCTTATTTATTTATTTATTTAATGTATGTGCTTGTACTAAAATTTTCTTTCTTAATATGTGGTTAAAATCCCCCAAAACCCTACAAGCAGTAAAAAGCCATAAAAGGATTCCAAAAGCAGTGTAGAGGTAACCTATACACAGCTCTCCGTGGTTCATACATGTCCTGATGTTGTCTTCTCGTGTCAACTAGGTGCACTCCTCCACAAGAATTCTATAGGTTTTTTTTTTCAAAGTGGGTAGTACCACTATTGTATAAAATGAAAAGAGTGTATACAAATAAAAGGCTGTCGCACCCCAAAAAATGGCAACCCCAAAAAATCTATAGAAGAGAAGGCCACACAAAGGCAATGTAGACCAACCTATCCCTCCAAAAAGCCAAAAAAAGGAGAAGGGAATTCACATTACATAGAATAGCAACCAAATCCCTTACTCTATCACAAACAAAAGAAACAAGAGTGCCCTTAGCACGAGACTCCCTCCTAAAGATCCAAAAGTTCCATTCCCCCCCCCCAGCGTCCACAGAGTGGCATGAAAGATGAGCCACGACACCATCTTGTCGCTCCTGATGGGCCACGGTCTTCCCTAAAGTGCCAACAGGTGATGAACGTCAGTGTGTACGGCGATGACACAGCGGGTCCATCTAGCAATCTCCCGCCACACCCCCTGTAAGTAAGAGCGACCTAAAAACAAGTGGTCCAAGGTCCCGTCGTCCTCCCCACAAGGACAACAGGTCGGCTGAATATCTGACAGGAACCGGCACAACATGTCCCGAGTAGGTAGTCTCCCACAAGAGATCCTCCAAACCAGGAGCTTGACCTTCAACAGACTCTTTGACCTCTACACCTAGTCATGTAGGCTATGGCGAACCACCTCCATCTGAAATAATGCCATACGCAAATCTGACTGTGAAGGTCCCTTCCTTTTCTCACCTCCAAACCCACTCATCCTCGCTGTGAGACAGAGGATGAACGGGTACGAGGAAGGAAAGAAGGTCCTAAAGCTGCAACAGCTCCTCGTGCCTCAAGTCCCTCCTAAAAGTCGGTGCCCAGGCCCCTCCCGGCAGGCTGGAATCAAAAGCCTAAGAGACTGCTCTGTGGGAATCCACTGCAACTGTAAAGAGGCTAGGGAACAAGGCCCCCAATGGGAAGTCGCTACACCATCTATCCTTCCAGAAAAGATTCCTATCGCCTTTCCCTAGATGGACCCAGACGCCAGAAATGATAATATCCCTGCAAAGGAAGATATCCTGCCAAAGAGGATAAGTCCTGTGAAGGGGAATAGGAGCCAAGTTTCAGACTCTCCTCCTGTCGAAGTACCTCTGCATGATCACCTGTGCCCACAACCCTTCCTATCCACACCCCAACCTCCATAGCCACTTACATAAGAGTGCCAAGTTGAAGTCCCTTACATTCTTGATCCCCATCCCAAAATATTCCTTGCTTCTTGGCAGTCTATCTCATGCCATATCATGCCAACCTCTGCACCTCCCCCCACTACCGTGCCAAGAGAACATGTATTGAATATAGTTGATCTTTTTCGCCACGGTCTTCGGAATCCAGATCATGAAAATAAAATAAGTAGGGAGACTATCTGGCACCGATGCACACAAAACCAATTTGCCCCCATAAGAAAGTGTTCTAACCTTCCAGCCAACCTGGTCTTGTACCTCTCAATGATGGGCAGCCAGTCAGCACACCGAATAGAACTCGAGGTAAGAGAGAGACCCAAGTAGGAGATTGGGAACTCACCCAACTTACATCCCAACAAGCTGGCCGCCCCTTGAAGGGCCCTATCCGCTAAGTTCAACCCAACTAGAAGGCTCTTCTTGAAGTTTAACTTTCAGCCCAGTGACCTCTTCCAAAAGTTCCAGCAAGAGTCTCGCCATGAAAGGACGTTGCTCACCCTCCTCAAGGAACAAGATGATATCATCCGCATACTGCAAGTAAGTAATAGTAGGGCCACCACTAACCACCTGAAAGCCTCTGATCAAGCCAACAGCCTCGGATCTTTGCCACACCATGCTCAGAACACTAGTCACAAGCACAAAGAGGAGAGGAGACATCGGGTCCCCTTGTCGAAGACCCCTATTGCTATGGAAAGAAGAGGTCGGCCTGCTATTGATGAGGAATGCAAAGGTAGTTGAGGAGATACATGCCCTGACCTAGTCAATCCACCTATCTCCAAAACCCATCTTGTCTAGAACATCAAAGAGACACTGTCAATTAACCATGTCATATGCCTTTTCAAAATCTAAACTTTAGAACAACCCCTTTCCTCCTCTGGCTCAGCAAACAAACACTCCTATGCCACCAAAATGTTATCCAAAATGTGTCTTCCCCTAATAAAAGCTCCCTAGAAGTGGTTGACCAACCTGTCCATAACAGAGACCAACCCCCGTGCAAGCACTTTGGCGATGATCTTGTAAGTATCATTTAGCAAACTGATGGGCCTAAAGTCCCGAAATTCTAGAGCACCTACCTTCTTGGGAATGAGCACCATGAGGGTTTTATTGATCCCCCCCCAAGTGCGCCCTCCCCTCCTAAAACTCCCTCACCGCTATCAAAAGATCATCCTTGATGACCTCCCAGTATTTCTGAAAGAAGGCTAGAGGGAAGCCATCCAAACCTGGGGGTCTATCATCTGCAAGGGAGAATACCGCCTGGTGGACCTCCATCTCCGAGAAGGGCAAAGAGATAGCATCCCTTTCCTCAGGGAAGAGGCAGGGGAGAAAATAAGCTGCAATCCTCAGTCTACCGAACACTTCCTCGGTGAACAATCTGGAATAGAAATCTCTTGCCTGGTCCCTAATCTCCTCATATGCGAAGAAGGAGAGATCCCACACCTTGATGCAAGAGATAGAGTTGACCCTCCTCCTCCCAAAAGCAATATGCTGGAAGTAAGTTATATTATTGTCCCCCTCTTTAAACTATATGTCTCTCGATCTCTATCTCCAGTAGATCTCCTCTCTGGATAGAATTTCATCAAGCTGTTCCTTCAGTGAATCCCTGAGTCTCTTGTCCTCATCATCCATAAGGCATGCCTCCTCCAAACAATCAAGATCCTCGATCAACTGAAGAATCTTATCTTTCGCTGCCATCCCAAGAAAGGGTTTTAACTACTCCCCAAGCCTGAAGAACCTGTGCAGTGTGCCTCAGCCTTCTCGCCAAAGTAGCCATAGCAGAGGGAGCCGCCATATGAGCATACCAAGCACCTGTGACAGTCTCCATAAAGTCAACCTCTCTAAACCAGAACTGCTCAAATTTGAAACTCAATCTCCTGTCATAAACTTGACTGGTCTTCAAAAGGATGGGCTTGTGGTTAAAAATAGATCTTGCTAGAGTTACCACCTATGCATGAGGAAAGTGATCCTCCCAATCAACCGAAATCAGAAATTTGTCCAGCCTAGAGCACGAAGCATTTGCTCTCAAGTTGGACCAAGTGAAGCAACCATGGGCCATGGATGGCAGTATCGGCCGAAATCGATACGTTTCGGCCGAAACGTATCGGTTTCGGCCGATACCGAAACCGAAACGCACCAAGTCACTGTAGCAAGTCCGATACCGAAACCGGACCGAAACCGGACCGAAACCGAACCGAAACCGACCGAAACTGACCGAAACCGGACCGAAACCGTCTGGTTTCGGCCGAAACCGGACCTGCTCAATACATTTTTTGCCTTTTCTGACTGTTTTGAACCGGTTTCGGCCGAAACCGAAACCGAAACCGAAACGTATCGGTTTCGGTACCGGCCGAAACCGGTACCGAAACCGATACTACCATCCTTGCCATGGGCCATGCCAATATCCACCAGAGCCGCCTCTTGGATGAAGTCAGATTAGTCCTCCATGTCACCGGCATGTGAAGCATCTCCTATCCACTCTCAGTCTCTCACAGGGTCATCACCGCATTGAAGTCACCTCCAACACACCAAGGCCGACTAGAAGAAAGGTGGTGTGTCAAAGCAAGTCCTCCCACAACAAACTACAGGAATTCTGTAATTTAACTTACTTTGTCCCAGAAACTCTCATTTTGGTTCTCATTAACTATCCAAGATGCTAATATATGTATGCAATTTTTGGAAAAGATGCATGTACTGAATTGGGTAATTGTATACTGCTAAAGTGTATGCAGTTTGCTTTGGGGATAAGGAATAGACATACGATAAGTGATTGTAGTTTCAAATATTGATAAACATAAGGAATGGACAAGTGATCGAAACTAGACTGGAGCAGTGTACAAAACAAAAACTGATACAGGTTTTGTAGTCACCTGAAATATCGGTGCATCTGCGTCTTTGTTCACAGCCACGATAACCTTTGAATCTCTCATTCCTGCCAAATGCTGGATAGCTCCAGATACACCAAAGGCCATATACAGCTCTGGGGCAACAATTTTTCCAGTCTGACCAACCTGAAGAGAGTAAAATCATCCAAATTGAAAGCTAAAATGACAAAATTCCACAACCAGATCATGAAGTTACTGAATAAAAAGAACATATCTGATTTTCCATTTTAATGGAGATGACTCTACATTCCACAAAATGAATTTTCATGCATAAAACAAATCTCAAACAGGTTTAGCATCAAATGCTACATTCTGAGGCCAGATGTTTGAGAAATGCAATTGTGATCTAACCTACATTGCCAACATCCTACCTCTCTCTTCACCATCGACAAGGAACTTCCTCTGCTTCCCTACCACTCGTCTCCCCAAGATCCTCCTTCATCCATGGGGTCCATGTGGCGATGGGCTCTCTCTAAAGGTCGGATTGGCAGGTGAGGAGAGGGATGAGAGTGATTTAGGCATGCTGGAGTGGCCTATGGTAGAGAGGCCATGACTAGGGCCTGAGTAAGGTCATTATGCAGTGTAATTGCTTTTACAGTTTGCTTTATGGGACAAGGATTAATGTCATGTGTTTGAAACGCCACAAACGCCACATACATACATACATACATACATACATACATACATACATACATACAACATATATTGAATGTGGGTAGTACCACTGATTGTATTAAAAGGAAAAGAAGATTTACAAGTATTGTCAATGAGCTCTCAAAAAAATAATCCCAGACAAAAACACACTAAGGTGGTGTGGGACGGGCTTCCCCCCTCCCCAGCAAAACAAAAAGAGTGGAGTTGAGGGAATTCACATTACAAAGCAAGTCATATATATATTTTATATATATATTGTTGGAGTTCCCAGTTTTCAAAATCCTACAAACAAGTAACAAGTTTGACATGCATGTCTGAGACAGACGTGGATGCACTTGATCTATTAAGTTCCAAAGTTTCCCAAAAATCATTATAACCATCCAAATGTACAAATTAACAATTTGAGGATCAATGCTGGAATTCCATTCTTTCAAAGAGAAGAGGTTATGATGTTCTTGAGGTAACAAGAAGGGATCCGATCTTTCAATCAACTCTAAGTCAAAAAATGGGAAAGGTAGAGGACGAATTGGGAAAGGGAAGATAATTGTCATAGTTCATACGATACAATGAACACTAGGAAGTCTGCAGGAGAAAATTGGTTTTAACAGTGAACATGCACAGTAAAAATGTTAGTTATTACGTGGAATATTAAAGATATGAATGATGCAGATAAAATCAAAAACATGAAGGAGCTCTTAAAAGAAACTGGAGCTGGCGTGGTCTGTACTGGAGACCATGATTGCTCACGTGGAGAAGTCCAGGTTAGCTCACCAGGAAGAGAGAGGCTGAACGGTCAAACCAACACTGGTCAGAAGACGTGGAATCCTTTTAATATGGAACAAGAACATCAAATGAAGTGACACTACAAGACAGTAAATATTCCATGTTGATTGATCCAACTAGAAGGATATAGTTTCCTGGACATTCACATGAACTGCTGGTCAGAGTGCCATTAACAAGTAAGAAGAAAAAAAATTCCTTGAGCAACAGAATATTTTAGCAGTAAAACTAACAGTTTTACATGATGCAGGGAACTTTACTACATGTAAGTCACAACTCAAAAGTATGAAAGGCTATAGGACCTAGTACCATGGGTGGCAGGATCCCCAAGAGAGAGATGCATGTCTAACATTCATAGAGAAGCTCGATGACTTAGGAGTAAATTTAAGAAATGAGGTGTATAATTACCACCCACCTCCATCCAAATCCTCCCAAAGAGCGAGAGAGAGAGAGGATGCTTCACTAGACTACTGGACCATACCACAATTGTTTAGATACCTTGACTGCTTCAGTAGATGAAAAACTTCTGCTAAAAAGACTAAAACCAAACATACTTTTGCATACCTGGAGCTCATTTGGGACAAAACCTGCATCAACAGCCGCTCGGGTAGCCCCAACTTGTCAGAAAAAGGAAAGTCAGTACAATTATAGCAGAGGACATCTACATACTAAATATATGTGTATTCAAACATGACAGTGACGGTGACAAACTAAAAGTTATGTATTTAATGAGTTTGTTAATGTAAATAAATGTAGAATTCTTCACTTGCATGAGAAATGTTAGCCTTCTTGTTGAAGAAAAGAAAGCACACAACTGAAACCATTGGTTAAAAACCTTCCAATATTTGTAAGGAAAGAAAAGACATTCACAAATAAATTCAGTCATCTCATTTATTCAGGCAACTGTTATTTGGCAGCATTGGATTTGCCTCATGAGCCATAAGAACTAGTGAAAATAATTAAGAACCAGCCCGTCCAGACAGGAGTGGGCAGAACTGACCCACTTGTTCCCAGTTCTGGGCTGAACACCACTGAAACTGCCAAGAACCAGCTTAGAGCCAGTCAAAGCCAGGAATCTCTCATCTTTTTCAAATGTTTTTACCATTTTCAATTGAAATGGCTGGTTCCCAGATTGAGTCAAGCCGTGAGAGCCAAGATTGCTTCCACTTCTAAATCCATCTTTTTCGTTCCCTGAACTAGTGTTATGAGTGGGTTGTGACTTTATGAGTGGGTTATGAGTGGCTTGTGATAAACACTTCCAGCTTTGTAACCCAATATAACTGAATGGTGGATGATACCTCCATTGTATTAATAAAGACAAAGAATTCCACAAGTATAAGAGTGGAAGCTCATGGGTAAAAATCCCTGTAAAAGAGGTGCAAACAGAGAGGGTGCAATCAAAAAACCCACCATGGTGGGTGGAAACAGGCATAACTTCTGGTGCAACTACAGTGGCCATGTGACAACGGGAGGTGCAGTCTCAAGCTTGAAAAAGCATCTTGCTGGCGGCAAAGTAGCCAGCCATGGTGAAATGCAGGGCTGCAAGAGTGACCCTATGGAGGTGCAATTATTGATGGCACAACACCTGAGAAGCAAGAACGAAGAGGCTCTGCGAGAAAAGGAAGCACAGAAACAAAAAGAGAGAATAACTGGAGTTGATTCCAAGGGGGCCGAAGATGAACCTGAGGAGCAGTTCATTGCCAATGATGATGGCATACAGTTTGTGAATGATGACAAGGTTCCAGATGCTAGAATGCAGCAGGCAATGGCACAAAGCAGGGCTGAAGCCTGGTAGAGACATTAGCTGAGAGCTTAGGGGGTTGAGTTTGAATCCCCAGAGTATATGAAAGCTTCTAGCTCATGAACAGGTGGGAATGGGACTTCTACTGCAGGTGGTTCTTCTAGGGGGACTCTTCAACAGGCACACAATATCAAAAGTTCTTTCCTTTACTCCACCTCGTCGTGAGAGCTGAGCACATAAAAAGAAAGCAACTATCTCAATTGAGGATGTGGACCCCAATGTACTATCTAGAGAGCATGGGAAGCAAACAAAGATTGAAGATGCATACAAAGGCCAAAAGTATATGATTGGAGGAGTGATTGCCAATTTTTGGCACCATGCAAGCATCCCCTTCAATGCAGCCAACAATCCATACTGCAAGTCAATGATCCAAGAAATATAGGCACAAGGGTTGCATGTGATACCCACCACTGCGAAGGAGTTGACAGGTAAATACCTTGATGAGGAGGTGGCTGAAATCAAAAGATACGTTGGCTCCTTCAAAAGAAAATGGCAAAAATATGGAGTCACACTGATGTATGATGGCTGGTCAGAGTGTCAGACACCACTAAGATTAGCCTGATCAACTTTCTTGTTTATTGTGACAAGGCGGTCTTTTACCACAAATCTGCGGATACATCTGATAGAATTCATAATCATCAATACATTCAGGAATTGATTGGGATTGTGGTGTAGGAGATTGGGGAAGAGTTCATTGTGCAGGTTGTCACAAATAATGGCTCTGCATACAAAAAAGCAGGGGAGGAGCTGATGAAGATAAATCCATGTCTATTTTGGATTCCTCGTGCAACCCACTATGTTGACTTGATGCTGAAAGAGATTGTACAACTTAGTTTTGTTGAAATTATTGTTCAGGCAGGTCAAAGGATCACAAGGCATATCGACAATCACCATTTTGTCTAAAGGATGATGAGAGACTTCCCCAGTCACAACTTGTTGAGGCCGGCTATTACCAGCTTTGTAGCCAACTTCATTGCATTGGGCAGCCACTCAAAGCACCAAATGTGTCTCCAGCAAATGTTTAGAATTGACAAATGGCTGCATTCCAATTTTGGTGGAGCCACGGGAAGGGAAAGAGGTTGAGTGACTGGTGAACAACAATGATTTCTGGAACAGAATAAGTCTCATTGTTCAGATTATTGAGCCTCTATATGAGATCCTGCAGGTTGTTAATGGGGACTGACAACCAATCTTAAGGTTAGTCCATGCAGAGCTCAAGGCTGCCAAGAAGAAAATTAAACAGGTTTTAATGAGAAATGCATCGAACATTTTGAAAATTATTGAGAGTAGGTGGGATTGACAAATGATGAGTAGAGATTTGCATATGGTAGGGGAAAGCTTCTTCTACCTAACACTGACTGCATTTCACTTTGCCTTCATTGTCATCATTTGATTTAAATAACCTTAACATTGTCGTGTAGTACATTATCGTCATCCGAAATATGTCCATGGGCTGGCATATTCAGATGAGATTAATATCAGTCACCACTATTGTTCATAGATTGGGCAGGGCTCCTGTTGAAGTAGCCAAGGAAATGACAGATGAAGAGGTGGTTGGATTGTTTGTTGAGCCATCAGCTATTTTTTTTCCGGAAGGTGGCATACAGCCACATTTCATTAGAAATAAATGAAAAGGGTGCAATCACTAATCACCAACCACCCGGGGATTCTACCAAGAAGGTAAAACACTGCAAAAAAAAAAAAACATAGCCCTTCTGAAAAAAGATAGTTACAAGATAAGTTGATTCCACCCTTGTATGGTGACATTCAATTCTCGGAGGGACATTTCTGTAATTCCTAGTTATCCGAAAGAATTATGTAATTTGGCCGTCCAGAATGCATAGAAAATTACAGACGGCAGTCTTTAGGGGCATAAATGTAAGACCCGGGATATTTATAAAACATACCCATGATGGGCCTTTACAAACAAACTCCGTCTCGTAGCTTCGTGTCTGTCTTCGTGTGTCCGTCTCTTTATCTGTCTCCCTTGGACCCAGGGGATATTTATAGAAGGTGGGGAACTCACCTTGACAAAAAGAGGGGTTTTGGACCCCATTCGAACAGAAAAGGATAGTGCCGGCTTGAAGCCGTGCTGCGTCCGTTGATTAATTGTGAAGACAGCTCCTTGAAAATACTTCGAGACAATTTAGGGTGCAATAAATACCCCCCACGGACGTTCTCCGAAGCCGTAGGCAAGAGGCGGGCGGCCCGTGCTCTCCGTAGGCGTTTATTTGTCATGCACCTCTCAGAAAGCAGGATGATGCAATGGGACTTCGTAGGACTATGCATTATTTTTGCATTGCTGTCCTTGAATGTCTGGCCTGACTTTTTGCTGCTATTGCTTCCACAATGCTTGCAGACATGGCTTGTCGTGGCGGAGATAGAGATCGGTCCAGGAGTACTAGAACCGGGGGTGCCAAGGACTATTAGGCGGACTGATTGACCCATGCTGCCTTTTCCTCCTCATTCTGTCACTGAGGATAACTCCAATGAGGTGGATCGTGATTGCTACTGGGTCGCTAAGGGCCCAACTGAGAGTCCTGGTGACAGCGAGGGACTTGTTGATATTTCCCACATTATAAGGCGAGACAAAGTCTATACATTTGACAAGTCAAGGGGGTATTCAGCCCCACTATCCCCTGGACCGCCATCTCCACCTATTCCTCTAGAGTTTCGCCCCTGTTGGCATGGAGAGTGATGATCGTCTTTTGCCAGAGGAGAGGCGCCGCCTCGAGCGGGCTATATTACTGCGGAGGGACAGCATGCAGAGCCTATGTACTCTTTCCTATCCAAGCTTTCCAGAGGATTTTACTCGGCAGAGGCAATATCCCGATCGGCAGAGTTTGGGCTTTTTCCAGCATTTTGACAGCTTCTCTATTCGAGCAGCACCATTGGCTCCGGCGACTTGGCACTTACATGGGCAGCATAAGGCCATAGAGCAACAACTGTAGGAGCAGCAGAACAGCAGCCTCCGAAGCCGCACAGCAGTAGAGCAACAACAGCTACAGCAGGTGTGGCAAGGGAGCAACAGCAGTAGATCCACAACAAAAAAGAAGAAAAAGAATGGTGGAGGAGAAGAGAGAGAGTGCAGTTCTCTTTGCTGCAGCAAGAGAAAAGGAGTGGAGGAAGAGAAGGATGAGAGGAGGGTTGCACCCCCCTCCCCAAATCCTAGCCGCCCTCTCCCCAACCCCAAAACCCCAGCCACCACCTCCTCCCCATGCAAAAGAGGAAAGAGAAAGGAGGCAGCCAGCTGCACTTCCCTTTCCTTTCCTATTGAGAATTAAAGAAAAAAGGGAGGGAAGAGAAGTCAATAACTGATGAGTTGTGAATGGAGAAGGGGGGGCACCCCTCTCTCTCTCTCTCTCTCTCTCTCTCTCCCATTCCTAGTTCTATTAGGATTCAAAAAAAATTCCCTCCATGCAAAATTAAATCCCATTAGAAAGATCCCCCTCTAAGCATAAGAGACCCAAAACAGGGAAACTTTGAGCCTCCATGCACAATGTCAATGGAAGAAGGGGCGCCCTCCTCATCTCTCCTTCCTAGTACAACTAGGATTCCCCCCTCTCCATCCACAATATTCAAAAAGGAAACTCTCCACCATGCACAAGAAGAGCAACGCAAGTAAACGTTGTCCCTCCATGCACAACCCCAAGAGGCCAAGGGGCGCCCCCCATTTCCCCTATAAATACACTCTTGAGGGTCCTCTCTAGACATACACATAGACCTAGAGAGGCTGAGGAGACCAAGCCTTCTTCCCCCTTTATGCTGCCGAGGAGGAGGAAGGTCAAGGGTCAAGGAGAAAGGGCAAGAGGGCCATCTCTCTCCTCCCCTTTGCTGCTGCCAAGGAGGATGATCAAAGGCCAAGAAACAAAGGATCAAGGGAGAGGTGTGCCCCTCCCTCTCCTTGAGGGTTTTTTTGCAATATCCTATATATATATAGATAGATAAAGAGAGTAGACGTCTCAAAGGTACAAAAAAAAACAATTTCAGAATCCAGAAAAAGAACTTTGTTCGTGAGACTTTGAATGTGAGATAAATGTGACTTGAGTGTCAATGACATGCATGCCATCGTGACATGCGTATCTATTATCAAAAAGCATGATGTTATGAGAAATAAAATGATATGACATTTCTTTATACATGAACAATGGTGCCAGCATGATAATGCATGAATGACATGATTCCTTGGAATTATACATAGATGATAATGCTCACACGATGATGTATGTGTTGGAACCTCATTGGGCCATGGACCCTTAATGGATCTCAAATGGAACCCAAGTCCATACAAATGAATACAATTGGATACCAAGGGCATGATGGATCCTATTTAGGCCCCAATAATAGCATAGTGGATTCTTAACAGGTCCCAATGGTTCAAACGGATCCTTAACGGACCCCGAACAAATTAATGGATAATTACTAGGCCTCAATCCATTAATCAATTCTTATTGAGCCTCACATGTCAATTGGACCCATCTGAGACCATTCCCTTCATGGATCCTTAATGGGCCAAGAGCAATTTAAACTCTCTTGCTAGCCCATGAACCCCAATATGGCCCACACAAAAGAACATACCCAAATTACCAAAATACCCTCCAAGAAACCAAAACACATAAAAATCATCTGGAAAAATCTGAAAAAATCGGAAACCATCCTGAAGAATGACAAAAATGCCCTAAAATAGTACATTTCCCTAAATACCCCTGAAACTACACAAAAATACCCAAAATACCCCTCAAAAGTAAAAATCACATTTAAAACCCATAAAAACCAGTAAAAAACGCCAAAGATCAAAAAATTAGGAAAATACCTTAGCTGGTTAAACCTAAAGCTTTTCAAAAATGGTAAAAAACTTCAAAACTTGAATAAATCATTAAAATCTCAAAAGAATCTAGAAAAATTTTAAAACCCTTAAAACACATATTTTAAGATGCACTTAATAATAACCAAATTGCTAAAAATGGAAAGTATTTTCTTCAAGTCATCTAAAATCACTAAAAGTTAGAAAAAAGATTTTTTGCATGAAAACTATTGTTAAATTTAGAATTTGCAAAAAAAATATTCTTGGAAATACATTAGTAGGCATATCACTGTGTAAATCTGAATTGTGCAAAAATGCCATATTCATTTGCAGACATATCACTTTTTTTTCAAAAACTTGCAAAAAAAATCACGCTTAAATGACATTTATGTACTATTTGAATTAACGCAGTGATATGCTTGCTAATGCATTTCCAAGAATGATCTTTTTGCAAATTCACTTCTAACAATGATTTTCATGCAAAAATCCCCAAAAAATTTAAAAAAAAAGCAACACACCTCATATACCCCTAAAATAATCCAAGATTGCTAAAAAAGGAAATTTTTGCACAAGTCACGTAAAATCATGAAAAATATTAAAAAATGTTAAAGACTTCAAAACACCTCAAATACCCCACAAACCACATTATGTTGCTAGAAGCCTAGAAATAGCAACATCAACCTATGATCACAAAAAGTCACTCTAAAATCCTAAAAAATGTTAAAACTCTCAAAACAAATAAGATACCCATGAAATGCCAAACTTTCCAAAAATAGCATGTGTACTCTTGAACACCCAAAATGAAATCCAAAGGCATCCCAGGGCTTTAAAACACTCACAATCCTTCAAAACAAATCTAATCACTCAAAAATTGATAGCTTGTCCCGAAGGTCAAAACTTTCCATATTTAGAAAGGTTGACCAATCGGACTTAAACTCTCCCTAAACCTTCAAGAAACCCTTAATCATCCCTTAAAACCCTCCAAGGTCACATGGAGGCTCATGGGCTTGTAGTAAATCATGCTATAATGGGTGAATTTGGTATTTAAGTAGTTTATTTTGGGTATCACTAAAAGGTAGTTAATCAAGGGTCTTCGCTCATCAAAATGATGTAATTAACACCGGTTGAGGTGGATGAAGACAGTCCATACTCAAACCCTGATATGTCAAACCCATCCGGGTAAATCTAAGCTAGATTCAATAAAAGGGTTGATGCCAAAACCCTTTGAACCCCTATGCTTATGACAAATATGCAGAAAGATAATTATACGAGAATGTTTTTATGTTGTTTAAATATTTCTCATTCTAACAGATGGCGACTCCACTAGGGACTGTCTCTCCCTTCATTTTGCCTGTTAATGCCCTCACTAGCAAGGATGGCAGTACCAGTTTCGGCCAAGACCGAAACCGAAACCGGTCAATACCAGTTCAAAACATTCAAAAAAGGCAAAAATTACAGTGAGCACGTCCAGTTTCGGCCGAAACCATCTGACTTCGGACCAAAACGGGTGGGTTTCGGACCAAAACGGTTGAGTTTCGAGCGAAACCGAAACCATTAAAAAGTTTTTTTAAGTTTCGGGCCTGCTACAGTGAGCAGGTCCGAAACCGTTTCGGTCCCGGCCGAAACCGATACGTTTCGGTCGAAACGTATCGGTTTAAGCCGATACTGCCAACAATGCTCACTAGCGAACCACTACCCTTCTTTTATTCGATGCACGGATTGATTAAAGGCACCAATGACAACCATGGCAAAGGTCACATATGTCCCACTCATGGTAGCAAACCGTGTTGGCCACAACTATCGTGCCACACCGATCCAATTTAGTGACTTCTTGACTATTGTCAGTTCTCCCTAAGCTATCCATTTTTCAGTGATTAGATGGTAAAACGTCCCAATTTTGACTCGGGGGGGGGGGGGGGGGGTAGTGGCAAGGAAGGCATGCTCGGGGATCGGATCGGTCGGTCCTAAACCGATCCAGATCGGTGGGATCGGCCGATCCCGGACCGATCCTAACCGAGTCTAGTTTTTAAATATTTAAAGGTTAAGTTGTATGTATGCAAGGTTTCAGGGTTTTTATACAAATGTCCACCCTACTTTACTATATTGTGCTGTCTTCATCTCCCACATTCCCTTTCGTGTGCAAGTGGCGGCTCGACAGTGGTGCAGGAACGATGGATGGACGGAGGAAGAGATGGCAGGGAACGACACCGGTGGCAGGTGGCAACGACAACGGAGCCAGAGGCAGGTGGTGACGGCGACGATGCCGGTGGCAGGGGGCGACGACGATAGCGATGGCGCCGGTGCTGGCGGCACCAACAGGTAAGTATCTATTTCAAATTTTTTTCCATCTTCTTCCATTCTTCTTCTTCGGTTCCTTCGATTCTTCTTCTTCTTCTTTTTCTTTTTATTTTTTTCAGACATGAGTGGGACTGGCCGAGACATGGCTCTAGATCGGCCGATCCCTGTGCAGGAATCGTCGATCCAGCCCTTTCTCTCCTGAGGACCATTCATGGTTGAGTAGTTTAGATGCGAAACAAAAAATATAATTTTCAACCTGCTAAGCAGTCCCATGGGCCTTTTTCTCCTCCCCTAGGCAAATTTGCCTTGGGCAGGTAATTGACATCAGTTAATAGAGGGGCGACATCAGGCCGGCAGCCAGGAAACTCTGCTTGAAAACTTCATTAGTTCTAGGTGTTTCCATGTTGCAGACTCAGACTTAAGAGTGATGATGGCAAAAAGGGGATGCATCTTTGGGCACATGATGAATAACTAAGCAGTAGAGAAGACGAGTTTTATTTTTATATGCCTAATAACTATGATATTTTGTTGCAAAGTCTGATAAATAAACAAAGTAACCATAAAATGTGTAAGCAACATATTAAACAGATTCATGGGGTGCATACCTGCAGCACCAAGTTTTTCTGCAAGCCTATCTAACATTTTGAAGTTCTCAGCACTTCTAAGCCCACGACCACCAGTAACTACAACACGTGCATTTCCAAGATCTGGATGCTCTGTGTCCTGAGATGTGTGATTCAACCATCTTGATTTCCCACAAGCAGCTGTTTATAGGTAAATATCACATCATTATTTAACCAATATCAAGATCAGCATGATCAAAAAGCACACAACTAGTTCTTGAAAGAACATACATAAACACAGGTTTCAAATCCCATCGGTGAAGTCCAGAACAAGGAAGGATTTCCAGAGGATGGACTGGGGAAACAATGCCAACAAGTTTGGAGGTCATAGAGATAAGGACGGACTAGTATCACAAATTCACAATACACATCTGTCTAATAGGTTTCAACAAATATTTGTCTGAAGATATTATGTAAAACTATAATATATCTAATAGCTAAACAGTGATCCAATGGATAAGTTGCGGGAACTCATTAGACACAGTTAGGGGTGATATGATGAACCTCTTCATCCAGAAATAAAAATGTGCGAACCAGAGGCAATCCACCTTCATGAAATTGCGGCCTCAGCTCTTAGTCTGGTAAGGGCTCTCAAGTGCCATTTTGGATAGATGACCAGACTAATCATTTCAGGACTTATACCTTCAGAGTTCACACCATTCATCAGTAACCTTTAGAAGCTAGAAATAAAATGTTGCAGGGAAAGAAAATGATAGCTTCTGCTTAGCCACATTTCTAGAATCTAATGTCACCACACTCATCTGCCTGATATGTGCCACTGACTTCCAACTTCAATCCCGAGGACCACCCTGAATGAGTTAGTTTGCCCTTAATGAATTGATCAAAGATGTTTCATCTGCATTAGACGGAGCAAATCATCCAGGGGACACCACATTCCTCTGCCTCGTAGGCTGGTACATATCACTGACTTCCAACTTTGTTTCTGAGAGCCACTCTGAAGGAGTTAGCTTGTCCTTACATGATGAGTTGATCAAAGGTGTTTTCATCTGTGTCGATTGAGTTGACTACATCCATCATCTTCCTGTCAATGACTCCCTGATTTTCTCTGTTTGGCTTATACTCCTTGTATGCCACATCTACACCCTTTCAAGTCCAATCTGCTTCCTGTGATTGGTTAGTCAAAATGGAGGATTCCACACAGATCTTCATCCAGAAATTATTGGAACTCTTTCTCAATTTTATCTTCTCCAGAACTGTTCCAAGAATCTCTGCATTCAAAAGGCAACCTCAGCTCATTTTTTTTTTATAGACTATAGTTTCTGCAGCAGCTTCCCTTAGGACTACAAATGGAACTACTACTAAGTCTTTGAAAACTTCAGCCTCCCACAGGTGAAAAGTAAATCCTGAAAACCTGCACAAGAGTAAGAAGCCACCCTCTGCTGCTCAGTACTTATGTCTTTATTCCATGCAGTCAAGGATGTCTCTTGGCCATCAACAGCTAGGCTTCCTTCTCTACAAGCCTGATGGCATTGGTTCAGTCCAGGGAAGAAAACTAGAATTCTTCTGTCATTAATGCTACTAACATTCCAGGACTTCTCCGTAGGCCACCTTCTGATCAGCACTGTTGCTATTGCTTCTTTGTACAAAACAACCCCTTCTACACAGAGCCAACCAAGCATAGCTCCAATGTCTTCAGGAGAGTTAAGGACTGGGGAAACCAGGGAGATTCCAAAGAAACACATGTTTCAAAATCCATCCCCTGAGTCTGGACTTTTGAATAAAGATGCTGCGTTTCAACTCATGTCCCCTGAGGCACTTGGCATCTATTCTGCTGCTCATCTCTCTCTCTGTCTCTCTCTCTCTAGGAAGGAGAGGATCTCAGTCTGTGTCCAAACCAACCACATCCCCACTAGAGAACCACATTTTCGAACTCCATATCACGATCACCTCTGCCAAGACATTTCCACTGGTTTGGGCTCTTTTATATTTTTTGGGAAAGAATGTGGATTATACAACCAATTTTATTCAAGATAAACGGAGGTAGTATAATTGACATTGGAGGAGAGATTCCTCACTAAAACAGGAAAAAAACATCACACAACTATTAGTCACAACAATAACATCAAACAAACACCAACAAATTAGAATTAAAAGGATGCAGATCCAAGTCACCGCGAGAAATGCATGACTTCTGTCAGGTAACCACTCTTCAGTTTGGACATCCTTCATCAAAGATGCAAGCCCCCTTTTGCCGTGAGTTGGTCTCTGCTGTGGGTTTCCATCATGATTGACAGTCTTCAATAGTTTTCTGAAATGCTGTAGTTTAAAATTTATTTTTATTTCTAAAATACTTGCCTTCTGAATTAACTCTTCTGCTCCGGGTTGAGAGAACTCTTCACTTACCGGATCCTCCAAATCTTGTTGCATGCCCTTAATGATTCTCAATCCATGGGCTCTCCTCTATACTTCTGCATTTCTGATTTACCTAACAACAGTAACTTCTGAAATCTGATGCTTTGTTTGTTTATCTTCTTGTTCTGCACCAAAACCCACTGTTAATGCTCCTTTGGCCTAACAGCTCCAGCTTTATGATCCTCCCTCCCAGTATCCAAGTTACTAAGGATCCCAGGATCTTGAGATTGGGTTTTGAACAATTTCCAACCTTTTGCTGTCTTCCACCCCTTACCCAAGAGGAATGCAATTAAACAATAGTCCATCTTATAATGATCCATCTTATAATGAGGACTTACATTGATGTGGCAGTTGGAAAGCCATAAGATGCTACAAGTAAATAGTTGGGGCACCAGTAAGGGAAAAGGGTAAATGTTAGACTGGCATAAGTAACCTCTAAAGAAGAGAAGAATAGGAAGTAGGAAGCACAGTTGCACAAAATTTATCAAGCATGACTCAACTAATGAAATGTAAATCAAGAAAGTAACAGGGCATCTAGAAACGTAAAAGAAGGGCAACAGTGCAGATTCAATTATGGAGATAAGTTAGGGCCCAAAAATGTAATATGTAATCCCTCTTCTACACTCAATAAAATCACGAGGATTAATGACTTGAGCCAAGGGCTGTTTTAGTCATAACAGCAGAGGGAAGTCAAAATAGCATTGAAGTTTCTTGCTCTCAAGTGGTTGAGGGCATCAAGACCATTCGCAGTGCCCAAGAAAGGACGCCTCTTTGGATTTGCTGCAGAAGGGGAAATGGCAAGACCAAGGCAATTAGAGTGGTTTTGGCAACAGCGCATTGTGACCCATTGACAAAGACCTACATGCAGAACCCTGGCAAGTGACTGCAGCTGTTCTTAGAATTTGGAATCCAAAGAATCTTCAGCAGTTCCCAATGCCCTTGATTAGAGATTTCACAGCACGAAAGGAGACATCACATGTTTATGGAGATAGGACTTAGGAGCCACCCATGCAAACCATGATCGGAGACAGGGATTCTACTTTTAACTTGGAAGTGCAAAAGTCTACCGCATTCTTTGGGGTCAGAGATGAGAGAGAGAGAAGTCCCAGTCCAATTCACCAATCCATGGGACATATCTGTAGTAAGGAGAAATTTTTGTCTGAATCTTCTATTTTCAATGGTCAGTCTGTCCTATTCCCCACCCCAATGGTAAAAATCAAATAGAAAATGTGTCTTTGAAGAAAGCATTGGCAGAAATGAAGCAGGTAACAGAGACGTCACACCTTAATCTAGTTCCTTGTGGGAATACTACAAGAAATTTTCTTTAGGACTGGAGTAATGATGAAAAAATAAACAACTGGGAATTTGGGTTTCAATCAGCAAGATCAAGGAGCGTGCTTGTGTCACCTCAGCCAGATTTGCAGTCTTATCAATGGACAGCTTTCATCTTATTTTCATAGTGGTAGGGGCCTCCGACAGGGAGACCAATGTCCACCCACTATTTGTCCTCATTGCACACATTCTAAGTAGGATATGGTTGAGGGCGGAAACAAAACGGCTGATTAAGGGCTTCAAAGTTAGAACAGGGAGCGTCCACATCACTCATTTGTAGTATGCGGATGTTACAATTCTCTTCCTAGTAGAGGGTGTGAGGCAATTATATGTCACTGGACTTATGCTGGAATTGCCGAAGGAAGTCAGTGGGCTTAAGGCGAACTTCAGCAAGAGGCAGATCGTGGAGATTAACATGGAGGAAACTGATTTGTGGAGAGTACCTGTCATCCTAGGCTGTCAGATAGGAGAATTCCCAATCTCTTATTTGGGCCTACAGCTGTCTCCAGAGGCTCTACACTGCCATAGATGGCAGTGTCGGTTTCGGCCGAGTCCGAAATCCGAAACCAAATAAATTATTGTTTTTTTGTCAAACTGCAGGGTTTTGGTTTCGGCCTGATTTCGACCAAGTAGTTTCGGATCGTTTCGGCCGAAACTGCCATCCATGTACACTGCAGTGACTGGCACAGTATGATCCAGAGATATGAGTCTAGACCAACAAGATGGAAGGCAAGACTTTTCTCATATCGGGGGAAATTGGTGCTCAATAGTCTCCCCATTTATACCTTTCCATCTTCTAGATTCTGAGTACAGTTTCAAGGAAGATCGACTCTATTCAACCAAGGTTCTTCTGGCATGGCAGTGGAGGCAGGAATATGGGATGGCATGACATAGCATGGGGAAGAACTTGTAAGAACAAGGAAATGGGAGGTCTAGCCATCAGGTGTATCAAGGAGTTCAATCAAGGTTTGTTGTATAAGTGGTTGTGGAAGCTGGGTTCTGCAAAAAATGTGCTATGGCTACAAGTCATCAGGCAGAGATACCATGAAAGAGTAAGGGGCTGGGATCTCACCCCGGCCTCTCAGCACAACATATCTCCCATTTGAAGGGGTATCTTACAGTATAGAGATATCATTTCTGTTAGTGCACACTTGCACGGGTCCATTTGGGAAATGGGCATAAGTGTCTTTTAGAAGGATAGGCGGTGCAATATCTTTCCACAACTTTTTGCAATTGCTTCTATACAAGCGGCATCAGTTTCTCAGGTTTTTGACACACAACTATCAAGGAAGAACTTGGTCCCATCTTTCAGAAGAAACCTTAGGGCAGAGAAGATTGAACAACTAGAAAAACTCCTATCTCTTCTCCTACATGTTGCCCCGGAAGCCCCCAGTGCCGCTAGGTGGTGGTGGAGATGGGACAAGGAAGGAAGATTTTCAATTAGCTCAGCCTATAATCTTATTTCTGACAGAGGAATGAGAAAGTGTTGCATCACAGATTTGGAACTCTAAGAGCCCACTTAAGGCGAAGATACTTATATGGAGGATTTCACATGGCCGACTACCCACTTCCACTTGTGACATGTTGGCTACATTCCTGACAGATATTCCCACAATGTATGTTCTTTGTGGGGAAGAGGATGAGTCATTGGATCACCTTTTTGTAGGATGCTCCTTCTCTAGGAGATACGGACACAAGTGTTGAGTAGGTTCCCAGGTGCTACTATCAGTCAGGATAATGTGCACCAATTGATCCGACAATGGCATAAAAGATGGACCCTCAAGGGTGATAGGCACATTTGGTGACTCATTCTACACGCTACCCTTTGGGCCTCATGGGGAGAAAGAAATAGTAGGATATTCAAGAGGTAAGCTAGAGCCACTGACAAGATTGCATCTTTTATTTTGGAGAGAGTGAAAGAATGGGTTAACATTGTATGAAAGTGAACTCACACAACTCCTCTTTTGTTTTGTTGGGGGGGGTAGTGGGTGCCACATCACCTTGGTGTGGTGTTTTTTTATAGGGATCTTTTAGGGACACAAATTATACTTGTATATCCCTTCTTTTTACTTTCATAGAATTACGCGGTACCAACCACTTAAAAAAAAATCAGCAAGGCAAGGCAGGAAGTTATGGAATGTCCAACCCAAAGGAGACAAGGCATGTAAGTCTTTGTAAATAAATTGCTTACTGAGAAGTGTCGGGTTTCCAGCCTTTAAATTGCTTACTGAGAAGTGTTGGGTTTCCAGCATTCTTGATGATTGTATTGTTAAGAAACATGTCCTCAGGAGACCAGACACTGCACGTCGATGACTGTATTGTTAAAAAATTTGGTAGAATTAACGAATAGGTTACTACCTTTCTAGCAATGGTCCCAGAAGGGGGGCAATTATCTGTCGACTGAATATGCTGACTGGAATGCTCAGTGACAAGGGTGTTTCTAGCATCTCAGTGTCATTCTCAAGCAGGAAATCTAGTGTTCAGTAGGCTTTTTTCACTTGTCTATGGGTGCCAACAAAGTCATTTGAAAAACCAGTTCTTCCAAGAACCTTATAGAGTGAATCGTACACTACCTGAAGCTCCATGTATTGCTGATTGACTTTGATGTTCTTGAGATCAAGGAAGGACATCGGAATCTGTCGCAAGAAGACAGCAGAATTTTGAGGAACTTAAGAAAGGAATATCAAGAGTAAAACACATAGGGCAGAGGTTGAAGGAGCAGTGGTTGAAAGACTGCAATAAACATAAAACTTTCTTTCAGGCAGACACTAGTGCCAAAGAAAGGAAGCTAAAAAATGAATATGCCAACATAAATAATAAGGTGATTGAAGAAAAATTAGGTTCAGAAAGTTTCTATTGAGTTCTTTGAAAATTTATTCAAAGAAGAGACTTGGAGACCAAGGGTGGTCAAAGATATTTTGCACACACTGATTGGTAGAGATGCTAAACAACTGAAAGATCCCTTTTGGGAGGACGCCATAAAGGATGCCAGTTTCAGTATGGAAACCAAATTGGACCTGTTTAATTTTCAAGATGCTCTATCACTCTATCAGCACTTCTTCAAAGTTATTAAAGGTGACTTTCAGAAAGTAATCAATGAATCCGAACCTAGATCTCCGGAGTATTAAGTGTTTTGATGCTACACTGGTGTTGATCCCCAAGAAAGAGAGCAGAGGAAGTTTCAGAGTACAGACCTATCCATTTCCCACCCATGATACAGGATAATTTCTAAGATGTTGACTGTTACTCAAAAAGTTACTGAATTAGATTGAAGTTCTTCATTACTGAAAAGCAAGAAACCGTTCAAATACTAAGGATAACTTCATGGCAGCATATAAAGTTCTTCAGTATCAAAAACTAAGGAATAGGGAATGTATGGTCTTGAAACTGGACTATGGAAAAGCGCTATTGAAACAGTGAGCTGGTTCTGTTAAAATAGGACCTTTTGATGGGGTTAAGTCGGAAATGGACTGGATTAGTTTTCACTTGTATTTCAACAGTTCAGTTTTCTATTCTGATAAATGATAAACCATGCGGCTTCTCCAATAGTTTCGGGGAGCTAAAACAGGGGAATATGGATCTCCCCCGCAGTTATTCTTGTTGGTCTGGTGTATGGTGCCTTTGGGGACAGAGGTACTATAGCAGGATTAGTGGATGGAGCTTTGACACATAGCTATTTGTAATTGGCACGTCTTCAATTTTCTGATGACACTCATTTACTTAACTCTGGAAAAGAGAAAATAGCAGATAGTATCAATACTGTCCTTTTGTTGATTTAGAATGTCACAGGATTCAAGATTAACTTCTTTGAGTCTGAAGTAACTGGAAATGGTTTGCCTCAGAACACGTTGAAAAGGTTGGATGGCATGCTAGGTTGCACAAGGTCAGATGTTCCTGCAAAATAGGCAAGACCCCACCTTTCGGATGGGCGTGTTGAATTAGAGAATGTGAAGGCATCATAAAAAGGTTTGGCCAGAGGTTAGATGGTTGGAAAGTTAGATTGCTTTCAGCTCATCAGAAGTGGATCCTCTCCGAGTCCATCCTTTCTGCACTTCCTATTTATCACCATTCAGTATCCGAGGTCCATGCAAGTTGATAGGAAGATCAAAAGCATTAGAAGGTCTTTCCTCTGGTGAGGACTAGCAAAAGGAGAAGATGTATACATCTGGCTTAGTTAAGCAATCTTCTTTTAGCAAAGCTTTGCTTGTTAAGTGGACGTGGAGATTTGAGTGAAGAGGAAGATTCTCTGTCAGCCAGAATTTTCAAAGAGAAGCATTTCAGATCTGGAGGGAAATGGAACCTCAGGCCTTCTTGGTATGCTTCGCTTTCTCATGCGTGGAAATGTGTTATCAAGAATGCTGATTCTTTATAAGTATCCACATGTTATCAAGTAGGGAATGGGAGGTAATAAGCTTTGGGAGGATTGTTGGTGCTCAGACATGGTGTTTGTCCACAATTCAGCCGTCAATGTGCCATTGCAGAGATAAGAAAATCAGTCAATTCCTGTCACATAAAGGTAGCAGTGGTTGAGTTTCATACTTAAGAGAAGTCCTACCGGGAGTAAACTTAGAAGAATTTTCTCCGTTCTTCAAACCTCATTTTAGGTACAGCTTGACTCTAGAAATGGGGATAGAAGAACGTAGAGATGGAAGAGTAAAGGATGTTTAACCCTGAGCTCTTTCTTCAATGTGATTGCAGATGGAGGTCTCAAAGTCTGGTGGAAGAATCTACTCTAGTCTAAACCACTTACTACAAAATTCTGAATCTTCTGGTAAATGTTGCTACAGGAAGACCCCCTACTAGAGACAGAATTAAGAGGTTTGATCCTGAATTAAAAGCCCAGCTGAATTTTTTGTTGTCTGCAGGCAGAGAGTATTAGCCACTTCTTCTGAAAGTGTGAGATCATTAAGGTTATTTGGAAGGTCTTGCTCAAAACTACGAGGATCGATTGGTGTAGATGAGAAAATATTTTGGATCCTTTGCAAAATTGGGGAGTCGCAGCTTAGCATTTGTGGTCAATTATCCTTCCAGCCTTGCCGTGGGCTATATGATCTGAGAGGAATAAGAGGTTTTCAGAAATGACTTCAACAGTATTTGATATTCTTAAAAGACTTCCATAGTGGATGGAAGACTGGCCCAAGACAGCAGACTTGGCAGTATCAGAAGATGCTACCTTGTTGCAAGCCTTAAAACATTGAAGAAAATTCATCCTCTGATGACTGTTGCTGATTGAGAAGTCATGAGTTTATTTTATCTTTAGGTAGTTTGAATCTAAAAGCATACAAATCTTCCCCTTTTCTGGCAAATTTGTGTCCTGTTTGTTTACATTTCTGGTCATTTGTTTCCGGAGGTTAGGTCGATGCCTTCGAGTGTGCTCTGTATGGGAGGCATGTTTTTATTGCAAGCTTTATTTTTAATCTTCAACCAAATTGTGGCAGTTTGACAACAAGATAAAAGAAAAGAAATAACGTTAAGCAGCCTGTGCTGGCAAAGATTGATCCATTTGCTCTAGTTTAGATGCTTAACCAGTTGGTTGATCCCTTTTATTGATCTTTGATAATGCTTCAGATAGATGTCACTGAAATGGTGCCCAATGGATTGACTTCACAGCTACTGACCAGTCACACTCAGATACGATGACGGTCAGCAGGTAACCTAGTGCTGGCTGGTGCTGGGATTGGAACTGTGACAGTGATTTTGGCACTTTTTGGGATGTGCAACGATTCTTTCATTTTAACGCAACACATAGTTATAAGGGATAGAGAGCAGATAGAGAAGGGGATTTGATCGAGTCAGGGTAGGGAGGACAGAGGGGTTGTCCAACAGGACCCGCTTAAAACAGATCCTGTTGTATGCACCTTAGGCCACCTGCCTCAGAAAGGTGGGCTGGCATCTTGGGCCCATAAAAGCACCTTGTGCCTAGGCACCGTCTAGGCGACCACCTTGACAACTATGATGCCACATCAACATTACCAAATATCAAGTAAAACATCAATATGATAGAAATGATTATGTGGAATCCTTTAGCAAGCTAAGCAGTAAAGCCTTCAATACACGTTTGTGAAGCATTTACATAGTGTGATTATAAATATAAGTATGAAAATCATCATTTCAGTACGTGAAAGGGAATAGAGCTTGGGATTTCATGTTTCTGCACCATTCTAGACAGAAGAATGGTGAGGACACCAAAGCAAGCCGTCGTTATCAGACACGTAGCACGACTCGAGCGACGCCGACCTCCTTGTGGCTGGGTGATAGCATGGAGTCCCCACCTGGGTATTGAGTTTCTTTATGTTTATTACGAGGGTATTGGTGTGTATTTATTTGAGTATTTATGAGTGTAATGGGTCAAGGTTGTAAAATGGGTTACACTTCATGTAAGGAGCCCAATTTCTAAATTGGGCCTCCAAACTTTTAGGAGTCCAATTGGGCCACTCTCTCCCTTGTGGGCTTCTACACATGTGGACCCAAAAGGCTGGTCCAAGGCCCAAGATGGACTTCTAGAAGACTTGGACCATTGGACCAAGGAGACAAAGGTAGAGGATGCCCCCTCCTTGTCCCCCATGCTTGTCCCCCATCTACCTTTAATGGGGGGTGTCCCCTCCTTGTCCCCCATGCTTGTCCCCCACCTACCCTTGACCAATGTTAGTGGATGTCCTTTGGTGTTAGTGGATGTCCTTTAGTCTACATCTAGGGTTTTAATATTTATAGTCTCTTGTTGTATTTTGGTGGAACTAATGAGAAAATTTGAAGAGAATATTGCTTGGTGCACACACCCCCCCTCTCCTCTTGAGTTCTTGAGTGTTCTTCCTCTTCCCACCTCCAATCCCCTCTAGATCTGCTCCCAAATCTTCTACCTCCCTCAAATCTCTTCCTCTTCCCTTCTTCCTCTGTCTATTGTTAACGTTCACCGCCGCCGTTCGTGCCGATCTTGAGCCACCACAAGCCGGCCTTCATCATGCTGTCCCAAACTCGGAGTTGCAGGATAGCAACTCGGTGAAAGGTCTGATACGGGAGATCCGACCGTTGAATCGTCGCGAAACTTTGAGGGTAGGTTCCCCCCGTCTGAGGCCATTCCCAGTTTAAATTTGAGGTCGATCAGAGCTCGTTTAGTCCATTTCCCAGCCACCGATTCATCTTCCCCCAAATCTACCTGTGTGTAGGTCCGTGGGATAGATCTTGACACCCGATTTTTCTTCCCCCTCAAACGTTGTCCAAATCTCACAAAAGACCTATGTGCGTCTCCGTCACCCTCCCCTCTATCCACCATAAAAATCCCCGGTCCTAATTCGGTCATTTGATCCTCAGTAAAATCCCTTGATCAGGGAGGTTAGGTTCTGTCCAGCCTGTTCTGTATTTCGGGACAGTGTGCTCAGTCCACTTGCAGTCATTTTAATTTCAAATCCAGCCGTTGGATGAGTTTAGGCTTCCAATATGTCGTAGGATTTTGAGTCCCCTTTCCAACGGTATCCTTTGTGCCACGATCCGACGTCGAGATTGAGCGTACCATCCGATCTCGTCAAAGCGCGTAGTTCTGGCCAGAGATACAGCTGTGGGACAGCCTTGGGAAACAAATCCCAAGAAATTGCCCGCCTCCACTCCGGTGACCGCCGCTCCCGGGGATCGACCCGGGACACTCCAGGAGCGCCCCCGTCAGTCGCTGCCTCCAGAAGCCTTCCGGAGGATGCCGCTCCTTTGGAGGTTCGTGATTGCTGTCCTGCCGACCAGCAAGCAGTCGAACCGGAGCCGCCGCCTGCCGTCGCCCAAGACCCGCCAACGTGCTGCCCGCCAACCCAAGTTCGGTGCTCCCGGAGTTGTCGTGTAACCTGTTACCTCCCTGCGTGGAGTGGGCCATTATTTTTTTTGCTGTAATTAAATATTATCGTTGTACCGGGAGTCACAGTCTTGGCCGGGACGTCTTCCCCACGTCCCGAGCGTGGAGGTACACCCGCCACCCCCTCGTAGACGTATTTTGCTTTCCTAGTATACGTTCTTATGCCGCTGCTAGAGAGCATGTTAGGATCCTAGCTCGTATCATTTAAATCACCGCTGCGAGATAGAGAGCGAGACCCGTTCCGCGACTCATTCCGAGTGCGAGAGTAAGCCGATCACCCGAGACTCAAAGCCGATTACTCAACCGTGCAGATCGTCGTGCTTCCTTCGATGGGGACGACCGTGAGTTAGCACTTCTTGTTTGGGGCATATCGCCTCTTCTGGAGCTCTTTAGGTGCCGCATTGTATCGTTGTTGCTGGTCGTGTCGTCCAACCAGTCACGTCGTCCTATAGAGTCCAAGGTCGCAACCCGTCCGCGTCGAGTCTCGTATCAAATTGGTATCAGAGCCGATTTGAGTCTAGGGTAGTCATTATTTTTCAAAAGAAAAAAAAGTGTTTAAAATTGCATTGCACCCCAATACTCCAGTATATCAAAAGACGTTGCCGGAAGGTTAGGTTACGCCTATCCGGAAGGTAGCCCCTCGCGTCGAGTCGGATCTTCGGATTATAGCCTCCGCCACGTACTGGAAATTTGGCTAAGTCTAGGTTTGTAGTCTAGTCTACATTCCAACATTGTCATGTAGAGTGTCTAGGTGCTTGCATTAGTCTTGCATAAAAAAATAAAAAAATAAAAAAAGGTGTTCCAATGCATGCCCGCTCCTTGGGGAATCAATTCTCATTTCTTCGCACCTATGGCCAACCCCTACATCAGACCCGTCCAAGGCAACCAGTCCGTGGCCGAGTATATTAGGGACTTCGAAGTGTACCGGTCAGGATGTGGAGTCGGGAAAGAAAGCACCACGGCCGGATTTCAGTTCCGGAGAGGTTTGCGGCCTCACTACATGTTTGAATGTCTTTGTCGCGACGCGGTCACCCTGGAGCAATCTTATCAGGTCACTCTAGAGGTCGAGCCATTCGAGTCATGGTTTGATGCTGCCCTACGACAAACATCTACCTCTCCACATGAGCCCACGAGGCAAGACGCTCCTGCCCCGCAACCTCACCCACCACAGTCGGGGAACCCTTCCCCTAGAGCTCCTTTACCACCTTCACCTTTCGATCTTCATTCGGAGCCACCTCATTTGGAGCCACCACAACCAGGGCTACCCGTACCTTTAACGGGGAAGCTATACATAGATGAGCCGCTTCTTAGCTGGCTTAGGAAGGGCTTGGTCCGAGACACCCCCTACTACCCATCCATGGATCCCGCACTACAAGTAGTGCCCGTCAACTCCTTCCACACAACGTTCCGGTCTAGTCACCACATAGATACCTTGGAAGACCTTCTCCAAGGATTAGACTGCCAATGGAAGTTGACATATATGTTGGCCTTAGGGTCTGACCAACCCTATAGTCATAACTTCACACACCCTGCCTTGGGGTCCGTCACCTCGACGTACACAATCGGTTTTATTACCTTTGAGGTCCTCTTGCTCTTTCCCATACTCGAGGAGTTTGACTCTCTCCCATTTTATGGTGCTACTATCCCGAGGGAGGAACCTTCCCGTCCACATGAGCCCCTTGTCCCACCCATCAGTGTGCCTG
Source organism: Amorphophallus konjac (assembly GCA_022559845.1). NCBI lineage: Eukaryota > Viridiplantae > Streptophyta > Magnoliopsida > Alismatales > Araceae > Amorphophallus > Amorphophallus konjac. Next base: position 351,870,473 of record CM040119.1, on the reverse strand, counting down.
AAAGTGATCCACGGCACCGTGGCAAATATCAGACATGGGCAAGTATAGTGAAGGGGACGGTCAAGAGGAGTCTTCATTTCTTTGACCCTTTCGATTCCCTCCCTAGTGAGTCTCTCAACCCATTGTCATCACTTCACGTTGTCAAAAAGGTCCACTATCATACCCCTTCCACACATGCCCGTCAATATCTCACCCTGCATGCATCCACACCCCAGAGATTGGAAGGTAAGGAACATTGGCCTCTCTCCTATGCTTCATCGTGTCCCCCATCATATAGGAGTTATGTAATGAGTGAGTTTGGACATACTGGTCCCCCAGAGTCTACCACATTTAGTCAGACACTTGTGCATGATAGGTACAACTCTAGATGTCTAGGTTCTCCTCATGTTGTCCAGTCAGGCAGGCGTCATAGACATGCTAGGTCCATGTTTGGATGTCCAGGACAACCCCTGCATTCGCGTAGGTATGAGCCCACACAGCTATCTCGGAGTCTGCATCATCATCACCACCTTGAGTCCAGCAACGCACGATATACGGACTTGGCTAACGCTCACAGACACCATCGTAGGTTCCAAGAGGGCGATTATGTTATGATCAGGGTCAGACCTGAACGGTTTCCCTCGAGAGCCGTGAAGAAGTTGCACGCTCGCGGTGCTGGTCCTTTCCGAGTAGTGAAACGAGTTGGTCCTAATCCATCGGTTGTAGATCTGCCAGAGGATTACCGGATTAGCTCCACTTTCAACGTTTCGGATCTAGTCGCTTATAGGGACCCAGCGGTGATACCCAGTGAGCCCTTTGAGCCGTCTCCACCCATTGTGAGTGACACCACCCTAGATTGTCCACCTCCAGCCTTGTTACCTCGGCAGCGAGAGCAGATAGAGTGTATACTAGATGAGCAGGTGACTACTACCCGGGATGGAGTGTACCAACGCTATCTGGTGCGATGGAGGGGACGGCCCGCGTCCGATGACACTTGGATCACCCGGGCAGAGTTACAGAGGATAGATCCAGATCTGTTGGATCGATACCAGAGCGATCAGGACCCCTACTCGACAGGGTCGAGCTTCTCCCACCCGGGGAGAATTGGTGAGGACACCAGAGCTAGCCGTCGTTATCAGACACGTAGCACGACTCGAGCAACGCCGATCTCCTTGTGGCTGGGTGATAGCATGGAGTCCCCACCTGGGTATTGAGTTTCTTTATGTTTATTACGAGTGTATTGGTATGTATTTATTTGAATATTTATGAGTGTAATGGATCAAGGTTGTAAAATGAGTTACACTTCATGTAAGGAGCCCAATTTCTAAATTGGGCCTCCAAACTTTTAGGAGCCCAATTGGGCCTCTCTCTCCCTTGTGGGCTTCTACACATGTGGACCCAAAAGGCTGGTCCAAGGCCCAAGATGGGCTTCTAGAAGACTTGGACCATTGGACCAAGGAGACAAAGGTAGAGGATGCCCCCTCCTTGTCCCCCATGCTTGTCCCCCATCTACCCTTAATAGAGGGTGTCCCCTCCTTGTCCCCCATGCTTGCCCCCCACCTACCCTTGACCAATGTTAGTGGATGTCCTTTGGTGTTAGTGGATGTCCTTTGGTCTAGATCTAGGGTTTTAATATTTATAGTCTCTTGTTGTATTTTGGTGGAACTAATGAGAAAATTTGAAGAGAATATTGGTTGGTGCATACACACCCCCTCTCCTCTTGAGTTCTTGAGTGTTCTTCCTCTTCCCACCTCCAATCCCCTCTAGATCTGCTCCCAAATCTTCTACCTCCCTCAAATCTCTTCCTCTTCCCTTCTTCCTCTATCTATTGTGAACGTTCACCGCCGTCGTTCGTGCCGTCGGTGAGCCACCACAAGCCGGTCTTCATCCTACTGTCCCAAACTCGGAGTTGCAGGACAGCAGCTCGGTGAAAGGTCTGGTACGGGAGATCCGACCGTTGGATCGTCGCGAAACTTTGAGAGTAGGTTCCCCCCGTCTGAGGCCATTCCCAGTTTAAATTTGAGGTCGATCAGCGCTCGTTTAGTCCATTTCCCAGCCACCTGTTCATCTTCCCCCAAATCTGCCTGTGTGTAGGTCCGTGGGATAGAACTTGGCACCCGATTTTTCTTCCCCCTCAAACGTTGTCCAAATCTCACAAAAAACCTATGTGCGTCTCCGTCACCCTCCCCTCTATCCACCATAAAAATCCCCGGTCCTAATTCGGTCATTTGATCCTCAGTAAAATCCCTTGATCAGGGAGGTTAGGTTCTGTCCAGCCTGTTCTGTATTTCGGGACAGTGTGCTCAGTCCACTTACAGTCATTTTAATTTCAAATCCAGCCGTTGGATGAGTTTAGGCTTCCAGTATGTCGTAGGATTTTGAGTCCCCTTTCCAACGGTATCCTTTGTGCCACGATCCGAGGTCGGGATTGAGCGTACCATCCGATCTCGTCAAAGCGCGTAGTTCTGGCCAGAGACACTGCAGCGGGACAGCCTTGGGAAACAAATCCCAAGAAATTGCCCGCCTCCACTCCGGTGACCGCCGCTCCCGGGGATCGACCCGGGACACTCCAGGAGCGCCCCCGTCAGTCGCTGCCTCCAAAAGCCTTCCGGAGGATGCCGCTCCTTTGGAGGTCCGTGATTGCTGTCCTGCCGACCAGCAAGCAGCCGAACCGGAGCCGCCGCCTGCCGTCGCCCAAGACCCGCCAACGTGCTGCCCGCCAACCCAAGTTCGGTGCTCCCGGAGTTGTCGTGTAACATGTTACCTCCCTGCGTGGAGTGGGCCATTATTTTTTTTGCTGTAATTAAATATTATCGTTGTACCGGGAGTCACAGTCTTGGCCGGGACGTCTTCCCCACGCCCCGAGCGTGGAGGTACACCCGCCACCCCCTCGTAGACGTATTTTGCTTTCCTAGTATACGTTCTTATGCCGCTGCTAGATAGCATGTTAGGATCCTAGCTCGTATCATTTAAATCACCGCTGCGAGATAGAGAGCGAGACCCGTCCCGCGACTCATTCCGAGTGCGAGAGTAAGCCGATCACCCGAGACTCAAAGTCGGTTACTCAACCGTGCAGATCGTCGCGCTTCCCTCGATGGGGACGACCGTGAGTTAGCACTTCTTGTTTGGGGCATATCGCCTCTTCTGGAGCTCTTTAGGTGCCGCATTGTATCGTTGTTGCTGGTCGTGTCGTCCAATCAGTCACGTCGTCCTATAGAGTCCAAGGTCACACCCCGTCCGCGTCGAGTCTCGTAGTCGTCCCGCATCAAAGAACCAGTAATTAAATATCTGTATAACTCTCTTCACATATAACTTTGTGAACTGCTCTATATTTTGTACTTGATGAAGATGCAGATTTTACTTTGAAGTGGGGAGAACATTTGAAGCATAGTTATGAAGATAGGAAATGAAGGGTTCAAAGAGAGAGGGTGAGGGTGGAAGTGAAGCATGAAGTGGAAGTGAGAAACACCCCATTTGACAACATTTTGAATTACAAATTAGGGTGAAATGAAAAAAAATACAAGGATCAAGAAGCAAATTTCAATAATTAAGGTGTAAAAGAATTTCCCACTAATTATGGTTTCTAGATCACATAAAATTTACAGCATCCACAAAAACAGAAAGATGCAAGTGCCAAGCAAATATAAGGCCAACCTTCCTTCAATGATGATAGATCAACCTGCAAAATGGGTGCTGCATCAGTTTTTGATTCTGTCGATGACAAGGGGAAGGATGTGGACCTGATGGTCAACATGCAAGGATCCATGCCTGTATATTTGACGGTGCAAAGTGCATTTCCAGCATAAATTGGCCTGCCATAGAGTAAAAACTGCTCCAATAAAACCAAAATCATTGAAATATTAAACCTGTTTGGGAGCAACCATAGAACAAATGGGGAGAAAGATACTTGGTGACTGGAAAAAAGGTACTTTTGCTAAGCCACACAGTTTTCTATACAAGCACATTTTTCTTGAAAGTATCAATACAAGAAGAACGAAATCAATTAGGGAAATAGTGTACTCTGGGGTATCGAGAGGACTCATGTCCAGTGATCATTGTAGTTGCTCTCTTTATTTTTAAGGTAAGTGTGTCCTGGCCACGTTCCATATACATATATAAATACACATACATAGAATACCACGGCATAAGACCTAGATTTCGACCCAAAATGACAACCCGGCAATGTTGCAAAAGAGGTAGCAAGTTAGAATCCCTCTCCTCTGACAGATGTTCCCCTTCCCTCCCTCAGGTTTCAGTGGGAAGTTAGCATTTCTCTGTTTTTTTGCCCCTCTTATTTTGTCTCATCACCAAGGAACTTTGTGCGTGCTATTAGCTCTGATAGACAACGGAAAAGGTGCTGGCTGCTCTTGTGGAGGACTTCCACATAGGCTTGATGTAGTGTTCCGTATTTGTACATTAATTTAGTTAAACAATTTTATGAACTTGGGGGATTGTTTAATTAATTGTCAAACTTCTTGGATTTATCTGCAAAAAGGATATAATCCAAAGTACCCCTGAACAAAGATTAATTAGGTTTAATCCTTAATTACAATGAGGATTAAAGAGGAGTTAATAATAATTTTGATGAAGAGTTGCATTGTGATTGGTCAATGGTGACTTGGATGCCATGTCATCAACTATAGTCTAGACAGCCATTAACGTGGCCCACCTGATGTGGTTCGCAACACCTCATTGGACAACCGACATGCACATTTCAGCTGGTGTTTCGTGAGTTTTGGTTCTCGGCAAGCCAGAGAGAGATATCTCCAATCCCCCAAAGATACTCATGAGATTGCAAGCCATAATTCACAATGGAAAGATTCTGTCTTTATCATTCTATTTGAAGTTTCATGTCCCTAGTCTGCAATTTCAGTCTACATCAAGGATAACCCTCTTGACTATAAATCTGATTTTGGTTAATTAGATTATGGGTTCTAGTAATAGATCTGATAGCTGTTTCAATCACTTAAGGCTGTTACATCTACGGAAGAGAATGCATTAGCATGTTTTTTATTTTAGTTGAACAGCAAAGCTAGGTTTGTTTGATCCATTTGATCTCATGTTTTGAGTCTTACGTGTTGTTAAGCATGCTGTCCTTGGTGAGGAGAAAAGTGATGGGTCATTATCTTTTAGTGTTATTCAGTTACGTGTACATATTTTCTTATGAGTTCTCAACAAAAAAGGATAAAATAAATTATCGAGATGGCAGTTCTTGATAGTTACATGTATAATCCCAGCTCTTCTTTACAGGACTATCTGATCATGATATTTAAGGCATGCATGTCAGCCATCTAGGTGTCGGTCATACTTCGCAGATGCTTGTGTCATGAAAGAATATTAAGCCATGTATTATGGACCCTAGGTTTTTTATACTTCAGTCCTCATAAGAAGTTTGTCGAGGCCTAAATTACTGCCTGGAAGTTACGAACTGTTTAATTGTAAAAATTGAAACTATAATCAAGGGTTTGGACACTAGGACCATAATTTATATCAAATAAATGTTCATTATCTTTGTCCAGAAGAACCCTCGTGTGCTTTAGTATTGGAATTTTACACTAGAGGACCTAGATTTGCCTAGAAACAATCTCTGGACACTACGACCATAATTTATATCAAATAAAGGTTGATTATTTTCGTCCAAGAGAACCCTCGTGTCCTTCAATATTGGAATTTTACAATAGAGGGCCCAGATTTGCCCAAAAACAATCTCCTTGGATTGGGGATATGACTGTAAAATTTGTGTTTTTATGCCATGACCTTGAGGGTGTTTCCCATGGGTCCCAAGTTCACAATATTTAAGATGCCATGTGATAAAGGTCAAAAGTGCTCATTGTCGACTAATTTCAGAAAGGTATAGTGGCAAATCCAATTGAAGGTTAGGTCACCAACCTTAAAAGATTTCTCGAGTTGCAATCAATGTCATGCAAATTTTGTGAGAGGCTGATGTGGCTTAATGTGTAAAAAGGGAGGTGTAATCTGTTGTTGCACCCATTTATGGAGTGATTGCACAAGGAGCGAAAGAAATCCGGCGAGGGCGGCGCGAGGGACGGAGCATGAAACTATCTCGAAAGCGTCAAAGCGTTGTTCTCTTCTTCCCCACATGACCAACACCCAAAAAAACCTAAAAGAAATAAAAAATGGGGGGTTATGGGCCCTACCCCTTCTCTCTCACTCCCGGCGCATGGGGACCGGTAAGAGCCACTCACCCCCCCCCCCCCCCCCCCCGAGGCCACCCAGCCTTGGTAGACCCCTAGAGGTCTACCCGGACCGAGTAGACCCCCCCCCCCAATCCTACCTCTATAAAAACTCTCCCAGCCCCCAGGGGCCACAGAAAAAAGGCGAAAACGAGAGAAGAGAAAGAGCAAAAGAAAGAAGAAGACACCGACGACCGAGTAAATGTGACAGAGGTGGAGCAGAGGAAGAAGAGGGAGGGGAGAGAGGGAGGAAGGGGGGCCACAGTCTCGGACAAAGACGAGGGTGGGACTACAAAGAGAGAGAGGGGCATACCGGAGGTGGAAGACGCGCGGACCACAACGAGTAGGCGGCAGAGTCGACAAACCCCGAATCCCCGATGGACGTGGCGGAAGAAAGCTGGGTCGGCGCGAACGTGGCAGAAGACGACAGGAGAGGACATGCCAGAGGACGACGGCTCCGGCGGCGGAGGATGGTGGCCGTGTGGTGGAGGACAACACAAACCCTAGTAATCGAGCGCTCGATCAGGGAGAGAGAAAGGGGTGGACGGAATGGGGATCAGGGCAAAGAGTTGAGGTTCAACTAGAGGATCCGGGCTTGGGCCCATTCATTCGAATCTGGACTTGGCCTGGTCGCAGGTGCGAATAGGCGGACGCCTTGGCGCCTGGCCCGCCTAGGCATCTACCTTGGGCGCTTTTTCACGTTGGAAAAAAGCGGTCCGGCGCCTTGCAGTCTGAGGAGCCCCTCCTTGACAACTATGCCAGGGGCTCATGCTCTCATTAATAGATCCCCTCCTCAGGTACTCCTCAACCTATCTCTGCAACTCGACATGCTCAATGGAGTTTATGCAATAATGTGATAGGTTGGGCAACGTGCACCCCGGAATCAAATCAATAGTATGTTGGATGTCACGCATAGAAGGTAAACTATCTGGGAGGTCCTCGAGGAAAACATCTTGGAACCCCTAAAAGAGAGAGGTGACCTCAGCAGGGTGCTTGCTCGAGGCCTCATCAACAACCTCTCTCTCCACTAAGGCAAAAACCGACTCACACTCGAGAAGCTCATGGTCTGACTCCCGAGTAGTGATCAACTATGGAGTCCTGGAGGATGGTGCACCCATGATAGAGATTCTATGTGTGGGACTGCTACTCGGTTGGAGAGCATTGGATGTGATAGGAGTGCCCTGCTAGGAAGTGCTAGGTGTAGTAGGGGTGCATGAATGGGAGGAACAAGGAGTGGCTGGGGCACTAGGCCGGGTGCTCTCCTACGGAGAAGATGCCCACAATCGGGGGGGGGGGGGGGGTGGGGGGGGTTGTAAGGTGATGTGCTAATCGCCATACTTGAACGCACAGGTGTTAGACTGACCATAGAGCGTTGCATCCACATCATAGATTCATGGCCTGCTCCAAATAATGCTCCCAACCTCCATAGGCAAAACGTCACACCATATCTAGTCCTCATATGGGTGGAGCTGTATCGGAACGAGGCATCTCGTCCGAATGAGCATGGATGTCAAATCCACCTAGGCCACATGGTAAGGGCAAGGATGATCAACAGGGGTCAACCCAAGGCGTGAAACGACACTGGTGGAGTAGGTGTGGAAGACCGTAGTGCGGCACTAATCATTACTCTCCTTAGGCTAGGTCAAGATGCAACAAACGACCCCAAGCCTATCATCATCCGGCATACCCTCAACATCCTCTGCCTGAATATAATCTGTCTGAATACAACCAACAACATCACTCTTTGACTGAAACTCCTCGCACATATCGACACCAACCTCACAGCTCACATCCTCTAAAATGGGCAAGGAATCCCCTTAGTCAACACTCTCAACAGTCAAAATCCTCGATAGGCAAGAAGTGATATAGTGGCCAAATCCTTGGCACTAATAACAACGGCTACAAGAACCGCTCTGGCGCTCTCCTGAGGCAAGTCTCCTAATACAAGGGCCTTCCCCTTATCCTCCTAACTAGCCAGTGGAGCACCAATCAGGAGGTGAGTAAGAGAAGCAAGTTGGGTAGGCACAAGATGCCTCTAGGGAGGAAGTCAAAGTCGGGTATGGGATCCTAACGAGCAATCTCAAGAAGTCTGATTGCAGGACTCCTCTTGGTGGTCATGGCACGGCACACTGGTCAACGGGTCGCTGATATGCCGGCCTCAAGCGCGGGGAAGAATCCACCGCAGTCTCAAACTGCACCATCTCATGCATGACTCGATAGGTAATCTCGATGGTCGTCAAGTGCTGACGGAACAACTCTTGTTAATAACCCCAACAAAGTCTCTTCTGAAATCGAGAAAGGGTCAACGCAGTCTCCTCTCGAGCTCAACATCTCAACAAGTACTCATCGAACTCGTCGATGTACTCAGAAACGGATCGAGTACCCTGTGTGATGTCCTGCCATCAATCAATAAGGCGATGACGGTACGACACAGGGACGTATTTCTCATGAAGTTTCACCTTCATCTTCACCAAGGTTTGAGCTTTGCTCGTCAGCTTCATCTTGGCAAAACGAGCTCGCCTGAAGTCGAACATCTCTAGCCACTGAAAATAGCACCTCATGTTGTCTTCCCAATCGAGATAGACATTCGGGTCCAAGGACCAGTCAAAGCTAGGAGCCTCCACACAGGAGTCCCGATTATCCAGACCCCTCGGATCTTCGTACGGCCTCCGCTCATCATCAGAATCATGATCATGTCTTTGATTAAACCTCATGTACCTACGTGCAACTGGTACTCTATGGGCCTCACCTATCTCCGCTAGTGAATCATCATCGAATCTATCATCCCGATCTCGTCGACCACTGGCTCGATCAACTCTAGGGAGCAAGGGTGATGGTGCAGGATGTGGATCACAACAATTTGCCGCTTTAACAAAAGTCCTAGTCCTAGATGGCTCCCTCTAGGACGGTGATACGACCAACCACCCCCTGAACAGTACGGTCGGACTCAAAAACCTATCTTGAAATGACCTAAAGGTGCGCTCAGAGTGGTCCGATCGCTCACCAAAGCGCAAGTCCATTTGCTCTACTCTGTGCATAAGCCGACAAATCAACTCGGCCAAGCTGGGGTCCATCAGGGGACCTGTGTATAAACCCGACATCTATGCAGAACAGTGATATTGTGCACCACTACGAGTGGGCATGCGACAATGGAGTGAACTAATCTAGATGCGACTAACAGTGCAAGGCAAGCCATAAGTTCAAGACAACAAGCAATAAATGACAAAATGCAACTAACTAGACTGACGTGTGGCGAATTACCCTAGACACCCTAACCTGGATATGATACCAAAAATGATGCAGAACGGCTTTCGTAAACAAGTCCGGCTAAAGGCGACTACTCAAGATCAGCAATGCATCACAAAAGATCAGCATAAAATCTGTCGCACTCACGAACTCTAGGAGAAATAGCACGTGAAAATAACAAAAACTACGCTCAACAAAGTCTTCCCTCGCAACAAGAAATGACAAACCAAACAGTAGATAGAACAACCACAATCTAGGGTATCAGCTCCACGTACAAACTATCTCAGATCGTCGCCCTTGGGCAGGTTACTCACGTACACACATTCCGACAATAAATAATATAACAGGATAGAATATCCTAACACACTCACGCAGGGTTGGCAGTATCGGCCGAAACCGATACGTTTCGGCCGAAACGTATCGGTTTCGGCCGGTACCGATCCGAAACCTGACCAAAACACTGTAGCAGGTCCGAAACTATTAAAAAAATATTTTTTTAATGGCTTCGGACGAAACCATTAAGGGTTTCGGCCGAAACTGACCTGTTTCGGTCTGAAACCGGACGGTTTCGGCCGACACCAGACAGGTTCATTATTTTTTAAAATTTTTAAAATGGTTTCAACCGGTTTCGGCCTAAACCGAAACCGATGTGTATCGGTTTCGGAATCGGCCGAAACCGGTACCGAAACCGATACTGCCTTCCTTGCTCGTACGATAGCAAATTCAATTAAATACGAGATAAGCAGGATATGTGTGGGCTATCAACTATTAACCAACTCACAATAGGGCGAGGTACGCAAATAGAGGCCACGAATGTAATAGGTCGCCTTTGGTATAGATCATCCCTTACGTGGATGTCCATGTTGGGTGGCGCGACCATATAAGAGGAAGCAGGTTGTGGTGGCGGTGGGTTATGAAGGTGGTCCCAAGCGCTGAAAGGGAGGTCATGGCAGCCAGTTCACTGCCCCGAGGGAGGAGAATACCACTACTAGGCCGAGAGGATTGCAGCGTCGGGTGTCGGCGTAGGGGCAGGTGTGGGCTCAGCAGGCTGACTAGAGGTTGGCGCAGGGTTCAACGGCCAACTGAAGGTCGGCACAAGGTGAGGCGTAGGGCTCCATGGCTGGTGGCAGCGATGGCAGCTAGGGTCGCTGCTACTGCGGTGACCGACGGTGGGGGCAACCACAACTGTGGCGGCTAGGGCTGCTCGTCGTCGGGCGGCAACAGAGGATACAGCACGGCCGAGCATCTAAAGTGCCGTCGCAGGATAGTGGAGGGGGTGGCCGATGTTGAGGTGGACGAGGAGGGAGAGAGAGGGAAGAGGAGACCTAGGGCTTCGCGCCCTTCTCTTCACGTGATCAACAATGGCGGCTCTCAAATTATGTTCGAAAAGCTTCATCGACATCCCATTAGCAGAGGATTACAACAATATTTAAAGAGTCAAACCCTAATAACCCTTCCTAACAAACAAATGACTAAACTGCCCCTATAAGTAAGAAAATAGAATAAATCGTGCAAAAATACTAACAAAAATGTAAAAGGGACTAAATGGGCCTTAAATGGGTCGTACACCAATCCAAATGATTCTGTAGCATCTGAAATACAAATCAGTCCTTAAGTGGGGACCATCATCGAGCCAAATTGAAGCCTGAGTCGCTGTTGGCATCCTCTAACGGCGGTAAACGTGGGCCGGGTCGAACTGGGTCCGTGCTCGGGTGTCCTTACCAATGTCACTTGAACTTGACTTTATCTAAGGTCTGATCTCATGTGACTTGTTTCAATAACTCACAGCCATCTTTTCTTGGTGCCTTTGTTTTTGGCTGGGTGACAAGTCTTCGAGGACTAAGGTAGAGATAGTTAAAGTTGAAGAGAGGAGCAACTTTGACCCCCCAATCTTAGCCTCTAAAGGTAGATTTCATTTATTTGCAATATGTGGATACATGTAAATGTAATTAGCTATGTATTTCCTATTTAGATGAAGTTCTTCTTCCACGAATTGAGATGTAGATGTTACTAATACAAGTTTCCTAGTTTAATTGTTTATACCATAGTTGCAAGGAATGTTTCCCAAAGTGGCAAATACATTTGTAAAACAAATTCGATTCATTTCAAAAACACTTGGGAAATGGAGGAAAATATGGGGTGGAAATACTTGGCCCATGTAGCAAAGAACAAGGAACAAGGGAGGCATAGGCGAGGACAGTGGAAGTAGCATGCTATGAAGGTGAGAACGGCAGCAACATTATGCTGCATTACCGACGATGACAGCAGTGGCACATCATACAAGCGAGGACAATGACGGCATTGTGCTATGCAACTGAGGTTGAAAGCAACAGTGTGTTGTGTGGGTGAGCACGATGGTGGCATCATGTGTGTAGTCAAGGCCAATGGCACCGGCATCCAGCATCCAACAAAGCCAAGCATGGCAATGGCATTGTGTTCAGGTGAGGGCGAGCAATGGTGGCGACCGTGACCCATCGCAAGCCTTAAAGTGTTGGGGCTAGGTTACCTCTAAACGGGTTGGATAATTATAAAATGACCCCCTATAACAAGACTAATTGTAAAAAGACTAACTATCCTCGCAACAAAATTAATTACAAAAGTATCCAGTTTGAATAGAATATATTGCATTCATATACTAAAAGCTGTAAAAATAAATTAAAAACAAATTCTAAAAATTGAAGTCATGCATGTACATAAATATTACAATAAAGACTTGCCTTTAAAATAAGGTACATATTAAATCATGTATAATTGAATAATGCTTTTAATATCTCTGAAGCATCACAAAGACATTTATAAAGATTAAACATAAGTACCAATAATTAATTTAAATGTATTTAAAATGTATATAATCATTTCTCATTTCCCCTTGTAGATGGGAGATGAACCTTTTTGGTGCCCCCAAGAGGTATTGTCCCTGCCACGCCGGAGGGCGGCTAGGGTTTTATCCTTGTAAAAGGGCCCTCTTGGGTTAAGAGGTGAAGACCTTCTTTATAAGCACTCGGTTGCTTTCTCAACATCCGATGTAGGATTAATCCTGTGACCCTAGGTCCACTACACAAGCCCCCCCTTGAGAAGGCAAGCGAGTGCGAGCTAAGGGTTCCCACAGACGACGCCACTTTGTAGATGCGAGATGAACCTTTTTGGTGCCCCCAAGAGGTATTGTCCCCACCACGTCGGAGGGCGGCTAGGGTTTTGTCCTTGTAAAAGGGCCCTCTTGGTTTAAGAGGTGAAGACCTTCTTTATAAGCACTCGGTTGCTTTCTCAACATCCGATGTGGGATTAATCATGTGACCCTAGGTCCACTACACCCCTTATTTTTTAGAAGGTTGTTTCTCACTTTCATTTCCTAAGTTGGCGACTATGGTTTATACATATCCCATGCGTTTAGTTGTCTCACCATTTTAACTCTAATTGGTCCTCAAATCTGTCACTGTATAACTGTAGTGATGGTCACAACACAAACTGAAGACCGGCACGCCAGCGTTGGGGTCGGCACGCTTGATGTTGATCAAGGGAGGTGAAAACAATGACTTTTCTATGGTCATGGAAACAACAAGAAAATGGGAGCTTTGGAGTGACAATAGGCCAGACGGTCAGCACCCCACAGGAGGGAGCAAACATACAGAGGCTGGGATGTAGGAAAGGTGGCAGGAGGTCATTGCACAGGCAGATAAGGGTTTGCTGTGAGCTCCAAATCCTGCCGGTTAAAGAAGGATTTATGTTCAGATTAAAAAAGCCACGACACGTGTGAGCAGGGTGTTTGGTAGGAAGGGTGCATATTTTCTAGCAAAACATTGAGATAGCTATAAAGCTGACTAGACACTTCGCCATCACTGTCGGTCTCAGGGCTGAAGACCAACATGGTGAAGCAGCTAACCAATAATACTGCCCTTTCATCATACATGATCCAGGGTACAAAAATCGACCGATCTTGACTCATTAGGGCTTATCAAAACATAAATTTTTTAAATATACTTTTTATGTATTTGTGCAAATACGTTTTTAAATAAACATACTTTTTTATTTATGAAAATGCTTGTTTGGCCTTTTTTATATGTTTGCTAACTTCCATAAGATTGGCCAATCCAGCCGACCTGATCTAATCCAGATCGGGATCGGCCAGGCCAAATTCAGGTGGCTGATCCGGTTTTACCTTCCATGGTTGACATGTTTAAGTTTTTTTGTTGTTGTAGAAGATCTATAACAGCAGAAAAGTACCACTGTTATAATTCTTGCATATTTTATGTGGTATCAATAGCTAAAGGAATAAAGTCTCCATTTATTTCTAAGTCCACCAACATATTTGATCCCACTTTTGGTAATCCAGTATACACCTCTAATTTGAGGTCACAGTATTATAAAGGAGAATTAACAGAACATCTAAGCATGTAACATATGTAAATGCTGGATTAAAGCTCAGTGCATCACTCGAGATGGAGAGCATAAATATGGGAAGAAAGAACAAAGTCCATCTACTAAAAGTTGAATCTGCTTCCGGTCAATTGTTACTGAAAGAGTTGAAAAATCAAGTAAACAAACCTGATAAACAACCGGGGCCCAAGTATTTCAATGACATCAGTAATAGGTGAAACATCTAGAAAAGCAGCAGCTCGTGGTAATATATTCTTTCCAAATGAACTTGAAGCAGCAACTATGTATGAATAGCCACCCTTCTGATGGACCAAATTCACAAGTTCAGCCCAAGCTTCAGCCAGGGGATGCAATAGTATGTCTGTATCAGCAACAAGCACCTGCAGAAAACTGGCAATTCGTGACTACATCAATCACAGTGGACTGCAAAATGCTGGCAATGGCCTATGCTAAAATTCAGTCTGAACAGTCAGCTAACAGACATCGGAATCTCAGAAAAATCTACTAATATATGTTGAAACATGTTACACAAAAAAATGAGGAGGGGAAAAAGGCAAGAACAAAGAAGCAGGCCACCCAAAGCCCTAGTCAGGGTTTCTGTAACAACAAAAAAGAGAGAGAGAGAGAGAGAGGAAGCTGAAAGGCAGTAGCAGGAGCAGCATGACGAAGGACAGCTGGTCATCTTCTTTAGCTGCATACCAGGGGGGTAGACGAAGAAGAACGTTAGCAACAGCACCAACAAGGAGTCCAGCAGGCAGCAGGAAACATGCACCAGCAGCAGCAGAGCGTGACTGCAACACAAACCAAAAAGAGAGAAAAGAAGATGAAGTAAAAGAAGAAGAAGAGGGAGAGAGGGCTGTGCCTTCCTCTCCAGCAATCTCCTAGCCGGCTGCAACAAAGGAGAGCAAAGCAAAGGGGGGAGAGAGAGGAAACAAAGGAGGAAGGTAGTGGGCCCACTTTCCCAACCTCTCTCCTCTTTCCTGTGCAGAAATAAAATGGAAAGGAAAGTATAAGGGGCTGGCGCCCTTCTTATTCACACTAGAAATGGCAAGGCAAGAGGAGAGAAAAAGAAAGGAAAAGAAATATGAAAATTGGAGTTCTGCATGGAGGGGGTATCCCATCCTTTTCCCAGCAGTACTACGAGAGAATCCACGAGATTCTAGAAATCTGAAAATGTAGAGTTGTGATGGAGATTTTTCTCTCATCACTCCACACACAAGATACCCAAAAAAGGAAATGAAATTCAAGTTCTGCATGGGGGTTCCTCTTGCCCACTCTCCATGCACAAAAACCCTTTAAGGGCACTGGCGTCCTCCCCCTCCACTATGAATACCACCCCAGTGGTCTTGGAGAAGATACCTTGAACACTTCCTGAGAATTTTAGACTTAGGCAGAGGGATTCTTGAGAAAGTCTCCCTCCCTCTCCCACTCACATAAGGCGAGAAGGTTATGATCTATGATCAGGATCATCCCTGATCTATGATCAGGATTAAGATCATTTGATGTTAATGATTAAAGATCACTTTAATCTATGGTCTACATTGCATGATCAAAGTGTAATGTGTTGATGATTGTGGTCTCAATGTATTACTGATTAATGACCCATGCATAATGTTTCAATAATCAAGATCAATGCCTTGTGGCTCGGGCCTATGTTCAGTGTGTAATGTTTGATTGATTCATTGATCAATAGATGATTATCATGTTAATTAATGGATGCTTAATGGGCCTGCTTTACTATTGAACCTTTAATGGATCTCATGTGATTAATCAATCCTCATTGGGCCTTATATAGTTAACAGATCCTTATTTGGGTAAGTGCACTGTTAATGGATCTCATCTGATTAATGGATCCTCAATGGGTCGTATGTGGTTAATGAATCTTGAATTGGGTAACTGAACCCTTAATGGATCTAACTTGATCATGGACCCTTAGTGGGCCTGGTCTTAATGAATACTGTTCGGGCTTTGAAGCATTCCATTCATGCCCATGAGCAAACTATGGCTCACCTTGTCTTCTTTAGAGATTGGTCAAAAGACCAAAATTCCCCTCATGAGCTAAAAAAGCCGTAAAAATCAGAGAAAATCAGGAACAATATGTAAACATAAGATATGACCCTTAAAATGTCAGAAATTCCAGAAAATGTAAACTTCCCCAAAATGCCCCTGAACTTTGCCAAAATACCCAAAGTGCCCTCTGATTCAAAAAATATACAGAAAATCAATAGAAGTTGGCAAATACCCTATAAAAATCAGAAAGTGCCTAAAATACTCCCCAAGACATGAAACTTCCTAAAAATAGTAAGAATACTAGCCATCTTGTTAAAAAGCATTAAAAATTCCCAAAAAATGCAAAAAAAACCTAGAACAAGCAAGACAAACCAAAAAGCCCCAAATTTCTAAAATAGAAACCATTTTGTTAACTCATCTAAAAATCATAATAAATCACAGAAAAATCCTAAAAAATGTCAAAATCATTCAAACATGTCAAATGCACCTCAGACTCACAAGCTTCCAAAAAGTGGCAACCGGCAAGGTCATCCCAACTTCATTAAAAACCATGAAAATTTCTAAAAAATGTAAAAAGCACTTAATACATGTAAAATATCCTTAAAATTTCAAATTGTCTAAAAATAGCAGGTGCACCTTTGGACACCCAACATAAGCATTAAACACATCCTAGGGTTTCTATGAATCCCCAATCCACTGAAATAAATTTAACACTAGAATGGCCATATTACCCTTGAACCCACAACTTTCTGAATTTAAAAAGGTTATCCTTTTGGATTAGAACTTTCTCAAAACCTCGAAAATGACTAGCTATCCTTTAACCTCGAAAAGGTTAATCAACAGTTTCGCTTGTCAGAGCGATGTAATTAACACCAGCCGGGGTCGATGGGAACGGCCTAATATCAAAACTGTAAATTGCCCTATCCAATTGGGTAGAACTCCACTTTTCAACATAAAGTTCAAAACAGGGTTTCTCAAAATCAACCCTTCGAACTTCCCATTCACCCAAAAAAATTCCTCGTTCAAACAGAACATTGATACCAATCGTGGGATAGCTTGCATTGTCATCAGGTCCAAGCCATGCATGGGTGGAAAATGTGTAAGA
Organism: Amorphophallus konjac; assembly: GCA_022559845.1. Taxonomy (NCBI): domain Eukaryota; kingdom Viridiplantae; phylum Streptophyta; class Magnoliopsida; order Alismatales; family Araceae; genus Amorphophallus; species Amorphophallus konjac. The sequence goes on along the minus strand of CM040119.1, from coordinate 351,853,565 downwards.
AGTTGGTGAAAGAGAAAGCAAGAAGTGGAATGAGAACCATCAACAAGAGAGGGAAAAAGGGACAGTCCCAATGTTAGGAAGGGTCGAGAATTGAAAGCAACTGGTGTTCTGGAGGAACAAGGACTCTGTTGTGATCTCAACCATCAGTTCTTTGGACAATATGACTATCAGCATGCCCAATTGAATATGACTGCAGATTCTAAACTGAAAAACTCAACAAGTGCCATTTGAAATGTCTATTTAAGTTCTGGAGTGAATAATTCAGGAAGCAAGCACCCAAACTCAGCTGAAGCCAACTGAGAACTTGGATAATACAAGTGAAGCTAATTGAAGCCATAGACATAGTTGTCAAGGCGGTCGCCTGGGCCGACCATGCGCCCTTATGGGGCCAAGATGCCAACCCACCTTTTTGCCTCCCAGAAAAGCGAGCCAGGGGACCGCCTGGCTAGGCGACCAGGCCCCTGCTTGGGTGCCGTGGGCTGGATGGCTTAGGCATAGCCTATAATACATTTGGAGGGGGGGGTCCTCCGCGATCCGAGGTAGGGTCATAAGTAGATCGAACTCCACACACTCCTCCAACACCCCTCTCTCTATGTGTATAACTCTCTCTGTCCCCTCTCTCCTCTCTCTATCTCTTTTAATTTTTAATATTAAAATTAATGGTTTTTTCATGTATCTTACTCATAATTTGTACACTAGGGATATATATTTTGGAGGCTTTAAATAGATGCCAAGGTGTCACCTAGCCAACGCCTAAGCACTTAGGTTCCCCATGAACACATTGGGTGGCCTTGTCGCCTTGACAACTATAGCCACAGTCAAAACAAGGACCAAAACTCAATGAGCCTACACGAAGACAATCGGCTTAAGCTCAAACCACACTGAAACAAAGCTCACAGCAACCCTTGCTGACACTATATCTTTCAAAAAGACCTTGGGCAAGAACTGGAGTTAAGAGTAAACAAAATAAAGGGCATGCCAAATTAGCCAAAGGGAGATAATAGGAAAGAAAGTGTCAAGAAGGCTTGAAAATCACCCTGCCATTCACTTAAGAATGTCGAGGCACATCACTTCTTCATGATGCAGGAGCAAGATCAGCGTCATCAAAAGGGGGTTGTATCGACGAACCTCGCGACGATGACACAGCAGAAGACGATCAACAAGCTAGGTGAGTCATTTTATTTCATTATGTATTTAAATTTTTATTTGAGTCTGATTTTAGAGTCAAAAAAAGCCATATATCTTTTAGTATCACTATAGTAGTAAATGAAAAGAAAGAGTGATTTACAAGTGTAAACAATCGGCTCCCAAAAGAATCCATATACAAAAAGTCCCTACCAAGAGGACAAGCCCCAATGTATCTGCCAACATAAGGGAAAGTGAGTTGTGGGACTCAAGGAAGGCAGTGTCAGTTTCGGACTCGATTTCGGCCGAGTCCGAAACCGATACGAATCGGTATCGGTTTCGGCCGAAACCCAGTCAAAAGCTTAAAAAAAATTAAAAATTGACCTAAAAATTCATAAACAAATAGATATAAATAGATATAAAGTTAATAATCACATAAAAATCTATCCTAGTTCATTAGACATGCATTTGATTGTAAAGAAATTAGATTAAGTGCAATAAACATGAAGGCGACATTGAAATTCAAACATTGAACATGTTAAACTAATATTCTTGAGTACATACTAAGCATAAAGTAGGTTCAAGCATTACAATAAACCTAATTAGGCACAGTAAATGTTACGGAAATTAAATGATATTTACCTAAATGAAGAGGCACTAATATGAGTAATAACTAGAACCTTCTCCCTCATCGTCTGGCTTTTCATGTTCATACCCATAAGAAGGATGCATGTATGGTCTATATTCACTATAACCAAACAATGAGGTAGTCAAGTCCTGCATCCCTCTTTGGATCCCTCTTGGAGTGTTTGGTTGGCTTGATTGGAATCCAGTATCAGCATAAGAATCTTGAGGATGAAAAGAGGAACTGGCCGGATGTGGATGGAATTGGAATGCTGGTTCATGACCCCACCCATAAATCGCTGCCTCCTGTTGGCCACCTCCATAACCTGATGGATGCCCACATTGACTCTGTGACTCATGTCCTCCCTCACCCTGACTGTATCCTCTGCCTGTGTCTGCGTGGAAGGAGGAAGGACCACCAGCATCCCCACCGCCAGTAGTAGCACCTGCAGCCTCCAGTCGCCTTTTGGTCTTTGGGGATGCTTTTTCCTGTGTCGGTATGCTTTCTTCAATCACCCTTGACATGAATTATGTTTCCCTTGGCGTGTGCCTCAAATAAATCTACTTCAACTGCTCAATTGTCGGGTCCTCTAGAGCAGCAACATTTGTTCTCTCAGTTTGCCCATGCACTGATGTACTTCTTCTTAAGGATGTAGGTGGGTTGCCCATTCTAGGAGTGACCGGCCTGCTATCTGAGTCTGAGTGTCTAGCTGGCTGAAAATCATGCTGCTCCTCAGTGTCATCAAGAACCCCAGGTGGGTCCCTTCTCTGGTGCGCACGAGTATCTCTGGCCCTCTTTGATTTTCTTCTGAATTCGGGATCTCTTGGCTCATCTTCATCTAGTATGTCCTTTGCCCATCTTCTATCATCATCATCAAAAACGGGCTCACCAATCTGCTCTCGTGTCTCCACCCAAGACTGCAAGGGATTCTCATCATTAAATAAAGCGTCCACATCAATTTCTGACATTGCATCCTCTGCGACGCGTTTGTCCCTCAGCATTTGTCTTATCTTCATGTTCTTTATTCTCAGTCTCATATTGTAATGATAGTAAATCAATTTTTCTAACCGTTCAGCCTTCAGCCGATTGCGAACCTTTGAGTGTATAAGGCTGAACGTGCTCCAATTTCTTTCACATTGGCTTGCCGATGTTGTTTGACTGAGCACCCTAATTGCAATGAAAGCCAATGCCTTACTGCCCACATCTCGGTTGTTCACCATTATCCACCAGTCAGCTGTTCCACCAACCATAAACAAATGCATATAAATTGTAGAAATATATATTCAGGTTAAGAAATCAAAAAAATAAAATATATCTGGGCTCACTCTTCCCACAACGTATTGCAATTAGGGGTCAGAATATGTCCCAGTCCCCATTCTATAATTGTTTATCTACAAACAAAAAGTAATACATTAACATAACTACTTAAATAAATTCTATACATGTTATTGATAAAATCAAATAAAGGCCAACCTCTACTTCGACCTGAAGTCTCTTGGCTGGTGTCCTCGATAAACGACCAATGACCTTTAAAGTCCCTTGGAGCACCTCGCCATCAACATGTGCATCGGCATCGTACATAAATCGAGGGTTAGAGGAAATAACCTGCATTTGTGTATAATTAACTAAATGTTATATATAAAATAACATATAGGCATTACCCCACTTTCAGTACAATTAATCACTCACCAGCTACATGCAAGTCGTGGTGTAATGTGTTGTCCCATCTCTGGTCAATAATTTTCCACCGTTTTGCATAATCTCTGGGAAGGGAATCCTGCAACTCCAATTTGGCACGGTCTATGGCCTCGTACAGATAGTCCATATCATTCTTCTCATCGCCATCCACTATTCTTAGGACCTTCACGAGGGGTGTGACTACTTTCAAGTACCGTGACACCCTGTCCCAGAATTTGTTGTCGTCCACGACGTGACAGACATCCAAATAATCTATCTGAGCATCAACATTGCCTTTGTCGATGTATTCCCGCAGGGCATTGTGGTATATGAAAGCTTTCAGCTCATTCTTGTACCTGTGCAAATAAATGAAATTTGAAGCTGCATCAACTGTTACATATCAGTAAGGATAAAGTTAATAGAATTGAGATCAATCTTATACCTGTGCAAAGACTCTAAAGAAATAAAATTGGAAGCAAATCTGGTTGGGCCTGCATGCATGATATCTCGCCCTCCACTGGCATGCGCCCTGAACATATTCAATATCCTAGGATGGCCATACATATACTGTGTGACTTTTTGTGCCTTGTCAATTGTCTTCTTCACATGCTTTTCCTTCCCTATGTCTTCAAGCATCAGATCCAGACAATGTGCTGCACATGGGAGCCAATATAAATGAATGCGCTTCTGCATCAATTTCTTCCCTGCAGCCTTGTAACTGGCTTCATTATCAGTCACCACTTGCACAACATTCTCCTCTCTAATTTGTTCTACCATGCCATCCATCAAATGAAACAAATAATTTGCATTCTTTTCATAATCTGATGCATCAACTGATTTCACAAATATTGTGCCTTCGATGCAATAAACCAAAAAATTTATCATGGACTTCTTCGTGGTACCAGTCCAACCATCACACATGATGGTGCATCCTCTCTCCACACATATATGCTTGAAGCTTTCAAGGGAGCTCCTCAACCTCTCCCTCAAGGCCACGCCCGTATATGTCCTTCAAGCCAGGGCCAGCATCTGCTATGGCATCTATCATAGGTTGGAAATATTCACTTGAAGCTGCATGTGCAGGGACACCTGCATGAAAAAATCATTTGCAGATACTTTTAAATACATGCCCTGCAACTTCTGCTGATTTTTTGACCCCTCTCAATGTAGACTTGATTTTAGGTTGTGTAGCCTAGAGCCTTCTGTGGAGATAACTGTCCATGGGACCTGTTCTCTGTGTATGTGGGGCAGCACCAATGTCAGGACGTCGTGCAGCTGTACTCTCATAGGTCCCTGAACCCATGCGTCCCTTCCCTTTCCTTCGAGCGGCTTGTTCACGCTCCCTTGCTTCAGTCAGCTCTGGATCAGAATCCTCAGTGCCTTCCTCATCATCATCCCTCCTAACCCTTCTGTCAGAAATCTCCTCAACAATTTCAGTCTCATCCTCAGCCCTTTGTTGCACCCTCTCCTTTTTCCCCAGAAGACACTGGCACATCTCGTCACACCTCTCGGGGATAGTGGTCACATTGTCTCACCTCTCCTCTTAACCCTGCCAAATGTTGCTTTCCTCTGGTAATTCCGTCATGTAGCTCCCTACTACAATAATTGCATTTCACCTTTCTTCTCTTATAATCAACTAAGGACAGGTGGGCCCACCCCGGATCCTCCTGCCCTTGCTGCTCCTGTGTTTGTTGACGTCTAGGCATGATGCTGCAATAAGACATTCATACACAAAAAGTTATAAGTACAATTAAAAACTTAACCCTTAATTAGCAATTAACCCTTAATCACCCTTCAAAAAGATTAATTACGAGCATGATCCCACCCCAAATTATTCAATGAAGCTTAATTAAGCTTCAATTGAGCCTAAGCAAACCGAATTAGACAAAAACCCCAAATTTTATGAACTAATTAACCCTTAATTATCATTTAACCCTTAATCACCATTGGAAAAAATCAATTACCATCATGATCCCACCCCAAAATCTTCAATGAAGCTTAATTGAGCTTCAATTGAGCCTAAGCAAACCGATTTACGCAAAAGCCCCAATTTTTATGAACTAATTAACCCTTAATTAGCAATTAACCCTTAATCACCCTTCGAATGAATTAATTACCAACATACTCCCGCTTCAAATTAGTCAATGAAACTTAATTGAGCCCTAATTGACCCTTACTAGACCTAATTAAAGAAAAGCCCAAAATTTAAACTTCTAATTATGGTTTAATTAGAAGTGTTAAAAAGTTAATCATGGTTTTAAATTAACCTACAACACAACATTTAACCTACAACAAAAAAAATTTCAACAACTCAACCAAAAAAACACAAAACATAAAAAACCCTAAATTTACCTCCACAAAATTTACCTCCGCAGTGGCAGCACAGGTCGGACGGTCCACAGCAGGCGCCCCCTGCCCCCTAAACAGCACAGTACAGCAGGTGGATGGTGGAAGCTCTGTCTGGCACTCTGGCTGGCTCTGGCCCGGGCAGGGGCTGGCAGGTGGATGGTGGAAGCAACAGCAGCAGGCCTCGCAGCAGCCAGCAGGAGGGCGCGCACGCGCGGCGGCACTGCCAGCAAGCAGCAGTAGCACCACAAGCAGCAGCAGCGACAGGCAGCAGCAGCGCAGGCAGTAGCAGCGCGTCCGGTTTCGGGAGGGTTTTGGCTGAGAACACCCGATGGGGGGGAGTACAACTTCACGTGGGCTTCGCCCGAAACCGGACGGTTTCGGGCGAAACCAGTATCCATTTCGCCCGAAACCGATACACTTATACCGTTTCAGGAATGCTACAGTGATCCCGTGTGTTTTCGTATCAGGTAAGGTCGAAACCGATACGTTTCGGCCGAAACGTATCGGTTTCGGCCGAAACTGCAAACAATGGTGGGACTCCACTTTACAAAGATGCTTAGCCCACTCACACACTCTCACAAACAAGGGAAACGATCCTCTCCTCCACTCTTGCTTCCCTTTGAAATTTCTTCTATTTCTTTCGCCCCACAAAACCCATAAAGTAGTGTGAAGGATAAGCCACTAGATGATTCTTTCTCCTTTTAGGACCCACCTCTTGTGCCATTTAAGGAACAGTTGCTGCACACTAGCGAAATGGCCGAAGGGGTGTTGAATCTTGATGCTAATCCTAGTGAATACCTCCTTAGAAAAAAGGGTTTTTTACATAAATACCCCTCTAAATATCGGTTATGCCAAATATACCCCTCATTTGAACATATTATCAAAAATATCCTCTATTTAATCTTAAATGTTGCAACTATGCCCCTGTAGTTTACTGACGTCGACGGGAGGCGAATATTCCGTGGAATATCCTATCTATCGTCATTAATTGCAGTGAAATGAGGGATATATTTGGCATAACCGATATTTAGAGGGATATTTATGTAAAAAACCCAAATAATTTTACTGCTTAACTCATGTTTAACTCAAGTTAAATCATCGAAGGTTACGGTAGGGGCATAGTTGCAACATTTAAGATTAAATAGAGGATATTTTTGATAATATGTTCAAATGAGGGGTATATTTGGCATAACTGATATTTAGAGGGGTATTTATGTAAAAAACCCTAGAAAAAAAGTAACCCCTAAAGAAGTGAATGAGGTCCTCCTCGACCACTCCACACAACCAGCACAACGTGACTATGTGCTAAAAGAATGGTGCAATCCTATCACACGTGGGCAGCTGACTATGTGAAATTGTGTCCTCCATATCAACAGTTTCACCTTCAGCGGGCTCTTAGGGTCCCAAACTTGCGGAGCAAAGTAGTAACACACACCCCCATCTGAAATAAGTGAGTAAGCCGACGGACTGAGAATCATTCCTCCTCCTCCCATCTCTACACCCACATGTCAGCACTATTGTCCACCAGTCGAAGTGAAGGAGCAAAAATAACAGGCTCTCTAGTTGATCCATCTCCTCTTGCACTAGATTCCACCTGAAGGTAGGTGACCATGTGCCATCAAATAGCTAGCTATAAAAGGATTGTGCCACAAAGACAAGGGTGCAGTCGTAATAGCAAAAACCCTTGGGTAAGCCTCTTCAAGTGTGAAATTCTCACACCACATGTCCTTCCAGAATAGGCTCCTCCGCCCATTACCCAACCCAACACGAGCAGATGATGCCTCTCCAAATCGTCAAGACATTGTACAAAGAAGGCAATGTCAAATCCCACTCTCTAGATCTGTTATAATATCTCTACCTGATAATATGTAGCCATAGCCCACTATCTCCCACTCCAATCCTCCACAACCATCTACAAAGAAGTGCCAAGTTGAAGTCTTCGATGTTCTTGAACTCCACTCCACCTGCTTCTTTGCTTATGCATATTCTATCTCAAGAAATGTCATGCCAACCCCTCCCACTATCTCCGCTATCGTGCCAGAAAAATCTAGTTTTAATGGACTCCAATTTCTTGGCCACAGCTTTGGGGATCCTAAAAATAGAGAGATAGTAGATATAAAGGCAATGTCTATCACCAATTTACATAAGACCTTTCTCAACCCGTAGGAGAGGAGTCTCACCTTCCAACCTGCAAGTCTGGACTCGTACCTCTGCACTATCACCTGCCAATCCCTACAGTGGAAAGCTCTAGGGGACAAAGGAAGGCCTAAGTAGGAGAAAGGAAAGCCTCCTATCTGACAACCCAATATAAGTGATGTTCTCCCAAGTAACCTCCCCGCCATGTTGACCCCAATTATAGTACTTTTGCTATAGTTCACCTTCAAGCCACTAACCTCCTATAATATCTCTACCATCAACCTGACAACAAAGAACTGTCTCTCCTCGTCTGCTAGGAGCAGAATGATGGCATCAAGACACTATAGGTGGCTAATGCTCAACCTATGATGTCCAGCCCAGAAGCATCTCATGATATCTGCCCTCTCAACCCTCATCCATATCTTGCTCAACATCTGTGCAACAACGAATAAGAGAGGTGACAACAGGTCTATCTAGTAGAGTTCTCTGCCACTAAGAAAAGATGGAGTGGGCTACATATTCACAAGGACTGAAAAAGAGGTTGAAGAGATATACGTCAGATCCACCCAATCCATCTCTCGTCAAAACCTATCTTAGCTAAAATTTGTAGGAGGCATTGTTAATTAACACTATCATATGTCTTCTCAAAGTCAAACTTCAGCATCACCCCCCTCTTCCTCTGGGTCTTCATAGCATGTAGGCACTCGTGCCATTAGGAAGCTCTCCTTGATATGTCTTCCCCTGATAAAAGTAGCTTCCTAGATATGCCTTCCCCTAATAAAAGCCCCTTGATGTCTACTGACCACTCTGCTAATCACCCTATACAGTCTTCTTGCCAGCAGCACAGTGACGATTTTATAGGTACTATTCAGCAAACTAATGGGTCTAAAGTCCCCGAAATCCTGAGCACCCTATTTCTTAGGGATGAGGACCAAGAGAGTTTTGTCGATGCCCTCAAGTAGACCCTACCCTCCTAGAACACCCCTAATGCTTGGATGAGGTCCTCCTTGACAATATCCCAACACTTCTGAAAGAAAATCATAGGGAAGCTATCTGGACTTAGAGCTTTGTCATTTGTAAGGGAGAAAATAGTATGTCTGATTTCTTGAAGAAAGAGTTGAAGAGGGCCTCACACTCAGCCACAGAGAGGTGGGGACGTAAATCATCTACAATGCCAAGTCGGTCCATCTGCTCTTCGGTAAAAAGCTTGGAGTAACACTCTTTGGCCCACATCGTGATGTCCTCCTCCCTCTAGATAATCTGCTCACCAACCTTCATGGAAGCTACGTGGTTGATTCTCTCTCTCCCTGAAGCAAACCTCTGAAAGTACTTAGTGTTCCTATCACCTTCTTTGATCCACTTCTCTCTCAATCTCTATGTAACGCCCCGAGTTTTCGGGCACTTTTCGGATCTGGATCCGTGAGTTTCGGATCAATTTTGGGAGTCCCGGAACGTCTTTTGCGATTTTCACGTGTTTTCCCTGACAGGACCTACGGAACCTTGTATCGGGTAAGCCGTTGCGTTCTCCTATTCCGGAACTGTACCAGTGCGACCGGCGTGTTCCGAGGATCGAGGAAATATATTTTTCTATTTTTCGTATTTTCTGAAACATCGGGATTTTCTATATAAACCCCATTTCTTTGTCTTCTTCTTCTTCTTTTCTTCTTCTCCTTCCCTCCCGTGAGAGCCCCCCCCCCCTTCTTCCTCCGACGTGACCGCGGCGGCACTCCCCTCCTGCTGCATACGGCGGTGAGGCGACGGCGGCGGCGAGGTGATCGCGGCGGCGTGCGGTTCGTGGGAGTTCGTGGGAGTTCAAGGATTCTAAAAACGTTCTTCGTGGATTGGCGGCGATCCGTCGCGTCTCGAGCGACCCCGAGGTAGGGTGACGGATCCTTAGCTCGGCATTTACCTTCCCCGTGATTTCTAGGCCGAGGCGAGGCCGAGAGAGGGTTATTTTGAGTCGGGAAGGGAAAACCATGAATTGGGGTTTGAGTGCCCGATCTAGCGTTTTAATCCATGATTTCGTGGTTTGTTGGCATCAAACGATGCATTGGGGGCTTAGGGAACAAGTTTCCCTTTTGTTTCCCCTTCACCCGCAGGTGAATGGGACGTGGAACGGCGTTTTTGGACCATTCCCGCCGTTCTCGGTTTTCCGGAATGTATGCGATCGTAACAGGAACCGTTTTTATCATGGGCGGCCCCCAGGTGGGCCGTTTCCAGCTTTGAAGTGTCGGTTGGGTATGCGGCCTTGCGATAGACCGCCCAGACCCAGTGGCGGCCAAGGGGCCGACCGTTTTTCTCGTGGGGCCAGCGTGACCCCCGAGACGTTTCCGACCGTTGTGTCTTGACCGTTGCATAGTTGGGGAGTGGCGGTCATGAGATGACCGTCTCACCCCGTGGTGCGGTCCCAAGTGTGACCGTTTTATATCCCAACGGTCACAGGACGACCGTTTCACCTTTTTCTCAGTTCCAGGGAGTTGCGGTCCCAAAGGGACCGCTTAGCTTCCTGGTGCAGCCCAGTGTGGACCGCTTATGCCGGAGCGGCCAGCAGGGGACCGTGTACCCCTCTGAGCGGCGGTCTGGCAGTAGACCGTTTATCCCCTTTGTGCGGCCCAGAGAGAACAGCTTGTGATTTGGGGCGGTCTGGCATATGACCGTTTTTACGAGGGAAAGTCCAGTGTGGACCGCCGCCTGTGTTTTGTCCAACCGGAGTTCCTTTCTTGCCGATCCTAACCCCGGGGGAGTGGACCTCGATCCCCGTGCTGACCGACGGTCCGACTGATGTTGGGCATCATGTGGGGGCCTTACGTGGGTGTCGTGGGAACCCCAGGGAGTGATGTGGATCTGGCTGATGTCACTGTGGGTCAGTATCGGTACGAGGAGCGACCCTTGTACTTTGTTCGGTTTAGACGTTGTTTTCTGTTGACTAGAGAGTCTACTCTTTCAGCGACCCTCCACTAGTCGTAGCCTTCCGACACATGAGTGGTCTCACCAGGGAGTGGTGGCGAGGCTACCCCCGAGAGACGATTTTTAGACTGGTTACCCTAGGGCCCCACGTCTTGACGCCAGAGTCCGACTGAAGGGAAAACCAGTCACAGCGCCAGACCTACGACGCATGGGCTGTGTGTGCACACGTGGTTAGGGGCAGTTGGACCCGCGCTGACGAGCGCGACCCCAGCTAGTTCTTGTTTGTGGTTACTTGTACGGGTCCCCGTTCCGCCATGGTGCAATGAGGGGGACACCTGAGGCGCGGCCTAAGACGCCAGTGGGCGCATCCGGCCTTGCTTCTAGTGGGTGGTACTCCTGTCTTATCAGGTAGTGACTCTTGGTGTTTTGTCGAGTTATCTCGGTTTTCGTGCCGTGTGGTCGGTACTCGACGTAGTTGAGCTTTTCCGTTTATTTATTCCGTGGCTCTCCGCTCTACGTCTTGTTAGTTCTAGTTAGCTGCCTCCTACGCAGTTTCTCGTTTTGCGAGGTGGGGGTCCGGGTGACCCCTACTGAGCCTTTCGTTCTGAGGCTCATTCCCCGTGTTTTTCCGTGGTTCAGGTGAGGCGAGACTTCAGGGGAGCGCTTCTGAGGCTCCACGTGGTTCCAGTGCTCAGGGTTAGTTGCCAGTTGCCAGTTGCCAGAGCCGGGCTATGCCCCGTGTAGTTGCACCTTTCTTCCTGGACTGCACTAGTTGTGGACTACTGTTATATTTTAGACTGCTGTTATTTTGTGGACCATGTAATTTGCTTAATGTCATTTATTATGATTCCTACTTATTCATTAATTGTGTAGTTCTGCAATTATTTTAAATTCTTCTATATCTCCACACCATCCTTTCAACCCTTCCGAGTCTTCGGACTCGTGGGTGGCAGTTCGAGATTCGTGTTATCGGGCCTTCCCGGTGTTCGGATCTCGGGTCGTTACAGTTGGTATCAGAGCACGGTCGTGGATATGTATAAGAATCATAAATAATTGCAGTGGCCCACTAGTCCACAATGATAATGTACAGTCGGCACTGACTTAGGGCATCGTGTGTTTTATTGATTTCGCTGTTTTCTGTGTCTTCTGTCTTTTGCAACAGGTGAGCATAGCGTCGTGATGGGAATCAACACCGGACACTGACATTTTTAATTTACATTTGTGTCCTTTTATTTATTTTTTATATCCTTGGGGAAAACATATGTGCAATTGTAAGGCTTTATAAGCCAAATTGTGAGTCTTTAAGTTTTAGTGGGTTTTTGTGCAAAAGTCTGACAGGTCCGGCAAGGGGCCCCCACCTTCTTCCCCATTGGTCCACCTAAGTCCTAGGGCCCATGCGAAACTGGTCAAATGTCCAAGGTGGATTTCTAGAAGGTTGGACCATTCAAGGGGACAAATGGTGAAAAAAGCCCAAGATTCTTTCCCCCCCTTAGGTAGGACTTTTATTTTTGTAGTATTTTGTATTAACCACATGGGAGAATTAACAAAATCTCTCCCCAAGAGTCAAAGGGGCGCACTCCCCTCTCTCTCCTCCCCCCATGGCATTTGCCAACCCCCCTCCCCCTTCCTTCCCTCTATATAAACTCATGTATAGTGTCTTGTAAGAAGTTGATGAATTGTTGAAAGGAAATATCATAATTTGTCCACTATTGCCCCTCCTCTCTCCCCCTCTAGAGCTGTGAGAGCTCTCCCTTCAGATGTGTGACGCATCTCCACCACCACCTCTCTGAGTGTGACGCTCAGCTCCGCCGCCGCCGCTGCCGTTCGTGCCGTCATCGCACCGCCACTACCTTGCTGCCGGAGTTCTGTCCAAATCAGGACATGGCCCCCGTGTCCGAATTTTAGATCCCAACCCCGAGATCTTCTGGAGCCCAAATTTTGAGGGTAGGTTTCCCACGCAAATACCCTCTCCCAAAAAAAGTTTCTCATTTTCTAGCCTTCTTTTTCTATTTTTCCAATTTCGTGTTCTTCAGCCTTCCAGATCTGTCTGTGTTCTGTCTTCTGTCACAGCAAGCTAGTTCATCCATTGTTCGACCCCCTTTCTCTTTTCTGATTCAGTCCAAATTTGGACTGGGTGTTCTGCCCATCCAAACACGTATCCACAAATTTTTGCTCGAATTTAGAAGTTCTTTTCCTCCACCAAAAATTAAAACTCAGTCAAGTTTCTGTTCTGTCCTGTGCAGTCCAGATGCGACCCACCAGTGTCATAAAATCAGTTTCCCCAACCAAACCTCCTCTAGAAATTTCACAAAAAATATCCTCGTCTTCCTTACTCATCCCTCTACAACTTTCATGAAGAGGTCAACTTCCAGATCTGAGTTTTAAACCACGGTCAACGTCTGTTCTCAGGAAAATCCATTCTGTCCTGAGTTTTCTGAGTCTGTCAGTCAGTCTGTTCATAAATCCACCACGAAAAATCCAGAGCCTTCAAAATTCCTGCCATAGTCCTTGGTCGAAGTATTTCGAATCAGCTTTCCAACGGCGCCAGTCTCGCGTCGATCTGACGTCAGAATTGATCGCAGCAGCAGATCTCGCCGGGTCGCGCGCTGTAAAACAGAAGCTTCAGATCCGTGGACAGCACATCCTCGGGCCTCCGGCTCGGGCCGCCCCGCCTCCTCCCGGCGCTCTAGGTCTACCACCTTCCAGGGATCGCTCCTCCAGGTGCTCCATTCACAACGGGACCCACCCCGCCAGACTCGGAGGGCTGAGCAGCACGTAGGCCCCACAACCCGCAGCAAGTGTCTTCCGACGGCACCGACGAGCGGATCCAAGTGCTGCCCGCCAACCCAAGATCGATCTTCCCGGGCCCACTTGTAGCCCGTTACCTCCCTATGTGGAGTGGGCATCAAAATTCACTGCTGTAATTTAAATATTTACTGTACAGGGAGTTACTAACTTGGCCGGGATCGTCTTCCCCACGCCCGGAGCGTGGAGGTAAATTCGCTCCCTCTCTCTTTCGCATTTGCTTTACTCGTATCTATTTGTATATGCCGCTGCGAGTGTTAGGATTCTTAGCCCGATATCTTGTATCACCGCTGCGAGAGAGCGAGAGTGAGTGACCCGTCCCATGACTCGATCCGAGTACACGCGAAAAGCCGATAGCCGAGACTCAGCCAATTTCTCAACCGCACACGGTCCCACGCATCCCTCGCTAGGGACACCCGCGAGCTAGAGTCCCAGGTCGCGTGTCCGTCCCGCATCAATTTGGTATCAGAGCGAGTTTGAGTCTAGGGGAGTCCTTGCTTAAAAACACACAAAAAAGAGTCATTTAAGTCTAAGAGAGTCTAAGTCGGTCCTACTTTGCATTTACATACCATTGTTCGGTATATCAAAAGATGTCGCCCGACCGTTAGGTTACGCCTATCGGAGAGGTGATTCACCCGCGTGAGAGGATCTTCGGATCCCCGGACTCCGCCATGTACCGAATCTAGGTCGTGTCTAAGTGTGTAGTCGAGTCTCATGCCAACTTTGCATTAGTGTTTAGGGTCGTGTCTAGTGTCTTGTCGCCACGTGTCGGCATGTCCACCCAATAGCTTCCCCGTGTCCCATGGATCCCAAAGGGCCCACATCATATGAATAGTGGCGACACACCCGAGGATGGGGAATCCAACCCCACCACATCTGTAGGCCCGAAGCCTCGGACTTTTATGGATCCAAGGTCCCGAGCGACTACCTCCAATGGGAAGCCGCTATGGACAACTATTTTGCATGTTATACTATGTCCGAGACCAGGCAATTCTCTTTTGCCAAGGAGAGGCTACTTCACGGGGCCGCCAACAAGTGGGATTACATTGAACGCTTGAGAGAAGTTGGGAGACATTGGCCTATCGAGTCGTGGCATGAAATGAAGAAGGAGCTTAGGAAGGTTTACCTACCCGGCCCGGTCACCTCCAACCGACCCCGCCCAAACACCTCCAACCAAGTGGGTCCTAGTCGGAGGCAAAGAGCCCCACACATAGATGATCCTAGACCCAAGCCTAGGCTGGTTGATTACGGGCGAGTCCACCCGATACCCCTACTCCAACCCGCACCGTTGCCGAACTTGTGCAAATGATTTCGGATCGGGTGGATAGGAGATGTGTCTATATTGAGTCGCTGGTCTCGCCTTGCCCACCTCCGAGACCGAAGGTAGCCATACCCGCGCCTAGGGAGGCCATAGTCGGTAGCCCCAACCCGGACCCACCTACGGAGTCCCAAGGACCTCTTCCCCTCCGGGAGGACATGCCTTCCTCACCTATGAGAGCTCCTTTGCCGCCACCCTCCCATCTTCCTTTGGAGCCACAACAGCCCGAGCCACCCGTGTTTCTAACGGGTACACTTTTCATCGCCGAGCCTCTTCTTAGCTGGCTCAAGGATGGCTTGGCCCCACCTCCCTACCCATCCATGGACCCCACCTTACCTTTAGTGCCCGTCAACTCCTTCCACACGACATTCCGGTCTAGTCACCATGTTGATACATTGGGTGACCTTATTATGGGTTTAGATTGGCAATGGAAGTTGACGCGCTTATTGGCCCGAGACTTCGACCAACCCACAAGTCTTAGCTTCACCCATCCGGCCTTAGGGTCCATTACCTCCGTGTGCACCGTGGGTTGTGTCACCACGGAGATTCTTCTATTCCTCCCCATGCCGGCCGAGCCCGACTGCATACCCTTTTGCCCGAGGGAGGAACCATACCTTCTCTATGAGACCACCGTCCCATTTACCATAAGGAATGAAGGTGATCATTTACACCTTCACGAATTTCATACTTGGGACCATGTCATGGGGGAACCCATATCGAGGGGTCATACTTTCTTTGATCCCTTCCCTAGTGACCCACCATATCCACTCCCCTTCTTCGAGAGAGTCCACCACCACACCCCTTCCCCATGGGCTAGTCCACCAACACCCAACCCGAGGACCGTTCCATAGTCATCATATAGGGGTGTCAAAGAAGGTGAATTCGGTTCTCCACCTATGAAGTCCACTAGGGAGCATGTGCATGCATGGTGCCTCTTAGGATGTTTAGGAGTTCCCCATGCCACCAACCTCCGGTTACATAACATGCATGCATGGCACACATTCGGGTGTCCTGGTCCACCCTTGCATGTGTATGGGTCGGACTAACAATAGGTTTGTCTAGGGTCTCGTGTGTCTGTACATGCATGTGTCGAGTCGAGTAGGTCTTTTGTACGCTCGCGTTGTTAGTCCCTTTCGAGTGCGATACTTGTCGGACTTTGGGATCGGCTCTACCCCTACATATCGGATCTAGTCACATAAAGGGACCTAACGGTGATTCCTAGTGAGTCTTCGAGCCGCCTCCTTCCTTTGAGAGTGACCTCACCCCGGAGTGTCCACCTCTAACGTCATTCCCCAGTAGCGTGAGCATATCGAATCTATACGGGGTGAGCAGGTGTCAATTACTTGGAGTGGAGCGTACTCCGCGCTTCCAGGTTCGGTGACGGATCCGTTAGAGCTACTCGAGCAGCCGCACCCCTTACTCGACGGGGTCGAGTTCTTCCCACCCGGGAGAATTGATGGGAATCAACACTGGGCACTGACATTTTTAATTTGTATTTGTGTCCTTTTATTTATTTTTTATATCCTTGGGAAAACATATGTGCAATTGTAAGACTTTATAAGTCAAATTGTGAGTCTTTAGGTTTTAGTGGGTTTTTATGCAAAAGTCTGGTAGGTCCGGCAAGGGGCCCCCACCTTCTTCCCCATTGGTCCACCTAAGTCCTAGGGCCCATGTGAGGCTGGTCAAATGTCCAAGGTGGATTTCTAGAAGGTTGGACCATTCAAGGGGACAAATGGTGAAAAAAGTCCAAGATTCTTTCCCCCCCCCTTAGGTAGGACTTTTATTTTTGTAGTATTTTGTATTAACCACATGAGAGAATTAAAAAAATCTCTCCACAAGAGTCAAAGGGGCGCACTCCCCTCTCTCTCCTCCCCCCATGGCATTTGCCAACCCCCCTCCCCCTTCCTTCCCTCTATATAAACTCATATATAGTGTCTTGTAAGAAGTTGATGAATTATTGAAAGGAAATATCATAATTTGTCCACCATTGCCCCTCCTCTCTCCCCCTCTAGAGCTATGAGAGCTCTCCTTTCAGATGTGTGACGCATCCCCACCACCACCTCTCTGAGTGCGACGCTCAGCTCCGCCGCCGCCGCCGTTCGTGCCGCCATCGCACCGCCACCGCCTTGCTGCCGGAGTTCTATCCAAATCATGACAGAGCCCCTGTGTTCGAATTTTAGATCCCAACCCCGAGATCTTCTGGAGCCCAAATTTTGAGGGTAGGTTTCCCACGCAAATACCCTCTCCCAAAAAAAGTTTCCCATTTTCTAGCCTTCTTTTTCTATTTTTCCAATTTTGTGTTCTTCAGCCTTCCAGATCTGTCTGTGTTCTGTCTTCTGTCACAGCAAGCTAGTTCATCCATTGTTCGACCCCCTTTCCCTTTTCTGATTGAGTCCAAATTTGGACTGGGTGTTCTGCCCATCCAAACACGTATCGACAATTTTTTGCTCGAATTTAGAAGTTCTTTTCCTCCACCAAAAAATTAAAACTCAGTCAAGTTTCTGTTCTGTCCTGTGCAGTCCAGATCCGACCCACCAGTGTCATAAAATCTGTTTCCCCAACCAAACCTCCTCTAGAAATTCCACAAAAAATATCCTCGTCTTCCTTACTCATCCCTCTACAACTTTCAAGAAGAGGTCAACTTCCAGATCTGAATTTTAAGCCACGGTCAACGTCTGTTCTCAGGAAAATCCATTCCTGTCCTGAGTTTTCTGAGTTTCTCAGTCAGTCTGTTCATAAATCCACCACGAAAAATTCAGAGCCTTCAAAATTCCTGCCATAGTCCTTGGTCGAAGTATTTCGAATCAGCTTTCCAACGGCGCCAGTCTCGCGTCGATCCAACGTCGGGATTGATCGCAGCAACAGATCTCGCCGGGTCGCGCGCTGTAAAACAGAAGCTTCAGATCCGTGGACAGCACATCCTCGGGCCTCCGGCTCGGGCCGCCCGGCCTCCTCCAGACGTTCCAGGTCGACCACCTTCCAGGGATCGCTCCTCCAGGTGCCCCATTCACAACAGGACCCACCCCGCCAGACTCGGAGGGCTGAGCAGCACGTGGGCCCCACAACCCGCAGCAAGCGTCTTCTGGACGGCACCGACGAGCGGATCCAAGTGCTGCCCGTCAACCCAAGATCGGTCCGCCCGGGCCCACTTGTAGCCCGTTACCTCCCTGCGTGGAGTGGGCATCAAAATTCACTGCTGTAATTTAAATATTTACTGTACCGGGAGTTACTGACTTGGCCGCGATCGTCTTCCCCACGCCCGGAGCGTGGAGGTAAATTCGCTCCCTCTCTCTTTCGCATTTGTTTTACTCGTATCTATTTGTATATGTCGCTGCGAGTGTTAGGATTCTTAGCCCGATATCTTGTATCACCGCTGCGAGAGAGCGAGAGAGCAATCGAGTACACGCGGAAAGCCGATACCCGAGACTCACAGCCGGTTTCTCAACCGCGCACGGTCCCACGCATCCCTCGCTAGGGACACCCGCGAGCTAGAGTCCCAAGTCGCGTGTCCGTCCCGCATCACGCCGAGGCGGAGGCCACGCTCTCAACAGGGACAGTCGACAGAGGAGCAGGAGGAGCATAGCAAAGTGCCACCAACTACCACTGAGGCAGGGGATGCAGCGAGAGTTCCGAGGGCAGAGGATTTCTTTCGGAGCATGTTTCAGTTCATGTCTCAGCAGTTCGGCGGAGATGCTGGTGAGGGCTCCTTGTCTAGGGGTGGGCCTAGCCGCGCAGTGAGGGACTTTTTGCAGTTCCATCCTCCCTACTATGGCGGCCAGCCAGACCCAGATGTGGCCCGAGTTTGGCTTGATGAGATGGAGAGAGTGTTCAGTTCCATGAACTGTGCCGAGGAGGACAATGTGATGTTGGCTTGCAACCAGTTGCAGGGTTCGGCTCGGGCGTGGTGGTCTTCAGAGTGGAAGACATCCTTTCAGTCTCGTTCACTGCAGCTGATTGTGTGGCAGGACTTTATGAGGGTCTTCGAGCGTACTTATTGCCCATCTTATGTTGGTACGCAGAAGATGCGTCAGTTTCTGGAGCTTGTTCAGGGTGATATGTCAGTGTTGCAGTACAGGGCTCGATTTGTTGAGTTGGGCCGTTATGCTCCCCATATCATGTAGAATGAGGGGCTGAAGGCCGAGCAGTTCGTCCAGGGTTTGAGGCAGGATCTGAAGCACCTTTTGATGGCGAACGTTGCTACTGATCTGGAGACGGCTTCCCATGTGGCGGCATCATTGGAGCTGGATATGCAGAAGATCCGAGGACAGGTTGGCCAGGGGCAGTCCCTGTCAGGCCGCAGCCAGCAGGCGGCTACCCAACAGCAAAGTACCTTTCAGCACGCTACGGGTAGTTCGGGAGCATCGGTGCCGACGGCGCCAGCGACAAGATCTACGTCTTTTGACTCGAAGGTCAAGAAGTTCTTCAAGAAAGGTTTCTATAAGAAGCGTAAGGAGGGCAGAGATCAGAGGCAGGCGTCTGCGGGTAGTGTTCAACAGCCGATTCCTTATCAGCGTCAGGGATCAGTTGGTGGTTCGCAGGGGTCGTGTCCCCGGCGCGGCGGTTCTCATCAGCTTAGGCAGTGCACGGCGCCAGTGATTTGTTTCAGATGTGACCAAGCGGGGCATATGGCGCGTGACTGTCCTTCGAGGCCGCAGCAGCAACAGTACCCTCAGCAGCAGCAACCACAGCAGCAGCGTCAGCAGCAAGGGCAGTATCTGCCACTACCCCGGTCAGCGAGTGTGGGCAGTCAGAGGTCTCGAGGCAAGATTACACACATGACCAGGGCAGAGGCAGAGGCGTCGCAGCTTGTGGAAGGTACTGTTATGATTTTGGGTTGCGCAGCTCGAGTTTTGTTTGATTCTGGCACGTCGCATTCGTTTATTTCGGAGGATTTCGCGCTGAGTATTGAGGAGCCGGTGACCCAGATGCCTTGTGATTTGGCGGTAGAGTTGCCCACTGGTGATTTTATGATCACCCCGTATTGCTTTGAGAAGGTACCTGTGTGGGTGGAAGGGCGGAGCTTGTCGGCCAAGCTTTATGCGTTACCGCTTCAGGATTTCGATGTGATTTTGGGCATGGATTGACTCGAGACCCATCATACCTTAGTGGATTGCGGTTCGAAGAAGGTTTATTTCCGACAACTTCGGGGACCCACCTTCTATTTCCAAGGTATTAGGTCTTCCTCTTCCCGCTTTCTTATTTCGGCTATTAGGGCTCGTCGTTTGCTTGATGCGGGTTGTCAGGGTTTTCTCGCTTCTGTGGTCGTGGTGGACCAGTCAGAGCCGGATGTGGAGGACATTCCGGTGGTGTGCGAGTTTCCCGATATTTTTCCTGAGGATTTACCTGGATTACCTCCCCAGCGGGAGATTGATTTTGTGATCAAGATTGTGCCTAATACGGGGCCTCTGTCTAAGGCTCCTTACCGCATGACTCCCGCTGAGTTGAGGGAGTTAAGGGCGCAGTTGCAGGAGTTGCTCGCCAAGGGGTACACTCGTCCTATCTTTTCCCCTTGAGGCGCGCCAGTGTTGTTTGTGAAGAAGAAGGACGGTAGTCTGAGGTTGTGTATTGACTACCGGCAGTTGAACGAGGTAACCATTAAGAACAAGTATCTGTTGCCACGGATTGATGACTTGTTCGACCAGCTTCAGTCCGCGTGAGTGTTCTCGCGGATCGATTTGTGGTCCGATTATTATCAGCTGCGGATTCGTGAGTCTGATGTGGAGAGGACTGCGTTTAGCACGAGGTATGGGCATTATGAGTTTCTGGTGATGCCGTTTGGGCTCACCAATGCCCCCGCGGCGTTCATGGATTTGATACATAGGGTGTTTCGTCCCTACTTGGATCAGTTCGTGGTCGTGTTTGTGGACGATATCCTTGTTTATTCGCAGTCTGCAGAAGAGCACGTGTATCATTTGAGAGTTGTGTTGCATACTTTGTGAGATCACCAGTTATATGCGAAGCTCAGCAAGTGCGAGTTCTGACTTCGAGAGGTGCACTTTTGGGGGCACGTGATTTCTAGTGATGGTATTTCCGTGGATCCAGCCAAGGTCGAGGCAGTGATGCAGTGGCTGAGGCCGGAGTATGTGATGGAGATTCGGAGTTTCTTGGAGCTTGCAGGCTATTATAGGAGATTCATCCAGGATTTTGCTCGTGTTGCAGCCCCAATGACTAGACTTACGAGGAAGGATGTGCCGTTTGTCTGGACTGATGAGTGTGAGCAGAGCTTTATGGAGCTTAGAAGGTTGCTCACCTCAGCACTAGTATTGGTGTTGCCTTCTAGATCAGGAGGTTTTGTGGTGTGTACAGATACTTCCCGGGTCGGTTTGGGTGCTGTGCTGATGCAGCACGGTAGAGTTGTGGCGTATGCATCGCGACAGTTGAAGCCACACGAGGAGAACTACCCCACCCATGACCTCGAGTTGGCTGTTGTGATCTTTGCATTGAAGATTTGGAGGCATTATCTGTACGGTGAGAAGTTCGAGGTGTTCACTGACCATCAGAGTTTGAGGTATGTGTTCACTCAGAGGGACCTTAACCTCAGACAGAGGAGATGGATGGAGTATATGAAGGATTATGACTTCACCATGTCTTATCAGCCGGGCAGGATGAACGTCGTTGCTGATGCCTTGAGTAGCAAGGTTGTGGTCAGTGCGATGATGTTAAGTGGAGGCTCTGGGAACAAGTGCCAGCCGTGACATTTAGGCTTAAAGTTCCCCAAGAGCCAGGGTCGGCTGTTCTTGCGAGCTTGACTGTCACACCAGCCATCCGTCGTCAGGTGACAGAGGCTCAGCATGCAGACCCTGAGTTGCCCCAGATTTTGGCTATGGCCGATGTAGAGTTCGGCGAGGACGGAGCGGTGAGATTTCGAGGTAGGCTGTACGTTCCGCCCGAGGAGCAGGTGAGGCGTGCGGTGTTGTTGGAGGCTCATGGGAGTAGGTACACCGTACACCCGGGTGCGACGAAGATGTATCGGAACTTGAGAAGGCAGTTCTGGTGGTCTGGCATGAAGCAAGATGTTGCTGAGTTTGTGGCCAGGTGCCTGACCTGTCAGCAGGTGAAGACAGAACATCAGCGACCGGGTGGTACGCTCCAGCCCTTGGAGGTTCCCACGTGGAAATGGGACCACGTGGCCACTGATTTTGTGGTGGGATTGCCGAGGACTCCGAGTGGGCAGGATAGTATTTGGTTGCTGGTGGATAGGCTGACGAAGACGGCTCGGTTATTACCAATCAGAATCAGCTGGAGTGTGCCCAAGTTGGCACGTCTTTATGTGGAGCGGATCGTACCTTTGCATGGAGTTCCTGCTTCCATTGTGTCAGATCGAGATCCGGGTTTCACTTCTGGATTCTGGAGGAGTTTCCAGAGAGCTCTAGGCACCGAGTTAGCTTTTAGCTCGGCATACCATCCTCAGTTCGGACGGTCAGTCAGAGAGGACCATCCAGACGTTAGAGGACATGCTGAGGTCATGTTGCCTGGAGTGGCAAGGGAGTTGGATTCACCATCTACCATTGGTGGAGTTTGCCTACAACAACAGCTATCATTCGAGCATTGGGATGGCTCCCTATGAGGCGTTGTACGGGCGACCATGTCGGACTCCAATCGATTGGTTTGAGGTTGGTGAGCGTGATATAACGGGACCAGAGCTGGTGCAGCAGTATGTGAATGTGGTGCATCTGGTCCGTCAGAACATGTTGGCGGCGCAGAGTCGGCAGAAGAGCTATGACGATCGGAGAAGGCAGCCCCTCAGTTTCACGGTCGGTGACCGAGTATTTTTTAGGGTTTCTCCCATGAAGGGGGTAATGCGTTTTGGGCGGCATGGGAAGTTGAGTCCCCGCTATGTTGGCCCTTTTCCCATTGTGGAACGCATCGGTGAGGTTGCTTATCGGTTGCAGCTACCTTCGGAGTTAGCTGCGGTGCATGATGTGTTTCATGTCTCCATGCTGAGGAAGTATATACCCGATGATTCTCATGTGTTGGAGGATTCCGTTTGGCCCGAGATGACTCCCGATCTGTCTCTACCGGAGTTCCCCATCCGTATTGAAGATCGGCGAGAGCAGCACCTACGGAACAAGGTTATTCCCCTAGTTAAGGTGGTGTGGCAGCGGCACTCTGGCGGTGAGACGTCTTCGGAGCGTGAGGACGAGATGCGTCAGCAGTTCCCTTATCTATTCAAGTAAGTCTCCTTTTCTTTCTCCCGTGCTTTATTTTGAATTTCAAGGATGAAATTTGTTTGAGGGGGGAGGGCTGTAATGCCCCGAGTTTTCGGGCACTTTTCGGATCAGGATCCGTGGGTTTCGGATCAGTTTTGGGAGTCTCGGAACGTGTTTTGCGATTTTCACTTGTTTTCCCTGACAGGACCTACGGAACCCTGTATCGGGTAAGCCGTTGCATTCTCCTATTCCGGGACTGTACCAGTGCGACCGGCGTGTTCCGAGGATCAAGGAAATGTATTTTTTCTATTTTTTCGTATTTTTTGAAAAATCAGGATTTTCTATATAAACCCCATTTCTTTTTCTTTTTCTTTTTCTTCTTCTTTTCTTCTTCTCCTTCCCTCCCGTGAGAGCCCCCCCCCCCCTTCTTCCTCTTCTTCCTCCGGCGTGACCGCGGCGGCACTCCCCTCCTGCTGCATACGGCGGTGAGGCGACGGCGGCGGCGAGGTGATCGCGGCGGCGTGCGGTTCGTGGGAGTTCGTGGGAGTTCAAGGATTCTAAAAGTGTTCTTCGTGGATTGGCGGCGATCCGTCGCGTCTCGAGCGACCCCGAGGTAGGGTGACAGATCCTTAGCTCGGCATTTACCTTCCCCATGATTTCTAGGCCGAGAGAGGGTTATTTTGAGCCGGGAAGGGAAAACCATGAATTGGGGTTTGAGTGCCCGATCTAGCGTTTTAATCCATGATTTCGTGGTTTGTTGGCATCAAACGATGCATTGGGGGCTTGGGAACAAGTTTCCCTTTTGTTTCCCCTTCACCCGCGGGTGAATGGGGCGTGGAACGACGTTTTTGGGCCATTCCCGCCGTTCTCGATTTTCCGAAATGTATGCGGTCGTAACAGGAACCGTTTTTATCATGGGCGGCCCCCAGGTGGGCCATTTCCAGCTTTGAAGTGTCGGTTGGGTATGCGGCCTTGCGATAGACCGCCCAGACCTAGCGGCGGCCAAGGGGCCGACCGTTTTTCTCGTGGGGCCAGCATGACCCCCGAGACATTTCCGACCGTTGTGTCTTGACCGTTGAACAGTTGGGGAGTGGCGGTCATGAGATGACCGTCTCACCCCGTGGTGCGGTCCCAAGTGTGACCGTTTTATATCCCAACAGTCACTGGACGACTGTTTCACCTTTTTCTCAGTTCCAGGGAGTCCTGGTACGGCCCAGTGTGGACCGCTTATGCCGGAGCGGCCAGCAGGGGACCGTGTACCCCTCTGAGCGGCGGTCTAGCAGTAGATCGTTTATCCCCTTTGTGCGGCCCAGAGAGAACCGCTTGTGATTTGGGGCGGTCTGGCATATGACCGTTTTTACGAGGGACAGTCCAGTGTGGACCGTCGCCTGTGTTTTGTCCAACCGGAGTTCCTTTCTTGCCGATCCTAACCCCGGGGGAGTGGACCTCGACCCCCGTGCTGATCGACGGTCCGACTGATGTTGGGCATCATGTGGGGGCCGTACGTGGGTGTCGTGGGAACCCCAGGGAGTGATGTGGATCCGGCTGATGTCAGTGTGGGTCAGTGTCGATACGAGGAGCGACCCTTGTACTTTGTCCGGTTTAGACGTTGTTTTCCGTTGACTAGAGAGTCTACTCTTCCAACGACCCTCCACTAGTCGTAGCCTTCCGACACGCGAGTGGTTCCACCAGGGAGTGGTGGCGAGGCTACCCCCGAGAGACGGTTTTTAGACTGGTTACCGTAGGGCCCCACGTCTTGACGCCAGAGTCCGGCTGAGGGGAAAACCAGTCAGAGGGCCAGACCTAGGACGCATGGTCTGTGTGTGCACACGTGGTTGGGGGCAGTTGGACCCGCGCTGACGAGCGCGACCCCAGCTAGTTCTTGTTTGTGGTTACTTGTATGGGTCCCCGTTCCGCCAAGGTGCGATGAGGGGGCACCTGAGGCGCGGTCTAAGACGCCAGTGGGCGCATCCGGCCTTGCTTCTAGTGGGTGGTACTCCTGTCTTATCAGGTAGTGACTCTTGGTGTTTTGTCGAGTTGTCTCGATTTTCGTGCCGTATGGTCGGTGCTTGACGTAGTTGAGCTTTTCCGTTTATTTATTCTGTGGCTCTCCGCTCTACGTCTTGTTAGTTCTAGTTAGCTGCCTCCTACGCAGTTTCTCGTTTTGCGAGGTGGGGGTCCGGGTGACCCCTACTGAGCCTTTCGTTCTGAGGCTCATTCCCCGTGTTTTTCCGTGGTTCAGGTGAGGCGAGACTTCAGGGGAGCGCTTCTGAGGCTCCACGTGGTTCCAGTGCTCAGGGTTAGTTGCCAGTTGCCAGTTGCCAGAGCCGGGCTATGCCCCGTGTAGTTGCACCTTTCTTCCTGGACTGCACTAGTTGTGGACTACTGTTATATTTTAGACTGCTGTTATTTTGTGGACCATGTAATTTGCTTAATGTCATTTATTATGATTCCTACTTATTCATTAATTGTGTAGTTCTGCAATTATTTTAAATTCTTGTATATCTCCACACCATCCTTTCAACCGTTCCGAGTCTTCGGGCTCGTGGGTGGCGGTTCGAGATTCGGGTTATCGGCCCTTCCCGATGTTCGGATCTCGGGTCGTTACACTCTACTTCCAATAAATGTCCTCTTTGGTGAAAATCTCTTCAAATTCTGCTCTTAGGGTATCCCTATACAATCTGTCAGAGTCATCCAACAATCCTACCTCCTAGACCGAGGGCCACACACCATGGCCGGCCCGAGCTCCGATGATATATGAGCAGTTCCTCCAAAAGGGCTCTCTTCACCTCTTTAGACTGGGGGCCATATACTTCAGAGAAAACCCAGAAGAAGCCATCCTTCACGCAACGAAAGGAGAGGGAGATAGCCCCCCGACCAACCTACCTATCCACCACCACTTCCTTCACCTCAAATAGGTTCCACATAATCATGATGCCTCCTACCCTCCCCTCTGTCGGGGAGGCCACTCCCTTCGAAAATCTACCGCTCCCAATCTCCTTCATGAACCCCTCCCCATCACCTTCACACAGTCTCTTGGAGAAACAAGATATCAATCTTGCATCTTCTAACAAACTACTTCACCGCTCTCCTCTTCTTCCCCCACCTAACTCCCTCGCATTCCAAGATAAAATCCTCATAAGGATAAGACTGTGCGCCCCTCTCCCTCCTCCTACTCCTCTGCCTCCTCCTCAATCTCCACACTCTCCCTTATAGCCCTCTTATGTGATTTCCCTAACTTCGCCTCCCTAGCCAAGGCGATATGTCACCTCTTCTGGACCCTGATGAAAAGCCCCCTAATGTCCTTATCCACCTCCTCAAAAGAGACTCATCTTGTCCACCAACTCTCTCAAGTGTGACTCTGTCATCTTCTCCACCACCCCCGTCAGCTCCCTCACCTCCTCCTTGGGCAACCTACTACTATCTTCTACCCGCTCCTGCTCCTGCTCTTCTTCACAATCACCCCCCTCCGACCCGGGTGTAATCGGGACAACTTCTTCTTCTTCTGCCAGTGAAGTCCACTCATGTTCCCAGTCCAGTGTGGCCTGCTTCCACTGACTCTACATGGAAGCACCAGCCATAGCAGCTAGCCGCCATCTCGTCTTCTGCCTTTGCCACAGCCACGGTCTTCATGTCGATGCCCTCCAGCAAAAAGCCTTCACCCCCACCCGACTCCAGCAAGCAACTGGGGTAGAAGGCCCGGCAGCAGCATGATGCCAAGGGATCGGCCTCCTGATGCTCACCGGCTACCATCGGCTCAGTCTGGGCAGCTATCCAATCACCATCGGACTCTACCTCATTCTGTTGTCGTGGAGTGCTGGAAGCCACCCAGGTCGCACGAGCTGGAGATGATGAGGGGACATCAGAGATCCCTGAGTAGGGCTTCGGAACAACCACTTCGCCATTCACTGCCAAGGCCTCCGCCATCTCAATCTGTCACCGACAATCACCCGTAGCCGAAGCCGGATCCACCTCATGCCCCCTGCTTGCACTGCAGCCCCTCAGTGGCGAATGGAGGCCCTATCGGGTGGGGGAGACGACTGTAATCGGTTCCAGGAAAACCAATACACATCGCAATGCCGGATTTGGGTAAGTCATTGACTCGGTAGACCTGACCCTACCCAAACTCTCCATCCACTAAGACTGGCCTCAGACCCGACCCGTTCACCCACTGCTATTGGGCCATGGCTGGCCCAGGGGGAAAAGTCAACTCACTTCCGAGTCCCACGCAGCCCATTGTTACAAATTTTGAATGAGGATCTGCTAGGACCCCTAGCCTACCTCCTTTCTCCTCGCGACGACCGTAGGGTTGCCCTAATCGAGTAACTAGGCGGCTACCCCTGTCCGCCGCCAGCGCCGCATGTTGTTGTTCCTGCACGGATACGAGCCGCATCGGGAAGGCATCACCGGCAAGCTGGATGGTGGCAGCTATTAGGATCTCCTGCGGTCTGCCCACCCAGACGACGGCCTCCAACAGCATAGAGTCTCCTCCGTCAGACAGGCCCACCGATTCTGGACCCAACTTCCCGAAGAGCTGAACTAGCATCGAGACAGCCTTCTCGTCGTAAAACACAAGAGGCACGCCGACAAAACGGACCCTAAACCATCTCACCCTGGGGTTGGGGAAGGTCCCCGAGTGAAGGGTCCACCGGCGAAGCCAAAACAGAGCTCCTTCCACAACCGCGTACCCCGCCTTAGCCTAGGCTTCCACCTCCTCCTTCGTCTGGCCCAGTGCCAAGAACCTCTTGTGATCGTCTTGAACCACCTCCCATCGATCCCCGGAGCTCGAGCCGCCATCGAGCACCGCCTTCACGCCCGTTGGAACTACACACCCCTCCACCAAGTCCACCCTCAGATATCTACACAGCGACAACAACCTCCCCTGCACCACCCCCCGCGACAGGGGAGCCGCCACCACACATGATCCTCCATGGTTCACTGCTGCCCTGCAACTGGGGACGTTCCTCATGGCATCCGCGAGCGACCAATTAAGGAGGGTCTTGCCCTCGTGGCTCGCCGCCGGGGCACCACAAGGACGTATCAGATGATCCTGACCTCCCATCTGAAACACGGCCTTCCCCCAAGAGAGAGGTCGTAGCCCGTACGTCCCCCAGTTGTTCTCTGACTGGTCGCATCCCGAAGGGGCTCCCAATACCGGCTGGGAGAAAGCTCCCGAGTTCCTCCCCGTGACATTCCCTTCCCCAAAGCTTCTCGCTCTAGGATCAAGCTAGAGAGAGATTATATCACTCTGACCTTTTTGAACTTTAGCCCGAACATGTAAGGCCCATAAAGTTTGCAGTTTAATGGGCCTAGGCAACAGTCTTTTGTTAAGTTTGTAGGGGCAAAATGGTCCAAGTCTCATGTAACTTCCCCTATAAAAGAGAGCCCACTTTCTCTTGTAGGGAACAAAGATGGAATGAAAGCAAACTTTTGGACCTTGTGTTTTCTCTAAGAGAGAGGAGTAAGCCCTAGGAGAGGGAGGGCGCAAGGGCCATATCCCGGGGGAGAGGCCCGCCACCGTCCACCATCAGGTCCATCACCAGCCACCACCATGACCACCCCCTATCTTCTTCCTCCTCCTCCTTCTCTACGCACCCAGCCTACTGTAATCCCCCCACCCCTCTTCTTCCCCCTTCCTCTCACCTTTACCCATCTCAACAACACCCCCCTTGCGCCATTTTCCCTTCCCCACCATTGTCTTCTTCTCCTGTCTTCTTCTGTCCGTTTTCACCTCCCCATTCTTCTTTCTCTTCCTCCACACATTGCGAGCAAGGGCCACCTGGTTACGAAGCGTCTCCCCACCTGCCGTCTGCCGCGCCATGCGCTGGGGGCTGAACACCGCGGCTATTGAGGCCCACCTCACACCCATCCACGCTCGCCCCCCCCAACCTGTCGAGCACCATTCCCACCCACCTCGGCCAAATCCCTTACCAACAAATGCACAACGTCTGCCCACCACCGGCCACCACCGTCCGGGAACCGTCCCCACCTGCCAAGAACGCGCCTCCGCCCACCACCGGTCGGCTCGCGGACCCACCTCACTTGAGCCCAAACAGAGCCAACCCCGCCATCTTCCCCCTGCCTCCTGCTTCGCCCCTCTCTCCCTCTACCACCACATGATCCCCCCATACAGCCACGACCCTACTTGCCCTTCCTTCACACACACTCCCTCTCTCTGCTACCGCACGGTCCCATTTCCCTCTCCGTACAGCGGAATTCACACACACGCATGTGCCCCCGTTACCCCCATCTCTCTCTCCCGTCTCTTTCTCTTCTCATGCCTGCTCCCTCTCTCTACGCCACGGACAACACCGCCATCCCCTCTCTCCTAGTGCCTTTCTCTTTCTCTCTCTTTCTGCCCTGTTCTGTGACAGCAGTGGTATGCACAGGAGCCTGCACCCGTCACCCTCAGCCGGCCCACAGTAGCGCTAGGCCCAACAGCCCCAACAGCGCTGGATCTGGCCGCGTCGCAGCACCAAGTGAGCCCAGTTCGACTCTCTACTGATCGCAGGCCCAATAGCTAGGTTTGGCCCACTTTGTCCCACATCACTTCATATCTACATCTTGTCCATTTTCTCCTTTAATGTCATCCTCAGTTCATTCATGCCACATGGTGGCAACCACCAGGCCAGCTGACTCTGAGTGGGCTAGGCCAACGGTGGGATTTTGACACTCGAAGTCCCTCATTTTTTTCCTTTCGGATGTCAAAAGTTAACTCCAGCTAGCATCTAATGCTAAAGTAGAACATGAGGAAAGCAAGGGACCCACAACACTCTCCTAACTTTCTTGGAAAGTAGACCATGATGAAAGCAATTCAGACACGTTTATGACCAGAATAATGGTTTTTTTCAGAGAAATCTGCATATAGACTTATTCAGGGCAACATTTCTTTTCCTCATCATCAAGAGAGTTGAAGGGTCAGATCTCCTCTTAAGGACCGAGCATTTATGTTGTTCACAGTGCAAAGTCGTCGGTAATCAAAGTATACAGAAAAAAAATAGAGTAAAGATGACGATTTTCTGTGTTCCATTTGCAATGTAGATGTGGAAGATTCAGATCACTTGTTCTTCAGTTGTGTTATTGGTCATGAAGAGCAGAAAATTTTGGTAACTTGCTTCATTTTCAGGTGTCCTTTCTAAGTTTCTATCATTCAAGATATGTAGAGTTATTTCCAGCAATTGCAGGCTTCTATCAGCAAATGCCAAAGGACTAAGATGCTGATACTTCTCCCGCAGGCTATCTATCGGAGCATTTGGAAGTAGCATAATGGCCATATTTTTTCAGGCCAAGTAGAGTTTTACATAGAAAATATATGCCTAAAGGCATGGTCTTTTCCTTATTCCTGGTGTAGATTTCTTCTTGGCACCTCTATTGAGAACTGGAGGAAGGAAATGCATACCATTGGCATCCCTTAGGTGTTTGTAGTTCCCCTTTTGGCGGGGAAGGAACCCCTCCCCCCCCCCACCAGATTGTACCTCCTTTGTTTATGCTTAACAAAATTGGTCTTACAATCCATTTCCTTTTGACAAGGAAAAAAAATTGGAACACTCCCTCAATCGTATCAGTAACTTGCTGGTTTGAACCCACAACCCCTGCTTATTTGGTTGTGCATTATCACCAACTGAGCCACAATATGTGTGCCCAGTAAAGGTCCCCCATTAAAAAACAAATGACTGGACCATGGCCTGAGAGGAGATCCCTAGTGCTCAGCTTAGTTTGCATAGAACATTAATTTATGGTGCACTCCATATAATTCAACTGAAGCAATCCAATGGCTGGTCAGAATTAACTAAGACATTGTGATGGCTCAAAGTCTGCAGGGTCTGGCTCCAGCCATTGACAGCTGAATGGTCACGGGAGAGGTGAAAGCAAAGGTGGTGGAGGGCATGAAAATGGCGATCGTAATAGTTCCCATGATGACCTTCTCACTGCAAGTAAATGCAAAGAAGTCTTAGCCTGTCAAGATTGTTACTGAACCGAATCACCAACCCCAAATTTGAGTTGTTAGTTGGAGAGGCCCAGAAAACCAGAACTGATATAGGCACGAAGTGGCTCATGAATATCTGGTGTGAGACTAAATGGCTTTTGCCAACACTCCCCCTTACGAAGAACCAGGTGAAATAGTACAATAAACAGCAAGGGACGAACCCAGAGAATGAATGTGGCTCTGGTATCATGTTATGGAACTGAACCACCAACCCAAAACTCTGGTTGTTAGTTGGAGAGGACCAGAACTGATATAGGCATGAAGTGGCTCATGAATACCCAGTGTGGGACTAAACTCTCCAACAAGGATGATGTTGTTCGACAAATGCAAGGCAAGTAGAAAATTGTTGTGGGTAGTCCGAGTGAGGATGATGGTCTTCCATCTACTGGTGGAAGTCTCCTCTTAGGGATGAGGGATGCTGAGAGAATGCATCTTCGGTTTTGTAGGGACCCAACCCAAGGACTAACCTCTGTCTCCCATGTCTGGAAAAAAGACACCGAGCAGTGACACGTGGGAACACACTAGTTTTTTGGAAGTGCAGGGCTGTGGGGCAAAAACGTATTCTGCGAAATGTCAGATTGAAAGTTCAGCAGCCTATTTGTGTGAGCATCCATACAGATGAGGTGGCAACGCAGGCGCAGGCCATCTCCATTGATGCTCCTTGGTTTCTGAGTTTCAATCAAAGTCTGCAATTGCTGATGAGTGCTCTGGTTGGATCTTCTAGTATTTGTTCACAATGAATTTGTCAACATTTTAAAGAAGAGATTGTTGATGGTGCATCATGGAATGTTAGTTATGTTGAATAAGGACAGTTTTTGAGTTTTCATCCAGAGGCTGAAGTCAAATGGCTGCTTCTTAGTTCTGCTAAGCTTAAAACCTCGACCTTCTTTGTTGATCGGAGTAAAGAATGCATGGGGAACAGAGGAAGCCCGCAGGAGTCTCTTCAATGGTTGGTTGTCTTTGTCGTATGCCAGAGTTCACATAGAAGTTGAAAGGGATTTTTGCAAATAAACCATTAGTATATGTTAATTTGCAAGAAAACCATTCCTAGAAATGCATTAATAGGCATACCACTGCGAAAAATCAAATAGTGCATAAATGGTATGTAAGCCATCTAAGCGTGGTTGTTTTGCAAGTTTTTGGTAAAAAAAAGTGGTATGCCTGCAAATGAAAATGGCATATTTGCACAATATGATTTTACACAGTGATATGCCTGCTAATGTATTTCCAGGAGTGGTTTTTTTTGCAAATTCATGTTTAACAATGGTTTATTTGCAAAAATCCCAAGTTGAAAATGGGTCAGAAATTCCAAATTTCATGAAGTTATGGTGGCACGAATATTGCTACTGGATCAAAATTTTGATAGAACTGGCATCTCCATGTCTTTCTGCTGCAAAAAAGCATGGATTGGACCTTTGCCAAAGTTGTGCAGGTGTGCAAAATTTATCAGAGAACAGAGATAAAATAGAGGATGGCCAGAGGTTGAAGATGAATGCATTGCATGAGTCAATTCGGTCCCTCAAACTTTGGCCGAGTGGCGGGGAGTGGAAAGTGAACCAGCTTCAGTAGGAGGAGAATGCATGTGATATGCAGCAGGGACATTGGAAGACCAGGATACCATGTATGCATCTAAAGAGTAAAGATGTTTCTTCCGGAAGAGAACGTGAGGTAAATGTCCCTATTGCCCATTCACATGCACCATCCTCAAAAGAAATTGTCCAGCACAAACCTGGGAAAATGATTCCCCTGGGTGATGCTCATGGGGGGAAGTTATTTCCCAATTGACAGCCGAGATCTTGCAAGGCCTCCAGAAGGAGACGACGAGAAGCACTTTTTCTAGGTATATTGCCACCGACAGCAGAGTTCAAGAGTTCCCATGCCAAATGTTCAAGAGTTCCCATGCCAAATCTATAGCAATGATTAACCACCGGGAGGGGATTACCTTAGATCACATTTTGCCTGGGGTCAGATCCTCAGAGGAGGGGATTTCCGCAGATCGTGGGTCCCATTTGCCAATCTTCAAGACTCCAGAAATAATGAGGGTTCTTTGCACCAGCAAGGAGGACCCCAGAAATATTTGCGGATGATTCACAGCCTAGAATTTTCCCAGCAACAGTTGGTGGATTCACCTCCACTGTCAAGGATGGATACAAAGGAGATTTGAATATCCTCAATCAGATTTTCTGAAGTCTTTAGATCCTACAATACATGGCAAGTCCCAAAAAAGACTCATTTCCTTGACAGTTGGAGTAATGATGATTTTTTTCATATATCTAGCAGCGAACTGGGTCGATCTGAAGTGGGCCAGATCGGGCCCCTTTCTTGCTCGCTGACAGACCACTATCGGTGCTGTGGGTGCAGGTGGCGCACAGGTTGGGCAGATCCACTTAGAGCCGAACTGGATCTTGCTGAAAACTGCTGGGCCCACGTACACTTGGAAGCTTAGGCCTTAAAACTGCTACAGTGCAGCTACGGTGAGGCGTTCGGTTTCCAGGCAGGTGGGCGCAAGGGCGGCTGGAGGTCTGGTTCACAGGGGCCAGCAGGAAACGCTGCAGCAGGGGAAGCTGGGCGGCGCCGTGGATAGCTAACAACCACGGCGGCCGGTTGCGCAGAGCGGCGGCCAATAGGGCAGCCGACAGAGGAAGAGGCTGTGGCAGGAGGCCACAGAGGATGGGGCGGCTGAGGTGCGCCGAGGCGGACCCAACGGTGGAGGGCGGCGCCGGCGGGAGGACGGGGCACCAGCGTAGACGGTGACAGGGTTTGGCGGGGATGGTGCAGGCACGTCATGGGGGGTGGGGCGCCCGTGGTGCTACCACCAGAGGAGGGGCAGGCTGTGGAGGGGAACAGAAGAAGAAGGGGGGTTTGATACGTGGTCAGGTTTGCAGAGATCAGATAGAAGAGAATAAAGAAGAGGACAATATAGAGAGGGAACAGAGGGTACGGCGTGGACTTCGCACCCTGGGGGCTTCTCACCTTACCTCCTTTGTAAAGGTTTGGGCTCTCCCTCACAGAGAGCGGAGGCGGCTTCATTTTCTTCAACTCATTCTTCATTAACCTTAAAAAATTTACAATTACATCTTTGTTTATCGAGGTAGAACCCAAATGAATCACCTCTAAAACATATGACCAAAATATCCCTAAGACCAAAAATAGTGCAAAACCACACCAAAAATTACAAGAAAATAAAAGGACACGATATTAGCTCCAAATGAGCCCAATAAACTATAAAAATAGAAATTTAATCCTACCCACTTACAACAACTAGATTAGACTCAAATAAAATAAAAACACATAATAAAAATGAAAATGATGCTAATACGACTCTGATCGTCGTCCGTGTAAATACTGCCATCGTACGAAACGCCAATCGAGTCCGACGAGTCTCGCTCCGCGTTTGTCACGAGTCTCGCTCTACGTCAATAGTCCCCGGTTCGAAAAAACTCGCCCTCGAGTTTTGAAATGTTGTAATATGATGAAAACAATGGCTGGCGCATAATGTGCGAACACGGTGTCGATAGTCATACTCGAAATCTTGATCCATTGCCTCTCATGTAAATCATAGAAATTTTGTCACATCAAATCGACATGAGATAACTCCCAAGTTAACAAAACGTCAGACGGACCAACTGATGGACCAACCTCGAACACTATGTCAGCAATCAAATCTAGATCAGAATTAACAAGCAAACTCTGATCCCAGACGTCGACACGTGATAACTCCTCCTCAGCTAGACAAACTTGCAACATAGACCAATCTCGCATCTCTTCTTCATACTCCTCGGCCAACGTGGGGTCGGCCTCATAAATACCTTCCCGCTCATGTTCTTCACACTCATCAACCATTCCTCATATACCTCGTCCTGGACCATTGGTTTGGAAAAATCGGACAGTCGCCCCTCCATAACATGGAGTTGGATCTGTATATATTTGAGACACTCGTACAAATGTGCATAATCGACCCTGGTGAGACTGTACCTGAATAACTATCGGACCTTGACTTGTGAGGACAAGCCGATTCCCTAAGTTCTGATACCAAGTTGATGCGGGACGAAACTGGGTCGATCTGAAATGGGTCGATCGGGCCCCTTTCTTGCTCGCTGGCAGACCTCTTTCGGTGTTGTGGGTGTAGATGGAGCACAGGTTTGGCGGATCCACTTAGACCTGAATTGGATCTTGCTGAAAACTGATGGGCCTACGTTCTCTTGGAAGCTTAGGTCTTAAAACTGCTACAGTGCGGCTATGCTGGAGCGTTCAGTTTACATGCAAGTGGGCGCAGGGGCGGCTGGAGGTCTGGTTCACAAGAGCCAGTAGAAAACGCCGCAACATGGGAAGTTGGGGGGGGGGGGGGGGGCGTGGGCGGCTGACAACCATAGCGGTCGGTCGCGCAAAGCGGCGGCCAATAGGGTGGTGCAGCCGACCAAGGCTGCGGCTGTGACAGAAAGCCATAGGGGTGGGGCGACGGAGGTGCGCAAGCCAGGCGGACCCAACGGTGGAGGGCAGCGCCGGCGAGAGGGCAGGGTGCCGGGGTGGACGGTGACGAGGTTTGGCGGGGATAGCGCAGGAGCGTCGTGGGGGGTGGGGCACCCGTGGTGCTGCCACCGGAGGGGGGGGCAGGCTGTGAAGGGGAACATAAGAAGAAGGGGGGTTTGATACGTGGCCAGGTTCGCAAAGATCAGAAAAAAAGAGGAGAAAGAAGAGGACGAGATAGAGAGGGAACAGGGGGTATGGCCTGGGCTTCATACCCAAAGATAGGGCTTCGCACCTTGGGGGCTTCTCACCTCATCTCCATCGCAGAGGTTTAGGCTCTCCCTCACAGAGAACGGCAGCGGCTTCATTTTCTTCAACTCATTCTTCATTAAACCAAAAAAAAATGAGATTGCATCTTTATTTATAGAGGTAGAACCCTAATGGATCTCCTCTCAAACATATGACCAAAATATCCCTAAGACCAAAAATAGTACAAAATCGCACCGAAAATTACAAAAAAAGAGACGATATTAGCTCCAAATGAGCCCAATAAAGTATGAAAAAAATATAAATATAATCCTACCCACTTACGACCACTAGATTAAACTCAAATAAAATAAAAATACATAATAAAAATGAAAATGACGCTAATACGACTTCGATCGTCGTCCATGTAAATAGTGTCATCGTGCAAAACAACAATCAAGTCCGTCGTCTGATGTCACAAGTCTTGCTCCACGTCCGTCACGAGTCTCGCTCTGCGTCACTGGCACATTGGGCCTTCAAGGGCAAAATTCGGCAAGTTCACATACTCGGCAATGACAGATTGATGAGTCCAATCATATGAAAAGGTAGAGGGCATCATGAACTCAAAAGTCTTCTCAAGGCTTCTAAATCAGGATCGCATGCGGGCAAGGAAATTAGTAGGCAACTACTTCGTCGATCGATTCCCACAAAGTTATTTATCCGAGATGCTTTATTCTGCAATTTTGATGGGGTCTTCGTGGGTTATTTTCCTGAGGCCTTGTAATCCTTTATCATTGTAGATTTAGAGAGGGTTGTTCATTCTTCTTGACATCCTTGTAGTTGTATTTTTGCTTTCCTATACTCTTACTGGGGTTGGGGAATCTCTCATCACCTTCTTTATTGTACTTCTATTTATTTCAATAAAATTGGTGCTACAATTTTCTATTTATTTCTATACAATTGATGGGACAATCCACTTGGGGGTGTGGAACTAAGACACTGTGAGTCAATGTAGACTGTCCCTGAGCAAACAGGAAACCTAAACTGTGTTCCACCAGATAAACGCCCCTTGCCTTCAACCCAGTCACAATAATTAATTCCTGAATGTAATAGTTGATGTGTTCAAAATTCAAAGAAAGGACAACAACAAGGACTTGGGTTAAGAATTTCTTGACCGATTCAAAAGAAAATGATTGATGACTAACCAATCAGAGGCTCATCAGGTCTTCCTCATCCAAGACCATTTAAAATAAAAAGATGACTGACATACCCCGAAGAGGCATGGTCGAGTCTGTCTGAACTGAGCAATTCAAACCTCAACAGAGCCGAATAGCAATTATTTTTCATCATCAGTCAGGAAGAAAGAAATAGGTTTGAGACTTTCAGTTGAGCCTTGCTCAACCACGGCCGTTCCTTTGAGCACCATTCATCCATGCAATCATGGATGGATCCAAACTCAGTCAATGTTACTAAACTTGTTGAGTCAAACCAACCAAACATGGTTTATGTGCAAAGTCTCACCTTCATACGCGCAGATCTAGAACAAAGAAGACCTCTTTGCATGTTCATGGAAATGGTACCTAGCCCTCTTTAGGTCTAGACTATCTCTAGATTCCTCAGTAATTCCACATCTAATCTTAATACTAGAATAATAAAAGATAATAAAACCCCACGCAACAGATATAATGCCATCATTTAGCAATTACCGAGGATCTTCTGCCAAGAGGATATAACGAACAACATTCATATAGCAACAATGTGATAGAGGTCAGGCCATCTTCTTATCCAGTTGTATGTACTCTTTTTAGTTACTTAACAAATAGTGGCTTTACTCACCTTCTAATAAAACCACAATAGGAAGTCTAGAATTGCAGTAACTCAAGTCTCCTCCCTGATACTCACTTGCTGTACATTATCAGATTTCCACTTGGTTTGTTATTGTGCTCCAGGGAGCTTGGATAATTTGCTGACCCTGATCAGATTAAACATGAAGAAGTGGACAGATGAAATTGAAATGAGCAAAGGTTGGGAGGGAGCCAGTCTAGGATCAGCAATGGGAAGCATACATGGTAAAGAAGAAGGTGAATGCATAGTATATGTTTGGCAAGTAAAGCCCAGAGATAATGGTAGACAAACAGGTTCCTTCACAATCCTTCAAAGAAAAAACAGTATAATTATAATACTGTTCTTCAAAGATAGTTCAGAAATTTGAGGATGATCCAAGTGGTCCGTATCTAACGGAACAAGATATAATGTTCCAATGGGAGTATATCTGTTCTATGGTTCATTCTTATGCAAAATCGTGTCTGAGAAAATGAAAAGCAAAGGAGGGGCCATTAAGGAAGATTTGTCAATAGACAGAGTGCTAGTCCTTTTTTCTTTCCTTTCTTGAAAGTGATAGAGTTCCACAGCAAGTTTTAAAAATAAAACAAACTGAAGAAGATGCAAATCCTACTCTTGACATTGACTATTGAAAATAAAGAAAAAAAATCTCAATCTTAAAGTAGGCACAATCTAATAAGAGGATATCTATTTGATAAACAAGTGGCTACTAAGTCAGCCAAGAAAACATAAAATGGTGTACCTGGGAAATCAGAGGATGACTTGAGGCAGCATGTGAAGCAGCTTTTTGAAGGTTTGAACCAGAACCTGCCAACAGGATGGAAATTGAGTTTTCCTTATTGATAGCCCCTGCAGCTTCTATGGCACTTAAAGATGAAGGTTTAACAAATCCTTCTTCATGCTCAGCTAACACGAGTGTGCTTACCTGCAATGTTGTGGAATAAAAATAAATCTTTCCCAAACAAATAGTGGCATGTGACAATGAAAAGCGCTAAAAAAAGGTTCAACACTACCTTGAGGAAGACAACCCAAAAAGCAAGTGGTATTCATACAGGAATCATAAGAACTTGGAGGGTAGGAGTGAATATAAAGCCATATCAAGCATTACTTAAACAGTAGGATAGCCAGAAAAACAGACCAGCAAGAATTACGTGGACCATTAATGGGGCCTCAGTATGCAATTCTGCACACTGTTGCACCTGGATAAAGCAATCAAAACCCTAAAACTAAATGTGGTACTGTCGGAGCCCAAAGGTCTTGGGTTGCAGCAGGGTAAGGACAACAATATTATGATTCTAGCCTGAAATCCTCTGAGGCATTCTGTCAAACAGTTAGCCCCTTCATGGTTAGGAGGCTGATTAACATGCATGGCTAATTAACATTCTGTCAAACACCTATCCTGTGTGGAAAGTACACATGGGCACACCTGAATCAGAGATTGGGTGGAAACGATCCTATCCTTTAATCCCCCTATCAGTCAAGCCGCTTGATCCTGCTGCGCCAGAGAGGAGGAAGGAGGGCCGCTGCTGCTGTTGTCCTAGAGGAGGAGAAGCCGCCTCCGCTGCTGCTGCTCTCTCTCTCCTATTTTTAA
The DNA here is from genome assembly GCA_022559845.1 of Amorphophallus konjac. NCBI lineage: Eukaryota > Viridiplantae > Streptophyta > Magnoliopsida > Alismatales > Araceae > Amorphophallus > Amorphophallus konjac. Next base: position 351,814,340 of record CM040119.1, on the reverse strand, counting down.
TGAGAGGTTATTTCCTACTTTTAAAAAAAGGAAAAATACAGAAAAATGAGGGCACAGAGAAAGAAGCCCAGAGGCTCTCTTCCCAGTGCCTCCGGGTCTGTTTCACCCTCTCTCCACTTTCTCTCTCCTGCTGCTCTCTCTCTCTCTCCTATTTTTAAGGAGAGGTTATTGCTTTCTTTAAAAAATAGGAAAATACAGAAAAATGAGGGCAGAGAGAAAGGAGCCTGGAGGCTCTCTTCCCACTGCCTCTGGGTCTGCTCCACTTTCTCTCTCCTGCTGCTCTCTCTCTCCTATTTTTAAGGAGAGGTTATTTCCTTCTTTAAAAAATAAGAAAAATACAGAAAATGAGGGCAGAGAGAAAGAAGCCCGGAGGCTCTCTTCCCACTGACTCCGGGTCTGTCTCACCCTCTCTCTCTCCACTTTCTCTCTCCTGCTGCTCTCTCTCCTATTTTTAAGGAGAGGTTATTTCCTTCTTTGAAAAATAGAAAAACTACAGAAAATGAGGGCAGAGAAAAAGGAGTCTCCGGATCTGTTTCACCCTCTCTCTCCATTTTCTCTCTCCTGTGCCTCCTCTCTCTCTCCTATTTTTAAGGAGAATATATTTCAGATTTAAAAAATAAATAAATACTGAACAGGAAAATGAGACCAGAGAGGGAAGAGCCCAGAGGCTCTCCTCCCTCCACTCACAGGTCTCCCTCTCTCCTGCAGTTCTCTCTTTCTCTCTCCTCGTTCTCTCTCTCTCCTATTTTTAATGAAAAGTTAATCCCCATTAAAAAATTACAAAAGGGGCAGAAAAAAGGAGGGCAGAGAGAGGAGAGCCCAGAGGCTATCTTCCCACTACCTCCGGGTCTCACTCTCTCTCTTTTCTCTCTACTGCGGTTCTCTCTCTCTCTCTCCTGAAAATCAGAAAATGCCCACTTTAGTGTGGGTTTTCATGAAAATAGCACACTTGCCGGGTAGCTTTTGTGAGAGTACTGATTTTTCTCTCTTGAAAATCAGAAAACACCCATTTTGGGATGGGTTTTCACGAAAAACACCCCCTCTCTCAAGAACAGCCCGGCAGGGGGCCGCCATGCAAACTTATTTTTGTTTGGGTTTTTATATAAAACCCCGTCCCCGAATTACACTACAAACAGCCCAGCAGGGGGGGCTGCGCATGTGGCTCCATTTATCAGGGTTTTGATGCAAAATGCCTCTAGAGTCTATAAATAGCCCCATGGGGGTCCCATTTGGGCAACGAAGAACCCTCGGCATGGTTGCACTTGCGCCCTCTCTCTCCCCACTCAAGTGAGAGACAGCCTAAATTGGCTAAGACATCATTTGGAATGGATTGCCGAAGAGATTCCAGGATTGATGCCTTCAGAATCCCAACCAAATGCAACTCAAATGCCTCGGCTTTTGTGCTTACATGGATTTTCATACAAGGAGAGAGATAGGCACCTGGTGGGGAGATCAAAAATCTCAAAAAGCTCATGAGAAGGAGCTTTTTGCAGATTCCTAAGACATTCTTGGCTCTATTTACATTTTAACCCCTCTCATCCCCTATAAAAATGGTAAATTGAAGGGTAACTCTGTGATTTCCTCCTCCTCACCCCTCCACTCCACCAAAAATGGCAGTAACTCTCCCAAATGGAATTTTTTAAAAACCCAAAATCCCTCCCCATGTCAGATCATGTCATGTGGCTGTACTAGTATGGGATTTTTTCAAAATCCCCATACTCAACAGTCCAACCAAACGCCACTTAAGTCCTGCCCATGGTCCATGTGGCTCAAACCACATGACCATTAAGCCCAATGGGCTCGGATCCGATCACTGGGTCCATTATGCCCAATTGACTCGGACCATTGGGTCCAATAGCCCAATTAGGCCCATTAACCTCAATTGGCTTGGACCATAGAGTCCATTATGCCCAATTGGCTTATCATAGGCCCAATTAGCCCAATTGGCTCGGACTATGGAGTCCATTATGCCCAATTGACTCATCCTAAGCCCAATAAGGTCCAATTAGCCCAATTGGTCCGGACTACTGAGTTCATTATGCCTAATTGCCCCGTCCAAGTCCATTGGGCCAAAGTGGCCCAAGAAGTTAAGTTTGGTTAGGCCAATTGGGCCCAATTAGTCAATGCACCCAAGCTTTCCATGTACATTGACCAAGTCGGCCCAATTTTCATGTAATTCTTCCATAATGATGAATAAAAGTTAAATTTTTTTTATTCATGTGTCTTACTATGTGTGGGCGGATGTGTGATACCGGTCCTATGAGTGAAATATCTGAAATATCTTTTTGACCTCATTCGGACCTCACTTCAGTTATTATACCCTGGCCCAAATGACCAAAATGCCCCCAGTATAATAAAAATCCCTAAAATAACAAAAAATACACAAAAAATGTGAAATTTTGCAAAAATAGCCAAAATACCCGCGAAACCCTAGAAAATATGCCCAAAGTTATGAAAATACCCCCAAGACCATAAAATCCACAAAAATCTAAAAAAAATCCCAACAATTATAAAAATTATCCAGAATACCTAAGATACCCATGAAACCCTAAAAATGGTCAAAATGACCAAAATACCCTTGATGCCCCAAAATTCCTAAAAATCATTTTAAAAACCCAAAAAAATGTTAAATCTTGAAATACACCTCCAAACCCTACAAATCTCTAAAATGAGCAAAATACCCCTGGAAACAAAAATACCCAAGATTCCCCTAAAACATGTCTTGGGTTCTAAACCCACCGGAGTAACTAAAACATACTTTAAACCCTAGAATGATCGCTAAAACCCCATGAACATATGAAATGACCAAAATACCCTTGTGACCCAAATAACTTAAAATCAACTCAAACCAATCTAAACCCACCTAAAATACCTTTTAACCCATTACGGACCAGAAAATGTGTCTGTAGAGCCTGTGTGAGTGGTGCATTTATACATTTATGATTGCTTGACATCATTGAGCAGTTAATCAAGGGTTTTCGGCCGTCCAGCCGATGAAATTAACACCAACCAAGGTCGGTGGGGAAAGGTCCAACACATGAACCCATAAAACCTTATGAACATATTCCATAATATTCTAGGGATTTATTTCATAGTCCCATAATATATATATATATATGTGATATATTGTTGAGATGTTTTCATGTTCCCACAAGCACCTAGAGAACTCAAGTTCCATCATTAAATGAAAATTGATTTTTCAAAGGATGGCAAACAAATTAAACACCATAGTATGTTAGTCTACAAGATGTCAAGAAATGAGGTGTAATTGTTTGACTGTCACCTAAACAGGATGAATGTAGAGGTCATACATTTACAGCTACAGTGGCTTTACTAAGCCAAGGGTAATGAATCAACTTACAAGCAATCAAATGTTGCGTGTTAAAGCATGCTTGAAGACCTGTCAATTGCATCAGACAACAAACAAGATGAAAAAAATTGCATATTCTGCCTCTAAGATGCATGCTTGTTAAGTCCCTCCCTCTGGAGGGTTGGTAGGGGTCCATAAGTCAATCCTAGTTGAAAAACAAAAACTTCATAGAAGTGATAATTTTTCATGTCAATGCGTTTCATTCCTCCATTTTCTTCTGTTTGTTGTCATTTGATTGGTTAGAGAGGATGATACCATACCCTCAAGGGAATATTTATGAAACATTATATTAAGTTAACCAATTTCTCTAAATAGTTTGATTTTATTGCCGTCAGGACACTGGGCATAGTTGTTGAAATTGAGGTTACAAGAAGGATGATGATAAGCAGATATGTTGATCTCATTAGCATTTTAAAATCCACTCATCTCTTGTTTTTTAAGCAACCCGTCCGAGGTTTAAAGTCTGCTATTATTTAGTTGCTTATCTATTCTAAAGGAATTTCGGATAAAGAACTACAATTGTGATATATTTTGAAGATCTGGTGGTAGAGATAGGTGCAAATATGTTTGATAACGTAGAAAAGCATCCCAATCTGCATGTGGTGCAGGACAGTGACATATTTCATGCATACGCAAGAGTTTGCAGGATGGATTCAAATAAAAATTAGTTGATAACTCACATTATGACTACTCCCACCTCCCCAACACTTTCTGCTGTAGGTTGCACTTGCCCCTAACCCAATATTGCATTTCTTCGCTCATATATTTGAATCAGCAGAGAAGTTTTTGCCTTTCTGTGATCCAACAAGGCTTGCTTTTGAGGAATGAAGGTTGAAAAATTGATGGATTTCTTTCACGAACAACTAAAGGACCAAGGCATCACAAGAGATAGATGCATGCATATGATAAGCAGTGGCTGGTTTCTACCTGATGAATTGGGTTGGTTTCAGTTTCAAGGCTGACAGTTGATTGGCAACAAGGTGGAGTCCAAGTTTGACATAGTCAAATAGTCAAACCAAACTGAGATTGCACAAGTGGCAGCCAACCTTCACTGCAGCATCGCATGCAAAGGCCATGGTGAGCATGCATTGTTGCCATGATGATGTGCTTGGGGGACCAGTGATACAAGCTCCTGAAACTTGCATTATGACTTATGTGAAGGAAACACAACCGTTTCCCAACAATGATGGTGCAGAGAGTTAAGAGGACATGGTTCAAAGTGGTGATATGGTTGATGTGAAGATCTTTAAACATTTCCCAGTCAAACATGAAGGGGGAAAGGACATGAGAGATGGGGTCGAGTGGAGGACTAAAATACTCATTTCATTTTTTTTCTTAATTCAACTTCATTGCCCCTCATTAAGGCTTCAGATAGTTATTTGTAACAAAAAGTTTACAAGACAATCCAGCAAAATAAGGTCTTAGCAAATAAACCCTATGCATATAAAAAAACAAATTACATTTACTTGGAAACAGTGATAATTCAATAACAAGAGGATCAAATGCCATCATTAGTCAACCACAATCACCATTCCATCAAGCTCAACCCATTCATATGTTTCAACACACATACATCTTCCAAGTTGCACTTGGGTCCCCATCAACATGTGTAAAAACTTCCTATAACATTACTATTGAACAGTGGAGAAGTTTGATAAAAGTGAAGTAATCAATGGGTAATAACCTGTTATCACTAAAACTAAGCCCAAGTCGTTAAGTATTAGGCCAGTACAAGCATGATTTCTCGATTCCTTCTCCAAGACAGCCACAAGCCTAGAAGTGGTCAGGCCTTGGTCTAAGAAGATGAAGCAGTCTCTCAACTCTCTCCCAGCTCCCATTGGGGAAAGCCGAGGAACTATTGCACAAGAGAGAAGAGGATAGGCAAAGTGAGCTGTGAATTATCATGTCAGGGCAGTGGCCTTGTGCTTCAATGTCAGCAAAAGACAAGGAACCTATGAGGGCAGTCAAGGCAAGCACGCATGCTAGAGTGAAAGTTATAAGTCTCAAAGGAAGACTTTCATCCCCAGTTTCCACACCATTAGTCCAGTCTCTAGGGACATCCATAATTGGAAGTAAGGAAGGATTAGAGTCAGACACAAATCAGCCAGCTAGGGACAGATCCAATCTAATCCCTGCCAACCCAAGCTGATCTAACTGGTCCTTCCTTGGCTTCGGACCTACCTCTTTTTTGTTCAAAACAATAAAAAATCCTTTTAAAAAATTACGGCATACCTTAAGCACTGCAGATGGCCAGGATCAGCCCTTTCAGTGGCAGAGCCAGAACTATTCCGGAGGGGGGCAAACACATAAATATTTGTACCAAAAAATATTTTAAAATTTAATTTAGAATTAGAACTTTTAAAATCTCCTTAGTTTATGTGAGCCATTTTCTAGAATTTGTATGTAAAATGAATAAGTTTTCACTTGCCAAACTATCATGATATTCCCACTATATTTTGATTTTTAAAGGATTTTATGCAAATGCTTTCATATTTTGGGTTAATTTTCTTAGTATTTGAATTACAAAGGTACCCTCTCAAGCAATGTGGATTACTATACACTTGTTACAACAAAAAAATGTACATATATTCATTTGTAGTCTACCATGAGATTTTTATTAAAGTAGTTACTGAACCGAACTACCAACCCAAACTTAAGTTGTAAGTTGGAAAGCTTCAGAACTAATATAGACACAAAATGGCTCATAAATACGCGGTGTGGGACTAAACAGCTTTTGCCAACTCTCCCCCCTAATGATGAACCCAGGTCAAGTTGTATGACAAAGGTGGCGGCACTCTTTGAAATTGCAATGGCAAAATAGAGGGGGGACCCAAAGAGCGAACGTGGCTCTGATACCATGTTACCGAACTAAATTGCCAACCCAACACTTGAGTTGCTACGTGGAGAGACCTAGAACTGATATAGGCACGGAGTGGCACATAAACACTCAGTGTGGGATTAACAGCTTTTGCCAACAAAAGTATTCTAAACATATTTCTTCTTACAATGATGTGCATATTTCTTGACAAAGTTATCCATATGGAAGAAGATCTCATAATGGGGAATTTAGACTCATAGTTGTCTTAAACTAAGCCTGATTGTGTTAAAAAGCAATCTTGAGGAGTACACCACAAGGAGTATTCAAACGATAATCGAGTTAAGCACAAATGTGTGCAAGCTTGGCTTGTTTATGGACCGAGCATAAATTTTCGTTGAAGCTTGTTTATTTAATCTAATAAATGAGTCAAGTTGAGCTTTCATCGAGCTGACTCGCAAGTTGTTCATCGAGCATATTGATTCATTTGCAGCCCCATACATGCCTATCCTAGTGGCTTCTGTACTTACCTTCAGTATTCAGACATCTCAAGCAACTCAAGGGAGTATTATGGTAATCCACAAGACTAGGATACATCCTTCTAGTACCAACAATCAACCAGAGGGTCTTACCAACTATCAGAGATCCCTGTTTGGATGCCAGTTTGAGTCATTTATGGTAATACAGCCAACTATGACCAGCATCTTATAGAATACCAACAAATGTATACACTACATACTATAGATGAATTACATATTGTTCTTGCATAACCAATATAATATAAGCCTACACAAAATTTTTGCTAACTCATGTTTACTTTAATTCCATGTTTTCATATGTAATTGGGTAGTTTTAGTTTGAACATGTACTTTTATATGTTTTACATTTTCTTTTTTAAAATTTTATTAGTGCTAAAAGGAGGGTCAACCTTGGCCAAGGGTGGGTTGGCAGGATCAGCCCAGATCAGCCAGGATCAGATAGGGATCGGCCGATCCAATTGATTTTTAGACAATCGATCTAAGGGCTGATCTCATGATTTTCATCCTTGAGAGATTACAATCTAGACCTTCCTAAAAATTGTCGATAATACCTGGGCAATTAGCACTTGAGAAAAAAATTAAATTCAAATCTTTAGCCACATTCTTACATCAAAGCCAAGACTTGGGGTTCAAGCTTTACAGTTAACATCAGAATTACACTGAATTGCATGTGTAATCCTCGACAAGTCATTCAGGGTGCATCTTTGATTGTAAGAGACTTGCGCATGAGCTAGTTAAGGCTAGGAAAATAATAAAGAGACAGTGGCCATTAATCCTTTCTTCGGTGTGATTTTTATCCATGTATGCATGAATGTTCGCTTGCCCTTTGAAAATGATTGACATATGCGGCCACTATCAGCTGCTAACTTTCTTGCCAAAAGTTATTTGGTGGATGATCCAAAGGAATGAAAATGCTTGGATGTTTGAGGCAGTGGATGGCACGAGAGGCAGTTTATTTACCTATAAAAGTATTCTCTTTCTTTCAATATTCTACTGTTGTTGACAGGGGAACCACTAGCACCACATCTGCAGAGAGACCCTCGCGGGGTCTGTCATCCACTTCTTCCAGGTTGATGTTTTTGGCCCGTTATAGTGCTACCCTCCCACCCCCACAGCATTCGACGCCATTAAAATTCAATCGGAGAGACGTGCATGCAAACTAGCAAGGGTGCCAATCAGAACCACAAAGGAAGCGCCGGCATCCAGAGAGCAGGTTAAACTCCAGACGTTTTTCGCACGTGCACTACATTCCATTCCCTATTTCCTGATATAGCTTCCGCCATATGTGGTTCCTCTCTTCCTAGGATCCCGGTACGGCGACAACACCGAAGCAATCACTAACAAAACAACGGCAGAAGGGGCATGCAGAAGAAGACCAAACTGGAGATGGAAGGAAAGTAGAAAGCAGTGCTTACGAATCGGGAGAAGGAAGGCAGAGACGGGGCCGAACGCCAGGGGGATACCCGATTCCTCAGAGCCCGCATCATCATCATCGTCCGGGCGGCCATTCCTGGCGATGGTCCAGAAGGGTCGGCTATGGCGAAAGACAAATCGGAGATGGAGAAGAAAAATGCATCAACAGTTTTTTTTTGAGTTTTTTGCATATTAGTCCCTATAAACTTAGCAAAATTATCGATTAATCTCTCAAATTTCATTATTATCTTAAAAGTCCCTGTAATTTTTAATATTTTACAAATGAATCCCTGTAGTTTGTTGTCGTCCACAGAAAAAAATATTCCGTAGAATATTCCATCAAATGTGTGTAAAAAGTCTAAAATACACTTTGTTGAACGTTGACTCTCTCTCTCTCTCTCTCTCTCTCTCTCTCTCTCTCTCTCTCTCTCTCTCTCTCTCTCTCTCTCTCTCTCTCTCTCAGAGGGAGGTCGAGGAAGAGGGGATCGGAGGAGGTCCAGGGAGAGGGGATCGGAGGGGAGCCCTCCGATTCCCTTCTCCCCCTCCGGCTGCCCTCCCCCCTCCCCCTCCGTCTCACTCTCTTTCTCTCTAACCCTCACACCGCACGCACACGCACACACTCACCCCTCGCCGCTGTCGCCTCCACCTCAACACTCCACCGGCACGCGAGGATCCTGCTGCCCCCCCCTCCACGGCGCCAGCTGATGGTCTCCACGGTCGCTTTGCTTGTTCGCCGGCATCCTCTTTGCTTCCACGGTGCTGAGCACCCCTTCACTGTACTTGATGGGACTGTTGGTAGAAACGATCCCCTGTTTTCATCTTTGCGTGTCTCCCCGCCATTCTCTAGTGCTCCGCCGCTCGCCGGGCGTCCACCAGAGGTCCTTCCTCTGACTGGAAAATGGCACAATGGTTTTGCTTTTGTACTGGTAGTACCAAAGTTTCATCAAAAGGTTACAAGATCAATTGGTTCTGGAAGCCCAGAAGTGTCGACACTTCTTATGGAAGTGTCGACACTTCTAACATGACGTCAATGCACTGAACCGGTGCATGTTGCCCCCTATTGTCGGGTAGAGGATGGAAATGTCACATGGAGCTGTGAAGGCATTGTCCGTCTTAACCTTTGCCAAGCGCACGCCAGGAGGTCGGACTGTTGCAGCTTGCAACAACGGGAAGTGAGATGGAGAAACTTATAGAACCAGAACAACATGATGCATATGAAAAGACTTAACAGTGCGAAGACTCGTCAGCATGCTGAGAGCTGTCGACCCAGTCATAAGATTTGATATGCATTGAGCCGAAGAGGAATTTGCTGAAAACAGTCATGCCAGGATGATTGTGTAAGGGGATGACAGCAGATGGAGGCAAGCAGAAGATGCCGATCTGCACGAATTCAAGTAAGAAATCTGACAGATGGTTATAAGTAGAATTTCAAACAACCACAAATGGCTACATTCTTGTAAGGGAAGGGTGGTTATCTAGAATTTGTCAGACTCATAGATATGTAAGTACGTTATCGTAGGCCTTCCTGTGTTCCCAACATTCCTAAAATATGGCATGTTCTGAGTTAGGCCAACATCTGTTGGTTGCATATCATCTGCATAACAACAACCCTGCTCATAAGTCTCGACAAATAGAATCTTAACGTAGAAGGTTAATCTTCCATTGCAAACAGATTTTGTGCATTCTAATGCCTCCCTTTTCTATTGATACTTCAGCACAACCTGAACTATACTATGCCTGATGGAGGATGTTAGAGTGTGGAGTCAGAACTCTTTCATTCGTGCGCCTCTGCACGGGATCACACTCTGCCTCAGGAGCGCATCCACTGCTCCAGGGGAGCATTCACAGCATCAGGGAAGCATGGCGAGCATTCGCTGCTCCAGGGGAGCAATCGCTGTCCCAGGGGAGCATCCACTGCTCCAGGGGAGCTTCCTCAACTCAGGGGAGCATGGCGAGCATATCGCATCTCCAGGGGAGCATTCGCTGCTCCAAGGGAGCATCCTTCAGTCGCTGGAGAGCAATCGCTGCTCCAGGGGAGCATCCTTTCAGTACCAGGGAAGCATTCGTTACTCCAGGGGAGCATATGATGTCTGGGTCTAGCAGGGAAGCGCATGCTGTCTCTGGAGGGCATTCATTGTCCCAGGATGGCATCACTGGCGTCAGGGAAGCATGTATTGCGGGCTCAAGGCATTTCGATGTCACTTGGAGCAGGCCGACCTGCATGAAGAAGTGTCGACTCTTGTCTTGGTAATGCATGAAGAGGTGTCGACACTTGTCTTGGCACTGCATTAACCTGACTGGTGGTGGGGGAGCATCTGCAGTTGCTGGAGGGCATACTCGGTCCCAGGAGAGCATCCGGGGGGATAAACGAGCATGCGCGACTGATGTATCCCGGAAGAGGGTTTCTGTTTAACCAGGGTATTATTGTCTTTAATACCCTGACTAATGACGCCCTAATCTCCTAGTATAAAAGGATGGGCTCTCTCATTGTATTGGAACAACAACAAGTCTGTGATTATCTAGTGGAATCCTGATTATCTAATGGAAGTCTGTGATTATCGGTGAAGTATGTGCTTCATAACGCCAAGTCTATACATTGGCAAAGTCTATACATTGCAAAGTCATTATTTTCATCATTCCAAAAGATGCAGGGCATCTTCATTGAAAATGCATTATTTTCATCATTCCGAAAGTCTATACATTTCTTGCTGAACTGAGCAAAGTCTATACATTGCAAAGTCTGTACATAGGAAGTGTCTGTTAGAGTGTGGAGTCAGAACTCATGCGCCCTTGCACGGGATCACACTCTGACTCAGGAGCGCACCCACTGCTCCAGGGGAGCATTCTCAGCATCAGGGGAGCATGGCGTGCACATGCTGTCTCCATGGGAGCAATCGCTGCCTCAGGGGAGCATTCTCAGCGTCAAGGGAGCAATCGCTACTTCAGGAGAGCATGTAGTCATGTCTTTGTGCGTTCTCGCCTGGGAGCATATGAAGTATCAGGGGAGCATCTATGGCCTCTGGGCAGCATCACCAGCGTCATGGGAGCATGGCGAGCACATGCGCTATCTCTGAGGAGCAATCGCTGCTCCAGGGGAGCATCCTTCAGTGCCAGGGGAGCAACCGCTGCTCCAGGGGAGCATATGCTGTCTGGGTTGGATGCGTCGACCTTGTCTTGGCAATGCGTCGACCCTGTCTTGGCAATGCATTGTTCTGACTGATGATGGGGGAGCATCTGCAGTCGCTGAAGGGCATACTCGGTCCCATGAGAGCATCCGGGGGGACAGGCGAGCATGCGCGTCTGATGTATCCCGGAAGAGGTTGGCACTACTTCCACAATAAATCGGTCTCGGGTCTTTGGCAGCGAGGAGGAAGCACCTCAACAGATTCTACAGTCTGCCACATGCTCTTACCTGGCAATGGTTGTATTGACTTTGCATATGTGGCTTTATATGTCTTAATTGAATAACATCTATCAACAAAATTATTAATTTGGAGGCCCCTACGTGCATCAACAGCAGCAGCAACATGTTGGCAAGGCAGCCCACTGACTTGCCATTGACGACAAGAACAATACATCTCGTCCAATTTAACAACACACCTCTCATACAGACCTTCCACCTCAGCCACAAAATCAGTGGAATATCTGACTGCATATTTTCCCAACTTCCTAACAATTGCATTTAAATAGGCAACAGCCCGTGGCACAAACTTTTCTTTGATCCTACGTGCATGTCTCCTCCTGTGATCCATTTTCACCATAATTTTCTGCCTAATTCCATCTAACATGTCTACAAGTGGTAGGCCTCTCGTATCACCAACAAATGAATTGAATGACTCTGCTACGTTGTTAGTGATGTAGTTTAGCTTACCATTGTCATTAAAATGACATCTTGACCAGGCACAACGTAAACTTTCTAAATAGGAAGTAGCTTGTGGATCTAGTTTCTTCATCTCACATATAGCTGCTTTATATTCTTGAACAGTGTAAGATTTTGCTGCTGCCCATGCAGCATTCTTGAAACCTGGGCCTGGCCATTTCTTCTTAAAATTCCTGTAAAGGTGCCGCATACAAAACCTACAAGCAATTCGAAATTACAATCTCATCATTAATATAAAACCTATAGTCAATGTCATTAAAATACATAGTCACTCAATTCATACATTATGGAAAATAAAACTAGCAGTAGATCAAACATTGTAAAAGGAGAAACTTAATTACCTATGCTCGGCACCGGGAAAGATATATGGGACAGCTACCTCAATGCCCTTTTCCATATCAGAAATGAATGTAATCCCTGTCGGATTTCCAATAGCGTCTTTCAACTTGTGCAAAAATATATCCACGAGTCTATACTCTCCCCCTCAACAACACCATAGGCAACTGGGAACAAACCATGATTCCCATCAAGAGCAACTGCAGCCACCAAGATCCCAGTGTAATACCCTTTCAAGTGGCATCCATCTATGCCCAGCACTGGACGTCAGCCATCTTTGAAATCACTAATACATGCCCCTAAGGCAATGAACACCCTCTGGAAACAACCATCCAATCCAATCTTGTACTGTACAACTGAAGAAGGGTCGCTCTGCTTTAATTCATTCAGTAGCTGTGGCAAATGCTTGTACGTTTCCTCAACCTTCCCAAACACCTTCTCCTTTGCCGACTCTCGTGCACGCCAAATGCGGTGATAAGGGATTGAAATATTGTAATCCTTCAATAAATCAGCTTGCAACTTTCTTGGAGGTATGTCAGGATTCTCCTTCACTGCTTCCAATACCCTGGCTGAAATCCAAGATTTGGATGTCATCCTGCTATCACACCTAGATGTGGCTGAACATGTGTGCTTTCCTGCATTGTTTTGACTGCAAAAGTAACTCCATCTTGCAATCTTGAGGCATGCACTCTCCATTTGCAATTAACATTTGCACATACAACAGTAATTCCCATGCTGTCAATTTTCACTTGCTTGAACTCAAATTGATTTTTAATAGCATGCTGACGTAGAGCAATCCTGTACTCCTGACTATTTGCAAATAGAGAACCAACTGATATATCTGGGGTCTCTTCATCAGCCTCCAACAAATCTCCATCATCATCTGAAACTCCTCTATCAATATCAGATTCATCTGAGGGACATTGTAACGACCCGAGAATCCGATTACCGGGAAGGCCCGATAACCCGAGACTCGCACCGCCACCCACGAGCCCGAAGACTCGGAAGGGTTAAAAGGATGGTGTGGAAACTACACAAGCATCACAAATAATTGCAGAAATTAAACAGTTATGATATTAAGCAGGAAATGAATTAACATTTTACATGGTCCACAATAAAATAACAACAACAGCAACAGTAGTCCACGACTAGTACAGTGACAAGAAAGAAAAGTACAGCTACACGGGGCATCCCCCGACTCTGACCTCTGGCACTACCTCTGGGCACCCGCACCACGCTTCCGCTGCGCTCCTGACACGCTCCCCGAAGGTGGCGCCTCACCTGAAACACGGTGAAAACACGCAGGGAATGAGTCTCGGAACAAGACTCAGTAGGGATCACTCGAACCCTACCTCGAAAAACGAGAAACCACTACTCTAGCGGTAGAAAGGTACCTCGGAAAGGAAAGCCCTGTACTCTACAGAACTAGACCCTAACGGCACGCAAACCGACACACGTGCCACGGTACGAGAAGACCGAAACTCAACGGTCGAACCGTCAAAACCCGAAGGTCGGAAACACACGACTGACAGTCTGACACTCCGTACTCAACAGGAGTACCACCCACTAGAAGCACAGCCGGTAGCGTCCCCTGACGTCTTACACCGCACCGCAGGTGAACCGCCTGACATGGTAGGTCCTACCCGAGGCGCAAACACCGTACAAGTAACTACAACAAGTGACTAGCTGGGGTCACGCCCGTCGACGTGGGTCCAACCGCCCCCAACCACGTGTGCACACACAGACCGCGCGTCCCTGGTCTGGCCCTCTGACCGGTTTTCCCCTCAGCCGGACTCTGGCTGCAAGACGTGGGGCCCAACGGTAACCGGTCCACAAACCGTCTCTAAAGGTCAGCCCGTACACCACTCCCTGGTGCGACTAGCACACGCGTACTAGTAGGCTACGACTAGTGGAGGGTCACAGAAGGAGTAGACTCTCAAGTCTCGGAAAACAACGGTGCAACTGCAGGTACGAGGAACGCTCCTTGTACCAACACCGACGCACGGTGACCAGCTGCCAACAACATCTCCCGGTACACTCTGTACGACGAGAGACACACCGACGCAACCCGTACCCTTGAACGGTCCACACTGGGCCGCTCAGGGATGTGCGGTCACACAGGGACCGCACAAGGATTAGAACGGTCATATCAGGACCGTTCCACCCAGGGTCCAAACGACGGATAAACGGCCAACACAGGACCGTTCAAACAGATGTGCGGCCAACTCTTGACCGCACGTGGGTGAGGAACGGTCACCTCCTGGCCGCTCGTCTCCCAACGGTAAAAAGCCTGGACGGTTAGTCCTTAGCCGCACTTGGGGAAGGGCGGCTACGGCTTAGCCGTTCAGGTGTTGTGCGGTCAGGGCCAGACCGCACATCCAACCATAGCGCTAGGGGATGTACGGCCAGCACCTGGCCGTGCAAGGGGTTATGCGGTCAGCTCCTGGCCGCACATCCCAGAGCACTGCACAACGGTCACAACCAACGGTCAAAACCCTTGGGGTTGGGCGGTAGCTGTGGGGCCGCACATTAGGATATGCGGTCCCACGATAGACCGCTCAAGCCCACTGCGCGCCAAGCCTCACCCAAAGCGCGCCGAGCCGATGAACGGTCCGAACGGAACCGCATAGGGGTTGTGCGGCCACTGGTTCGACCGCACATCGCTCACCGGCGAGAAAATGGCGAACCTCACCGGAATCGCCCAATCGGCCTCAAAACAAACCCCACGGAGGGGGAAATGGCGAGAGAAGAACCCCCAAGCCCCCTAGCATGCTCCTACGCCCTTAAACCGTGAAATCGGGGCTCAAAACGATGGATCGGACGAACTCACCCCGCGGCATGATCGACCCTTCCCGGCTCAAAATAAACCCCTCTCGACCTCGTCTCGAGCTGAAACTCACGGGGAAGGAAGACATGAGGCTAAGGAACGTCACCCTACCTCCGGTCCGCGACGAAACGCTCCGATCCGAGCTCGAAGTCGCGAAGAACGCCGCTAGAATCTCGCCTCTCCACGCCTCCCACGCTCGCCGTATGCCCGCACGATCGCCACCACGTCACCCACGTCCTCGCGCCGTCGCACCGCCGCCGTCTGCAGCCGGAACGGGGGTCGGCACGGTCGAACGGGAGAGAAGGAGGGAGAGAGCCGGCCACGGTCGCGTGAGGGAGAGAGAGGAAGAAGAAGAAAAGAGAAAAGAAGAAAAAGAAAAGAAAAGAAAATGGGAATATATAGAAAATCCGATTTTTCGGAAAAATACCGAAAATTAGAAAAATACATTTCCGGAATCCTCGGAACGCACCGATCGCAACGGTACCACTCGTGCCTCGGGGAACTGCCCGGTTCGCCCGCAGCGAGCGTCCGAAGAAAAAGCCGAAACACACACCGGAAATCGGAAAACACGCGCGGAAAAAGCCGCGGAACGCCTCCGGGCCTCCGAAACGACTCCGGATCGCGCCGATCCGAACACGAAAGATGTCCGAAACGAAATTTCGGACACAACGGAGCCGGACGCTCCGAAAACTAGATCCGGGACCCATGAAGAAGGATCCGAAAGGTCCGGGATATTACAGCCCTCCCCCCTTAAGGAATTTCGTCCTCGAAATTGAGAACAACCCAAGGGGAAAGAAGAGGAAGACTCACTCAAACAGATACGGGAACTGCTGACGCATCTCGTCCTCACGTTCCCACGAAGCCTCACCACCAGAGTGTCGTTGCCACACGACCTTGACCAAGGGAATACCTTGTTCCGCAGGCGCTGCTCTCGCCTATCCTCCACGCGGATCGGAAACTCTGGGAGAGAAAGATCTGGAGTCACCTCAGGCCAAACGGAAAACTCGAGCACATGAGAGTCATCGGGCATATACTTCCGCAACATAGAGACGTGGAACACGTCATGCACCGACGCCAACTCAGAGGGTAACTGCAACCGGTAAGCAACCTCACCGATGCGCTCCACAATCGCGAAAGGACCAATATAGCGGGGACTCAGCTTCCCACGCCGTCCAAACCGCATCACCCCCTTCATCGGAGAAACTCTCAAGAACACATGATCGCCCACGGCGAACTCGAGGGGCTGCCGCCTACGGTCAGCATAGCTCTTCTGCCGACTCTGGGCCGCCAACATGTTCTGACGAACCAGGTGCACAACATCCACACATTGCTGCACCAATTCCGGTCCCGTCAAAACACGCTCACCCACCTCAAACCAATCAAGTGGAGTCCGACAAGGACGCCCATACAATGCCTCATAAGGAGCCATGCCGATGCTCGAATGAAAGCTGTTGTTATAGGCAAACTCCACTAACGGTAGGTGATGAATCCAACTCCCCTGCCACTCCAGGCAGCAGGATCTCAGCATGTCCTCCAAAGTCTGAATGGTCCTCTCAGACTGACCATCTGACTGTGGATGATACGCCGAGCTAAATGCCAACTCCGTGCCAAGAGCTCGCTGGAAACTCCTCCAGAATCCAGAAGTGAAGCGCGGATCCCGATCCGACACGATCGAAATGGGAACCCCATGCAACGGCACGATCCGCTCCACATAAAGACGAGCCAACTTAGGCACGCTCCAGCTGACTTTGACCGGTAGCAACCGCGTCACCTTCGTCAGCCGATCCACCAGCAACCAAATACTGTCCTGCCCAGTCGGGGTTCTGGGCAACCCCACCACAAAATCCGTGGTCACATGGTCCCACTTCCAAGCAGGAACATCCAAGGGCTGGAGAGTACCGCCTGGTCGCTGATGCTCCGCCTTCACCTGCTGACAGATCAGGCACCTGGCCACAAACTCGGCCACATCTCTCTTCATGCCAGGCCACCAGAACTGCCTCCGCAAGTTCCGATACATCTTCGTCGCACCCGGGTGCACAGTGTACCTGCTCCCATGAGCCTCGCGTAACACCGCACGACGAACCTGCTCCTCCGCTGGGACGTACAGCCTGCCACGAAACCTCGCAGCACCGTCCTCGCCGAGCTCCACATCAGCCATCGCAAGAATCCGGGGCAACTCAGGGTCCGCATGCTGAGCCTCTGTCACCTGACGACGAATAGCAGGAGTGACAGTCAGACTCGCAAGCACTGCCAACCCTGGCTCCTGGGGAATCTTGAGCCTGAAAGATACTTCGGGCACCTGTTCCCAGAGCCTCCACTTCCTCAGCATCAAGGTACTGATCACGACCTTCCTACTCAAGGCATCGGCGACGACATTCATCCTGCCCGGCTGATAAGACAGGGTGAAGTCATAGTCCTTCATGAACTCCATCCAACGCCTCTGTCTGAGGTTCAGATCTCTCTGCGAGAACACATACCTCAAACTCTGATGGTCAGTGAACACCTCGAACTTCTCACCGTACAGATAATGCCTCCAGATCTTCAGCGCGAAGATCACTGCCGCCAACTCAAGGTCATGGGTAGGGTAGTTCTCCTCATGGGGCTTTAGCTGCCGAGATGCATAAGCCACCACTCTACCATGCTGCATCAGAACAGCACCCAATCCGACGCCGGAAGCATCTGTACACACCACAAAACCTCCCGATCCAGAAGGCAAAACCAACACCGGAGCCGAGGTGAGCAATCTCTTCAGTTCCCTAAAGCTCTGCTCACACTCCTCGGACCAGACGAAAGGCACATCCTTCCGCGTGAGCCTCGTCATCGGGGTCGCAATGCGGGAAAAATCCTGGATAAACCGGCGATAATAACCCGCAAGCCCCAAGAAACTCCGGATCTCCGTCACCGACCTCGGCCTCGGCCATTGCATCACAGCCTCGACCTTGGCGGGATCCACGGAAATACCATCACCAGAAATCACGTGCCCCAGAAAGTGCACCTCGCTGAGCCAAAACTCGCACTTGCTGAGCTTCGCAAACAACTGGTGATCTCGCAACGTCTGCAGCACCACACCCAAATGGTACGCATGCTCCTCAGCAGACCGCGAATAAACAAGGATGTCATCCACGAAAATGACCACGAACTGGTCCAAATACGGGTGGAACACCCTCTGCATCAAGTCCATGAAGGCTGCTGGGGCATTGGTGAGCCCAAACGGCATCACCAGAAACTCATAATGCCCGTACCTCGTACTGAACGCAGTCTTCTCCACATCGGACTCGCGAATTCTCAGCTGATAGTAACCGGACCGCAAATCAATCCGCGAGAACACTCGCGCAGACTGAAGCTGGTCGAACAAATCATCAATCCGCGGCAACGGATACTTGTTCTTAATGGTCACTTCATTCAGCTGTCGATAGTCAATGCACAACCGCAGACTACCGTCCTTCTTCTTCACGAACAACACGGGCGCACCCCAAGGGGAAAAGCTCGGACGAATGTACCCCTTGGCCAACAGTTCCTGCAACTGCGCCCTCAACTCCCTCAACTCAGCGGGGGCCATACGGTAGGGAGCCTTCGCCAAAGGTCCCGTACCAGGTACAACCTCGATCACGAAATCGATCTCCCGCTGGGGAGGTAATCCAGGCAACTCCTCAGGAAAAACATCGGGAAACTCGCACACCACCGCAATGTCCTCGACATTCGGCTCCATCCGGTCAGACACAACCACTGACGCGAGAAAACCCTGGCAACCTGAATCAAGCAATCGACGGGCTCGAATAGCAGAGATAAGAAATCGAGAAGAGGCGGAACGGATACCTTGGAAATAGAAGGTCCTCTTGCTCGGATGTTGGAAGTAGACCCTCTTCATCCCACAATCCACCACCGCTCCATGAGTCTCGAGCCAATCCATGCCTAGAATCACGTCGTAATCCCGAAGCTGCAACGCATACAACCTGCCTGGCATACTCCGCCCATCGATCCACACCGGAACCTGGTCGAAGCAATACGGAGTGACCATAAAGTCACCCGAAGGCAACTCCACAGCCAAATCACAGGACAACTGGGTCACCGGCTCCTCGACGCTCGACGCGAAATCCTCCGAAATGAACGAATGAGACGCGCCAGAATCAAATAAAACCCGAGCCGCACAACCCAAAATCTGAACGGTACCTTCCACGAGCTGCGACGCTACTGCCTCTGCCCTGGTCAAGTGCGTGATCTGGCCACGAGCTCTCTGCCTGCCTCCCACACTAGCTGACCTGGGTAGCGGCGGATACTGTCCCTGCTGCTGCTGCTGCTGGGAAACCTGCTGCTGCGGCGGCCTCTGAGGACAGTCACGCGCCATGTGCCCTGGCTGGTCACACCGAAAACAGATGATCGGCGCCGTGCACTGCCTGCCTGGGTGGGTCCCACTACACCGTGGACAAGGTCCTCGCGATCCACCCACCGATCCCTGTCGCTGCAAAGGAAACGGCTGCTGCACACTGCCCGATGAAGCCTGCCCCTGATCCTGGACTTCTTCTTGCCGAACCCCTTCTTGAAGAACTTCTTGACCTTCGAGCCAAAGGACGCAGATCCTGTCACCGAAGCTGCCGATGCCGGTACTCCTGAACCACCCGACGCAGACTGAAAGAAACCCTGCTGCTGAGTAGCCGACTGCTGGCTGCGACCTGACACAGACTGCCCCTGGCTGATCGGTCCTCGAGTCCTCTGCATATCCATCTCCAAGGAAATCGCAACACGAGACGCTGTCTCGAGATCAGTGGCCCCATTCGCGATCAGATGGTGCCTCAGCTCCAGCCTCAAGCCCTGCACAAACTGCGTCGTCCTCACCCTCTCATGCTCCATGATATGAGGTGCGTACCGACCCAGCTCGACAAATCGGGCCCTGTACTGCAACACGGACATGTCACCCTGCACCAGCTCCAGAAACTCCCGCATCCGCTGCGTAGCAACAATATCTGGACAGTACGTACGCTCGAAAGCACTGACAAAGTCATCCCACTCGATCTGCTCAAGCGGACGAAGCTGAAAGGACGTCTTCCACTCGGAAGACCACCACCTCCGAGCCGTACCCTGCAACTGGTTGTAGGCCAACACCACTCTGTCCTCGACAGCACTCTTCGCAGAACTGAACACCCGCTCCATCTCATCAAGCCAATCACGAGCCGCATCAGGGTCTGCCTGGCCGCTAAAGTAAGGTGGATGAAACTGCATGAAATCCCTCACTGCTCGGCCTGGCCCACCCCTGACTGACGAGCCCTCACCGGCCTCTCCGCCGAACTGCTGAGCCATGAGATGGTACATGCCACGGAGAAAACCCTCGGCCCCCGGAGCCCTCGCAGCATCCGCGGCCTCGGTAGCTCCCGGAACTCTGCTATGCTCCTCCTGGTCCCTCTGGACCCCCTGCTGGATCTCCTGGCCTCCAGCCGACTGCCCCTGCTGAGAGCGAGAACTCCTCCTCGGCGCCATCCTCGCTCCTTAAGCACAAGACAGAAAACTCAGAAACGGAAGGTCAGAATAAAACACGCGGTGCCCAATGCCAGCGTCATCTGTACATCATCGTTGTGGACTAGTGGACCACTACAATTACCTATGATTCTCATGTAATTCCACAACCGCGCTCTGATACCAGCTGTAACGACCCGAGAATCCGATTACCGGGAAGGCCCGATAACCCGAGACTCGCACCGCCACCCACGAGCCCGAAGACTCGGAAGGGTTAAAAGGATGGTGTGGAAACTACACAAGCATCACAAATAATTGCAGAAATTAAACAGTTATGATATTAAGCAGGAAATGAATTAACATTTTACATGGTCCACAATAAAATAACAACAACAGCAACAGTAGTCCACGACTAGTACAGTGACAAGAAAGAAAAGTACAGCTACACGGGGCATCCCCCGGCTCTGACCTCTGGCACTACCTCTGGGCACCCGCACCACGCTTCCGCTGCGCTCCTGACACGCTCCCCGAAGGTGGCGCCTCACCTGAAACACGGTGAAAACACGCAGGGAATGAGTCTCGGAACAAGACTCAGTAGGGATCACTCGAACCCTACCTCGTAAAACGAGAAACCACTACTCTAGCGGTAGAAAGGTACCTCGGAAAGGAAAGCCCTGTACTCTACAGAACTAGACCCTAACGGCACGCAAACCGACACACGTGCCACGGTACGAGAAGACCGAAACTCAACGGTCGAACCGTCAAAACCCGAAGGTCGGAAACACACGACTGACAGTCTGACACTCCGTACTCAACAGGAGTACCACCCACTAGAAGCACAGCCGGTAGCGTCCCCTGACGTCTTACACCGCACCGCAGGTGAACCGCCTGACATGGTAGGTCCTACCCGAGGCGCAAACACCGTACAAGTAACTACAACAAGTGACTAGCTGGGGTCACGCCCGTCGACGTGGGTCCAACCGCCCCCAACCACGTGTGCACACACAGACCGCGCGTCCCTGGTCTGGCCCTCTGACCGGTTTTCCCCTCAGCCGGACTCTGGCTGCAAGACGTGGGGCCCAACGGTAACCGGTCCACAAACCGTCTCTAAAGGTCAGCCCGTACACCACTCCCTGGTGCGACTAGCACACGCGTACTAGTAGGCTACGACTAGTGGAGGGTCACAGAAGGAGTAGACTCTCAAGTCTCGGAAAACAACGGTGCAACTGCAGGTACGAGGAACGCTCCTTGTACCAACACCGACGCACGGTGACCAGCTGCCAACAACATCTCCCGGTACACTCTGTACGACGAGAGACACACCGACGCAACCCGTACCCTTGAACGGTCCACACTGGGCCGCTCAGGGATGTGCGGTCACACAGGGACCGCACAAGGATTAGAACGGTCATATCAGGACCGTTCCACCCAGGGTCCAAACGACGGATAAACGGCCAACACAGGACCGTTCAAACAGATGTGCGGCCAACTCTTGACCGCACGTGGGTGAGGAACGGTCACCTCCTGGCCGCTCGTCTCCCAACGGTAAAAAGCCTGGACGGTTAGTCCTTAGCCGCACTTGGGGAAGGGCGGCTACGGCTTAGCCGTTCAGGTGTTGTGCGGTCAGGGCCAGACCGCACATCCAACCATAGCGCTAGGGGATGTACGGCCAGCACCTGGCCGTGCAAGGGGTTATGCGGTCAGCTCCTGGCCGCACATCCCAGAGCACTGCACAACGGTCACAACCAACGGTCAAAACCCTTGGGGTTGGGCGGTAGCTGTGGGGCCGCACATTAGGATATGCGGTCCCACGATAGACCGCTCAAGCCCACTGCGCGCCAAGCCTCACCCAAAGCGCGCCGAGCCGATGAACGGTCCGAACGGAACCGCATAGGGGTTGTGCGGCCACTGGTTCGACCGCACATCGCTCACCGGCGAGAAAATGGCGAACCTCACCGGAATCGCCCAATCGGCCTCAAAACAAACCCCACGGAGGGGGAAATGGCGAGAGAAGAACCCCCAAGCCCCCTAGCATGCTCCTACGCCCTTAAACCGTGAAATCGGGGCTCAAAACGATGGATCGGACGAACTCACCCCGCGGCATGATCGACCCTTCCCGGCTCAAAATAAACCCCTCTCGACCTCGTCTCGAGCTGAAACTCACGGGGACGGAAGACATGAGGCTAAGGAACGTCACCCTACCTCCGGTCCGCGACGAAACGCTCCGATCCGAGCTCGAAGTCGCGAAGAACGCCGCTAGAATCTCGCCTCTCCACGCCTCCCACGCTCGCCGTATGCCCGCACGATCGCCACCACGTCACCCACGTCCTCGCGCCGTCGCACCGCCGCCGTCTGCAGCCGGAACGGGGGTCGGCACGGTCGAACGGGAGAGAAGGAGGGAGAGAGCCGGCCACGGTCGCGTGAGGGAGAGAGAGGAAGAAGAAGAAAAGAGAAAAGAAGAAAAAGAAAAGAAAAGAAAATGGGAATATATAGAAAATCCGATTTTTCGGAAAAATACCGAAAATTAGAAAAATACATTTCCGGAATCCTCGGAACGCACCGATCGCAACGGTACCACTCGTGCCTCGGGGAACTGCCCGGTTCGCCCGCAGCGAGCGTCCGAAGAAAAAGCCGAAACACACACCGGAAATCGGAAAACACGCGCGGAAAAAGCCGCGGAACGCCTCCGGGCCTCCGAAACGACTCCGGATCGCGCCGATCCGAACACGAAAGATGTCCGAAACGAAATTTCGGACACAACGGAGCCGGACGCTCCGAAAACTAGATCCGGGACCCATGAAGAAGGATCCGAAAGGTCCGGGATATTACAGACATGGCCTTGAATGATAGCTGTCCTCAGTGTGTACCTCATCAGAATCAGCCACACTCTCGTCAGATTCGCTGTACTCATCTTCGTATGCAACATATTCTGAGTCACTGTGCTCAGCTTCAGAACATATCCTCTTCTTTAAAATATGATAATCCTCATCAACTACAGGGGCAGGGGCAGGGGCAGGGACATCATGAATAACCTCGTCACGATGAACAACTGCAGCATCATGAACAAACTCAGGATGTTGACCAACCTCAGCATCATCATCCATCTCATCAATGTCAACAAATGTCTGGGAATGGGCCTGAGTAGACTGGCTGGCCATACCTTTCTGTGGAATATTGGTTGGCTGTAAGTCTAATGGCCGACTGTCCAATGTGCTAACATATATGGTCATCTTCCCTACGGGCAAATGGGCTTTCATCACCTCATATAATTGAGCATCTGAAACAATTTCCTCATATTGAACAGGTCTGCTATTAGGTAATTCATAATGGAATTCTAAACAATGTGTACTTGCCCACTTAGATAGATGTCCCATATCCTCAATTAATATGCATCTACTGTAGTAATCAGGAAATGCCACGACTGTCTTGCTCTGACCTAGTGCATATGCCCTCCTCCCAGACTGAAGAGTTTTCCAATAACCACCAAACTTATATGTCAACTTTAATGATGGCTCTCGTTCCCCCATTTTCACAATCTAACAATCTGAAGACAGAAATAAACTCTCTAGAACAGTTATCCACATTACAAAATCAGCACGCATACCCAATAATCTGAGTACAATAATAACATTCTTAACTAATATGAATTGAGTGACTGAAAAACATTAAAACAAAAATTTTTGACAGAACCATAAAGAAACTGCACCCGTGAATTCAGACATGTACAATTAATAACAAAACTTTTTAGAGCATTAAATAATCTAACAACATTATAGCAAAAAATGACATAACAACAATCTTATCTCTAAACCATATAGAAAGAAAATAAAAATTGATATCCTTAATATTTCGACTTTGTAAACATATAAAATGCACTAGTAAACATTTATATTTGCAGATCATACTGAGTGTGAGGTGGCAGGGGCGCCTGACGCGTACCGGAGTGGAGACGGAGGTGTGTGGCCCAGACCTAGACGTGGGGTGGTGACTCCGGTGATGCGGCGTCTGAACGAGGGCGGTCGTACGTCTGCGGCGGCAGATGGGGTGCCGTGAAGCGCCGCGGTTGTTACGTGCAGGTTTGGGCAATGGCGATGGTGCCTAATCGACCCTGGCAGTGGCCGGCAATCGTTGTTGTCACGACGACCAAACAGTGAAATCGACGGCAATGGCGACTGTGTACGGGGGGAAGGGAAAGAGGAGGGTGGCGATTGTGTACGGGGGGAACCCTAAACAGGAGGGTGGCGCAACAGAAGGGTTACTACGGTCATGAACCTCGATTAATCGAGGGTGGGTTGATCTTTTCACCAACTACGGTCAAGTTAACTCACCTTGCGTTTAATATCATCGACAGTAAAAAACGATAGGGACTTTTTAGTTTAACGGTAAGATTTCCAAGGACTTTTTAAACAATAGAGACATTGTAGGGATTAAAAAGTAATTCATCATATTTGTAGGGACTAATATGCAAAAACCCTTTTTTTTACTTTACGACATGGGTCCCACGTCCTTATAACTTATAATACTAGACTTACTAGTCACATGTCGATTGGACTGTTTAGAAATGTTTAAAAAAATTATCATATCAAATAAATAATGTTAAATTTGATTTTTTTATAATTTTTTTAATTTTTTATCATCGTGAATATAACTTGTATGATAAATTAGGAAACACATAACATGCGTCATAATTTTTTTTTTTTAAAGAAAATTCTTTGCACATCAAGAGTGTGTAATAACCCAGAGCATGTACTAAGCATTACTAGATAGAGAAAAGAAGTTATTCTAAACAATAATATTCAGTGTGAGATCCTCCTTCCTACTGTTAAAAATTTAGAAGAGTAATATATGTTTGCTTCACTGCCTTGCTAACCACACTGTGGGTGGTGCAGCAGATTTTCTTTTTAATTTTTTTTGGCATGGAGTCCACACCCTCGTAACGCGTCGTACGCGCCAAGGATGACATTGGACGGCTCAAAAAATGTGAAAAACAAAATGGAGTGTGCATAGGAAGTGGCATGTTGGGGTGTGGGCCCCGTATCAAAAAAATAAAAAAATATATGTTGCAACCATGTGGTGTAGTTGGTAGGGCGGTTCAACGAGCATTTTCCAATTTAAAATTCCATGACTCACTGAATTCTTTCAATTTTGGGGCTTTTTCCCTCGCTGACATAGTTTAAATGAGAGTTTTTTGCAAATAAATTATTGTTAAAATTGAAATGACAAAAAACATCATTCTTAGAACTGTATTAATAGACATATTATTTGTAATCGTATGTTGTTGGAATGCCATCGTCGTAATTGTTCATTATCACATGTGGATTTAATAATAGTTATCTTTAACTGGATCAATAAAAAGAAAAATGTACCCTTCGTTAAAAATACACCTCCCAACTCCTCCCTCTCGGACACCCTTGCCCTTGCGACCTATCGGAACCCCCCTCCCCTACCTCTCGCCAAAACTCTCCCTCTAGGACCTCCCCTTCGAAACCTCGAGGGCTAGTGCCTTCACAGCCAACACCTTGAGGCACGCCACACTCTCCCTTCACGGCGGGCTCAACCGACGCAGTGCTACTGTGGTGGAGGGTGTCCAGCGGTGGTTGGGGAAGGTGATCCATAGTCGGTGACAATGGTGAGCCTGGAGCTGCAAACGGGGTTACTGTTCAAGGAAGGAGGATAGGGGCTTTGGGGTTAGCGTGATGGGGCAGAGTGCGGGGTGGTTGCTGCAGGTGGCAGTGGCCAAAAATGCCAGGGGGGCTTGTAGGCGGTGAGTGGCATCCAATGATGATGGCAGTGACCGACGGGTTGAAGGAATGAGGTGGAATGGGGAGGGGCGATGGCCGCACAGGGATCACGGCTGAGGCAGTGGTACTATTCCTCTGATAGATCAAGTTTTATCCTCCAAGCATCACCTATAATAGGCCTCCGAGGTCTTGCTCGGGAGCTAAATTGTAACGTCTCGGGTCTCGGATCGTGTTTCTGTGGGTTGTGGACCGAGTCCGTGTGAGTTTTAGACTTTAATATTCGATTTTTTGACCTTTAGATGGTGTTTGTGTCAATGTTATTAAAACTGGGTCGGACCGGCCGGTTCGACTGATTCGACCGCCGACCGGTTCGATGATGGCCGGTTCGATCCAAAGGTAAAAAATCGCCCGAACCGGTGAAACCGCGGTTGAACCGGTCACCCGATTCGACCCGGTTCGCTATTAAAAAACAAAATAAAAAATGCTAAAAATCGAAAAGTGAAAAACCCGAAATGGCGAAATCCCTCTCTCTCCCCGTTACTTCGTCATTCCCTGCCGATTGCCTCTCCTCTCGAAATCCCTCTTTCTCCCCGTCGCCCGCATCCATGCCCTAATAGCCAGGTGATCCCTCTTTCACCCCCGTCGTCGGCGGGCGGGCCCCCGTCGCCCACGGCCATGCCCCCGCCGCCCGCGGCCGTGCCCTAACCGGCGGTCCCTCTTTCTCCCCCGTCGCCCACGGCCGTCTTCCCCCATCCGCAATGACTCGGTCTCGGCCCTCCACCATCGTCCAGTGGACAAGGAAGCCGGCCCGAAGTGGGCACCCGCGGCCCTTCTCCTCGCGCGATGGCATTTTCCCGCAGAGGGGAGGACGGGGAGCTGCTTCCGCCCGTCGTTCCTCTCCGCGCGTCTCCCCTCCAACGCTTCCTCCCGTTGGTTGCTTCTACGCATCGGCGGCGGCGTCGATCCATTGGAGTTATGGCCTAACTCTCCCTCCGGCGCCGATCCATTGGAGCTGTTTCTTCTCCTCTCCCACCAGCAGCGTCTGTCCATCCTGGCCGGCCGCACCAGGGGGCGCACAAGCATAGTTCTTCTCCGGCCGCACCAGCAGCGCCGCGATGCCGTCTTCAGCTCCGGACCTCAGGTGAGTATTTTGGAGTGATATAATTTATGAACATTGAATCTGTGTTTTTTATTTGGCAGATCAGAACTATCTTTAAGATTGAATCTTATTTTAGAGTGATCTAAGATGTGTGTGTGTTTGTTATTTGGCCAACCCGTTGATCTGTGTTTTTTATTTATGCACTACCATTTGCAAATTGGTGATCTGGGTGCAGATAGTCTAATAAATAGGCTCTACTGGCTGTCCTTTCTCTAGTGTATCCTGCCATGTTTAAGTCTCTGTGGTTTTTATCTGCTATTTCGTTGCTGGGTTACTGATCATCTGGTACTTTTTGCTGAATAGATGTTTCTCTGGCACTTTTGCCTATGGAATGTTTTGCACCTGCATTTAGTATGAAGCAACATATAAGACCTAGACTTCCTCTGATATTCTATATTTTCAATTCCATTCTGAAAGGACCACTACATTTACTCCTTACTGTGTTGAAACACAGCACCGAATGGCATTACACTCGTCAAGTTTCTTTTTGAACGTTGGTTGTTTGTTTCACCGATTTGCAAATGGTAGTGACATGCTTCTTTTTGAACGGTTGAACCAGAACCTTTGAATGATTATATGAATTCTATTTGTAGGTTTTTAAAATATGTCTAACCCTTTGGAAAGCAGTTCTACCCCGTCGGATTCAAATGTAACACCTCCGGTTGTTTCTGCCACTAGTACTACAGAATCAGAATCCCGTCCAACAAGAGGAAGGTCTGATATTGTATGGAATCATGTTGTGGAGGTAGGAAAAAATAAAATCAAATGTCTGTATTGTGGAAAGATTGTCAGTGGTGGAGGGATTCACATGATGAAAACACACCTGGCTAATATTAAAGGTGATGTTGCTTCTTGTAAGAAAGTTCCTCCACAGGTGTTGATAGAGATAAAAGATGATCTGGAAAGCACTGTTTCAACAAATACCAAAACATCTTATATTCCGAAACATAGCCCATTTCCATCATTTGTAACCATTAAAGAATATGTTGATGATGATGTTGAGGGTCCCAGTTTGAAAAGAAATGCAGAAGGTGATTCAAAAAAAATGAAGGGATTAGTAGGAGGCAAGCAACCATCAATTAAAAGTGATATGTCTGGCAAATATGTCATTGAAAGAGCACATATATAAGCTGCAAACTAGTTTTATGAGTCATGTATTCCATTTAATGCTGTAAATTCTCCACGTTTTCAAGCTATGTTTGATTCGGCATTAACAATTGGTTATAGATATAAAGCACCTACTTTTCATGATTTGCGTGGTTTCTTACTAAAAAAAAGTGTTCAAGAGTTGAAAGAATGCATTGATACATTCAAAAAAATGTGGAAAGTGTTTGGTTGTACAATTATGGCTGATGGGTGGACAAACAATAAGGGAAGGACTTTGATAAATTTTTTGGTTTATTGTGCTAAGGGAACTATATTTTTAAAGTCCATTGATACCTCTGGAGATGCAAAAACTGGTGAAATACTTGTTCAGTTACTTATTGCCGTTGTGGAATAAGTTGGTGCTGAAAATGTTGTCCAAGTTGTAACTGATAATGTAGCCAACTACAAACTTGCAGGTTTTTTATTGAATCAACAACATCGATATATTGTATGGACACCATGTGCAGCACACTGTCTAGATTTGATGTTGGAAGATATTGCTAAGATGGATGATGTTAAAGAATTAATCAATCAAGCTCGGAGTATTAGCATTTTCATTTATAATCATGGCTTTGTTTTGAATTTGATGAGAAAATTTACAGATGGGAAATAAATTATTCGTCCAGCTATTACTCGATTTGCAACTCACTTTCTTGCACTTCAAAGTTTGTTGGGGTGTAAAAATCAATTGCGAGCTATGATGACTAGTAAAGAATTGATTGAAATCAAATGGGTCAAAAATAAAAAAGACATTGTTATATCTGATTTGATTCTATCTACTTCATTCTGAGATAAATGTTTGATAATTGTGCAAGCATTTGAGCCACTTGTTCGTGTATTAATAATGGTAGATAGTGATGAAAGGCCATCTATGGGATACGTATTTGAAAGTATGCGGAGGGCTAAGAATGCTATAAAGAAAACACTCTTGAAATTTAAGATGAACATTGAACCCTTCATCTCAATTGTGGATTCTCGATGGGATCATCAACTTAGTCGACTTCTTCATTTAGCACGCTATTGGCTCAATCTACAATTTTAATATGACATGGATAATGAAACAAGAGTGTTGACAATGCAAGGGGTTAATGAACCTCTTCATCGGGTATGTCAAGGCAATGTTGACATGCTAGTGAAAATTAATCCAGAGCTGGATAAATTTAGATATGCAGATGAAGATTTTGGAAGGCCAGCCGCAATAGCTTCTCATTACTCCTTGGCTCAAGGTATTATTCTTTTATTTAGATTGTTTCTTTTGTTCATAAATTTGGGTATGGTGGCTAACCTATTATATCTAATTTATTTTCAGCTATTTGGTGGCAAATTCATGGAGTTTGTGCTCCAAATTTGCAGAATTTGGTGGAAAAAATTTTAAGCCAAATATGCAGCTCTTCTGGATGTGAACGTAATTGGAGTGTTTTTGAACGTATACACACTAAGAAGTGAATCGCTTAGAGCATCAAAGATTATGTGACCTTGTATACGTTCATTACAATTTACGATTGTTGGATAGGTAAAAAATTATATAAGTGAATTATAATCTATTGATTTCATTACATTCTAAGTTTAATAGTTTATACTTGATGTCTACTATGTGTTTTTGTAGGAAGAAAAAGAAGAAGTAATATTTTGATACTATATCTTTCGAAGATATTGATCTTATGGAAGCGTGGGTGGTGGAAGAGGAGTCTCCTTTATTTACTAATAAAGATGTTGATAAATGGTTTCAAATGGATCAACCAAATAGTTCATAGTTTACAAGAGATGATGAGGACTTGGGTATTCTAGTTTAGTTTTATCAAAATTAATCTTTTTCACTATTTTAGTAAGTTATAATGTGTTAATATTCAATTATTTGTATATATTTCTAGGAACTTTGGCTGTTGAATAAGAAGATAAAACTCATGTTGGAATTCAACGATGAAGATTATATGAGACTTTTTAATGATCATATACGTAGTTTTGAACTTAGACTTTTGATGAAGTGATGGATTTATGTTTGTAAACTTTAAAACTTGATGGTGTTATTTGTTTGAGGTTATGGTCATTGTTGCATGCCAGTTTACTATCTATTTTTGCTTCTATCAGTCGGAAGCATTTGGGGGAATTGAGATTGCATTAAGAATATTTTAATAGGGAAGAGGATGTGTAAAGGTAGTCTTATAAGCTGAAATTTAGAAGAACAAAAGTAGAGACCTGGCTGCTTGTGGTGTGAAACTGTTGAGAACAATGAGATTGAGTTTTGTTTTGTCAGGTATGTGGTTAATGGCCCATGCAGGAATTAGTTTTCTAGCCAGGTATGCTCATGGTTAAGTGGCACCATGTTGTCTTCAATGCAGAGAAGCATTGTGGATTATAGACAGCAGCTCATGATTGAGTTTGACATCAGTTGTTCCTCTAGAAGTCCATGACAAAATATTATCTAGACTCTTCTGTTGATCAACTAAGGGCATATTATCCGAACACTCTACTTTGTTGGCTACATGGTGATGAACATGACACTTTCATATGGAAATGGGAACATATAGGGATTTTAACCTCAATTCATTTTATATCAACCTAACAGAAACTAGTGATCAATATCAATTTATGTGAGGGAAAAGGTTACATTCATGCTGGAAAAGGCAAGGTAGGTGACCTGAATATTTAATGGACCTTGAAATGTTGGTCAGATTTCAACACTTAAGCACATAGTTGAGACTTTTCTTTTCTTTTTGAAAGAAGGCAATGCCTAGACCTGTTAAGCATGTAAGCTATCCCATCAAAATGGAATGACCTTCAAAGCTCACTTAAAGCTTACTCATAAGTGGTTCTGAAGGGTTTCATGCTAATAGATTAATGAAGTTATTTGATTTGTCCTCTGTAACTGATGAAGATAGTTCTATTTTTAGTCTAGAGAGATTAGCAAAGCATTCTTTTTTTCTCTCTTTTACTAGGGGGTGGTCACTGTTGCATGCCAGTTTACTATCTATTTTTGCTTCTATCAGCTGGAAGCATTTGGGGGAATTGAGATTACATTAAGAATATTTTAATAGGTTCAAATGGTTATATTTTAATATTTATATATATTTATAATTATTAAAAAAATTATGATATCATAATTATATTATGATGACGTCACAGTTGAACCGGTTCGATTGAACGATCCAACCGATTCGAACCGAACCACCTCATTGACCGGTTTAAATATCGATCCGGTTCTGATAACATTGGTTTATGTAGATTATTTTGGGTCAGTGGCGGCGCGTTGAGCAGCTCCACTTTTTCTTGGATTTAATATGAGTCATAATATATGTTTCAAGGTTTTTCCAGAGTTCTTGTGGTTTTTTCTAAATTGAACAACAAAACATATATAATAAAATAAAGATTAAAAAACTCTTTTTTAATCCCCTCTCTCCCCCTCCGTTCTCTCTTTTTAATCCCCTCTCTCCCCCTCCGTTCTCTCTCACATCTCACCCTCACCCTCACTCTCTCGTCTTTCTTTCCCCTCCCCCATTCTCACCTCCGACGGCCAACGGCGATGGGGAGGTCCGGGGCGAAGCGATGGCGACAGATTGCGACGAGGACAAAGGCAAAGAGCGTGCGGAACGACGAGGCGGGGGAGGTTGCGGTTGTGTTCGTGAGAGCTGACCGTGTGGGGAGGATCGTCATTTCTTTTATGTTCTGACGTTTTAAGGCTATAAAAAGATAGGGGGATAGATCCCTGCTCTTCCAGGGTGTGTTTCCCGTGATTCTGTGCCACGGTGAGGTCGAGAGCAGGAGTATTTCTTGTTTCGGGGTATATGCATGTTCAGGGATGAGCGACGGTTCTCGCCGATCTAGACCTCGATTTATGGTTTGAATGTGATTTCTCGGATGTAGGAAAGCCCGGGGATAGATTCCCCATGTTTTCCCCTTCGTCCCGTGACGAATGGGGCTTGCGACCAAACTATGTGTGGTGTTCGGTGGTTTTCTGTGAAACCGGGCAAGAGATGGCCATAAGAGTGGCCGCCGCGTCTGGAGCTGGGCGGCCAGAGGCCTAGCAGCCCAAGTATGTTGGGCGGCCAAGGGTTGGGCCACCCAGGTTGCAGGCGGCCAGACCCCTTGCCGCCCTACACTCTCTCTTTCCCCTTATGTGCCATACTGCATACGGCCAAGCTGTTGGCCGCCCTACATTGTGTCTGGGCAGCCCAAGGCCTGGTCGCCTAGGTCTGTTGGGCGGCCAGTACCCTTGCCACCCAGGTCCTACATATGCCTTATTTGGGTGGCCAAAGGGATGGCCACCCAGCCCTCTGGGCCGCCAACCTGGTGGCCGCTCAGTGCTCAGGGTGGCCCAGTGGTGGCCGGCCAGGGTACCCTGGGAAGCCCATGCTTTGGCCACCCATGTTCTTCAGCCCCGAGATGTTGTGCCTTGCCCGTTCCATGCTTCAGAGTGTCCGTGGCCGACGTGGCTTTGCAGAACGTGGGTCCGCGTGTTTCCGTGTGTCTTGCCAGTCTCGTACAATTAGAGTGGGCCATTCTTGTGTGATTTGTGTAGTGTGGGCAGTCATTCTTTGTGATTGGGCTATTAATGATGACTGTACCTACGAGAGTTTTGTGACCACGGAAGGTATTCTCGCCTGAGTACTGTGATCGCGGGTAAGCTTTCTCGTATGAGTATGTGGGCCAATGTTCTCGAGTTTTCATCATCCATCCTTAGACGAGTCATCAGTAGCTGGTAGCGTTGTTCCGAGGTTCCCTGTGGTTCAGGCGCATGTGTGCGCATATTCTTGGGATTCTTGTAAGAACGCAGAAGATAGTACTTTATAATTTCACTGTCTGGAGGGTATGTCATGATTGGACCGGGCAAGAGCGCCTTGTGTGTAAAA
This sequence comes from Amorphophallus konjac, assembly GCA_022559845.1. Lineage (NCBI taxonomy): Eukaryota > Viridiplantae > Streptophyta > Magnoliopsida > Alismatales > Araceae > Amorphophallus > Amorphophallus konjac. The sequence continues at coordinate 351,780,819 of CM040119.1, read as the reverse complement.
CGCTCCTTGTAGAGGTGATATCGTCTGAGCGTATGTACCTTGGTTAGGACAAGTGTACATTGCTATTAGGTGCAGTGGCGCATACCCCGTGTCAGGCTGTAGGACACAGCCGTGCTATTGGGCGCAGAGGCACGGATCCTAGCTAGTCCCAGGGTGTGGTGTGTGTGAGTGTCTCCTCTGCTCCTCCCAAGACCTAGGTGTGAGTAGTGTGCTTGGCGTAGTATAAGATGTCAGTGGACGCATCTAGCCTCATTGTGTATATTCGAGTGACAGACCCTATGCCGGTAAGGTTGACGTACCAATAACGTTATCGATGACCCTTACGACATATGGGCTGGAGTTGCCCTGTGTAGAGGGCATGGTTTGATTCTTTTGCTAGTCCTAGATCGAGATTGAGGGTTACTAGTGTCTAGTTGTCCTCCCGAGGGTGGAGGTTCCTTGTTGGGGCGTGTGGCCTTGTTAGAGGTTCCGTTAGCGAGGACGGGTTGTTCTGACCCCAAGAGTCGGGGTAGCGTAGAGGCTATGTGTTTCCTCCGTTTACTGTTCTTCTTGTTCCTGCCACTACTGTTGCTTTATTATTGTTGTTATTGTTGTTACTGCTTATCGCTTTTGTTGTGGTGGGGATCCGTGGGACCACTACTGAGCCAATGAGATGAGGCTCACTCCCTACTTTTTCAGGTGTAACGCTTCTTCTCGAGGTGGTGTGTCTCGGTCGGAGGACCTTTAGTAGCCAATTCACCAGTGCCAGGGTATGCCCCAAGGCAATGTACGTTTCTTTTCCTGTTGACTATACTTGTGTACTAGACTCTGCAGTTATGTTATATTGTTATAAAATGTAATTGTATTTCCTTCTATTGTTTAGAATTTAAATACATAACCCCAACACTCCAAATAACCCTTCCAAGCTTTCCAGCTCATGGATGGCGGGGTAGGATCCGAATGGTATCGAGTCTGACTCGGTATCCGAATCTTGGGTCGTTATAGTTGGTATCAGAGTGTGGTTGTACGAATGTATGGGAATTCGAAACGATTGTAGCGACTAAAAGTTCAGAGAGTCCAGTACAGTCAGCAGTTGGCCTAGTATGCTTTGTTTTATTCAACCCCCTTGTTTTATGTGTTTGTGTTGAGGGTCAGATGGCACAGAGGAGGCAGTTTCGATCGTAGAGGTGCCGGCAGGGGCTCGAGAGGAGCTTAGTACAGAGGAACCGAGTGGCGAGTCATTTCTTCTGGAGGTAGTGGCCCCGAGTGTGCCCAGTTAGGCCGAGTTTTATGCTGGCATGCATCAGTTCTTCGTGCGACAGATGAGTCAGCAACGTCATGGTCAGGAGGCTGGCAAGGGCAGATCATCGCATGGTGACCGTGGACATGTTTTACGAACGTTTCTGCAGTATCACCCACCCACATTTGAAGGCCAGTCGAATCCTGATGTAGCGAGATAGTGGATTGATGCGGTGAAACGAGTGTTTCAGTCTATGGAGTGTGTAGATGATGAGAAAGTCTTGCTGGCGAGTTACTAGCTGTAGGGTCCAGCTATTTCTTGGTGGACTTTGGAGTGGGAAATGACTTTCCAGTCTCGTCCCCTCTAACATATTTCATGGCAGGAGTTCCTCACAGTGTTTGAGCCTTCTTTTAGCCCGGCTCATGTTAGAACAGGGAGGATGTACCAGTTTATGGAGCTGTCGTAGGCAGATATGACAATGATGCATTATTGATCTTGGTTTATAGAGCTGGGTTGCTATCCACCCCATATCGTAGCAGATGAGAGATTGAGGACGCAGTAGTTTGTTAGAGGTCTGAGGGTAGAACTCATACATCCAGTGATTGTGACTCGTGTGGCGAATATGGAATCAACCTATCAAGTAGCGGCAGATTTAGAGGAGGATTGGCTGAGGACCCAGGAGTAGTCCGGTGCAGGGCAATCCCAGTCAATCCAGCGTCAGCTGAGGACCCTTCAGCAAGAGTGTGTCCCCCAGCAGCTTTATAGGTAGTTATAATCGGCATCTCTTCCATCTCTTGGCACGAGTTCTTCCCCTTCGAGATCAAGGTTCAGTCGGATGACCAGGTTGTTCAGAAGAAGTAGGTTTGGTAGGAGATGCCATGAGCAGGATGAGTTGCGGTTAGTTGTAGTGGAATGAGTCGTGAGTCTGGTAAGGAGCATGCGGTTGAGGTGGCGTACACAACTCAGGGCGGCCAACGACCTGTCCGCCTACCTATTCAGGCTCCGTAACACAGCAGCCTGAACGGAGTAGGACTCTAGGCGTTATACTGGGGTAAAGGGCTATGTGCCCTAACAGAGAGGTCAAAAACCACGAAGGAAGCAACCACCATCAGAGAGGAGCAAACCCCGTGATGGATTATTCTTCTGCCCAACCTACGGAGCATGTTTCTCGCAAGGTGACTTGGTTGTTACCGGTCAAAGTCAGCTGGAGTGTACCCAAGTTAGCTCGTCTTTATGTGGAGTGGATCGTTCCGTTGCATGGGATTCCCATCTCCATTGTGTCAGATCGGGATCCGCGCTTCACTTCTGGATTCTGGAGTAGTTTCCAGCGAGCTCTTGGCACGGAGTTGACTTTTAGCTCGGCATATCATCCTCAGTCTGATGGACAGTCTGAGAGGACCATCCAGACTTTGGAGGACATGCTGAGATCCTGCTGCCGGGAGTGGCAGGGGAGTTGGATTCACCACCTACCGTTGGTGGAGTTTGCCTACAACAACAACTATCATTCGAGCATCGGCATGGCTCCGTATGTGACGTTGTATGGGCATCCGTGTCGGACTCCACTTGACTGGTTTGAGGTTGGTGAGCGTGTTTTGACGGGACCAGAGTTGGTGCAACAGTGTGTACATGTTGTGTTGGGTTCGGTGCTATGATTCAGAGGGGGGGGGGTGAATGAATTTACCTTTAAAAACTTCGCCCAATTTAAAATCTAATGCTCACTAAAATTGCTAGTTCGCTAGCTAGACAAACGTGAAGGCTAATAAGTAGTTGCGGAATTAAATAAACACACAGTGAGCAATCAAGGCAAAGCGCACCTAAGCATTCATCTAGCGCCAATTAGATAGAAGAAATCAAACCATAGAACAAGAGGATTTTTAGGTGGTTAGGTCCTGCAGACCTACGTCCACCCCACACTCAAACCAGAGTGTGGATTCCGCTGACTCACAGCTTGAACAGTTGGGCATCACAGCTGGCCATACAATCCGCTGAACCTTACAGCTTGCTGTCCGAGGAATCCTCCTCGCCTGCTGAGCCTCACAGCTTGCTCTGCTGGGCAATACAGCTTAGCCGTCCAGTGGAATCATCCACTGCAAATGCTGACAAACAGCTTGAAGAAAGGTATAAAAGGAAACGAAAGATAGAAACAATCAGCGACTGAAAGTTGAAAATGAAAGCACAAATGTGGCTCCTAAGAGCTGACTGGAGTGGATCTGATCCGACTTCCAGTAAAGACTGATCTTCAGAATGAAGCTTCTCTCTGCCCTTCTTCTTCTTCCGATCACTCTGTCTCACTCTCTCTCTCTCTTTCCTTCTCTTCCTCTTTTATCTGCTCGAGCTCTCTATCTCTCACTTTTTCTTCTGCTCTTCTTCTCTCTCTCTTTTTCTTCTCTGCTCTTCACATTGGATCAAGAAGGCTCTTCTCTGCTTCTGCTTCACTGTATAGACTTTTCCCCTTCATCGATCATCTTCAGACAAAGGATTCTTCATATATATAGTGCAGCAGGGTGGATAGGGTCGTGTGGCTTCCACATCTCCCGCCCAAAGGCTTTTCGCCATAACCGAGGCATTTCGACCACCTGGCAGCATCCTGGCTGGGCTGCATCCACGTGTCATAATCTGGGCACCTCATCCTTCCTTGGATCACGTGTCTTCATTAGGCTTCACGAAGGGTGCCTGTCAGACAGAGAATCAAGTTGTCAGTTTAAGTCTAAAACCCTGTACAAACTTTGCAGGATGTAATGTATAGACTTCAGTGTATAGACTTTGTGAAGGCGAATGCAATGTACAGACTTCATATAAGAAGGCAACCGCTGTACAGACTTACTGAAGTGTAAAGCAATGTGTAGACTTTGAAGAACATTCAGCAGCCAACGTATAGACTTAGGCAATGTAAAGACTTGCCAATGTATGGACTTGATGAGCATTCAGCAATGTGCAGACTTCAATGCATGAAGAGACAATGTGTAGACTTGACAGACACAACGTGCAACAATGTATAGACTTGAAATACTAGATGCACGATGTACATACTTCAACTCATATGATGCACAATGTACAGACTTGATGTTATGCATGAGACTCTACGGAAGACAGACAATGTATAGACTTCATGAATGATGCATGCATAACTTGGACAATATATGGACTTAGCCGATGCAAACTAGTCCGATGTACAAACTTGCTCGTTGTTCAGACATCATGAACGATGTACAGACTTGCAAAAGGGAACTCTGTACAGACTTGATCAAAGCAAGGCAATCGAGTGTATAGACATTCACAGTGTATAAACTTGCCAAGCGAAAGGGCTGTACAGACTTGATGAACGATGCAAGGCAAACGAATGTATGGACTTCCAATGTATGGACTTGCCAACTGGGCGATGTACAGACTTGAGCAAGGCAAAGTCTGTACAGACTTCAAGGTTCATAATGTATAGACTTTGGCAAGGGAATGACTGTACAGACTTGCACAGTTCTAGGATGTATAGACTTGCCAAGGGAAACGACGGTAAAGCTATCAGTGTATAGACTTCGAGTGCAACGTCGGTAAAGCTACCGATGTATAGACTTGCAAGATCACTGATGGATGTACAGACTTGGAAGTTCACTGATGGATGTACAGACTTCGAGTCCAGTGTATAGACATTGCCTTAGACGCTAAATGAGACGGACAATGTTCAGACTTAGCCAATGCAATGTTTAGACTTTTGGGCTCGCCATGCAGTGTATAGACTTAGAGCACAAACGCCACGATGCAATGTATAGACATGCTAGTTATATGAGCTGCACTGTATAGACTCTGCTATGCATGAAGACGAGTGTATAGACTTGTGAATCTGGGGGAGTCGACTCATCAAAGAAGGGGGTCGACCCATGATGCATGGATGTACAGACTTGTGTTCTCAACGATGCACAAACACAACACAGACACAACACGATGTATAGACTATGCTGAGTGTGTAGACTTGTGAAATGCATAGAACACACAGATGATGTATAGACTTACAGCGTTGACGCTGCAGACTTGAGAATGCAATGTACACACTTACAGAGTTGACGCTGCAGACTTAGCCAATGTAATGTACACACTTACTGCGTTGACGCTGCATGAGACACTAAATAAGATGGACAGTTGTATAGACTTGTGTTCTGAGGGAGTCGACCCATCAAGGAAGGGGGTCGACCCATCTAAGTGCACTGATGCAGTATATGCACAGAAGAAGTAATATACACACAGAAGAAGCAATGCACCGATCTTAATTCAAGCACAAAACACATTATGCACTTAGTATGGAACACTGCATGGTTTAGCACACTCATGCATTCTCCACAGAATAGATCAGATATAACATACTCAAGCATTATCCAGAGAATTTATCAGACATATGCATTCATGTTGCTATCATTCAATGTGATGTTTTTAGCAAAACAACATGGTGACTCATTCATGTTGCTATCATTAAAACACCACATTCATTAAAACACAAGGGGCACAACAATCTCTCCCTTTTTGATGATGACAACAATCTCCCCCTTCATCAAAACACAATGATTTTCTATTTTTTGGTATTTTCTGTAATTTCTAGATTTTCTTATATAAACTCCCTTTCTCTCTCTTCCCTCTCATTTCTCACTCACTCCCCTCTCTCTTCTCTCACGCTCTCATTCTCCCCTCTCTTCTCCGGCGGCCGACGGAGTGAGGCGGGGGCGAGGTGGAGGCGATGCGGGCAAGGATGCGGGCGAGGATCGAGGCGGTTGCGGGCGCGATCCCTCGGTGGATTCCGAGATGGCGTCGTTCGCGTTCTGGGCGGTTTTCGACGTGGATTAGTTGCTTTGGCGCGCGGTTTCTTCGGTGGAGGTAGGGTGACGGAACACTGCTACGTTCTGCTCGTTTTCCCTGCCATTGCACGTCGTTCGGCGCGGAAATGGCTGTGTTTAGGTCCGTTCTAGCGAAACCGTGGTTTTGTAGGTTTCGTAGGGTCGGTCGGGGAGTGACGGTTTCCAGACCGGTTATTGTTAACAGATTCCTTGGGACGAGAGCGTTCTTTCCCCCATGATTTCGTCTCGATTGGTGGTCCCGTTGGACCAGTAGAGCTCTGTGAAGCTCGGTAACCCTTTTTAGGTAACTTCGGTAGAATCACTCGTTTCTCGCGATTCGTGCGTCGTTTTGACTCTGGTCGGAGTCCATGTGATTGCCAGGGTGGTTGTATTCCCTTTGTTTCGGCACGAACGGGGCGTGGGAAGGCCGCGATCGGGGGACCCCCTGGGTTTACCCGCCGTGATGGTTGGGCGGTCAAACCAAGGCCCGTCCATCGCATGGGCGGCTGCCTTTGGTCCGTTCATCTTCTCTTGGTTTTGGGGTTGTGCGGTCGGATGATAGACCGCACATGTGACGTGCGGCCAGGTGAGAACTGCATGTCTCCCCCATGGGCGGCTGGTCCCCAGCCGTCTGCCCTTCTGTGGGCTTGTGCGGCCAGGAGCTGACCGCATATCTCAGTTGACCATTGGTCAACAGTTTAGTGTCGGTTGGGTTGCGCGGTTTGGTCAAAACCGTTTTGACCGGCACTGGAGTAGGTCGGTTGGGTTGTGCGGACGATCCTTGGCCGCACATCCCCTTTGGCAGTCCAGCTCTAACCGTCCATCCTCCATTTGGGTTAGTCCGATTAGGGCCTTGTGCGGCTCCTGCCTGACCGCATGTCTCTTGAGCGGCTGTGCCCCAGCCGCACATCCCTTGACCGGCCCAGGGTGAACCGCACATGTGCCAGTCTAACCCGGTGTTTCCGTTTTGACCGATTTGAGTCCCGGGTGTGTGGTTCTCGAACCACGTACCGACCCGTGGCCTAACAGATGTTGTGCACGTCGTCGGGGCCATGTGTCGTGGTACATTGTAGTCCCGGGTGTAGCGTTCTCGGCTCGTGTCACCGTGTGTTGGCGTGCGTCGTCGGTTTCTCCGGAAAGCGATTCCCGAGTGGGTCCTGTGGGAGGCCTTGGGCTGCGAGCCCAGTTGTCCAGTCTGGGGCTGGAGGCTTCCCTCTTCCCCTTGAGTTGGGCTGCAGCTTGACGGTGTGCAAGTTGCCTTGGGAATCATGCTTCTATGCTTTCCGCATGGGCCGTGTGTGTGGCCTTAGTCCTGTAAGTTCCCTTCCCGAGGGAATGGTCTCGGCGGCTCATGAGCTGCCTCAGTACGCGTGCTACCGTAGTTTTAGACCTAGAGATTGGACTAGATTGACGGCCTTGTGCTGTTGCGTGCAACAGTCTTGACCCCGAGTCTTCTGACTCAAGACCGTTTGCTGTAGTGCGTCTAGAGGACTGCCCAGAGTCCAGTGGCTTAGCGTCACTTGGGTTTTCTCGACTCTCGCGCAGGGTGCGTGCGTAGCCGTGGGCTGCGAGTCCCGTTCCTTCTCCGACTGTGGTCGCCGTGCAACGGTGCCGGTACGTGGGATGGTCCCCGTACGTCGTTGGATTCGGACGTTGTTTTCCGTTGACTCGAGAGTCTACTCCTTCAGTGACCCTCCACTAGTCGTAGCCTGCTTACACACGTGTGGTCCCACCAGGGAATGGTGGAGAGGCTACCCTGAGGACGGTTTTAGACTGGTTTTCGTCGGGCCCCTCGCCGTTAGCCAGAGTCTGGCTACGGGGGAAAACCGGTCAGAGGGCCAGACCTGGGACACATGGTCTGTGTGTGCACACGTGGTTAGGGGCGGTTGGACCCACGTCGACGGGCGTGACCCCAGCTAGTCACTCGTTGTGGTTCTTGTTCGGTGTCCGTGCCTCTGGTATGCGCTACCACGCTAGGCAGTTCACCTACGGTGCGGTGTAAGTCGTCAGGGGACGCAACCGGCCTTGCTTCTAGTGGGAGGTGCTCCTGTCGAGTCGGGAGTGGCAGACTGTCAGTCTTGTGACTTCGACCTTTGGGTTTAGTCGTGGTGACCGTTGAGTTTCGGTGGTCTCGCGGTGGCACGTGTGTCGGTTCTCGTGCTGTGAGACTAGTGCTCATAGCTTTACCGATGTTGCGTCTTGCTGTGCGGTACTCGTGACCACGTGGTCGGGGTTGTACCTTGGACAACGTGTCCAGGTTGGCAGTGTCCTGGGAGATAGGCCTCTGCGGTGCGATTACCGTGGGCTTTTGCTTCGGTAGGTGGTACTGGTGTGGTTTGGTAACCTCGCTCGAGAGCTCGAGATGTGCCTTCTGGTACAGTAGGAGTAGTTGTAGTGCCGTGTTTCGACCGGCCACCAGGTTTACTGTTCCTGCTGTTACTGTTGCTCTCATAATTACAGCTTTCTGTGCCGCCGTTAGGTTCTTGGTGGGGTTCCGCAGGATCTCTGCTGAGTCTCTGTTTTGGAGACTCACTCCCTGCCTTTCAGGTGTGGCGGTTCTTCCTTGAGGTTCGAGGTTGCTGTTCGGAGGTTCTCAGTTGCCAGCTCGCCGGGCCGAGTGTTCACTCAGCATGTGGTACATTTTTACTACTTTTGACTGTACTTTCTGTTGGACTAGACTCTATTGTAGCTGTAGTTGTTCTTTCTTTCAGCTAGTTGTTGTTGGTTGTCCTGCTTTATTTCCTATTTCTTTGTGCCTCCACACTCCTTTTAACCCTTCCGAGCCCTCCCGACTCGTGGGCGGCGGTTCAAGTCTCGGGTTATCGGGCCTTCTCGGTAATCGGATTCTCGGGTCATTACACGCCCGATCTACCGTTCTACCGCGTTTCGGACCGATGCGAGGGTCTAGATTCATGCTAGGGCCCCTAGGGGAGCTTCCTCGTTGTTTTCCCCATCATCCGTGGATGATCGGGGCGTGGAACGGAATTTTTGGTGTTAGTTTGCCGTTTCGCCGCGGGGACGCTGTGGCGGTCGTTCCAGTGACCGCCACATTGTGTAACGCGCCTGGGCAGGTGCGTTACGCTCCCTTTGTTTTGGGTATTGGCGTTCGTGGGCCTGACGGCCCCAGGATAGACCGCCACTGGGATGTGACGCCCTCATGCTAGACCGTTACGGTGATTCTGACCGTTGGTTTATGACCGTTGGGGGTCATAGACGCCTGACGCACTCAGAGTGGCGCGTCAGAGAAGCGTGACGCCCCTGGGCAGGAGCGTTAGAGCTAACGCATCCACCCTTCACCCTAGCGCGCCTGGGTAGGTGCGTTAGAGAGCGTGATGCACTGAGTGGTATGCGACATGGCTTGTGTAGCTCCCTGGCCTAACGCACCGGAGTCGGTCCGTTAGGTTACGTAACGCCCCTGGGGGAGCGTGTTATGTTCAGGTTTTACTCGCCCTTCTTACGGCCCTGTGTTGGAGCGTCATAGTCATTGTGACGGTCGGGGCTTGGATCGTTACAGACGGTGACGGCCCAAGGTTAGACCACCAGGCACTGTGTTTGGCCGAAGTTGTTCTTCGTGCTCGCCGCGATCGTTTCGCGTTATGTAGGTCCTTAGTCGACTCGGTTGCGACCCAGTGGTCGACTTGCAGTCTCTTGGATGTCCCAGACACCCCGAAGGTTTTGTGTCCGTGTTTTGAGGGTGTTGGGAGGACCGTGCTACCTCGTTTAGCATGTATATGGGTTTGAGAGTCCGGGTGACTCCTCGTGTTTTGGGCTTTTGTGTTACGCTTAATTGAGTCACCGTGTATCGGTGTGTGTGCGGTGGGGTCTCCCCCGCATGTCGTGAGTTTTCCTGGAAGATGATTCTCGAGTGGGCCGTGTGTTTGGCCTTGGACTGCGAGTCCAGTTATCGGCGGGGCGGCTTGTGCGTTGCCCTGGGAATTGTGCTTCTGTGCTTTCCGTGTGGGCCATGTGTGTGGCCTGGGATTGCGAGTCCAGTTGTCCAGCCTGGGGCTAGAGGGTTCCCTCTTTTCCCTGAGAGTGGGATTCGGTTTGGCGGCCTATAAGCTACATCGGGAACCGTGCTTCTGCGATTCTGCGTGACCGGGTGCATGGCCCGTTGACTGTGAGTCCCGTTTCTTCTCCGACTGTGGTCACCGTACGACGATGCTGGTACGTGGGATGTTCCCCGTACTTTGTCGGATTCGGACGTTGTTTTCTGTTGGCTTGAGAGTCTACTCCTTCAGTGATACTCCTTCAGTGACCCTCCACTAGTCGTAACCTACCAGTACGCGTGTGCTGGTCCCACCTAGGAGTAGGTGGACGGGCTTACCCTCAGCATGGTTTTTAGACTAGTTTCCATCGGGCCCCATGTCTTGCAGCCAGAGTCCGGCTGAGGGGAAAACCAGTTAGAAGCCATACCTGGGACGCATGGTTTGTGTGTGCCCACGTAGTTGGGGGCAGTTGGACCCACATCGACGGGCGTGACCCCAGCAAGTCACTTGCTTTGTGGTTACTTGTTCGGTGTCCGTGCCTCTAGTAGGCGCTACCACGTCAGGCAATTCACCTGCGGTGCGGTGTAAGACGTCAGGGGACGTTACTGACTGTACTTCTAGTGGGAGGTACTCATGTAATATCTTGGACCTTTCAGATTCTTCTTCGTGGGTCCCGGATCTGCTCTCTCGGAGTGTCCGACTCCGTTGTGTCTAAAATTTCATTTCGGACATCTTTTATGTTCGGGTCGGTGCGATCCGGAGTTATTTTGTAGGCCCAGACTGCGTCTGCGGCTTTTCCACGCGTGTTTTTCGATTTCCGATGTGTGTTTCGGCAATTCCTTCGGAACCTCGTTGCGGGTGAACCGGGTCGTTCACCTAGGCGAGAGTGGTACCATTGCGATCGATGCGTTCCAAGGATCGCAGAAATGTAATTTTTATTTTTTTTGATATTTTCTAAAATTTCCAGATTTTCTATAAATATCACCCTTTTCTCTCTCTCTCCCCCACCCTTCTTCTTCTTCCCCCAACCGTGAGCGCCCCTCTTCCCCTCTCTCTCCCATTTCGGCCCTGCGGGCCTCTCTCCGGCTGCAGACGGCGGCGGGGCGACGGTGCGGCGACGTGGGTGGCGGCGAGGCGATCCCGTGGGCGTGCGGTGCTCATGGGAACCGTGAAGGAGTGGGGTTTCTAAAAGCTTTCATCGTGATTCGTGGGCGATCCGGCGCGTCTCGGGGCGAATTTGAGGTGGGGTGACGTTCCCTATCTTTCTGTGTTTCTTTTCCGTGGTTTCTAGCCCGGTGTGAGGTCGAGAGGGGTCGATTCCATACCGGGAGGGTAAAACCATGATTTTGGGAGAGTTCGCCCGATCTATGATTTTAGGCCATTATTCGCGTTTTGATGGCTTAGAAGCATGCTAGGGGCCCCCAGGGGTCTTCCCCTTTAATTTCCCCCTCTTCTACGGAGGCATGGGGGATGGTTGGAATTTTTGGACGTTTCACGCCGTTTTGCCGCCGGGTTGGTGTGGCGGTCCTTCCAGTGACCGTCACACAGTGTGGCGCACCTGGGTGGGAGCGTCACAGACCTGTTTTAGCCAACTGGGGGTCTGTGGGCTGTGACGGTCCCACGATAGACTGCCACGGCGCTGTGACGCACCTGGGTTGGACCGTTAGGGACGATCTGACCGTTGGCATGACCGTTGGTTTTTGACCGTTGGGGGTCAAGGCATGTGACGCACCAGACCTGGCGCATCACACCCTTGTGACACCCCTGTGTGGGTGCGTCAGAGCTGACGTTCTCCCACACTGTAACGCACCAGGGTTGGTCCGTTACAGCCTGTGACGCTCTGAGTGGCATGGGTCACAGTCGGTTTCTTCTTATCTTGTGACGCACCAGGGCGGGCGCGTCACAGACTGTGACGCACCAAGGTAGGCGCGTCACTTCTGACGCCCCTGTGTTGGGCCGTCAGATGGCTGTGACGGTCCAGCCTTAGACCGTGAGAGCCTGTGGCACTTCTAGAGTAGACCGCCAGGCTCAGGGCGGCACAGGGTGGTTCGCAGTCCCGTTTCTTTTCCGACCGTGGTCGCCGTGCGATGGTGCTGGTACGTGGGACGGTCCCCGTACGTCGTCGGATGCGGACATGGTTTTTCGTTGACTTGAGAGTCTACTCCTTTAATGACCCTCTACTAGTCGTAGCCCCCCAGTACGTGTGCTCTGGTCTCACATGGGAGTAGGTGTACGAGCTTACCCTGAGGATGATTTTTAGACTGGTTTCCGTCGGGCCCCACGTCTGTAGTCAGAGTCCGGCTAAGGGGAAAACCAGTCAGAGGCCAGACCTAGGACGCATGGTCTGTGTGTGCACACGTGGTTGGGGGCAGTGGCCACGCGCTAACGAGCGTGACCCCAGCTAGTCACTTGCTTGTGGTTTCTTGTTCGGTGTCCGTGCCTTTGGTAGGCGCTACCACATCAGGCAGTTCACCCGCGGTGCAGTATAAGACGTCAGGGGACGCTACCGACTGTGCTTCTAGTGCGAGGTACTCCTGTCGAGTGCGGAGTGACAGACTGTCAGTCGTTGCGACTTCGACCTTCGAGTTTTTGTAGTGTTGGCCGTGATGTTCCGGTCATTTCATCGTGACACGTGTGTCGATTTTCGTGCTGTGAGACCGGTGTTTTATAGATGGCAGGGCTCCCCTTTCCGAGATACTCGCTTACTGCTAGCGTAGCAATTTCTCCGTTTGCGAGGTAGGGTTCGAGTGATCCCTACTGAGTCTTGTTCTGAGACTCATTTCCTGCGTGTTTTCACCGTGTTTCAGGCGAGGCGTGGCTTCAGGGGAGCGCGTCTGAGGCTCATCGTGGTTCAGGTGCCCAGCGTTAGTGCCAGAGGTCACAGCCGGGGTATATCCCGTGTAGCTGTACTTTTCTTTTTGTCTCTGTACTAGTTGTGGACTACTACTGTTGTTATTTTATTGTTATCTTGTGGACCATGTATCATGTAAAATGTTAATTTATTTCTTGCTTAATTATATAACTGGTTAATTTCTGTAATTATTTGTGATACTTGTGCAGTCTCCACACCATCATTTTAACCCTTCCGAGTCTTCAGACTCGTGGGTTGCGGTGGGAGGCTCGGGTTGTCGGGCCTTCCTGGTAATCGGATTCTCGGGTCGTTACAACTGGTATCAGAGCGCAGTTGTGGGATTATACGAGAATCATAAGTAATTGTGGCGGTCCACTAGTCTAAAGCGATGATGTACAGTTGACGCTGTTTTTCTTAACCTTGCTGTTTCCGTGTTTCCTGTCTTTTGCTTCAGGAGCGAGCATGGCGTCGAGGCGGAATTGAGGCACCATTTGATCGCGAATACGGCCACTAATTTGGAGACAACGTCTCGCGTGGCGGCTTCATTGGAGATGGATATGCAGAGGACTTGAGGACCGATTAGCCAGGGGCAGTCCTTGTCGGGTCGCAGCCAGCAATCGGCTACCCAGCAGCATGGTTCTTTTCAACATGCGTCGGGTGGTTCAGGAGCGCCGGCAGCGTCAGTGACAGGATATGTGTCTTTTGTCTCCAAAGTCAAGAAGTTCCTTAAGAAGGGTTTCTATAAGAAGAGCAAGGATCAGAGGCTGGCATCACCGGGCAGTGTACAGTAGCCGATTCCTTTTCAGCGTCAGGGATCAGTCGGTGGGTCTCATTCGGTGTGTCCCCGGTGTGGCGAGTCCCATCTAGGTAGGCAGTACACGGCGCCGATCGTTTGTTTCTGGTGTGACCATCCAGGGCATATGGCGCGTGACTGTCCTCAGAGGCAGCAACAACAGCAGTTTCCTCAGCCGTAGCAGTTTCCCCAGCAGCAGAGGCCACAGCAGTAGCAGGGACAGTATCCGCCGCTACCCATGTCAGCTAGTGTGGGAGGCAGGCAGAGAGCTCAAGGCCAGATTACACACATGACCAGGGTAGAGGCAGTGGCGTCGCAGCTCGTGGAAGGTACCGTTCATAATTTGGGTTGTGCGGCTTGGGTTTTGTTTGATTCTGGTGCGTCTCACGCGTTTATTTCGGAAGATTTCGCGCTGAGTGTCGAGGAGCTGGTGACCCAGTTGTTCTGTGATTTGACAGTGGAGTTGTCTTCGGGTGATTTTATGATCACTCCGTATTGTTTCGATGAGGTTCCAGCGTGGGTGGAAGGGCAGAGTTTGCCGGCTAGGCTCTATGCGTTGCCGCTTCAGGACTTTGATGTGATTTTAGGCATGGATTGGCTCGAGGCACATCATGCTTTGGTGGATTATGGCTCGAAGAGAGTTTACTTTCGGCGACTTCGTGGACCCACCTTCTATTTCCAAGGTATCAGGTCTTCCTCTTCCCACTTTCTTATTTATGCGATTCGAGCTCGTCGTTTACTTGATGCGGGTTGTCAGGGTTTTCTCGCTTCTGTGGTCTTGGTAGACCGGCCGTGTCCGGATGTCGAGGACATTCCGGTGGTGTGCGAGTTTCCTGATATTTTTTCGGAGGACTTACCTGGATTACCTCCCCAGCGGGAAATCGATTTCGTGATCGAGATTGTGCCTGGTACGTGACCTTTGGCGAAGGCTCCCTACCGTGTGGGCCCCGCTGAGTTGAGGGAGTTGAGGGCGCAGTTGCATGAGTTGTTGGCCAAGGGGTACGTTCGTCCTAGCTTTTCCCCTTGGGGTGCGGCAGTGTTGTTCGTGAATAAGAAGGACGGTAGCTTGCGGTTGTGCATTGACTACCAGCAGCTGAATGAGGTGACCATTAAGAACAAGTATCCGTTGCCACGGATTGATGATTTGTTCGACTAGCTTCAGTCTGCTCGAGTGTTCTCGTGAATTGATTTGCGGTCCGGTTACTATCAGCTGAGGATTCGCGAGTCCGATGTGGAGAAGATTACATTTAGTACGAGGTATGGGCATTATGAGTTCATGGTGATGCCGTTTGGGCTCACCAATGCCCCCGCAACCTTCGTGGACTTGATGAAGATGGTGTTTCGTCCGTACTTGGACTAGTTCGTGGTCGTATTTATGGGACGACATCCTTGTCTATTCACGGTCTGCCGAGGAGCACGCATACCATTTGGGTGTGGTGATGCAGACGCTGCGAGATCACCAGTTGTATGTGAAGCTCAGTAAGTGCGAGTTTTTGCTTCTTGAGGTGCACTTTTTAGGGCACGTGATCTCTGGTGCTGGTATTTCCGTTGACCCTGCCAAGGTCGAGACAGTAATGTAGTGGTCGAGGCCGAGGTCTGTGACGGAGATCCGGAGTTTCTTGGGGCTTGCAGGCTACTATCGAAGGTTTATCCAGGATTTTTCTGGCATTGCGGCCCCGATGACCAGACTTACGTGGAAGGATGTTCCTTTCGTCTGGACCGATGAGTGTGAGCAGAGCTTCAGATAACTGAATAGATTGCTCACCTCGGCTCCGGTGCTGGTTTTACCTTCTGGATCGGGAGGTTTTGTGGTGTGTATAGATGCTTCCAGGGTCGGATTGGGTGATGTGTTGATGCAACATCGTAGAGTGATAGCGTATGCATCTCGGCAGCTGAAGCCCCATGAGGAGAACTACCATACCCATGACCTGGAGTTGGCGGCTGTGATCTTCGCGTTGAAGATCTGGAGATATTATCTGTACGGTGAGAAGTTCGAGGTGTTCACTGACCATCAGAGTTTGAGGTATGTGTTCACGCAGAGGGACCTTAACCTCAGGCAGAGGCGTTGGATGGAGTATATGAATGATTATGACTTCACCTTGTCTTATCAACCGGGCAGGATGAATGTCGTCGCCGATGCTTTGAGTCGGAAGGTCGCGGTCAGTGCCTTGATGTTGAGGAAGTGGAGGCTCTGGGAACAAGTGCCCGAAGTGTCATTCAGGCTCATGATTCCCCGAGAGCCAGGGTTAGCAGTGCTTGCTAGTCTGACTGTCACGCCTGCTATCGACCGTCAAGTGACAGAGGCTCAACATGCAGACCCTGAGTTACCCCATATTTTGGCCATGGTTGATGTGGAGCTCGTCGAGGACGGTGCCGTGAGATTCTGTGGTAGGTTGTACGTCCCAGCTGAGGAGCGAGTTCGTTGTGTGGTGTTGCTTGAGGCTCATGTGAGCAGGTATACCGTACACCCGGGTGCGACGAAGATGTATCGGAACTTGCGGAGGCAGTTCTGGTGGCCTGGCATGAAGAGAGATATTGCCGAATTTATGGCCAGGTGCCTGCCCTATCAGCAGGTGAAGGCAGAGCATCAGCGACCGGGAGGTACTCTCCAGCCCTTGGATCTTCCCGCGTGGAAATGGGACCACGTGACTACGGATTTCGTGGTGGGATTGCCGAGGACTCCGAGTGGGCATGATAGTATTTGGTTGCTGGTGGATAGGCTGACGAAAGTGACTCGGTTATTACCGGTCAAAGTCAGCTGGAGCGTGACTAAGTTGGCTCGTCTTTATGTGGAGCAGATCGTTCCGTTGCATGGGATTCCCATCTCCATTGTGTCGGATCGGGATCCGTGCTTCACGTCTGGATTCTGGAGGAGTTTCCAACGATCTCTTGGCACGGATTTAGCATTTAGCTCAGCGTATCATCCTCAGTCTGAGAGGACCATCCAGACTTTGGAGGATATGTTGAGATCATGTTGCCTGGAATGGCAAGGGAGTTGGATTCACCACCTACCGTTGGTGGAATTTGCCTACAACAACAGCTATCATTCGAGCATCGGCATGGCTCCTTATGAGACGTTGTACGGGCGTCCGTGTCGGGCTGCACTGGTTTGGTTTGAGGTTGGTGAGCGTGTTTTGACGGGACCGGAGTTGGTGCAGCAGTGTATGGATGTTGTGCACTTGGTTCGTCAGAACATGTTGGCAGCCCAGAGTCGGCAGAAGAGTTATGCTGACCGTAGGCGGAAGCCTCTCGCTTTCGTCGTTGACGATCGTGTGTTTTTGAGAGTTTCTCCGATGAAGGGGGTGATGCGCTTTGGACGGCGTGGGAAGTTGAGTCCCCGCTATGTCGGTCCTTTCCTCATTATGGAGCGCATGGGTGAGGTAGCCTATCGGCTGCTGTTACCTCCTGAGTTGGCGTCGGTGCATGACGTGTTTCACGTCTCGATATTGCGGAAGTATCTGCTCGATGACTCTCGTGTGCGTGAGGATTCTATTTAGCCCGAGGTGACTCCAGATCTTTCTCTCCAAGAGTTTCCCGTCCGCGTTGAAGATAGGCAAGAGCAGCGCCTGCGAAACAAGGTCATCCCCTTGGTTAAGGTGGTGTGACAGCGGCACTCTAATGGTGAGGTTTCTTGAGAGCGTGAGGACGAGATGCGTCAGCTGTTCCCTTACCTGTTTGAGTGAGTCTTACTCTTCTTTCCCCTTGGGTTGTTCTCAATTTCGATGGTGAAATTTGTTTAATGGGGGAGGGCTGTAATATCCCGGACCTTTTAGATCCTTCTTCGTGGGTCCCAAATCTGCTTTCTCGGAGTGTCCAGCTTCGTTGTGTCTGAAATTTCATTTTGGACATCTTTTATGTTCGGGTCGGCGCGATCCGGAGTTGTTTCGGAGGCCCGGAGTGCGTCCGCGGCTCTTCCGCGCGTGTTTTCCGATTTCAGGTGTGTGTTTCGGTAATTCCTTCGGAACCTCGTTGCGGGTGAATCAGGTCGTTCACCTAGGCGAGAGTGGTACCGTTGCGATCGGTGCGTTCCGAGGATCGCGAAAATATAATTTTTAATTTTTTGATATTTTTCGGATTTTTCGTATTTTCTATAAATATCACATTTTTCTCTCTCTCCCCCACCCTTCTTCTTCTTCTTTCTTCTTCCCCCAACCGTGAGCGCCCCTCTTCCCCTCTCTCTCCCATTTCGGCGCGACGGGCCTCTCTCCAGCTACAGACGGCGAAGGGGCGACGTGGGTGGCGGCGAGGCGATCTCGTGGGCGTGCGATACTCGTGGGAAGCGTGAAGGTGCGGGGTTTCTAAAAGCTTTCATCGTGATTCATGGGCGATCCGGCGCGTCTCGGGGCGAATTTGAGGTAGGGTGACGTTCCCTAACTCTCCGCGTTTCATTTCCGTGGTTTCTAGCCCCGTGTGAGGCCGAGAGGGGTCGATTCCATGCCGGTAGGGTAAACCCATGATTTTGGGAGAGTTCGCCCGATCTATGATTTTAGGCCATGATTTTACGTTTTGATGGCTTAGAAGCATGCTAGGGGTCCCCATGGGTCTTCCTCTTTGATTTCCACCTCTCCTACGGAGGCATGGGGGCGTGGTTGGAATTTTTGGGCGTTTCACGCCATTTTGTCGTCGGGTCGGTGTGACGGTCCTTCCAGTGACCTTCACACGGTGTGGCGCACCTGGGTGGGAGCGTCACAGACCTGTTTTAGTCAACTGGGGGTCTGTGGGCTATGACGGTCCCACGATAGACCGCCACGGCGCTGTGACGCACCTGGGTTGGACCGACAAGGACGATCTGACCGTTGGCATGACCGTTGGGGGTCAAGGCATGTGACACACCAGACCTGGCGCGTCACACCCTTGCGACGCCCCTGTGTGGGTGCGTCAGAGCTGACGTTCTCCCACACTGTAATGCACCAGGGTTGGTCCGTTACAGGCTGTGACGCTCCGAGTGGCATGCGTCATAGTCGGTTTCTTCTTGTCTTGTGATGCACCAGGGCGGGCGCGTCACAGACTGTGAGGCACCAGGGTAGGCCCGTCACACGCCGTTTTGCACTGAGGGTGTGACGCCCATGTGTTGGGCCGTCAGATGGCTGTGACGGTCCAGCCTTAGACCGTCAGAGCCTGTGGCACGTCTAGAGTATACCGCCAGGCTCCGGGTTGCACCGGGTGGTTCGCAGGTGTAGCACCCCGCATAAAAAATGGTAGAAAAAATAATAATAATATTTCTCGAAATAAACAAAAACTTTAGATAACTCCATAGGAAGATTACGTAAGAAGTTGGAACACAGAGTCATCATATGTAAAGATTAGTCACTTAATAAATGACTTTCTAGTGTAGTTGATTAAGTGATGTGCCATTTAACCTAGTGACCAGTGTTCAATTCCTTGCATCTACCATTTCCTTTTTGTGCCAAATAAAAATATGGAGGGCCCAAATGGTTAACGTCACTTGCATGCCAATTAACTATAAATAAATATATATATATATATACCACCTAACCATGCGGCCGACAGTGGCCTGAAGCCCAGATAAGGGCGCACATGGCCACCCCAGGGACCCCTTAGAGGCAATAACAGTTTTTTTTCTGTTGGCAGCGGACCCCTTGTACCCAACAATGAATTGAAGCATTATTTGCTTCTTTTTCCCTGACAATGGACCATGATGGACCCTTATGTTTCTCCCAGTTCCTATAAATAAATCCCTCCATCAACCGTAGGTGACCCCTACTGTCTTTCGGTGACAGAAGAGAAGGTTTTTCTCCTGCTTCTCGGTCTCCACCTGCAGAAGAGAGATCTAATATTTCTCTTCACGTGCAGGAGACGTATCCTGCTGCTTAAACTTTGCTGAGCGTGAAGGGCTTGGCGTGGCTGGGTTTTTCTTAATTCTTTCTCTACAGTCATACCTAGAAAACCGCACCCAAGATGTAGGTGTTCTCAAGATCTGGCCTAACTGGTAGCTTAAACAGGGTGACATGCATGAGTAGGGTGGTTACCATCATCCAGATTCCATGTGTTTTCCAATTTAATATTACATGTAAATTATCCAGTTGTAAAATTTCATATCTATGAAATTAAAACTTAAAATATTATATGAGCATGATCTTGCAAATCTTGCTTTGTGTCCATATCCAGTTACATCTCTACTTTCTAATTATGTGAATATTTTATAAATCATGAACAGTAAGTTACGAAATTAGTAACCACCATATGCATAAATCCATATTTAATAACCCTCCTTGTTACGAAATTAGTAACCACCATGTTCAGAAATTCATATTTAATAACCCTCCTTGGAATTTCTAAGGCTTTATTTTATATTGAGTCCATGTAGGAGAAATTAAGAGATGAGCTCAGACCTACGTAAAATCCACATATGCTTAGACTAGATACGAAATTAGCACCGAGTTGTTAAGCATACTAACAGAGTATGCACCGACCCTTGCATGTGCGTAGTAACAAAACTTGCCTAGACCCATATAAGCCAGGTACAAACATTGCACCGACCTTAAATGTGCACTCTATTTGTACAGACCTTATATGCATGCTAGCAAAACTTACACCAAGGCAGAAAGTGCGTTGACCTCCTATATGCTAGCAAAACTTGCACCGAGGCAGAAAATGCTTTGACCTCCTATATGCTTTAGCAAACTTGCACCAAGGCAGAAAGTGCTTTGACCTCCTATATGCTAGCAAAACTTGCACTAAGGCATAACTTACACTGACCTCCCATGTGCCTTAGAAAAATTTGCACTAAGGCAAAACTTGCACTGACCTCCCATGTGCCTTAGAAAAAACTTGCACCGAGGCAAAACTTGCACTGACCTCCCATGCACTAACCTCCCATGTGCCTTAGAAAAACTTGCACTGAGGCAGAACTTGCACTGACCTCCCATGAGCCTTAGAAAAAAAAACATGCACCGAGGCAAAACATGCACCGACCTTGGTTTGAGTCTGTGCAATACATGCACGGACCTTGGGTTGAGTCTGTGCAATACTTGCACGGACCTTGCTTTGAGTCTGTGCAATACTTGCACCAATCTGGGTTTAAGTCTGTGCAATAACTGTACCGACCTTATATAGACCTATACCTACTCATGAATAGTGATCTGCACCGACCTTATAAGTATGAATAGTGATCTGCACCAACCTTATATGCATGAAAAATGTTCTGCACCAACCTTATATGCACTAATCTTATATGCATGAATAGTGTTCTGCACCAACCGTATACCTTATATGCACTGACCTTGCATGAAGCAAAAGATGCACCAACCTTATATGCATGAATAGTATTCTGCACCAACCTTATATGCATGAATAGTAATCTGCACCAACCTTATATGCATGAATAGTGTTCCACACCAACCTTATATGCACGAATAATGATCTGCAACAACCTTATATGCACTAACCTTATATATATGAATAGTATTCTGCACCAACCTTATATGCACCAACCTTATATGCATGAATAGTGGTCTGCACCAACCTTGTATGCATGAATAGTGATCCGCACCAACCTTATATACATGAATAGTGTTCTGCACCAACCTTATATGCTATGCATGAATAGTGTTCTGCACAACAGTATATGCACTGACATTATATGCTATGCATGAATAGTGTTCTGCACAACATTATATGCACTGACCTTATATGCATGAATAGTGATATGCACTAACATTATATGCATGAATAGTGATATGCACCAACCTTATATGCATGAATAGTGATCTGCACCAACCTTAACGTACACACACCTTCTATATGTATGAATAGTAACCTGCACAAATCTTCTATGTGCATGTTAATATGCATCGACCTTTGTTATGCATTTCTATATGAAAAGTAAAACGCTGCCTGACCTTGACCGGTCGACACAGTTGACCGGTAACGTTGACTTTGACCAATAGTATTAACGTTGATCAATAACGTTGAATTCGACCAATAACGTTGACTTTGACTAATAGCATTGACTTTGACCAATAACGTTGACTTTGACCAGTAGTGTTGACCTTCTTTATATGACTTTTTGGCCATCTCCTTAACCCCGATTTGCCTATGTGTCATGCATTTCAAGTAGATGGTCATAATTCATCATTTACACTCGAGATGTCCTTAAATTCTATTCCTGAAATTCTACCTTGTGTTCCTATAATGGGTAAACTTCTTGAAATTCTACATTGGCTATATAAATGAGAGTGGATGTCTAAAAGTATACATGAAATGATGTGCATATATGGCCCGGTCTGGTCCTGGGAGGAGCACCAGAAGGTACTTGTGCCCATGGGAGTTTATTGACCACGGTGTTTAGTATTGCACCGAAGTACTTGTTTGACTTGACTTGCTTGGCCCATAATGGGTAATACTTGACTTGCGTGGCCCAGAGTTGGGCAATACTTGACTTGAGCCCGTAAAAGGGCGAAAGTACAATGCTTGCTTGACTTGAGACATTTCACACTTACTCTCTCTCTCTCTCTCTACATGCTTGACTTGAATCGCGTGGCCCGAAAAAGAGCAATTACTTACTTGAATGAATGAAATAGCCAATTCCATTGCACTACTTGTTATTACATGAGCTTGAGATTACTCGCTTGATCATTGATTATTACCTTCTTGAAAGGACTTACTTGAATATTGACTATCATCTTCTTGGAAAGACTTGTGCAATTACTTGCAATTTACTTGCTAGTTTCCTTATCGAAATTCATGTGATAGTCTCTTGATACAATTTTTGATATTCTTGCTTAATCCAACATGCATCATTATACCGCATGAACTTGTAATTAACTTAAATTTTGTTAGAACTTGAGATATAAATCCTACTGAGCGATTCACTCATCTAGTTACTTCCTAACATTTTCAGAAAATTTAGATAGCGACATCCACATGAATAGGAACGAGACCGAGTGAAGAGTGCTAGAGTCATTGGTTGTCTTCTGCCAACTAGTCGTGTCCTTTATGTTTTAAGCTCTACCATGTACTTCTAGTTATGATTGGTCTAGTAGATTGAAGTTTGATAAGGCTTGTAGCATAGTATTTGGAGTTGAATAAGGAATGTCATAGATTAGAATTATTACCATTTAGATAATTGTCATCTTGGACATTGGTATTAATTTGAGAATTTAATCTTAGTTATGATTTAGATAAATTACGCACTCTGTCTTTGTCAAAAAAAAAATATGTATACTGCTCTGATTGAATGGTTCTATATAAGCTGGCCACGACCTCAAGTATCTTCCGCGCTCGGGGCGTGACAGCAGTCCCGTTTCTTTTCCGACTGTGGTCGCCGTGCGACGGTGCTGGTACGTGGGACGGTCCCCGTACATCGTCGGATGCGGACGTGGTTTTCCGTTGACTTGAGAGTCTACTCCTTTAGTGACCCTCCACTAATCGTAGCCCACCAGTACGCGTGTGCTGGTCTCACCTAGGAGTAGGTGTACGGGCTTACCCTGAGGACGCTTTTTAGACTAGTTTCCGTCGGGCCCCACGTCTGTAGCCAGAGTTCGACTAAGGGGAAAACCAGTCAGAGGCCAGACCTATGACGCATGGTCTGTGTGTTCCCACGTGGTTGCGGGCAGTGGACACGCGCTGACGAGCATGACCCTAGCTAGTCACTTGCTTGTGGTTTCTTGTTCGGTGTCCGTGCCTTTGGTAGGCGCTACCACGTCAGGCAGTTCACCCGCGGTGCGATATAAGACGTCAGGGGATGCTACCGAATGTGCTTCTAGTGCGAGGTACTCCTGTCGAGTTCGGAGTGACAGACTGTTAGTCGTTGCGACTTCGACCTTCGGGTTTTTGTAGTGTTGGCCGTGGTGTTCCGATCGTTTCACCGTGGCACGTGTGTCGGTTTTCGTGCCGTGAGACCAGTGTTTTGTAGATGGCAGGGCTCTCCTTTCCGAGGTACTCGCTTACTGCTAGCGTAGCGGTGTCTCCGTTTGCGAGGTAGGGTTCGAGTGATCCCTACTGAGTCTTGTTCTGAGACTCATTCCATGCGTGTTTTCACCGTGTTTCAAGCGAGGCGCGACTTCAGGGCAGCGCGTCTGAGGCTCATCGTGGTTCAGGTGCCCAACGTTAGTGCCAGAGGTCAGAGCCGGGGTATGCCCCGGTTGCTGTACTTTTCTTTTTATCTCTGTACTAGCCGTTGACTACTATTGTTGTTATTTTATTGTTATCTTGTGGACCATGTATCATGTAAAATGTCTGTAACGACCCGAGAATCCGATTATCGGGAAGGCCCGATAACCCGAGACTCGCACCGCCACCCACGAGCCCGAAGACTCGGAAGGGTTAGAAGGATAGTGTGGGAACTACTCAAGTATCATGAGTAATTACAGAAATTAAACAGTTTATATTATTAAGCAGAAAATAAATTAACATTTTACATGGTCCACAAGATAAAAATAACAACAACAGTAGTCCACAACTAGTACAGAGAGAAGAAAAGAAAGTACAGCTACACGGGGCATACCCCGGCTCCGACGTTTGGCACTACCTCTGGGCACCTGCACCACGCTGCGCCCCAGACGCGCTCCCCTGGGGCGGCGCCTCAACTGAAACACGGTGAAAACACGCAGGGAATGAGTCTAAGAACAAGACTCAGTAGGGATCATTCGAACCCTACCTCGTAAAACGGGAAACCACTACGCTAGCGATAGGAGAGTACCTCGGAAAGGAAAGTCCTGTACTCTACAAAACAAAGGCCCTACGGCACGCAAACCGGCACACGTGCCACGGTGAGACAACCGAAACTCAACGGTCAACCCGGCAAACCCGAAGGTCAAAGCCACGAAACTGACAGTCTGACACTCTGCATTCGATAGGAGTACCTCCCACTAGAAGCACAGTCGGTAGCGTCCCCTGGCGACTTACACCGCACCGCAGGTGAACTGCCTGACGTGGTAGCGCCTACCCAAGGCACGAACACTGCACAAGTAACCACGAACAAGTGACTAGCCGGGGTCACGCCCTTCGACGTGGGTCCAACTGCCCCTAGCCACGTGTGCACACACAGACCGTGCGTCCATGGTCTGGCCCTCTGACCGGTTTTCCCCTCAGTCGGACTCTGGCTGCAAGACGTGGGGCCCGACGGCAATCGGTCCACAAACCGCCTCTAAGGGTAAGCCCGTACACCACTCCCTGGTGCGACCAGCACCGCGTACTGGTAGGCTACGACTAGTGGAGGGTCACTGGAGGAGTAGACTCTCGAGTCACGGAAAACGCCGCCAGCATCCGACGATGCAGGGGGACCACCCCACGCACCGGCCCCGTCGCACGGTGGCCACAGTCGGACCAAAAACGGGGTTGCAACCCTCTCGGGGCAACAAGGAGCCTGACGGTCCACCCCTGGACCGTCACAGGGCTGTAACGGTCTAGGCGAGACCGTTACAGGAAACCTGACGGTCCTGGTCCGGACCGTCACGCACACCTGACGGTCCGACGCCGGCCGTCACGCCCCCAGCGCAAAGCAGAGTGTAACGCGCCTGCCCTGGCGCGTTACAAACTGTGACGCACCCACGCAAGCGCGTCACAGGGTGTAACGGCCCACGCCTGGCGCGTCACACCGCCTAGGGGGTTCAAAATGCCCAAAGGCGCCCTGACGCACCCACCCTGGGCCGTCACAAGGATGTGACGCGCCAGGCCTGGTGCGTCACATGCCTTGACCTCCAACGGTCAGAAATAACGGTCACAAACCAACGGTCGGATGCCTCTGACGGTCCACCCCAGGCGCGTTACATGCATGTAACGGTCTGGCGGGCGCCGTCACACTCCCAGCCCTCAGGTGGTTAACAGGGGCTGTGACGCACCCACCCAGGCGCGTCACACGGCTGTGGTGGTCTATCGGGGGACTGTCACAGCCCCCGACCCCTAAAGCCTAAACAAAGGGCGTGTGACGCCCCTTTCCAAGCGCGTCACACGGTGTGACGGTCTCTGGAAGGACCGTTACACACGCCCGACGGCGAAACAGCGGGAAACGCCCAAAAATTCCGACCACGCCCCCATGCCTCCACCGGAGAGGGGGAAATCAAAGGGGAAGGCCCCTGGGG
Organism: Amorphophallus konjac; assembly: GCA_022559845.1. Classification (NCBI taxonomy): domain Eukaryota; kingdom Viridiplantae; phylum Streptophyta; class Magnoliopsida; order Alismatales; family Araceae; genus Amorphophallus; species Amorphophallus konjac. The sequence continues at coordinate 351,755,106 of CM040119.1, read as the reverse complement.
ACCCCTAGCATGATTATAGGCCATCAAAACGTGAGATCATGCATCAAATCCATAGATCGGGCGAGCTCTGCCCAAATCATGGAAAACCCCAAACCCGTTCAATCAAGTCCCTCTCGGCCACCCCTCGGCCTATAAATCGCGGAAAGGAATGGCGGGGAGCTAGGGAACGTCACCCTACCTCAATGGAGCGAATGCTCCGCCGGATCGTCCACGAACGCAAGAAATCGCTTTGGAAAACCTCGCCTCTTCACGCTTCCCACGAGCACCGCACGTCCCCACGATCGCCTTGCCGCCGCCCACGTCGTCGCGCCGTCGCCCCGCCGCTGTCTGCGGCCGGAAGGGAGCTCGCCGCGCTCGAATGGGAGGAAGAGAGGGAGAAAGGGGGGCCGCGGTGGGGAGAAACGGAGGAGGAAGAAGAAGAGGAAAGAGAAGGTGGGGAGGAGAGAGAAATAGGGGGTATTTATAGAAAATCGGGAAAATCTGGAAAATACAAAAAAATAGAAAATTACGTTTCCGGAATCCTCGGGATGCACCGATCGCAATGGTACCACTCGTGCCCAGGTGAACGACTCGGTTCACCCGCAGCGAGGTTCCGAAGGAATTACCGAAACACACACCGGAAATCGGAAAACACGCGTGGAAAAGCCGTGGAACGCCTCCGGGCCTCCGAAACAACCCCGGATCGAGCCGATCCGAACACGAAAGATGTCCGAAATGAAATTTTGGACACAACGGAGCTGGACACTCCAAAAAACCAGATCCGGGACCCACGAAGAAGGATCCGAGAGGTCCGGGATATTACAATGTCAAATTATTTCCCGCTTAATTATATAACTGGTTAATTTCTACAATTATTTGTGATACTTGTGTAGTCTCCACACCATCCTTTTAACCTTTCCGAGTCTTCGGACTCGTGGGTGGCGGTGCGAGTCTCGGGTTATCGGGCCTTCCCGGTAATCGGATTCTCGGGTCGTTACAACTCTTGTCGAGTCGGGAGTGACAGACTGTCAGTCTCTGTGACTTCGACCCTTCGGGTTTTTGGTCGTGTTGACCGCTGAGTTACAGGTTGTTTCGCCGTGACGTATGTGTCGATTTTCGTGCCGTGAGACTGGTGCCAGTAGCATTATCGAGGTTGCGTCTTGTTGGTGCGGTGTCCTCGACCGGGTGGTCGGGGTTACACCTTGGACAGCATGTCCAGGTTGGCCATGTCCTAGGAGACATGCCTCTACTGTAATATCCCGGACCTTTCGGATCCCTCTTCGTGGGTCCCGGATCTGGTTTTCGGAGTGTCCAGCTCCGTTGTGTCCGAAATTTCGTTTTGGCCATCTTTTGTGTTCGGATCGGTGCGATCCGGAGTTGTTTCGGAGGCCCGGAGGCGTTCCGCGGCTTTTCCACGCGTGTTTTCTGATTTTCGGTGTGTGTTTCGGTAATTCCTTCGGAACCTCGCTGCGGGTGAACCGAGTCGTTCACCTGGGCACGAGTGATACCGTTGCGATCGGTGCGTTCCGAGGATTTCGGAAACGTAATTTTCTATTGTTTGGTATTTTCTGGATTTTCTGGATTTTCTATAAATACCCCCCTATTTCTCTCTCCTCCCCACCTTCTCTTTCCTCTTCTTCTTCCTCCTCCGTTTCTCCCCACCGCGGCCCCCCTTTCTCCCTCTCTTCCTCCCATTCGAGCGCGGCGAGCTCCCTTCCGGCCGCAGACAGCGGCGGGGCGACGGCGCGACGACGTGGGCGGCGGCAAGGCGATCGTGGGGACGTGCGGTGCTCGTGGGAAGCGTGAAGAGGCGAGGTTTTCCAAAGCGATTTCTTGCGTTCGTGGACGATCCGGCGGAGCATTCGCTCCATTGAGGTAGGGTGACGTTCCCTAGCTCCCCGCCATTCCTTTCCGCGATTTATAGGCCGAGGGGTGGCCGAGAGGGACTTGATTGAACGGGTTTGGGGTTTTCCATGATTTGGGCAGAGCTCGCCCGATCTATGGATTTGATGCATGATCTCACGTTTTGATGGCCTATAATCATGCTAGGGGTCCCCAGGGGCCTTCCCCTTTGATTTCCCCCTCTCCGGTGGAGGCATGGGGGCGTGGTCGGAGTTTTTGGGCGTTTCCCGCCGTTTCGCTGTCGGGTGTGTGTAACGGTCATTCCAGGGACCGTCACACCGTGTGACGCGCCTGAAAAGGGGCGTCACACGCCCTTTGTTTAGCCTTTAGGGGTCAGGGGCTGTGACGGTCCCCCGATAGACCGCCACAGCCGTGTGACGCGCCTGGGAGGGTGCGTCACAGCCCCTGTTAACCAGCTGAGGGCTGGGAGTGTGACGGCCCCCGCCAGACCGTTACATGCCTGTAACGCGCCTGGGGTGGACCGTCAGAGGCATCCGACTGTTGGTTTGTGACCGTTGTTTCTGATCGTTGGGGGTCAAGGCATGTGACGCACCAGGCCTGGCGCGTCACATCCTTGTGACGGCCCAGGGTGGGTGCGTCAGGGCGCCTTTGGGCGTTTTGAACCCCCTAGGCGGTGTGACGCGCCAGGCGTGGGCCGTTACACCCCGTGACGCGCCCTGGCGCGTTACACTCCGCTTTGCGCTGGGGGCGTGACGGCCAACGTCGGACCGTCAGGTGTGCGTGACGGTCCGGACCAGGACCGTCAGGCTTCCTGTAACGGTCTCGCCTAGACCGTTATAGCCCTGTGACGGTCCAGGGGTGGACCGTCAGGCTCTTGGTTGCCTCGAGAGGGTTGCAACCCCATTTTTAGTCCAACTGTGGCCACCGTGCGACGGGGCGGGTGCGTGGGGTGGTCCCCGTGCGTCGTCGGATGCTGACGTCATTTTCCGTGACTTGAGAGTCTACTCCTTCAGTGACCCTCCACTAGTCGTAGCCTACCAGTATGCGGTACTGGTCGCACCAGGAAGTGGTGTGCGGGCTTACCCTTAGAGGCGGTTTGTGGACCGGTTGCCGTCGGGCCCCACATCTTGCAGCCAGAGTCCGGCTGAGGGGAAAACCGGTCAGAGGGCCAGACCATGGACGCGCAGTCTGTATGTGCACATGTGGTTGGGGGCGGTTGGACCCACGTCGACGGGCGTGACCCGAGCTAGTCACTTGTTCGTGGTTACTTGTACGGTGTTCATGCCTTTGGTAGGAGCTACCACGTCATGCAGTTCACCTGCGGTGCGGTGTAAGTCGTCAGGGGATGCTACCGACTGTGCTTCTAGTGGGAGGTACTCCTGTCGAGTACGGAGTGTCAGACTGTCAGTTTCGTGGCTTTGACCTTCGGGTTTGCCGGGTCGACCGTTGAGTTTCGGTTGTCTCACCGTGGCACGTGTGCTGGTTTACGTGCCGTAGGGCCTTTGTTTTGTAGAGTACATGGCTTTCCTTTCCGAGGTACTCTCCTACCGCTAGCGTAGTGGTTTCCCGTTTTACAAGGTAGGGTTCGGATGATCCATACTGAGTCTTGTTCTGAGACTCATTCCCTACGTGTTTTCACCGTGTTTCAGGTGAGGTGTCGCCCCAGGGGAGCGCGTCTGGGGCGCAGCGTGGTGCGGGTGCCCAGAGGTAGTGCCAGAGGTCGGAGCCGGGGTATGCCCCGTGTAGCTATACTTTCTTTTCTTGTCTCTGTACTAGTTGTGGACTACTATTGTTGTTATTGTTATTTTGTGGACCATGAAAAATATTAATTTATTTCCTGCTTAATAATATAAACTATTTAATTTCTGCAATTACTTGTGATACTTGTGTAGTTCCCACACCATCCTTCTAACCCTTCCGATTCTTCGGGCTCGTGGGTGGCGGTGCGAGTCTCGGGTTATCGGGCCTTCCCAGTAATCGAATTCTCGAGTCGTTACATCTACGGCGTGGTTGCCGTAGATTTTTACTTCGGTAAGTGGTACTAGTGTGGTTTGGTAGACCCCGACCGTGAGATCATGGGGTGTTTTCTGGTACAATAGGAGTAGCTGTAGTGCCGAGTTTTGACCGGCCACCGGTTCGCTGTCTCTGCTGTCGTTGTAGCTTTCCTTTCCGCTACCGCCGTCATTTCCGGTTGGGGTTCCGCGGGATCCCTACTGAGTCTCTGTTTTGGAGACTCATTCCTTGCTTTTCAGGTGTGGCGGTTCTTCCTCGAGGTTCGAGGGTGCGGTACGGGGGTTCTCAGTTGCCAGCTCGCCCGGCCGAGTGTTCACTTGGCATGTGGTACGTTTTACTGCTTTAGACTGTACTTTCTGTTGGACTGGACTCTATTGTAGCGGTAATTGTTTATTTATTTCTGTTAATTGTTGAATTATCCTGCTTTGTTTCCTATTTCTCTGTGCCTCCACACTCCTTTTAGTCCTTCCGAGCCCTCCCGGCCCGTGGGCGGCGGTTCGAGTCTCGGGTTATCGGGTCTTTCCCGGTAATCGGATTCTCGAGTCGTTACATGGAAGACACAGACGAGAAGGAGAAAAGAGAACACAGAACGCTCTTTCTTCCCGCTCACCTCTCACTCTCCCCTCTCTTTACCACTCCGGCGTGAGGACGGGCTTGATACACTCTTCAGGCGTGCTCTCCTTCGCTCAGAAGCTCCCTCCCCTCCCTTCTTTCTTCTCTTCCTGCACACAGCCGCGACCCTCACCACTCAGCCGAGAGAAAGCCCCAGAGAGAGAAAACCCCAGCCAACGTCCCCCCTCCAGCCTTTCTTTTTTTTCCTTCACAATGCTGCCCCTTTTATAGAATGGCTAGCATGGGAGCGTTCCTGCCACTTCCACCTCGTCTGCAACGAAGTTGGGAGTTGACTCGATGCGCTGGACGATGCTGGTTCGCGCCGTACGCTGCCGTTCGTCCGAGGACGAGATGTTCGCAGGTCTGGCCAGGGGTTACTTCGCCGTTGCCGCTTCCGTGCTGTCGAACGGAGGTAGAAACCGAGCTATGGGCACTGAATGTTCTATGTGCGTCGTATTTATGCCGAACAGAGCATCGGTCGGCAGACGGGACAGGATGAGGTTAAACTCATTTGCATTTGGTGCGCCTTATTAAGAAGAGGATATTGTGATGGCTTCTCCAAAAGTAGTGCGTCGTATTAAGTTTTTGGCCTTCCAAAAAAGATGGCCACGCCGTTTTGGTATTTGAAGGAGAAGCTTTTAAAATGGGCATGACGGGTACTTTGGCTAAAACGGCAGGGCCGGGGGCGCGCCGGATTAAATCTTTGCAAAGTGGCGCCGTATTAGAGCATAAGGGGGGGGGGGGGGGCGTGCCGTAAAAGCAAGGGGCGCGCCGTTTTAAGCACCGAATGGATTCTTTTCGAAGTCGCGGCCATTTATATGAACATTGGCATTCTAGGAATGTTTTAGTTGCGATGCATGGCCTCCGCAATGTTCCGTTCGTAGCTTCTGGGGCTCGGTCCAGACTTTGCGTGACTTTCGGTGCATGTCGGGCTGTGCCCGAGTTCCCGACTTTTCTTTGATTCAGCTCTCGACACGGCCGGTCGTAGAGTTGTGGCCGTGTCTTCTGCCCGGGGGCTTCCTTAACGGATGGCGGACCACCAAGTGAGTTCTCGTCCTGGTTGGGCGAGGTATTGATTTGTTCGGCCCTCTCGTCTTCGACTTGCGCTTGAACGCGTAGACGCGAGTGCCGTGTGATCATCATCGTCATTTTTGACTTCTACATGGATATAATTGTCACGCTCTGATATTTCACGTCGGGACGTAACATCCGATCCTATTTTCCATAATTTTTGAACTCCTTGAATTACGAAAGACTTCTTCGCATTGCGTGCTTACTTCACTTGTCGTTGGACCGGACTTGAAACTTGGTTGATTCTTTTACTCTTTTCCCGAAAACCTGGTAAGTGTGGAGAACCATTGTTGTTGACTCGTTCGCTCGTCGTGAACTCATCCGTTTGTGCCGTGTGCAACAGTAAGGCACCCCGGACCTGGGTTCATAACATTTTCGGCATTGTTTCACCGTGTAGATCATTCAAGAGTGATTCTATGTGCGTCGACTTGTGCCGTGTGCAACGGTAGGTCGCCCCGAACTTGGGTTTGCGGTGTTGTCGGCGTTGTGCCATTTTGTTAGTTGTTTGAGATCGATTCCCGTTCTTTGTTCTCGATTGTCTCGAGAAAGTAAGTCGGTGCAACACCAAGGTATATCTATAATTTCTAGATTTTTTGGACATCACAGTCATTTCTCGATTATATTGGATGCTTTCATCATTTCTTGGCTTTTTAGGGCATTTCCATCATTTCTTGACCTTTTTGGGCATTTATATCACTCTTTAATTTTTCCAAGATATTTTTACTAGTTATTGACTTTTTAAGATATATCTGTAATTTATTGAGTTATTAGATATTTTTATCATTTCTTGACTTTTCAAAGCATTTCGATAGTATCTTGATTTTCTTGAGCTTCTCTGTCATTTCTTCACTTCCCAGGGTATAGTTGTAATTTATAGTCTTTATTGCCATTTATTGACTTCTCATATTTTTTTATCATTTCCTAAGTTTTCATATACTTGTTTATCATTTCTTGACTTTTTAGGGTATTTTTATAATTTGTTAGTTCTCGTGAACTTATATGTCATTTCTTGAATTTTTAAAAAAGATTTATAATTTCTAAATTTTCCTGAGTTTTCCTGCCATTTCTTTACTTTTCAGGTTTTACTTGCTTCACCGAGAGTTTGCCGGCTCGGTCGTACCGGCCATCCCGATTTTCTGTGGGACGGTACGGTACACTATTATCCCGCTCCGTCCCGTAAGAGAGAGTGAGAGAGAGAGAGAGAGAGAGAGAGATATATATATATATATATAATATGTAAAATAACATAATAAAACTCTTAGCTCATTTGGTTAAGTGGCTTGCCTCTCATATTTTAGTTTTTATAGTTAAAAATCTTAAAAATAAATCCAAAAAATGCAGGTTTTAAACTTATATGGCCTCGGTACAAGTGAAAGCACTCAACCAACTTACCTATGAAACGTGTTATATTTAAAATAAAATATCTAATATATAAAGTGACTCGGTAACATCCCACAGACTGGTTGTGGCTTGGACGGGACGGGCGGTTCATCCCGTCCCATCTCAGTTTGTAAAACTTTGGCTTCACCCTCTTTCTAGGTATATTTACAATCATCCCTTTTTGGGTTTATTTACGATTACATCCCATTTCTAAGTATATTTGTAATTTTCAATCCTTTTATGGTAGAATTATAATTTTTGACCCTTTTCAGATATATTTATAATTTTTGGATATTTTATAACTTTTTGGATCCGGTCACCCTTAAATAGAGTTCAGGAGAGTGCACAACGCTTCAAAGAAGTGACATGGTCTCGCTCCACTGAATCTTATAGAAGACGTGAACCTAGACGAGGGTGCTTTGGTTGTTTCTGGATAGGACAGGGGCCTTGTGCATTTTCCAAGCTAAATAGGGTTTTATGCAATTTCTATACATACTAAGGTCATTTTGGTAATTAGAAAGTTTAGACTTTAGAGGCATTTTGATAATTGTTGACTTACCAGAGATATTTTGATAATTTTAGGAAAGCTTAGAGGCACTTTGACAATTTTGGACTTAAAATGGATATTTTGGTAATTTCAATAAAGTCTAGGGGGATGTTTTTGTCATTTTGGAATTTGGATATCTGGACTGAACAAGGGTATTTCTATAATTTTAGATAGGTCATTAAAAATTTGTAATATTTAGATCGAATAAGGGTATTTATGTAAACTTTTATTATTTCATAAAATTACAATATTATCCCTCGGAGTTATCTTCGTTGATACGTTGAAGGGGAGGCAACTCAGAGCCATTAGCGTGCCCCTAACAAGTGAAGGCTATAGAGCAACAACATAAATTGGGTTTTCCAGATAACGTAGTTTGTGGGTGCTAATTTGGTGGTGAGATGGTGGCTGACATCGAGAGTAGAATGAAGGGAAGAGGAAGGTGAAGTGGCTGTGAGCAAGGGAGGGAAGGTCGGCTCACCAGGGGTAAACGAGCACAAAGAAACAGAACATGGAAGGGAAGGCTGATGACTGCCTTGTTGCCCTAGGTTACATTAGGAACTGATGTTGGGTGTGGGGATATTTTTTCAAAATCCGTAGAGAGAGAGAAAATTATCTTCGAAGTAATTTTTTGAGAGTTTAAGTTATCTTATTCGTTCTCTCTATCTCTTTGTACATTGAAACATTTCGAAATATTCTTAAAAGGGTGAAGATTTCAATGATTAGAATCTTAAAATCTCTCTCTAATCTCCATTCCAAACGGTGCCTTAGACTTGACATCGTTTGTATTTTTAGATGTGACAAAGGTACAGCGATTGTTACATAAATGTGGGAATCATTCTATTATGATTACATTGGGATTAAGATTGTAATGGGAGAACCGGCTTTTGTCGACTTTCCTTATACCGAATAAACGACGGTTCCATGTCATTATTTCTGGTTTTCATTTTTTAGCGAATTGAAGGGGGGAAATTTTGGCGGGCTCTGGAGAAGGAATGTTTTGAAGAGGGGCCCAGCTCTACGGTGAGGAGATTCACCTATAAATAGGAGTGTAAAAGGAGATGATCGGGGAGGGGAATGAAACATATCCTACATTCTACCTCTATTAGCTTACCTTCCTCCCGATATCCCTTCTTGTCTAACCTCTGTTCCCTGTAGAATCCCGTTCGGTAATTCTTTTATTGCAGATTCAATTCTGGAGCCCGAGCTAGAGGAGCTTCTCCATCCGATGCCAGGAGGAGTTGATCGCGTCTATCAAAGGAACCGTGACAAAATGGTGTCTGAGCCCGGTTCTGGCAGCTCCAATCCAGATTCGGTAATTGCATCTGAGCTCTTAGATTCGATGAAGTCTCTATTCCTAGAATTCAAGTCCGAAATGCAACACCAGATGTCTGGACTCATCCAAAGGGTTCATACTCTTGAATCCTCTACAAAAATCTCAGATCCCCTTCCTAATTTGAGTACTGCAGACTCATATGAGATCCCTGATTTCTACCGCCCTCGGTTGCATGATTTTTCGAAATTTGATGGTTCTTCCGATCCAGTTGAATGGAAATTTAAGACTACAAGGTATTTTACCACCAATTGTATACCAGAGGGACATAAGCTCAACATCGCTTCATATTATCTGGAGGGTGAAGCTTTACAATGGTATTGACACTTTACTAGTACTAGACCTACTGTTTCTTGGTCTGGATTCTTGAAAGGATTGGAATCTCGGTTTGGATTTGTCTCTGTGGTGGATTCTCATGGCTTATTAAGCAAATTGAAGCAAGACCGTTCTGTAGCCGAGTATCAACGACAGTTCGAAGCTCTCAGTAACAAGGTCTCTGGAGTTTCTGAAGAACATTTATTAGGAATCTTCCTCAGCGGGTTGAAGGATGAATTGGCATGTGAAGTTCGGTCGTTTTTTCCTAAGTCACTCATTCATGCCATGGAGTTAGCTATAATTCAGGAAATGAAACTGCTATCCAGAAAAAAGGCTTTGAACCATTTCAACTTTTCTTCACCATCCACTAGCAGACCACCTGCTTCCATCCCCCAAACCAAAACCCCAACCCCTCCAATCCGCAGACTAACACCTCAACAGCTACAAGACCGCAAAACTAAGGGTTTATGTTACAATTGTGATGACAAATGGGTGCCTGGTCACTCTTGTCAATCTAACAAGTTATTTTTACTACATTTGCTCCCTGATGACACTGACCCTGATGCCCCTTCTTATGACTGTGATGAACTTGCTCTGGAACCTGCAGTGGAAATGGAGCCCTCATTGTCTTCTCAAGTTATTTCTCAACTGGCTTCACCTGGCACCCTTAAACTTATTGGTACTATGGGCCATTTGTCAGTCATAGTCTTAATAGACAATGGAAGCACTCATAACTTCATGGATCCTCGAGTTGCAAAGAAGTTAGGGCTCACCATAACAGTTTTTTCAACTCACAAAGTTAAAATAGATGCTGGTATTTAGTTGGCTTCTCAAGGCCTCTGTCCTGGTGTTACTTTAAAACTTCCTGGTATTTCATTTACTTTGGATTTCTTGGTGTGACCTTTAGGAGGTATTGATGTAGTTCTGGGCACTACTTGGATGAAACCACTGGGTGATATCACCTTCAATATGTCACAAATGACAATGCAATTCACATTACACAACAACACTTTTATGCTGCAAGGAGTTTCTGATTCGGATATTAAGTTGGTTTCAGCTACTCAATTTTCACATGAATTATCAAAGGCTCACTCTATATACACTCTGCAAATATTCTCCATGGAGACATCTAGTGCACCTACAGCATTGCCTTCTTTCTCTGCTTACCCAGCGGATGTGGCTTCAATACTTCAGCAGTATATTACAGTTTTTTCAGACCCTGTGGGGTTACCACCCTCTCGTCCATGTGACCATACTATTCCTTTGGATGATGAGTCCATTACCATCTCCAAACCTGCTTATAGACATTATCCTTTCCAAAAAAATATTATTGAACAACAAGTCAGAGACTTATTATCCTGTACACATATACAGAATAGCAACAGTCCTTTTTCTGCTCCAGTTCTTTTGGTTCAAAAACATGATGGAACTTGGCGCATGTGTATAGACTATAGATCCTTAAACCAGCACACGGTTAAGGATAAATACCCTATTCCATTGGTGGATGACTTATTGGATGAATTACATGGGGCCAAATTTTTTTCCAAGCTGGATTTGCGTTCGGGGTATCATCAAATTCGAATGCATCATAAGGATGTGCATAAGACAGTCTTTCGGACACATGAGGGTCACTATGAATTCCTAGTGATGCCATTTGGATTGGCCAATGCCCCCTCAACTTTCCAAAGTTTAATGAATAACATATTCAAGACTTGCATGAGGAAATTTGTATTGTTTTTTTTTGATGATATCTTGGTGTACAGCCCCACTTGGGAATCCCACTTGCAGCAAGTCTTACAGATATTATTGCATAATCAGCTCCATGTTAAACTTTCTAAATGTTCCTTTGGTGTAACTTGTATTGATTACTTGGGTCATACTATATCGGAACATGGGGTTTCTATGAATGACTCCAAGATCAAAGCCATCACTGATTGGCCACAACCTACTTCCATCAGATCATTGAGAGGATTCTTAGGGTTGACAGGCTATTACATAAAATTTATCAAACACTATGGCACAATTGCAGCTCCTCTTACTCAACTCTTAAAAAAGGACAGTTTTAATTGGTCGGCTGCGGCTACACAAGCTTTCACACAGCTTAAGCAGGTTATGTGCACCGCCCCAGTCTTGGCATTACCTGATTTCTCTGCTGAATTTGTGGTCGAATGCGATGCTAGTGGCATTGGCATAGGAGCTGTATTGATGCAAGGGGGTCGCCCTATAGCTTATCTGAGCATAGCCTTTTCTACACATCAACTAGGCCTCTTTGCATATGAGAAAGAAATTGAAGCAATTATATTTGCCATTCAGAAATGGAGACCATATCTGTTAGGCAGGAAATTCACCATCCGCACAGATCATCAAAGCCTCAACTTCTTATTAAACCAGCAGGTACATACACCTGCTCAACAAAGATGGCTTGTTAAACTATTGGGCTATGATTTCTCCTTGGAGTACAAGGCCGGGCTTCACAATAGAGCAACTGACGCCTTGTCCAGAGAATTTGAGCAAGTGCCAGAAGCTTCTTGTCATTCTATTTCAGTGCTTATTCCTTCTTGGTTTGCTGATATTCAGTCTGCTTACACTACAGACCCAATTTTCCAAACACTCCTGTCTCGATGGCATGCAGGGGAATTGGATACGGCTAAATTTACTTGCAAGGCAGGGATTCTTTATTATAAGAACAGATCTATTTGCACAAAGCATTTTCCCTCTTGCCTACAATTCTGCAAGCTCATCATGATTCTCCTCAAGGAGGCCATTCTGGCTACCATAAAACATTACACCGCATCAAGAGAAGTTTTTATTGGCCGGGACTTCAAGCTGCTGTAAGGGAATATATCAGAAACTGTGACATTTGCCAGCGTACTAAAACACTTCATCAACATCCGGCGGGGTTATTGCAACCATTACCCATCCCAGAATGTATTTGGACACATGTCAACATGGACTTTATTGAGGGTCTCCCAGTTTCACAGCATAAATCTTCTATTTTAGTGGTGATTGATCGATTGTCCAAATATGCCCATTTCATTCCCTTGAAACACCCTTACACTGCAGCTGTGGTGGCTCACGAATTTATGACCCATGTTGTCAAATTGCATGGACTTCCACAGGTTATAGTCTCTGACAGGGATGCCATCTTTACAAGCACTTTTTGGCAGGAACTTTTCAAGTTACAAGGGGTGCAACTACACATGAGTTCTGCCTATCATCCTCAAACGGATGGCCAAGCAGAAGCATTAAACAAATGTCTGGAAAACTATCTACGCTGTTACTGTTTTCAACAGCAGCATCACTGGATGAAATGGTTAGCCTGGGCGGAATATTGGTACAACACTTCACTCCATTCATCCACCGGCGTTACCCCTTTTGAAGCTGTCTATGGCATAGCACCACCCGCATTCCTTTCTTATGTACCGGGCACTTCTCGAGCTCAAGAAGTGGAGGATTCCCTCATCAACAGAGATATGATACTCAAGGAGTTAAAACATCATCTTCTCACAGCTCAACAGCGAATGAAGAAATTCGCAGACAAACATCGTGCAGAGAAAGTATTGGATGTGGGGGATTGGGTCTATCTTAAGCTACAACCATACCGCCAACATTCAGTGGTCACAGATATAATCAGAAACTCAGCGCCAAATATTTTGGCCCATATCAAATACTATAGTGCATAGGTTCTGTTGCCTACAAGCTTGCACTGCCAGCTTCCTCCAAGATACATCTTGTGTTCCACATCTCCCAGCTCAAGAAGCGGCATGGCAACCATCCAATTCCCACTCTTCCACTGCCGACGATCTTCCATCCTGTCGATCGACGTCCTACTGCTCTTCTGGGCCGACGTTTAATCAACAGAGACAACAAACCAGCTGTTCAAATTTTAATACAATCGGTTGGAAGCTCACCCTCAGATGCCACCTGGGAAGACTATTATGAATTCCGTGAACATTTTCCTGATTTCGACCTCGAGGACAAGGTCGCTCTCACAGAAGGGGAGAATTTGTAATGGGAGAACCGGCTTTTGTCGACTTTCCTTATACCGAATAAACGACGGTTCCAGGTCGTTATTTCTGATTTTCATTTTTTAGCGAATTGAAGGGGGGAAATTTTGGCGGGCTCGGGAGAAGGAATGTTTTGAAGAGGGGCCCAGCTATAGGGTGAGGAGATTCACCTATAAATAGGAGTGTAAAAGGAGATGATCGGGGAGGGGAATGAAACATATCCTACATTCTACCTTTATTAGTTTACCTTCCTCCCGATATCCCTTCTTGTCTAACCTCTGTTCCCTGTAGAATCCCGTTCGGTAATTCTTTTATTGTAGATTCAATTCTGGAGCCCGAGTTAGAGGAGCTTCTCCAGCCGATGCCAGGAGGAGTTGATCGCGTCTATCAAAGGAACCGTGACAAAGATCTCTAACCGATGACACAAAGGGGATTTTTTTTTTGTTTTAACATAAAATATGAAATACACGTGGGCTAGAACATAGACGATGTGTATCATCTAATATTAAAAATTAGACGAATCGCCGCCTAACGTAACCTAAGAACTTTATGCATTGCACCGCCTAATATTGGGGCCGTAGGCAAAGCATCGCTCACTGCTAGAATATAGGCGATATCTAATGTTAAGACTTAGATGAAATGTCGCCCTAACAGTTGACACCATCCGGAACTGAGGCGGTGCATCACCTGATATTGCGATTTACTGGAACGTAGGCATTGCATCGCCTAATATCGAGACTTAGACCATGCGGCTATTGGACTTTTTAGGTTTTCCCGCGCATTTTCTCGTGTCTCCCTCGTTTTCGTCTCTCCACCCCCTTTCTCGGCAGTCTCATTCGCGGCCGTCGCCGTCCAACTCCCGCGCCTATCGAAGCCTCGCATCTTCTCCTCTTTCTCCCGAACGGCCCGTCACCCTCGAAACTGCGCCGCAGTAACTTCTTCCTCGGTGTTCTCATCCGGTGAACGTGGCGAACTCCGTGGCGCTACATCCTCGGTGAGCATTCTCTCGTCCACGCCGTGCCCTCTCCACACTTGCCTGTGGGGGGAAGCTGAGGTCAATCGTTTAGATTCTGGAGATAGGGAATGCTTGAAACAGACCACAGGGTAGGGGAATGCCTGGGCTCCGATCTGGCTTGTACTCCCACGGATCTGCTTACAGGTTGATGAGCGTTCAAGGCGCAAACAAAAAAAAAATCACTTTACTACCCGCGAAAACAGCTTGGCATCTTCAGATGTTACGGGATTGCTCTTGAACACTAGTCCTCTTGCAACGTAAACTGGGAAACATACCCAATGGATTGCAATGCACGTCTTTAAGGACACGATCAGACGTGTATAATATCTTAACCTGCTGTGAAAGAGCAAAGCACTATTTTTGTTTCTTTTTGAAACTAAAGTCATGATTTTAACTCATTCCCAGTTGCTGCATTTTTCTCATGTGGGCTTCTTTGGAATGCACTGAGAAGGCCTGTAATTGGATGCTGCTTCTCTTAGAAGTTTTCTCCAGATATAGATTCTTCTTTCAATCATACTTATTGCACTTATTTTGTAACGGACAACCGGTTTAAACCGGCTGGTGGGCATTCGTTGTATCAACCAATAACGGTTGTGGTCTGTGATCGTTGAGTCTGTTGGGTTTTGTTTTTCTGTGAAGAGGTTGTTAAAGTTGTTTTGTTTGTTTTTTAGCGAGAATTAAGAGAGGAATATTGGCGGGCTTGTAAGGGGAATTATTTGGGGGGTTCAGTTTTCTGGTGAAGAGGGACTCCTATAAATAGGAGTCTAGAGAGGAGAAGAGAAAATATTCTGGAATGCAAGATATCTCTCGTTTGTCCCAAACTAGCTCTTTCTCCCTCCCCTTATGTTACTTTGTTCCCGTGTTATGTATGTTGGAATTTGTGTTTAAAATTTTAAAAGATTTGAGTCTCTCTTTATATTGTTTAGTCCCACATTGGAAAATGGAAAAAGTTTCCATTTGTTTTTAGTTGGGACTTGTGTCTTCATTGTGTATACCTTTGAGGAGACTATGGAGGTTGACCCGTTTGGGCTAGTGGGCTCTTTGGCCCATATCCTCTATTTCACACACGCGCGAATTGCCTTGTCTTGCCGTGGCCGTGTCGTGCGTGCGTGTGATTCTCATTAGATTATTTTATTTTTATTTTAGTTTATTTTGTGACTGTTTGACTACGCGTCTCTTGGATTCTCTCCGCGTCTCTTCGGATTCCCTTCCTTGGGCGGTTGTGTGTGACTCAGTTAGTGGCAGCAGAAGTGACTGGGAGAGAAGCAGAATGACTGAAGAACCTTATGGTTGAGCTTCCATTGCTGAGTAAGCCAATTCCTGCCATCTCTATTCACTGTGATAGCCAAGCTGCAATAGCTAAGGCTAAAAGTGAGAAAATAAATGATAAATTGAGTACTCATATAAGATTAAAATTAAAATTTGTGAGAGAGTACTTGAACAAAGGAATAGTCTCTTTAGACTATGTGAAATCAGTAAAGAATCTTGCTGATCCTCTAACCAAGGGATTAAATAGAAATTTGGTTGAACAATCATCGAGGGGGATGGGGCTTAAGCCCATGTTAAACACCATCACTAGTAATCCAACCTGATGTTTGGAGATCCCATAACACAAGTTCAATGTGAAAGCTAGATGAATGGGTGTATTGTAGAGAGCACTTGTTAGAGACTGGTGTGTCAATGTCCATCCCTATGATGAAGTGCTTATTCTGGAACGGTAAAGGGTGAGTTACAACTCTTAATGAGTCCAAAGGCCTATATGGCGAGGTGTAGATACGTTTCAGTGCACCTTGGAGGATTCACCTATGTGAGTGTGATTGTGTGGCCGCAATCTATGGGATTTTTTGGGCTAGTCCCTAGAGCGCTCATGAAACAAGATACATAGCACATGGCCAGAAAGTGCTACCCCGTGAGAACACCACTATTGACTAATGATATGTGTGTTGTATGAAACCTTCTTCATAAGGGTCTAAGTTCAAGACATAGTTCACTTAGATCTGTGGAGGAGGGGAAGTACATCACTATGTGAAGGTTCAAGTCGGAAGACACCTTCACTTATGCGTGTCATCTCAGGCTCTTGTAGATTCGTGTCTCAACCTTTTAAAATTTTTTCTTGGTGGGCGAATGTTGGAATTTGTGTTTTAAATTTTAAAAGATTTGAGTCTCTCTTTATATTGTTTAGTCCCACATTGGAAAATGGAAAAAGTTTCCATTTGTTTTTAGTTGGGACTTGTGTCTTCATTGTGTATACCTTTGAGGAGACTATGGAGGTTGACCCGTTTGGGCTAGTGGGCTCCTTGGCCCATATCCTCTATTTCACACACGCGCGAATTGCCTTGCCTTGCCGTGGCTGTGTCGTGCGTGCGTGTGATTCTCATTAGATTATTTTATTTTTATTTTAGTTTATTTTGTGACCGTTTGACTACGCGTCTCTTGGATTCTCTCCGCGTCTCTTCGGATTCCCTTCCTTGGGCGGTTGTGTGTGACTCGGTCTAGGGTCGCTTTCCAAGGGGGTATATGACGAGGGTCGTTTTTCTGGGAGAGGCACGGTTTTCGGTTCTCTCTAACCCGAAAGCTATCTCTCACGAACTCCTCTCTCCCATCGTCTTCTTCCTCTTGCAAGAGCCATCGGTCTTTGTGGTGTTCGCCCCCGGCAACGCGAGTTGGAGTGCACCTTCGCGTCGCCACCGGTTCTGGGTCGTCGTATCTTGGGGGAAGTTTCGTCGCGAAGCCTATCTGCACCGGAGTAGGGGCGGAACGACTCTAAAGAAAGCGAATACGCGCTTCGACCTGTGTTTGATCCTCTTGATCTTAATTCCCGTTGATTTATGTGCTTCGATCTAGTATAATATCTCTACCCGTGCAATACTCTTTTCTATCAATGTATCCCCTCTACAACCTGTAGATTAACTTAGTAATTCTTCCGTTGTAGAATCAATTCTTGAGCCAGAGCTAGAGGATCTTCTCCAGCCGATGCCAGGAGGAGTTGATCGGGTCTATCAGAGGAACAGTGACAAAATGGTGTCTGAGCCTACCTCTGGCAGCTCCAATCCAGATTCGGTAATGGCATCTGAGCTCTATTCCAAGAATTCAAATCTGAAATGTAACAACAGATGTAACAACCGATGTCTGGACTCGTCCAGAGGGTTCATACTCTTGAATCCTCCACGAAAGTCTCAGTCCCCTTCTTGATTTTAGTAATACGGACTCATCTGAGGTCCCTGATTTCTACCTCCCTCGATTGCACAATTTTCCAAAGTTTGATGGTTCTTCTGATCCAGTCGAATCGAAATTTAAAATTACAAGGTATTTTGCTACCAACCGTGTACCAAAGGGTCACAAGCTCAACATTGCTTCATATTATCTTGAGGGTGAAGCCCTCCAATAGTATTGGCATTTCACTAGTACTCGTCCTACTATTTCTTGGGCTGATTTCTTAAAAGGATTGGAATCTCGGTTTGGATTTGTCTCTGTGGTGGATTCTCATGGATTATTAAGTAAACTGCGGCAAGATCGTTATGTGGCCGAGTATCAACGGCAATTTGAGGCTCTTAGTAACAAGGTCTCAGGAGTTTCTGAAGAACATCTGTCAGGAATCTTTCTAAGTGGTTTGAAGGAAGAATTGGCATGCGAAGTTTGGCCGTTTTTCCCTAAATCACTCCTTCATGCTATGGAGTTAGCCAGAATTCAGGAAATGAAACTTTTATCCAGGATAACGGGTTTGAACCACTTCAATTTTTCTTTGCCATCCTCCAGCAAACCACCTGTTCCTTCCTTTCAACCCAAACCTACAACTCCACCAATCCGTTTACTCACTACCCAACAGCTACAGGATCGCAAAGCTAAGGGTTTATGTTACAATTGTGATGACAAATGGGTGCCTGGTCACTCTTGTCAATCTCACAAATTATTTTTACTACACTTGCTTCCTGACGACACAGACCTTGATGCCTCCTCTTATGACTGTGTTGAACCCAATTTGGAACATGCAGTTGAGACGGAGCCCTCATTGTCCTCTCAATCTATTCCTCATCTGGCTTCACCTGGCACCCTTAAACTTATTGGTACTATGGGTCATATGTTGGTCATAGTTTTTGTAGATAATGGGAGCACTCTTAACTTCCTGGATCTGGGAATTGCCAAGAAGTTGGGACTCACCATCACGGAATTTTCTACTCACAGAGTTAAAATAGCTGCTGGCGTTGAGTTGGCTTCTCAAGGCCTTTGTCCTGGTGTTACTTTGAAACTTCCTGGTATTTCATTTACTTTGGATTTCTTGGTATTATCACTGGGAGGTGTTGATGTAGTTCTGGGCACTACCAGGATGAAACCACTCGGAGATATTACCTTCAATATGTCACAAATGCCGATGTAGTTTACATTACACAACTACTTTTGTTCTGCAGGGAGTTTTTGATTCAGATATTAAGTTTGTTTTAGCTACTCAATTTTCACATGAGTTGTCAAAGGCCCACTCTTTATATGCTTTGCATTTGTTCTCTATTGATGCATCTACCATGTCAACGGCATTGCCTTCGTTTTATGATTATCCAGTTGATTTAGCTTCAGTACTTCGACAGTATACTATAGTTTTTTCAGAGCTTGTGGGATTGCCACCCTCTCGACCATGTGACCATACTATTCCATTGGATGATGAATCCATCACGTTTTCTAAGCCTGCTTATGGGCATTTCCCTTTCCTAAAAAACATTATTGAATAACAAGTCAGAGACTTATTCTCTTGTGCACATATCCAAAATAGCAACACCCCCTTTTCTGCTCCAGTTCTTCTGGTTCAAAAACATGATGGAACCTGGCATATGTGTATAGATTACAGATCCTTAAACCAACACACTGTTAAGGATAAGTATCCTATTCCATTGGTGGATGACTTACTAGATGAATTACATGGGGCCAAGTTTTTTTCCAAGTTGGATTTGCGATCCGGGTATCATCAAATCCGGATGCATCCTAAGGATGTGCATAAAACAGCCTTTAGGACTCATGAGGGTCACTATGAATTCTTGGTGATGCCATTTGGACTGTCTAATGCCCCATTAACTTTCCAAAATTTTGATGAATGATATATTCAAGACTTGCATGAGGAAATTTGTATTGTTTTTTTTTTGATGATATCCTGGTGTATAGCTCAACTTGGGAATCTCATTTACTTCACCTGCAACAAGTCTTACAGATATTACTGGATAATCACCTCCATGTTAAACTGTCCAAGTGTTCATTTGGAGTGACTTGCATTGATTATTTGGGTCATACTAAATCGGAACATGGTGTTTCTATGGACGAATCCAAGATCAAAGCCATCACTGCTTGGCCATAACCTACTTCGGTCAGATCATTGAGAGGGTTCTCAGGTCTGACAGGTTATTACAGAAAGTTTATCAAACACTATGGTACAATTGCAGCTTCTCTTACTCAACTATTAAAGGACAATTTCAGTTGGTCGGCTGAAGTTGCACAGGCTTTTATCCAACTTAAGCAGGCTATGCGCACCGCTCCAGTTTTGGCATTACTTGATTTTTCTGCTGAATTTGTGGTTAAATGTGATGCTAGTGGAATTGGAATGGGGGCTGTATTGATGCAAGGGGGTCGTCCTATAGCTTATTTGAGCAAAGCTTTTTCTACACAGTAGTTGGGCCTCTCTGCATATGAGAAAGAAATGGAGGCTATTATCTTTGCCATCCGAAAATGGAGACCATACCTTCTAGGCAGGAAATTCACCATCCGCACAGATCATGAAAACCTCAAATTTTTATTAAACTAGCAGGTACATACACTTGCTTAGCAAAGATGGCTTGTTAAATTACTAGGGTATGATTTTTCCTTGGAATATAATGTTGGGCATCACAACAGAGCAACAGACGCCTTGTCCAGGGAATTTGAACCTATTCAAGAAGCTTCCTGCCATTCTATCTCAGTGCTCATTCCTTCTTGGTTTGCTGATATTCAGTCTGCTTATACTACAGACCCAAATTTTCAAACACTACTATCTCGATGGCATCCAGGGGAATTAGATGCGGCTAAGTTTACCTGTAAGGCAGTAAGTTTACCTACATATGAGTTCTGCCTATCATCCTCAAACGGATGGCCAAGCAGAGCAGTTAAACAAATACCTGGAGAACTATCTACGCTGTTATTGTTTTCAATAGCAGCATCACTGGATGAAATGGTTGCCTTGGGCGGAATTTTGGTATAATACTTCATTCATCCACAAGCTTTACTCCTTTTCGAGCCATTTATGGAATTGCCCCACCCTCATGTCTTTCTTATGTTCCGGGTAGTTCTCGTGTTCAAGAAGTGGAAGACTCACTGTAATGCCCCGGATTTTTCAGATATCTATTGGATCTTGATCCGTGGGTTTCGGATCGCTTTCGTGGGTCTCGGATTAAGTTTGGCGGTTTATGCGGGTTTTTGTCTGTCGGACCTTCGGAACCCCGCGTAGGGTGAACCGTTGTGTTCTCCGACTCCGGGACGTTATCACTGCGTTGTGCGTTTTCCGAGAATTGTGGGGAGTATTTTTTTTCCTATTTTCGGTATTTTTTAGAATTTTTGGATTTTTCTATATAAACCCCCCGCCCCTTTTCTCTCTCCCTCACTCTCATTTCTCTCCCCTCTCCCTCTCTCTTCTCACGCTCTCCCTTTCTCTCACCCTCTTCTCCAGCGGCCGACGGAGGTGGACGGGGGCAAGGTGGTGACCTGCGTGGGGCAAAGAACGGCGTGGACAGGGCGAGGATCGAGGCGTGGTGGTGCGACGAAGCTCGGGTGCGCGTTCGGGAACCGGCGGGGTTTCAAGGGCGTTTCGCGATGGATCGGCGTCCTCGGCGCGTCAAATCTTCGGTGGAGGTGGGGAGATGGATCCCCAGCTCGTGTACTTCCATTCCCGCGATTTTGGTAGGCCGTGGTGAGTCGAGCGGGCTTATTTGAGCGTTTTGGGGAAAATTCATGATTTTGGGGTGTGAGTCCGATCTAGCATTTTAACCGCGTTTTTTGGGATTTAAATGAGTCCTCTCGATGCTAGGGAAGTCGGGGAATGATTTCCCCTTGTTTTCCCCTTCACGTGGGCGTGAACGGGGCGTGGAACGGAGTTTTCCACGATTTTCGCCGTTTTCGGATTTCCAGAATAGAGGCGGTCGTACCAGGGACTACCACTAGGCGAGGCGGCCCTCAGGGAGGCCGCCACTCTCCCCTTTCACCGTGTTTTGGGTTGCGGTCTCGCGATAGACCGCTACGTTGGCGTAGCGGTCCAAGCACGACCGTTCCATGGCTGGTGCGGCCAGGGGCCGGCCGCCACCCCGTCCGTCGTTTGTAACCCCGTACAGTAACGGCCTTGAGGCTGACCGCCGCAGAGGCTTGCGGTCAGGCCAGGGCCGCCACTTGGGGGTTAGCGGCCCAGGTGCTGGCCGTTTCTATTGGTGACGGTCTGGGAGGTGATCGTCCCTCGTCCGTGCTTTCCGGATAGTAGCGGTCTTTCCGTGACCGCCTTGGGTGCCTTGCGGCCCAGAGTGGACTGCTTAGTTTTGCCTTGCGGCCCAGGGTGGACCGCTTAACTGTTGGCTTGCGGCCCAAGGTGGACCGCTTTTAGGCGTGACGGTCCAGGGGGGATCGCCACCCTGTTTTCCGTGCTAGTTGCGTTTCGGTCGCGTCGTATTGACTTTCGGTCGACCCGGTTGTGACCCAGTGGTCGACCTTCGGTCTCGTGGATGGCCCGGACACCTCGGGGGTTATGTGTCCGCGTTTTGGGGTGTCTGGAGGTACCGTGTTACCTCGATTAGCGTGATCATAGGTTCCGGACTTTTGTGTTACGCTGGATCGAGTCACCGCATATCGATGTGAGTGCGAAGGGGTTCCCCCGCATGTCGTGGATTTATCCAGAAGATGGTTCTCGAGTGGGCCAAGTGTATGGCCTTGGACTGCGAGTCCAGTCACCCAGCCTGGGGTTGGAGGTTTCCCACTTTTCTCTGGGATGGGGAATCGGCTTGGCGGCTTGTGAGCTGCCTTGGGAATCGTGCTTCTGTGTTTTCTGCGTGGGCCGTGTGTGTTGCCTGTGGACTGTGAGTCCAATCACCCAGCCTGGGACTGGAGGGTTTCTTAGTTCCCTTTTTAAGGGAATGGTCCTAGCAGTTGTGAACTGCCTCGTGAGTCATCGTGCCGAGGTTTCTGACCCTAGGGTTAGGGCAGATTGGCGGCGTGGCGCCGTTCGGTGCAACGGTCTTGACCCCGAACCTTGTGACTCAAGTAGGGATGTCAATGGATCGGGTTCGGCTCGGGTAGACCAATACCATACCCTATCCGTGAAAATTTTACTAATACCATACCCGGATAGTACCCTATTATTTTTGCGGGCATTGATACGGGTATATCCGTCACGGGTATGGATATATCCGCGGATATCCGTATATCCATAAAGCATGAGTCCACATTCACATCCAAAGAAATGTGAGATTTATGAGAATTAGAAAAAAAGAAATCCGGTCAATTCTTTCCTTTCTAAAGTAATTTTTATGTTTTATAAAAACGACCTTTTAATTTTAGCAAGAAGTTTAAACTCACAAACTCAACAAGACGGGCAATGGATTGGGTTCATGTCAAAATCATAGGCCTAACATGCACAATAAGTTATTAAGAGCGGGTTCGGATCGAGTATGGGTTTGGGTGCACTAAATCCATACCCTATCCGAATATGAAACGGGTATTTTAAACGTATCCGAACCCGAATCCATATCCGTTTATTCGGGTATTATCCGACCCATCACGGGTCGGGTAATGCGGGTAATCGGGTTTGCGGGTATTTTTGACATCCCTAGACTCAAGGACCGTCGGATTTAGTGAGTTTAGAGGACTGTCCAGAGTCCAGTGGCTCGACGCCACTTGGTTCTTCGCGACTTTCGCACAGGGTGTGTGCGTGTTTCTCGGAGTTTCTCCTTGGAGAGTGGTCACATCAGTGACTCCCCACTAGTCGTAGCCTTCCGACACGCGTGTGGTCCCACCAGGGAGTGGTGGCGAGACTTTACCCGAGAGAGACGATTTTTAGGCTGGTTACCGTAGGGCCCCACGTCTTGCAGCCAGAGTCCGGCTGAGGGGAAAACCAGTCAGAGGGCCTGACCTAGGACGCATGATCAGTGTGTGCACACGTGGTTGGGGGCAGTTGGACCTGCGCTGACGAGCGCGACCCCAGCTAGTTCTTGTTCGTGGTACTGGTTACTGTACGGTGTCTTTGTCTCCGCCTGGGGCGTCGCAGCGAGACACATGAGGCTGTGGACTAAGTCGTCAGTGGACGCATCCGGCCTTGCTTTTGGTGGGCAGGTACTCCCGTCACGTGAGTCTGTGACTCTTTTGTTTTCGGGTTTCGTTTCTCGTCTGCGAGACGTGGTTCCCCCGACAGTGTTTCCGGGGTGGAGGTCTAGGGTTCCGGTGAGCGTCACCGAGGGTTTTTTCTAGACGGTGTTAGGTCCACGACTGCGAGGTCGTGATTGTTTCTTCTGGCGGCGTAGCCAGAGGTTCTCCTGTTAGTTCGGTAGTCCCCCGACTGTGAGATCGGGGCGTGTCTTTCCTGTACAGTAGGAGTAGTTGTAGTGCCGAGTTTTGACCGGCCACCGGTTCGCTGTTCCTGTTGTAGTTGTTGCTGCTTTCCTTTCCGCTACCGCCGTTGTTTTCGGTTGGGGTTCCGCGGGACCCTTACTGCGCCAATAACAAGAGGCTCACCCCTGCTTTTCAGGTGCGGCGGTTATTTCTCGAGGTTCGAGGGTGCTGTGTGGAGGTTCTTAGTTGCCAGCTCGCCGGGTCGAGTGTTCACTTGGTGTTGGGTACGTACTCCGCCTTAAACTATACTTTTGTTGGACTGGACTCTGTTGTTGTAGTTGTTTATTTATTTCTATTAATTGTTGAATTGTCCTGCTTTATTTCCTATTTCTTTGTACCTCCACACTCCTTGTAGCCCTTTCGAGCCCTCCAGCTCGTGGGCGGCGGGCCAGGATTCAAATGGTATCGGGTTCTTCCCGGTATCCGGATCTTGGGTCGTCACATCTGGTATCAGAGCATGGTTGTGGACATACACGGGAATTCGAGATATTGTAGTGATCAGAGTCCATAAGGTCCTGTACAGTCGGCAGCTGGCTTAGGGTTTTGTGTTTGTTTTTCGCTTGATTTCTCGCTTGAGAGCTTGAGTGCGCTGTGCGGCGCTGTGAAGGTGATTGTTGTTCACGGCTTTCGTGCATGAAGTCCCGTGATCAATGACACCCAAGAGGGGGGTGAATTGGGTGTTTACAAATTTTACTAAAAACTTTTGGCCTTTTTGTAATATGTGATATAAAGCTAATCAATAGGATCAAAACTGTTGGTTCACAAATGAGATTTATCAAACTTAAGTAGATGATGATGCAGATTATGTAGGATATACGTGGATAAATCCGGAATCACAAATACACTAACACTCACGTAGAATGAAGGTAGAGGAAATGGATCAAACCACACAAATCAAACCATACTGCACAGCGATTTTTAAGGTGGTTCGGATGCAACGACGGCAATCCTACGTCCACCCCTCATCAAACCCGGTGAGGCTTCACTCGGGAATAAATCCCCAAACGGAGACAACACTCCAAACACACACGCATGACGACGCCTGCCCACACACACGGGGATGCACCCCAACACACACACACACACACGGAGACGAAGTCTCCAACGAGATCCAACAACCGGATCACCAACACAAACACCCTCTGCCACAAGTGCAGTAAACCACACACACAAAACCAAACGGATCTAAATAGACCCACACACACAAACGCAGATCTAGGAAGATCCACGCACACACATGAATCAAATATGACACACACGTAAACAACCACGGATCCAACACGATCCACACACACACGAGTTTGCAGTTTATGATGAACACAATTACAACACCCAAAACATAAAGATAATGAGGCTTAGTTTAGAAAACTCCTGTTTTGGGTTCCCGTTGAATGCACGTTGCGGATCTTGAATGCATCTTCAATCTTCACTTGAACAACCTTCCTTTGATCTCTACTTGAAACCCTTGCTTGCTTCTTGATTTCCTTCCCCTTGATCTCTCTTTGTTGGTTGCTTGCTTCTTCACTTCGTAGGTGCTTGTTGGCTTCATATATGCCTTCAATGGGTTGAGAATGGATGAAGAACACTTGCTGCACGAAGTACTGTTCACGGCTACAGTACCCTTCTTCTTCCTCCTTGGACAACACCCTCTTGATCTCCCTTGAAGCCCTCTTGGATCCCTTTGCTTGCTTCTCTTCTTGATTGGAGCTTTGTTGGCTTCAGATTGGGCTTGAATAGCTTCAGATAGATGAAGGGATTACTGGACGGAGTACTGTTCACGCAGCTCCTCTTGCTCTTGCAACAGCTCACTTTCCCCCTTGATAGCCTCTATTAGATCTCACATGAGGTGCCTAGGGTTTATGACCCTTGAGGTTGGTTTTATATCTCTTGAAAGGCCCTTGGACAACCCCTAGACCAGATCCACGAATCCTGGTGAAATTGGGGGCAAAAGGATTAAAGAAATGGGGTGAAACCCCTCTTCTCGAGCTTGACACAAAAGTCAACAAAAGTGGGCATCGGGGCTGGCGGTCGACCGGAGGGCATGGGGCGGTCGACCGGAACCTGTAAATCCTCGAACTTTTAGGCTCTGGCAAAACCGGTCGACCGGACGCCTAGGGGCGGTCGACCGCTACCTGCAGAATCTGGAATTTTTAGGCTCTGGCAATTCTGGTCGACCGGCCAAGGCGTGTAGGTCGACCGGAAAGACCTATACTTGCAAAATTGAAGTGTTAGACCAATGAAACATGTCCAAATGTCAAGAGCTTCATGTTCATATCAAAATCATGCTTTCTGGAATTGAATTCAACTTAGAATATGCTTTGAGCATTTCTAAATTTTGTTCCAGGGGCTCCGCCCCCGGAAACCCCCGCAAGGGTCCGCGGGCGAGGGCGCACGCTGGCCAGAAGGGTTTCATGTTCAATGTGCATGAATGAGATGTATATGAGATACACATGGTGAGAGCGTTGCTAATCTTGAGATACACAAGGTGAGATCGATACTAAGACAAGGTAAGAGTCTCACCAATGGTTCTTGACAGAAAATGACATATACCACCTGTTTTGGATTGTAGAGGAGCAGAGTTTTAGTTCACTAGGTGACTGCCATGAGTTTGATCCTCTTGCCTCTCGTTAAACCAAGCATATGCAACCTGCATAAACAACAGGATGAATGAACACAATCATCAAGAATATGTGTAATCAACCATAAGTTTAGTTATCATCACGTAATCACACATTAAGTTTAGTTATCATCACGTAATCACACATTAAGTTTAGTTATCATCAAAACCATAACTTAACAATTACAACAATCATCAAAACCATAACTCAACAGTGCCGGTGTGGGCCCAAGGGATGTGTGAGAGAGATTTTTTCCCGATGGATGGTGTCCCCGGTTGTGCAGTGTTGGGCAGAGGTTGCCGGTAGGCACGGATCTGCGGTGCTGCGTTCGAGGAATTTGCAGCGAGGGCAGGTGGCTGGCAAGGATTGTTCGTGGTTAAGTGGCCCTGAGCGTGCTCTGAGGAAGCTGTTGTAGAGTCTGGCCACTCTAGCTTGAGGTTTATCCAACCCTTGAGGTGTTAAGGTCGTGATTTGAGGTGGCAGAGCGGATGCTCTGATCGAGAGGTGTGCTCGGGCGAGCGAAAGATCTTCTGTTGAGCAGCTGATTGTCGAGTCGATGTTCTTGTCATGCTCTGTGGCGTCAGGAATGACGTGTCGGTCCCGGTTATTTTTGCGGATCTCAAGGTAGGATTGGACGGAGTTGTCCCAGAAGGTTCTTGCTCCTGTGCTTCTGCGTGTGCATGGATCGTGTTCGCCCTGGATTTGGGTTGAGATGTGAAGGTTCCGTGGCGAGTTCGGGACTCGAGGATGAGCGTTGGCGGTTGTCGATTATTGCTCGTGTTGCGGCTCTTGGTGTGGCATGCTGCAGTTCGAGGAATTGCAGTGGTGGTGCATCGAGAGATGCTGTGATTATGGTCCGACGTGACACTCGCCGAGTGTGTCGGGGGCGCCGACCTGATGGAAGCAAAGGTTTTCGTTGTGCTGGAAGGTGCTGTTCCCAGCATGCGCAAGGTTCGAGGTCAGGTCGAGCATGGAGATTTTTCGTTGGTCGGAGGTGTGTTGGTTTCTCCTTTGGTTGGATGGATCGCATTTGGCTAAGGTTCATCGTCTTGCATTATGTTTCCGGATTTGGTTGGCCTCTGTGTGCCATGAAATCCGTGCGAGACGTGTCCTGTGTTTTGGCAAGGTGATTGCCTGTGAGAAGCGTTGCCCGTTCCCTGATGCGTAAGGGTGCGTTGGCACTGTTCTGGAAGGGCGAGTGCCGATTGGGCGATGTTTGCGAGAATTCTTGGTTGGTGTTGAAATTTTCTGATTCGTTGCGGATCGGAGCCTGCGGAGTCGCAGAGGGTTGCCAGATTAAGAGAGAGAATCTGTGTTTGGGGTTCGAGGTAATAGAGCTTTCCTCACCCTGTTTTCTGAGGTTGACCAATCGAGTTATAGATTGTCGGGATGGCGAGTCCCGAGTTTCCGTGTTGGCTGTGCGCGTGGATCAGGATGCGCGGATCGTAGCGTTGATTGCTGCGGGCGGATTCCTGAGAATGTGTAGAACGGCGGAGGATTGGTTCCTCGATATGTGTTGTCTCCGGTTGTGTGAGATGTATTGTTGCCTTGCCGTTACTCGAGGTGTTGTGGTCATGGCACTGGCAGGATGGAGTGTTGGGGAATACGTTGGCAAGTGCGCCGCATGAGTACCTTGTTTGCGTGCTGGAAGTTGTGTTTGCGGAGGAGATCGTGCTTTGGAGAAGTGATCTTTGAGAGATTATGGGTCCCAGTTGGTAGCTGTGAGCGGCCGGTAATGCTAGCCGTGTGGTCGACTGCGGCAGGGTCTGCGTTATCAAGAGGTCAGGTGAGTCCGGAAGTTCTAGAATGATGTGGAAGAGGACTCAGCAGTGGTAAGATGTGTATTGTCCGGGGATCCGTGTGCATTGGTCGCGGCGTCATCGACCTACTTGCTGTGGTAGCAGGCGGCATTTGTCGGTTCTGGAGAAGTGTGTCGTGGATTGTAAGAGCTTGTGTCCCGTGGCTCTGTGGTAAGGGCAGAATCGGGATTGGCAGGCGTCCTCTTGGATTGATTGAGACGAAGGTTTCGATGAGACAGGACGGTGATCGATGCCTGTGCGTGGAGGTCTTTGATGGGACGTTGGTGTTGGAATGGTGATCCCTGGTCGGCGACCAGCATGGGATGGTTCCCCTGTAAGTTTGAGTCGAGTGAGGTGAAGACCGAAGACTCCGGATCTTGTCATTTGGTTTCGCCGTGCTCCCTTGAGAGGGTAGAGTTGGCATGATGATAGGTCTGGATGTGGTAACGATTTGTGCGTAAGTCAGCAGATGGCCTGTCGTGAGTTGGATCGTGCCTGCTGGGCCGGTGGAGGTTTCTCGTTGACGAGTGTCTGGTGACCGGTGTATGGTCTTTCACAGACAGAAGATGCTGGTGGTTGTGCATCGAGATCGGTGAGAGCCGTGTATCAGTGAGGCCTTTGGTGGCCGTTTCTGTGATGTGTTTTCCGGATGGAATCTGGGCTTTGTGGAAGTTTGTTTTCTGGCAGAGTTGGTCCGGTATTGTTGTGAGCATTTGGTTTGCCAGGTATGAGCTGGTGGAAGCTCAGTGTTGGTCGTCCCTGGTGTAGGGTGTGAGGTTGGTCAGCTGGGGGTGAGGCTGATGGCTGTTTCTCGTGACGAGGACTGTGTTCCCTCGGTGAGCGAGTTGGTGGTAGCGGTGCCGTGATTGCTTTTCGGGCTGCTGAGGTGATGCCAGACTTGTGCTTTTATGTTATGCCTGCTCTGATGATCGATGTGTGCGGTGTGCGGAGCGAGGCGTTGTTCGTGACTGTGGTCTGGCGGTATCTCTCATGATTGGTGCTTTCGTGAGAATCGAGGTTTTTCGTGCTGGGGCTCTGACAGCGTTGTCAGTTGGTTAAGGCGTTCTCTCCCTGTAGCGTGGCGCTTGTCCTGAATTTCGAGGACGGAATTTCTTTAAGGGGGGAGGGCTGTAATGCCCCGGATTTTTCGGATATCTATCGGATCTGGATCCGTGGGTTTTGGATCGCTTTCGTGGGTCCCGGATTAAGTTTGACGGTTTATGCGGGTTTTTGTCTGTCGGACCTTCGGAACCCCGCGTAGAGTGAACCGTTGCGTTCTCCGACTCCGGGACGTTATCACTGCGTTGTGCGTTTTCCGAGGATCGCGGGGAATATTTTTCCCTATTTTTGGTATTTTTTGAAATTTTCAGATTTTTCTATATAAACCCCCCGCCCCTTTTCTCTCTCACTCACTCTCATATCTCTCCCTCTCTCCCTCTCTCTTCTCACGCTCTCCTTTTCTCTCCCCCTCTTCTCCGACGGCCGACGGAGGTGGACAGGGGCGAGGTGGCGACTTGCGTGGGGCAAAGAGCGGCGTGGACAGGGCGAGGATCGAGGCGTGGTGGCGCGACGAAGCTCGAGTGCGCGTTCGGGAACCGGCGGGGTTTCAAGGGCGTTTTGCTATGGATCGGCGT
This sequence comes from Amorphophallus konjac, assembly GCA_022559845.1. Taxonomy (NCBI): domain Eukaryota; kingdom Viridiplantae; phylum Streptophyta; class Magnoliopsida; order Alismatales; family Araceae; genus Amorphophallus; species Amorphophallus konjac. The sequence continues at coordinate 351,725,326 of CM040119.1, read as the reverse complement.
CCTCGGCGCGTCAAGTCTTCGGTGGAGGTAGGGAGATGGATCCCCAGCTCGTGTACTTCCATTCCCGCGATTTTGGTAGGCCGTGGTGAGCCGAGCGGGCTTATTTGAGCGTTTTGGGGTGTGAGCCCGATCTAGCGTTTTAACCGCGTTTTTGGGGTTTAAATGGGTCCTCTCGATGTTAGGGAGGTCGGGGAATGATTTCCCCTTGTTTTCCCCTTCACGTGGGCGTGAACGGGGTGTGGAATGGAGTTTTCCACGATTTTCGCCGTTTTCGGGTTTCCGGAATAGAGGCGGTCGTACCAGGGACATCCACTAGGCGAGGCGGCCCTCAGGGAGGTCGCCACTCTCCCCTTTCACCGTGTTTTGGGTTGCGGTCTCGCGATAGACCGCTACGTTGGCGTAGCGGTCCAAGCACGACCGTTCCATGGCTGGTGCGGCCAGGGGCCGGCCGCCACCCCGTCGTTTGTAACCCCGTACAGTAACGGCCTTGAGGCTGACCGCCATAGAGGCTTGCGGTCAGGCCAGGGCCGCCACTTGGGGGTTAGCGGCCCAGGTGCTGGCCGTTTCTATTGGTGACGGTCTGGGAGGTGACCGTCCCTCGTCCGTGCTTTCCGGATAGTAGCGGTCTTTCCGTGACCGCCTTGGGTGCCTTGCGGCCCAGAGTGGACCGCTTAGTTTTGCCTTGCGGCCCAGGGTGGACCGCTTAACTGTTGGCTTGCGGCCCAAGGTGGACCGCTTTTAGGTGTGACGATCCAGGGGGGATCGCCACCCTGTTTCCCGTGCTAGTTGCATTTCGGTCGTGTTGTATTGACTTCCGGTCGACTCGGTTGTGACCCAGTGGTCGACCTTCGGTCTCGTGGATGGCCCGGACACCCCGGGGGTTCTGTGTCCACGTTTTGGGGTGTCTATAGGTACCATGTTACCTCGATTAGCGTGATCGTAGGTTCCGTGCTTTTGTGTTACCCTGGATCGAGTCACCGTGTATCGATGTGAGTGCGGTGGGGTCCCCCCGCATGTGGTGGATTTATCCGGAAGATGGTTCCCGAGTGGGCCAAGTGTATGGCCTTAGACTGGGGCTGGAGGTTTCCCGCTTTTCTCTGGGATGGAGAATCGGCTTGGCGGCTTGTGAGTTGCCTTGGGAATCGTGCTCCTGTGTTTTCTGCGTGGGCCGTGTGTGTGGCTTGTGGACTGTGAGTCCAATCACCTAGCTTGGGGCTGGAGGGTTTCTTAGTTCCCTTTTCAAGGGAATGGTCCCAGCAGTCGTGAACTGCCTCGTGAGTTATCGTGTCGAGGTTTCTGACCCTAGGGTTAGGGCAGATTGACGGTGTGGCGCCGTTCGGTGTAACGGTCTTGACCCCGGGTCTTGTGACTCAAGGACCGTCGGATTTAGTGAGTCTAGAGGACTGTCCTGAGTCCAGTAGCTCGACGCCACTTGGTTCTTCGCGACTTTCGCGCAGGGTGCGTGCGTGTTTCTCGGAGTTTCTCCTCGGAGAGTGGTCACATCAGTGACTCCCCACTAGTCGTAGCCTTCCGACACGCGTGTGGTCCCACCAGGGAGTGGTGGCGAGACTTTACCCGAGAGAGACGGTTTTTAGGCTGGTTACCGTAGGGCCCCACGTCTTGCAGCCAGAGTCCGGCTGAGGGGAAAACCAGTCAGAGGGCCTGACCTAGGATGCATGATCAGTGTGTGCACACGTGGTTGGGGGCAGTTAGACCCGCGCTGACGAGCGCGACCCCATCTAGTTCTTGTTCGTGGTACTGGTTACTGTACGGTGTCTTTGTCTCCGCTTGGGGCGTAGTAGCGAGACACCTGAGTCTGTGGACTAAGTCGTCAGTGGACGTATCCGGCTTTGTTTCTGGTGGGCAGGTACTCCCGTCACGTGAGTCGTGACTCTTATGTTTTCGGGTCTCGTTTCCCTTCTGCGAGACGTGGTTCCCCCGACAGTTTCCGGGAGTGTTTCCGGGGTGGAGGTCTAGGGTTCCGGTGAGCGTCACCGAGGGTTTTCCCTAGACGGTGTTAGGTCCACGACTGCGAGGTCGTGATTGTTTCTTGTGGCGGCATAGTTAGAGGTTCTCCCGTTAGTTCGGTAGTCCTCCGACTGTGAGATCGGGGCGTGTCTTTCCGGTACAGTAGGAATAGCTGTAGTGCCGAGTTTTGACCGGCCACCGGTTCGCTGTTCCTGCTGTAGTTGTTGTTGCTTTCCTTTCCGCTACCGCCGTTATTTTCGGTTGGGGTTTCGCGGGACCCCTACTGAGCCAGTGACATGAGACTCACCCCTACTTTTCAGGTGCGACAGTTCTTCCTTGATGTTCGAGGGTGCTGTGCGGAGGTTCTTAGTTGGCAGCTCGCCGGGCCGAGTGTTCACTTGGTGTTGGGTACGTTCTCTGCCTTAAACTGTACTTTTGTTGGACTGGACTCTGTTGTTGTAGTTGTTTATTTATTTCTATTAATTGTTGAATTGTCCTGCTTTATTTCATATTTCTTTGTACCTCCACTCCTTTTAGCCCTTCCGAGCCCTCCAGCTCGTGGACGGCGGGCCTGGATTCGAATGGTATCGGCTTCTTCCCGATATCCGGATCTTGGGTCGTCACACTCACTTATTAACAGAGATCTGATATTAAAGGAGTTAAAACATCACCTTCTCACAGCTCAACAGCAGATGAAGAAATTAGCAGACAAGCATCGTGCAGAGAAAGTATTTGCTGTGGGGGATTAGGTCTATCTCAAACTGCAGTCTTATCGCCAGCATTAAGTGGTTCACAGGTATAATCAGAAATTGAGCGCCAAATATTTTGGCCCATATCAAATACTACAATGAATTGGTCCTGTCGCATACAAGCTCACACTGCCGGCGATTCACCCTGTGTTCCACATTTCTCAACTCAAAAAGAGACATGGCAACCAACCAGTTCCTGCTCTTCCACTACCAATTGACTTCCATCCAGTGGATAAACATCTGGCTGCTCTTCTGGGCCGCCGTTTAATCAACAGAGACAACAAACCAGCTATCCAAATTTTAATTCTGTGGGATGGCGGTTCTTCAACAGATGCCACCTGGGAAGACTACTATGATTTTCGTGAATGCTTTCCTGATTTCGACCTTGAGGACAAGGTCACTCTCGCCGGAGGGGAGAATTTGTAACGGACAACCAGTTTAAACCGGCTGGTCGGCGTTCATTGTATCGACCAATAACGGTTGTGGTTTGTGGCCATTGAGTCTGTCGGGTTTTGTTTTTCTGTTAAGAGGTTGTTAAAGTTGTTTTGTTTTTTTAGCGAGAATTAAGAGAGGAATATTGGCGGGCTTGTAAGGGGAATTTTTTGGGGGGTTCAGTTTTCTAGTGAAGAGGGACTCCTATAAATAGGAGTCTAGAGAGGAGAAAATAAAATATTCTGGAATGCAAGATATCTCTCGTTCGTCCCAAACTAGCTCTTTCTCCCTCCCCTTCTGTTACTCTGTTCCTGTGTTATGTAGCCCCTCTGCAACCTGTAGATTTGCTTAGTAATTCTTCTGTTGTAGAATCAATTCTGGAGCCCGAGCTAGAGGATCTTCTCCAGCCGATGCCAGGAGGTGTCGACCGGGTCTATCAGAGGAACCGTGACATATTTGGACAGATGTTTTGGCTAACCAAAATGCTGTCAACTGTTGATAAATGGTGAAGAAGTTGCATAATTGTTTTATAGTATGATTACTTACTGCTAATGTTAGTAATGGAATTACCTTAGAGAATTAACCTCCCTAGGAATGTGTTCATTGGAATTGTCAATGACTTTGTGTAATAAAACAGTGTAAAACACCCTTTTCCTGCACTCAGATTGATGTTTTTGCACCATGGCACACGTACAACCCATGGATGGCAGTTTCGGCCGAAACTGAAATGTTTTGACCGAAACTATCCGAAACCAAAGGGTCGAAACCGGACGCCCTACAGTTGGCAAAAAATAATATTTTATTTGGTTTCGGGCCCAAACCGAAACCGTTTCTGAAATCGAAACCGAAACGATTTCGGTTTCGGACCCGGCCGAAATTGAAACCGACACCGAAACTGCCTTCTATGGTACAATTCTCCTCCCCCCCAACACACACGCACACAAGAGTCGAAAAAATGGATCTACAGGGCATTTGTTTGCATTATGAAATGTACACATTGTAGGAGAAGTACCATTTTATCATTTTCTAAAGAAGCCCTTTTATATTACTTTGTTTATCTTTGTCTTCTCCTAAACAAATAATAGTTATTCTACATTCTAAAACCTTATAGCATGCTTATGAAGTTCCTATCTCTGCAGATTTCCCAGCAACACCAATGACAAGTAATATACAAACAAGAGTTATGACATTTAATCTCATATTGCGAGAAATCCAAGAATTTCTGGGGGCACTAGCACAAGCAAAAATGGTTGAAGAGTCTACTGTTTGAAAGAGAGTCAAAAGACCCAAAATCCCATGAGCTAATTCAAAATCACCTACTTGATTGACAGGTAACGATCTGATGTTTCTGAATAAATGAGGCCATACCATTGAGTGCTTGATAAATGATCTAGAAAAATCTCTTGCCTTTAATATGTAGTGCAACATAAACACATTTGATTATTTTGTGTCTTCATTTTGATTAATCTTCACTCTACTGTTAGGTTGAAATAAAATATTGGTGCTTCCTGTCACTATGTTATTATCCTTGCGTTTGTGGTGGTTATTGAATATTACTGTTTCCTTTGCATGCCCACTAGAATTGATTGTTTTTATTGAATGATGTTCCATTATTATTATTTTTCGGACTTTCATATCCTCCTTGGCCGTTGTTTTATTTCAATGTGGCCTTACCTTTATGGATGTATCTTGGATTCTTTCCCACTTGGTTTCTTTATGTGTTAGCCTGTTAGGGCAAGCCCTTGCAAGAAAAAGATCTAGCATTGATGTTATGCCTTTGTTATTAGATGAGCTATGCATTGTTATATTCTGATGAAATTGTCATGACATGATTACAGGACATGATCACATGATTTATCTTTTGGATCTTGATTCATTTTCCATATCCTGTAAAACTTTCTGATCCACGATGCCAGCTGGTGAAGTGATTCTTCAGTTTGAATGAGGGCAGCCTAGTAGCCTACTCCTATAAGGTGGTTAGCATGTCATTGTGGCTCAGGAAATGAGTTCATGGCTAGGCGCCAGCACCATGGGGAACCCTTGTTGCTTTTTGCATTCTTTTGACAGATTTTAATACTCTAGTTCAAATCTGGTTCAGGCATTCTATATAATATTTTCCCCTGACTAGGTCTAAGTCTCGCACGCCATTGGTTATGTGATTATCAGCTTTATTGCCCAATGTTCTCAAGTCAATCCTCCACCAGCATCTTCTTTTGTCTGTTAGCTCGAGCATTAACTGAAAATTCAGACTAAAAGTTCACTCTATCTGTGCCAGCCTTCAAAGTTCATATATATTGGATTTACAGGCCCATTCAATGGGTGAGTGTGATGTTTCTACTGATTACATAATTGCTGAACTTATTGATATGGGCTTTGAGTTCTCTAAAGCCAAGCATGCTGTAGAAAGTGTTGGTCCACACCTTGATGCTGCTGTGGAGGTCATTTTGAATAGTTCTAATGAGGTAGGAGATGTCATTCAAGGCCGGGTTTCAAATGATGAAAATTGTTCAGCCAGTCAAAGATGTGTTCGAGGGAAAAAGGTCATGCCTATCAATTCTAATAGATGTTTGAGGCAGTCGAGCATCACTGATCATCTCTCATTATTGCATAGGACAAAAACAAACAATTCTGTCAGTGTTTCTAAACCTTTTATTTCTCAAACGGAGAGTCCTGGATCTGGGTCACTGGAAGGGCATAAAGTTTATTTCAATTGCATGTCAGAATCTGCACCTGCATTGTCTGCAGAGAATCTTCATATTGTGGTAAATTCTGCAAAGTTGGAGGTTCCAGAAGGGGATACTAGAAATTTGACTCAGAAAGATCTATATTGGGAGCGGAAAACATGTGCTGTCTTAGAAAAACATTTTGGATTCTCATCTTTAAAGGACTTCCAGAAGGAAGCTATAGAGGCGTGGTTGGATCACAGAGATTGCCTTGTTCTGGCTGCCACTGGATCAGGTCTGCATCCTCATTCCCACCAAGTGTGCCAACACATATCAGTTTAATAAGAACTTGTAAGTATTAACCACTTACTAATCATGCAGGCAAATCTCTTTGCTTCCAACTTCCCGCTTTGTTGAGTGGGCAAGTGGTTGTTGTGATTTCACCGTTGATAAGTCTAATGCGTGATCAATGTCTAAAGCTAACAAAACATGGGGTTTCTGCTTGCTTCCTTGGTTCTGGACAACCTGATAGCTCTATTGAGAAGAAAGCTATGAGCGGCATGTATGATCTAATATATGTTTGTCCTGAGACAGTATTAAGGTGCAATATTCTTCTATTTTCTGATTTGTGCAGTGATGATATTGTTTTGATGACAACTCGATGGCAACTCTTTTAACTATTGCTGTTCTCTTGCACAGGCTTGTAGATCCACTTAAAAGGCTTGCAGAAAATCGTGGTATTGCACTTTTTGCCATTGATGAAGCTCATTGTGTTTCAAAATGGGGCCATGATTTCAGGCCAGACTACAGGTCTTATATTTTTGGTCGATGATTGTATTGAAATTTATTCTCAAGATTTCCATTTGGCTGCTCCTGCAAAAAAACATAAAAAATCCATCTTTTCTGATGAGTGCATCTTATCTCATGTTGCTCAATCTGTGTCATAAGTAAGGCTACTGAGCATCTGACATTATTTTTTTTCCTGGTCAAAATTTAGGCGTTTGTCAATTTTGAGAGAGAATTTTAAAGCTTGCAGTTTGAAGTCGTTGAAGTTTGATATCCCACTGATTGCACTTACTGCTACAGCAACAGTCCCTGTTCGCCAAGATATTGTCCAGTCACTCCTGATGTCAGAGGAAACAAAGATTGTTATTACATCGTTCTTCAGATCAAACCTTAGGTTTTCGGTGAGATTGATTTCTTCCTGCAGAATAGGATAATGAACAATTTTTCTGTCATCGAAGTATAGAACTTGGATATTATTTACGCACTAGCATGGATCAAGGTGACTTTGGAAAATGTGTTCCTAATTTCAGATGAAAGATGATTTTCTAATAAATGCAGAGGAAAAAGATTGACTGTCGGTGGTATTGCAATTCAATGTTTCTTCAAGCTTACCAGTATACAATTTTGGGAAGCAGATGAATAGTAAATTCTTAAATATTGAAAAAAGTACTTATATTTAGATGTGTTTTCTGAGGAAAATTAAGCCATCTTAATTTGTGAACATTTAAATTCTACTATATGTCTTGTTTAGAAAACCTGCTTGATACTTTTTGAGCTTATTGTTGGTTGAAATGTCTCTGGAAGCTTGTAGGTGTACTATACCTTCAGTTAAAATCCATGTTAAATATATAAAACCTAATTCAATAGCAGTTGTCTGGCATTTCTGGCTTTGTATACATTTTCTAAAATTTTCAATGCTATCATCAGGTAATTTTCGAAAAAATCATCTTATTACGATAGTTTTTGTATTTCAAGCCATGATATGGGACCTGTCCACTCTGGTTTCCAGATTCATTACTTTAGATTTAACAACCTACTAGTGCCATCAAAGAGTATCAGGCAAATGACCTAGTTTGATATGCCATAACCTGGCAAAAAACCAATTGGTGTGCAGAGAAGGGCTGGCATGCCTAAGAGAAATAGTTTTCTTTCAATAGTAAGTGGACTGTAGCACCAGTTTTATTGCCTAACAGAAATACTAGTTAGACAAAAGCGATTACATTGCAACATTCGTGTAATGTAAAACAAAAAGCAATCAAATCACAATTTACTTGATACACAAAAGCAGAATAATGAATCGCAAAAGGTAAAAGTTCACTGCAAAGGAGAATACATGTAGGCATATGTATTCTCCTTGAATTAATCTGTAGACGGGGTGAAACCACAGGGAGAATAACAAAGGAACCAAAACATCTGAATAGAAAATGAGGAGAATGGAGGCAGTCATTTCTCGAAGATACCATGTCTTGGCAGAACTTTTTTGGAATGTGGATCTAACACTATTCTATAAAACAAAGCATTACGATAAACAAACAAGGATGATACTCTTGAAAAAGAAGAAAAAGCAGATGGAAACTAAGCACTCCCCGCTGGTTGACTAGTGAAGAAAGAAAAGAAAAAGAACAGAGCACAGAAGTCCTCGACTGACTGATCTAACAGGAGGATAGATCAGAGCCAGGAACCCACTACATATCCGAATGAAAACTGTCAGGAAACGTCATTCATCTAATGTGTGGATCCAGTTTATCTTGGTCTCATAGGTGATGAATAGGATATGGGACAAAGCAGAAAGTGCAGGGCTCATGAGAGGTTTCTCTATGTTTGGGATGGCTCGCAGCTCACTATCTCCAGTATGTGAATGGCACCATTTTTTTCCTGATTGAGGAGCAGCAGCTGTTTTGTGACAAGGCAGTTTTTGCCTTATTTGAGGAAGTCTGGGGCCTGAGGGTGAACTATGCTAAAAGCCAGGTTATTGGAGTTAATCTGGAGAAACTAGAGTGAGTATGGCAGGCAGAATTTTAGGATACAGTATAGGTCATTTCCCAGTTTCTTAATTGGGTCTCCCTCTCTCAGTGGTACCATTTATGCTAGCAATTAGAAGAACCTTACAAGAGGATTGGGAGGAGGCTGTTGGGCTGAAAAACAGGGCTTTTATCTTATGGAGGTAGGCTAATCTTGTGCCAGACTGTTCTTTCTACCCTGCCCATTTACATTCTGTCTTTGTTCAACTTCAAACTGCCAAAAGTGCTTACTAGGAAGATGTACTCTATCTAGTGTAAGTTTTGTGGCATCATAGTGAAGAGAGGTGCAAAGGGTGGTATGATACTATGATGATAGTAATCTATCCCATGCTGTCTCGACTGGAGTCGTCCAGGATGCCCACCCAATGAGAAAATGGGATGAGACACTTTATGTTCTGTTCTAGTGGCCATCCTTTCTTAGCCATCTGATCCCAGTTGGTCCAAGCTCTCCCGTTCTGTCTCAACTTGCCCAGTCCAGAATCTTCTAAGTTCCTTAAACCATGCTATAAGCTTTTTAGGGGTTCAATTATCACATATGCCCTTTTATAGAAAAAAAACTATTGTAACATATCCCTTTTTGAACGAATTGATCTTGTGTTACTTTCATGTGATATTTTTATATGTATGACCTATACTTGATGTTGATGAAAACCGAGAGAAAAAGGAGAGAAGACATGGAGAACGAGGGAGATGGAAGAGAAAGATGCAAGAAGGAACCTGCAGTTCCAATAGGCTGCCATAGCCTTTTTTGGCAGTATCGGCCGAAACCGATACGTTTCGGCCGAAACCGAAACGGTTTGGGACCTGCTCACTGTAGCAGGTCCAAAACTAAAAAAACTTTTTTAATGGTTTCGGACCGAAACCGACTGAAACCGGACCGAAACCGGACCGAAACCGTCCGGTTTCGGACTGAAACCGACCGAAACCGTCCAGTTTCGGTCCGAAACTGGACTTGCTCACTGTAATTTTTCCCTTTTTGAATGTTTTGAACCGGTTTCGGTTGACACCGAAACCGAAACCAAAACTGAAACCGGTATGTTTCTGTTTCGGTCTTGGCCGAAACCGATACCGAAACCGGTACAACCATCCTTGGCTAGGCCTCTCCCCGTAGGTTTTATACTAGATCAAAGCATAAAAATTATAAGACATGAATACCCCTAGAAAGAGGGGAAAAGACAACTCACTAGACCTAATAAACAAACAAATATAAGAGGACAAAGATACAGACCAAAATGCCCCTCTCTAAGGTGCTATTGCCTACACTCCTCCTTAGGCTGAGGATAAACATCATGCATGCTCAGCTTGCTCAAGCTGGAGAGGAACTGAGCAACAGTTTGCCCTCGGTAAAGATATCAACTTGATCTTTGGTTTTGACATAGGGTAGAGAAATATCCCCCGAGTCTATCTTCTCTTTGATGAAGTGATGGTCAATTTCTATATGTTTAGTTTTCTCATGTTGTTGATGGCTGCCTTGTTATCACAATACAACCTCATTGAAAGATGGACTTGAACTCCAAGATCCTGTAAGAAAAGTTTCAGCTATAATAACTTTGTAACACTGTGGGCCATAGCCATACGCTCAGCCTCAACACTTGATCTAACACAGATAGTTTGTTTCTTGCTTCTCCATAGATCTAACACAGAAACATATAATAACCTTTTGTAGACCTCTTATCAGCATGCAAGCTACCTCACTTAGCATCTTAGCTTTGGAGAACAAGATATCTTTACCAATGTGTCCAACAACTCTTATTTGTGGCACTTAGGAGCATGCGTGAACTGATTGACCATGTTGACAGTATAGGCTAAATCCAGTTGTGTGAGACCAAGATAAAGGAACCCCCCCAACTAGGGCTGGTACTTCCCTTTATCAGCCTCAGATAAAGCATCATCCTCGGAATTACAGTCCATGGCTGACTTCTATGGGTGTGTATGTTGGCTTCACCCATTTTGCCAGTTTCTTTTAACAAATGAAGTGCATACATCTTTTGACAAATATATATCCCCCTTTAGGACCATGCCACCTTAATGCCAAGGAAGTATTTCAGCTCTCCTAGATTTTTAATTTCAAATTCTTGGGTTAGGCAATGCTGTAGTTTGCTAATTTCATCCTTCTTCTCTCCTGTAATTATCGTATCATCAACACACATATGAATAACTACCTTGCCATCCTGCCATTTAGTGAACAAGGTATGATCAGAGTTACCCTATGTATAGCCAAATCTGATCATAACCTTTCTGAACTTGTCAAATGAGGCCTCTGTTGATAATTTAAGACCATGGAGAGCCTTCTTCAGCTTGCAAACTCTTCCCCTTACATCAAGTCATAGGGGTGGCTATATATAGACCTCCTCCGTCACCATTCACAAATTCATTCTTGACATTGAGCTAGAAAAAAATAATTAAAGGGAGAAAGGCATAAGTAGGAAACATGGTCAGAAGGAGGATTGCAGGTACAACATCTTGATCCCTTCTGAAGAGCAATAGGAAGAACTGGCTTAGAAGTATGGTCATTTGAGGATGTAACAGGTAGAAGTGTATCTGAGGGACCGAGGGTGTATCAGACCCCTGGAGGGGCTGATTAGTTGGGGGCTTCTTCTTTCGCTCTGTACCCTAAAAGTATGGGGTTCCTTGACAAGTTGATTATTTAGTAGTACTAACCATGGGACAAGATGTTCAAGTCATATCACTATGGCCATCAGAGGAAGGATGAAGCAAAAAGATGGGAGGATAAGAGATGACAACTAGTTTCTCCCTTTGGAGAGAAGGCCAAGAGAAATAAGACAGACTAAAGGAAATGTGACATTTTTGAAGACATACTTTCTCCCAGTTTAGGGTCATAACATTTATACCTTTTTTGGTGGGAGGGTATCCTAAGAAGATGCCATAACAGGTTGGGAATTAGGTTTGGTAGCCCTAGGAGTGAGAGTATTAATGAAATATAAACAACCAAAGACGTGAGGATGTAAGGAGAACACTGACTTAGAAGGATGCAAAACCAAGGGAAGAGCATTAAGTTTGCTTAATGTTCTAGATATCATGTGATTGTACGAACAATTGTGCCCCAGAATTTCTTGGGGAGGTCATGATGCAGGGGAAGAGCCTGAGTGATTTCTAATAGATGTCGATTCTTCCTCTTAGCTACATCATTTTGTTGTGGACTATAAGCATTGGACTCATGAGTAATCCCAACATCTTCTATAAAGATGTTAAGATTTCTCTCGATATATTCTTGTACATTGTCAGACTTAAAGACTTTAAACCTCTTGTTAAATTGATATCTCACTATCTTATAGTACACTTGGAAAAGACGTGGAACCTCCTCATGAGACTTCATAAGACAAATCCTACAATGGTAAGAATAATCATCAATGAAACTGAGAAAATAATGATGACTATTCATAGAAGTAGTAGGGGAAGGACCTCACACATATGAACGTATTGAATCAGGAAAAGTGGTTCTACAATGTTTAGCAAGTTTTTGAAAAGTACAATGTTTAACTAGTTGAGAGACTTGTTTACAGGATCAAGCCCCTACCATTGCGCTAAAAGCTCGAGCTGGTAGCGAAGGTTAGACCGTATTTCCTTATGGCAGCGCAGAGCCCCACGTCTATGATGTGCTGTGGGCGGGCATGAGGGGCTTCGCACATGGACCCCATAATCCATGCGGCGGGTTGGGCTGCCAAGCACCGATGGTCCACGTGGGTCCCATACCCCACGTGTACACACCAAATCCTAAAGGAGACTCTGGAATAATTCCAACAAGACTTGACATTGAAGGGACTCAATCTTGACTGAATGAAACATGTTGGGGAATAAAACACCAAGAGATGTAAAAGACACATGACCAAGCACCAAGGCGAATATGCCACAAATGAATTTCTTCTAACTATTGGTTGGAACTATGACTGATGCAAGACTGAAGGGTTAGACATCCTCTAGGCTTAAGGTGATAGAGGCCTTCCACTTCTTGACCATTCCCAATCGTCTGTTGCATCTGTAGGTCCTGGAAAACACAATGAGTGGGAAAGAAGGTTTTAGAACAATTTAAAGTTTTTGTAATGCTACTCACAGACAGAAGATTATTGGAAAGACCAGGAACCTGAAGAGTAAAGGAGAGGACCAAGTGAATCACTCAACCGAATTGAAGATGGTTACATGGTGTTGAGTAAGTGAGCAGAGAAGAAGAAAATGGGAGAGGAGATGGCGCAAGAGGAGTGGTGGCTGTTTTTTAGGGCTGCACACCCCCAAAATGGTTTTATTGTTAACCTAATAAAAAAACTTGACTAAAATACCCCTGTTACAAGGTAGACAGATCAAGGGTAGTTCGATAAGAAATAAAACAAGATTGAAGTTAACCAGATCCAGACTAATGGGTCCGATAATGAACCTATGTGCCCAACTCACAAAACACACTGAGACTTAAGTTAACATGATCCACCTTAATGGCTCCAGTAATGAAATAAAGCACACAAGTGCACAGAACTCACAGACTGAAGCTTCATCTCCTACACTCCCCCTCAAGTTGAGCATGAATGTCTTGCATGCATAGTTTTCCCAGAACTGTATTCAATTGATTCTTGGTAACCCCCTTTTTGAACACATCAGCAATTTGATAAGCAGAACGTATATAGGATAAACACAACTTCCCACTATCTAGCCATTCTTGAATAAAGTACCGATCAATCTCAATGTGCTTTGTCATGCTACACATGATTGTTGGCAATGTTGATGGCGGCCTTGTTGTCACAATCCAACCGCATCAAAAGGTCAATGTGCATGCTAACATCCTGTAATAAGATTTTCAACCACAACAACTCAGCAAGCTCATGTGCCATTGCCCGATATTCTGCTTTTGCACTGGATTGGGCACATATTGTTTGCTTCTTGCTTTGCCGGACAACCAAGTTTTTTTCAAGATGAACACAATAACCTGTAGTAGAATGTCTATCTTCTTTAGAACCAGCCCCATCTACATCGGCATACCCTCCAATGTTTAGATGGTTGGATTTGGTAAATAAAATCCCTTTACTGGGACTGGTTTCAACATACCAAATGATTCAGTCCACGACCTACATATGAGGAACTCTTGGTGCATGCATACACTGACTAACAATGCTAACAACATATGCAATACTAGGCCATGTGAGAGTCAAGTACAAAAGTCGCCCAACTAGGCGTTGATATCACCCCTTCTCAACTTCAAAAAGAAGCTCACTATCATGTCTCATCAATGATTGACTTCAACAGGGGTTACTGCAGGTCGGCAACCTAATTTTCCTATTTCTGTCAACTAGTCCATGGCATATTTCTGCTAGCAAACATAAATACTCTCACTAGAGTAAGCAACTTCCAGCCCAAAGAAATATCTAAGCAGCCTCAGGTTTTTGATCTGAAACTCTTTGGACAAATCAACATTTGGCTTTTGTATTTCATCATCATGATCCCTATAATCACAATATCATCCACATAAACAATGAGGATGGCTACCTTGCTCTCCTACTTCACAAACAAGGGATGATTAACATTGCATTGAACATAGCCGAAACACGTGAAACTGGTCAAACTGTTCCCAAGGGAATTGTTTCAAGCCATACAATGCCTTTTTCAGTCGACACACTTTACTGTTTGTTTGACAACCTGGCGGGGACTGCATGTACACCTCTTCTTGCAGGTCTCCATTAAGGAACACATTCGTCACATGGAGCTGAAACAATTTCCATGAGTATTGGGCAGTAAGAGAAATATTGCTCTGACGGATTTTAATTTGGCTAGGGAGAAATGATTTCTCATAATTAGCACCATATGTCTGAGTGAAATGTTTTGTAACTAGTCGGGCTTTATATCGGTCAAAAGACATGTCTAGTTTGACCTTGATGGTGAAAACCCAATTTTGAGCCACCCAACTTCTTCCCCTTTGGTGGGCCAACTAGCTCCCAGGTATTGTTCTTATTGCAGATGGATCGCCCTGTGAAGAAAGAAAGATAGGAACAAGATGCAACCACACACAAAGAACAAAGAACACCAGAGATTTACGTTGAAAACCCAAAAGGGAAAAACCATGGAGCCGCACGCAGCCAAATCCACTATATAGAGAAGATTACAAGAGAGAGGGAGAGATAGGGCACCCTAGCTTCATAGCCGCTACTCTCCTTAAGAACACAATGTCCTCCACAAAACAGCTCTACCTCACCTGCCTCTCTTAACTCTATTTAGACAAGCAACTAGGGTTACATGGGACCTCGGGACAAAATACGAGACCACCCCTCGGGTGCAATTCGCATTGACCGTAAATGGTCGGCCGTCTCGACGAAGCGGTCCACCGCCTCGACTTCTGAGCACAACACTCTGTGTATTGGATATTGCGGTCGACCTAGGTGGTTGACCGCTCCAACCTGCTCTGTACACTGCCTGTATACTGGAAAAATCAGTCGACCTCGCGGTTGACTGCGACACTGAACTTGCCGAGTCTTCGGTCCTTCCACGATCCCACGATCAGGCTCCATTCTATCAATAATCTCCCACTTGGAGACTGATCTTCAGCACTGCAACAATGCTTCATCATCTCTCAACTCATAGTGAAACTTGGTGCTACTCACATCTGGATCTTCAACCTTGAAGACCTACAGAAGCTGAACAGGTGTACAACTTCTCCACGGTACCCACCTTGGTCAACAAATCTGCAGGATTCTAACTTGTGTGTCTTCCTCTGGTGAGCTGTCCATCCTCCAAGAGCATCCGAATGTAGTGATATTTCACATCAATGTGCTTGGTCCTTACATGAAAAACTGCATTCTTCGCCAAATGTATTGCACTCTAACTATGACTGAACAAAGTACAACTCATATGCTCTTTGCTAAGTTCTTTCATGAAGTTCTTCAACCATTCCATCTCCTTTCATGCATTTGTTGCTGCAACATATTCGGCCTCCGTTGTGGATAAAGAAACTGTCTTCTATAACCATGACACCCAGCTCACTGCTGCACTGCCCAATGTGAAGACATAACCAGTAGTGCTCCTCCTATTGTCTGTATCACCTGATAAGTCTGAATCAACATATCCCTGCAGACAAACATTTGAGCCTTTGTAACACAAAGCCATACCTGAACTTCCTTTCTAGTACCTCAAGATTCACTTGACTGCTCTTGCCTGGGATTGCTAATGTACTTACTGACAGCTCCCACTGCTTGAGCAATGTTTGGCCTAGTACAGACCATAGCATACATCAGATTGCCCATAGTTGATGCATATGGCACCTTAGACATGAGAGTCTTCTCATCTTGTGACTTTGCTTCTTGTGCCTTTGAGAGCTTGAAGTGACCTCCTAAGGGAACATTGATAGGTTTAGCATCTTCCATGTTAGATCTTTTCAGCACTTTTTCAATGTTATCCGCTGTGACAATTTTAGCTGTCTCCTTTTATGCCTTTCCTGTTGCCAAGCAGTCTCCAATCTCACTATGGCCCCTTTTCTAGATTTGACCTTTAGGGCCACGGTCTTCACATTAAACTTTAGAAAGTTCTAATCGTGATAGGACTCTAGTGTACTAGGATGGAGTGATTCTAATCTGAGTAAGATTTGGATGTTATATACAATATATACATCTTTCTCCAAGACAAATCAAACTTGCGTGTGTGTGTTTGTCTGTGGGAATTGTAGAGAATCCAACAGGACCAGAGGGAGAAGGAAAAGAGGAGAAAAAGAGAGAGGAGATCGAACTGGAAAGGAGGCTGGCGGCCTAAGACTCTCCAAGGCTGGCAGCCGCCCTAGTCCCCTTCTTAAAAGATGTTAGGTTAGGTTGAGTCAGGGTTAACATGACTAAAATACCCTTGACTTAACCAGACCCAATACTGATATAACAACATAAAAACATAAGATCCAGACCTAATAAGATCCCGACCCAATAAACAACCCGCATCCCAACAAGGAAGAAAAGAAAGAAATCAGTTCCAAAACTACCCCTACAACTCTATTTTTCACTACACTCCCCCTCAAGTTGAGCATGGATGTTCAGCATGCACAGCTTGCCAATAACCAGTAAGAACTGCTCTCTTGATAGGCCTTTTGTAAAAACATCAGCTAGCTGCTCTCGAGATCTGACATAAGGCAGACACAAGTCTCCTCTGTCCAATTTTTCTCTGATGAAATGTCTATCTATCTCAATATGTTTAGTCATGTCATGTTGAACGGGATTATTAGCGATATTAATGGCAGCTTTGTTGTCACAATAGAGCTTCATGGGCAATTGAACATCCACACCAAGATATTTCAACAAAATTTTCAGCCAGGTAAGCTCAGCCGCAGCTTGTGCCATGGCTCTATATTCTGCCTCTGCGCTTGATCTGGCACAAACAGACTGCTTCTTACTCCTCCAAGTCACCAAATTTCCCCCTAGAAACATACAGTATCCAGTGGTAGATCTCCTATCATCTTGTGACCCTGCCCAGTCAGCATCAGAATATCCTTATAATGTGAGAGCATGACTCTTAGAAAATAGAAGGCCTTTTCCTGGGCATGACTTTATATACCTCAGAATTCTATCTATTGCTGCCATATGAGATGTGCGAGGCTCATGCATGAACTGACTAACCATGCTGACAGCATAGGAAATATCAGGTCTAGTGAGGGATAGGTAGAGGAGTTTCCCCACTAATCTTTGATATCTCCTCTTGTCTTCTTCGGACAAGGCATCACCATCTGAGATACTTAATCTGTGATTAGCTTCAATAGGAGTGCTTGCAGTCCGGCATCCAAGTTTTCCTGTTTCTTCCAGTAAATCAAGAGCATACTTACGCTGACAGACATGAATCCCTCTTGCTGACCGTGAAACCTCAATGCCAAGAAAGTATCTCAGCTGCCCCAAATCCTTGATCTCAAACTCCTTGGCCAGATTGTTCTTTAACTTGGCTATTTCAGTCTTGTTGTCTCCGGTAATAATCATGTCATCTACATATACCAGCAAGATGACCACTTTCCTATCTACCCCTTTTGTGAAAAGGATATGATCAGCATTTCCTTGGACAAAACCATATCTGACCATGGCAACTCTAAACCGTTCAAACCAAGCTCTAAGGGACTGTTTTAAGCCATACACGGCTTTGTTCAGTTTACACACTTTCCCTCTCGTGATTAATCCTGGGGGTGGCTGCATATACACCTCTTCATTGAGTTCACCATTTAAGAAAGCATTCTTGACATCTAACTGGTGCAAATCCTAGGAATAGTGGGCAGCCACTGAGAGCACAACTCTAACCATGTTCAGTTTTACTACCGGAGCAAAAGTTTCTTAGTAATCAATCCCATATGTTTGAGTAAATCCCTTTGCAACAAGTCTCGCTTTAAACCTTTCTACACTCCCATCAGCTTTGAACTCTGTAGTGTACACCCACTTTGATCCTACCAATTTCTTTCCTTGAGGAAGGTCAACCAACTCCCAAGTTCGGTTTCTTACAAGGGCCTCCATTTCCTCCTTCATAGCCTTTACCCATCTCCAGTCCTTGATGGCCTCGGTGAAGGTTAAAGGATTTGAGCAAGATGAAAGTGCAGCAATGAGTTTTTTATAGGATTGGGAAAGTTGTGCGTAGCAGATGTACTTGGAAATAGGATGTTTGGTACACTCTCGTACGCCTTTTCGAACAGCAATAGGCTTCTCCAGATCAGGGCCATCCTGATCACTTTCAGCTGAAGTGTTTGATTCAACAGGACCAACAGGTTCAGAATTAGAACTCGGGACAGTACCGACATCATAGAATGGGGGATCAGCAGGAGAGCGCCCTACTGCATCTGTCCCAGTCTTGTGCCTTCGCACATAATATCTTGGAAGGCAACCCAAATCAGTCCTATTAGTGTCAATGTCATTTCTCTCTGTTGTCTCTTGAGATTCCTCAACTGTGGCATCCTTTCTAGGAGGATCAACATCAGGTATATCAAGATGATTCGAGGATGTGGTGGTGGTTGTATCAAAAACGATAGGAGATGGATGAGGTGAACATGTGACAGACTTCTGAACATTCTCCCCCGCTGGCACAACATGAGAATGGTAGTATGGATGGGCCTAAAAAAAGGTGACATCTTTGACCACGTGTTTCCTTCTTGTTTGCGGATCATAGCACTTATAGCCCTTTTCGGTTGGGGAATAACCGAGGAAAATACCCCGAATGGCTTTGGCATCAAGTTTAGACTTGTTTGGGCCAAAGTCATGAATAAAACACAAACACCCAAAGACCTTCAATGGTAAAGAAAAGAGTGGATGACGAGGACAAAGAATAGAACATGGTGTCCTGAACTTCAAAACTTGAGAAGGCATTCTATTGATGACATATGCAGCAGTAAGTACCGCCTCTGCCCAGATTTTTTTTGGAAGGTTATGGTGTAAGAGGAGTGCCCGATCTGTCTCAAGTAAGTGGCGGTTTTTTCTTTCGGCCACCCCATTTTGTCGAGTGTAAGGGCATGGGGACTCATGTATGATCCCTTCATCCTCAAAAAATACATTTAGATTTTTTTCAAAGTATTCTTTTGCATTGTCTGACCGAAATCTTTTTATTTTTTTTTCAAACTGATTTTCCACCATGTTTCCAAATACTTGAACCACTATGGGCACTTCCTCTCTGGACTGCATAGGATATACCCATGTGCAATGAGAGAAGTCATTAATAAATGTAATAAAGTAACGATTCCCATCAATTGAAGGGACGGAAGTAGGACCCCGGACATCCGAGTGAACCAACTCAAAAGGTGCCAAACTTTTATTCATTGAAGAGGGAAACTGGGTTCCACAATGCTTGGCTAGATGACAAATTTGACATTTAATGGACTGAATGTCCACTTGTTGGAATAATAAGGGAAACAAGTGCTTCATAGCTGGAAAAGAAAGGTGTCCTAGACGGAAATGCCACAATTGTATCTCCTTTATTTGCCTTGAGATGACATCTTCTGCTATAGAGGACTGAAGGGCAGCAACCGTTTTGGACTGAAGCTGGTAGAGGCCACCTGTCTCACGCCCACTCCCAATCAGTCATCCTGTCCTCATGTCCTGAAACACACAATGAGAAGGGAAAAAAGTAACTGAGCAATTCAAGGATTTTGTGAGACTACTCACAGAAAGTAAGTTTAAGGACAGTTTGGGAACATGAAGAGCAGAGGACAGAGTAAGATGATCAGTTAAGGGAATATTTCCCTTCCCTGCTACAGTGGCCAAAGTACCGTCGGCAATGGTCACCTTATCCTGGCCTGAGCACAAAGTATATGTAGAAAAGAGGCTGGGAGTCACGTCATGTGATCAGTGACTCCTGAATCAATAATCCAAGAGTTCCCACTAGGGTTTGAGGCAATGCTGAGTGCTGCCCCGGAGATACCCGGCTGAGTAGTGACAAAGGATGGATTCAACTGGGCCAGGAACTTTTGAAGGTTGGCTACATCCGAAGTGGACAGCCCCACGAAACTTCCTTGAGTAGCTGTTTGCATACTTACCTCAGCATTTGATTCAGTGGGAGGAGTTGTTGCCTTTGTTGCCGCTGCTGTCCCCTTGCTTTGCTGGCCTTTTCTGAATTTTAAAGGCTTCTTTTCTGGATGTAATTCCCAGCAGAAATCTACTGAGTGATTTTGTCGACCGCAGTGTGAACATTTTTTATCCCCTTTGTTTGACTCCTTGTGAGTACCTTCCCCCTTCTTTGCACTGCTAACCTTCGAGCTAACTAAAACTGAATGATCTCCGGTAGTAGATCCTCCTGTATCCACTAGCATGGTCTTCCTTCGCCGTTCTTCAGTGACCACCTTGTAGCATTGTTCAAGTGAAGGGATGACCTCAAAATTCAGAATTTGAGATCGCAGTCCCTCATACTCAGAATTATGACCATGGAGAAACTTGAGAACCCTTCTATCTTGAATGTGTTTCAGGTACCTTTTGTGATCAACAACAGTGTCCCAATCTTTAATGTCAAATGAGTCTTGTTCTTCCCACAAAGCTCTTAGGGCGCGATAGTATTCACAGACTAAATGTGTACCTTGTTTGGTATCACGGATTGCTACCTCCAAGTTGTATAAATTCACTGGATTAGACTTTTCGCTATACATCTCTCTAGCACTTGATTTTCTCACTATGTATTTCAGCTGTCCATCTGTGACAGAACTAAGGATCCAGGTTCTAACAATGCTGTCATTGTATTCCCATTCTTCATACTTTTGATCTTCAGTAGAAGGAGCCTTTACCTTTCCATTTATATAACCCACCTTCTTCCTCGCACTAATAAAAGTCTTGATTGCTGCTGCCCAATCCAAATAGTTTGAATCATTCAACTTCACTGGGGGGAGTTGAATATGGATATTTTCCCCTAGGTTTTCTCCTTTGGAGGAGACTTCTTGAGTTGTTTCAGACATCGTTACCCTTCAATCAGCCTGTGCTCTGTTCAGATCGGCCAAGAACAGCCAAGAACGGCATTCCAGTCTGCAGGAGAGATGTTGGAGAGGGTTCTGATCTGCTGGAGAGGGTTCCGATCTGCAGGAGAGATGCCAGAGGAGGGCAGCTGCAGTTGAGGATGGATCCGCAGTCTTCTGCACCTCCAGACCCGAGAACAACCTCCAGCGAACAAGAGAAGAGAACAGGGGATCAGACCACAGGGAGGATGGATCTGCAGGCCTAGGATAGAGCTCCCCCTGCCGGACAATCTCCCTTTTAGGGTTTTCTTCTCTCTACTGCTCTGATACCATGTAGAGAATCCAACATCACCAGAGGGAGAAGGAAAAGAGGAGAAAAGGAGAGAGGAGATTGAACTGGAAAGGAGGCTGGCGGCCTAAAGACTCTCCAAGGCTGGCAGCCGCCCCAGTCCCCTTCTTAAAAGATGTTAGGTTAGGTTAAGTCAGGGTTAACATGACTAAAATACCCTTGACTTAACCAGACCCAATACTGATACAACAATATAAAAACATAAGATCCAGACCCAATAAACAACCCGCAGCCCAACAAGGAAGAAAAGAAAGAAATCAGTTCCAAAACTACCCCTACAACTCTATTTTTCACTACAGGAATCATCTGTTTGCTTCATGCTTCACTAATTTTCATCTTTGACTTCCTACAGGTGAAACATAGTAGGACATCCAGCACATCATCATATCACAAAGACTTTGCTGAATTGATAAAATCTTATACAATGCCAAAGGTCAAGGATAAAGATCAGGCTGTCATTTCACTGAATGACACAGCAGATGTTTATATTAAGCCCTTCAAAACTGTGGAAATGGGAAGACCTGATACAGAGGAGGTTTCATCTGAAGAACAAGAGGACTTCGAAGATCATTGTGCTGACTCCAATGCCTATGAAATAAGTTCAGCTGATCATGATGCTAGAGAAATGACGGTTGAGTTTCTAGAAGATGAGCTAGATGTCCACCAGGATTTTGATGACTTGGATGGTATTGGCAATTGTTCATTAAATATTCTGCTTTATTATTTTTTTTTTTTCAATTTCTCCATTTTTCCTGAAACATGAGCCTTTGTGGAGGCTGGCTGATAAATTTTATGTAAATATTCTGCTTAATATGAAAGTTTGCCAGTCAGACATTGCTTAATATTTATTCCCTTTTCCTGTTGCTGGTCATTTACAGCCTATAGCCACTGTTCAACCCTCCTTTGTCCTTTCCTGTTAAGTCCAGCCACTTCGCACAACCAGGCTCACACTTTAATTCCTTTAATGGAGTATCTTTAGCTGCAGACACAACAGTCAACACTCAATAGAATGAAGGATCGTTTACCTACATACCCGAAATCTTATCCCTCAACTGGAAATATTCTTTGCTGTACCCTTAAAATTCAAATAAAATCTGAAGACATTTTTCTCAGTTACTATGAGAATAGCCTAAGAATTTTCTCTAAACACTCTTAACAGAAGTAACAAATTATGCCTTTTACCCTTTTAAGTGTTAACGATGAAAGTTTTCCTCTCATCTTTCTCTTTTTCTCTCTTTTCAGTGATATAGTTGTCAACATATAGTTGAGGTAAGCACCAAATCAACTATAGTTAAGGTAGGGAGACAGACATTGATGACAAGGATATAGATGCAAGTAATGGTCCATTTTAGGGGCAATGTGGCAAACATGATGAATTTCTGGGCCATCCAAAGTACTCTTTTGATCTATGCGGTTGGGGGAGAACCACCTTCTCTAGCCTTCTTTCAGGTTCTTCTTGGGTGGAGGTGTAGGAAAACAGTGTTTCTGCTAGAAACCCCAGCTGCTCTTTTCTCTCTCTTGCACTCTCTTACTTTATCACTCACTATTTTTATTTTTTTCTCCAGACTCTTTCTTTCTCTCTCCCTCTCTTTTTATCTTCCTGTTCTTCTTTTTCCATCTCTCCTCTTCCTCCCTTTCTGTTTCTGTTTCTCTCTCTCTCTTTCCCTTTCCTCTCTCCGTTTTTCCCCTTCACTTGGTGCCTGACCAAGTTGGGGCTGGAACCTGCTGCCCCCTTTTAATAAAGGATGCAGTTGGTTTCCTCTCAAGGATGAGTGAGGCAGCACCTCATGTAGGGCCTTAGTTGGCTCATATGTGGACCAACAGCTCATCATACCTTGCCCATTAAGGCCTAATTTACTTTGCTTACTAAGAGTCCATTAAAACAAGGGCCTGACTAGAACCTAGCAAATTTCACATAATCCCTCATACATTTAAGACTTGTCTAACCCCAAACTTTATTTATAATCCCTCATACATTTAAGACTTCTAACCACAAACTTTATTTATAGTTATTTTTTGATTTTCCATCTCAGCATCGGGATTGAATACCCGGATCGAATCAGAATGAGCTTCATACTAAGTTACAGAGTATTGCAATACCGCTCCAAGATATTTTTATGTTCAGTTGTAATAATTGGTTGGACTTAATGAATAGTATCGAGTTTTTTAAGGAATTCATGGTGTTTCTGTGTGGGGTGGTTCAACCTGATGATGAGCTTGTGTTTTGTGTTTGTCCTCATCTGGTTTACATTTCCTAATCCCTCAGATCACATTTCATCTTTTTTCACTAACTTGTGCACCATCACCTTTTTCCAGTTTCTTGTGGAGAATTTTGTATTGATTCTCCAGCTGAAAGGCAGGGAACTCTTTTGCCATCTAGGCCACTTGCTGAGTTGGATGATCAGCTGCAGGGCCCCACTATTATCTATGTTCCTACAAGGAAAGAGACCCTAAAAATAGCAGAATTCCTTTGCAAATCAGGTGTAAAGGCTGCTGCGTACCACGCTATGGTTTGTGTTCTCTAAGTTATTTTTTCAGAGGGGTTCAGTAGGCTTATGCTCACTCCATATAAATAACTAAATAAGGATGCTAAGTCTTTGTATGTGTTCATGCATTTAATAGAAAGTTTAGTTGCAGAAGACAAACTGATTTGCATGTACATTGCAGTTGCCAAAAGGTCATTTGAGGCATGTTCATGAGGAGTTCCATTGCAATAATTTAGAGGTAACCACAAGTGCATAAAGATTGTAGCTTTTGTATTCTTTTCACTATGCTTGCTACTTTTGGTTCCATTTTAATTTGACTTGAAAACATAGAAACTACTAGCAAGTATTTCTCATTTCTAATGCATCTGGACAAGAGAATCTAGTTGTCCACTTGATGAATTTACATGAAGGAGCTTGTTTGAAGTAAAAAGCGATCTGCACCCCTAGACCCATTCTTCCATTTACTAGCCTTGCAATTTGAAGCGAGCTTGTGGATTGGATGCATTGGTTGGCATGAGTGTTTCTTTTTACTTTTGAGACTTTTGAGGGTCAAACTGCATCATGCTCTGTGTGCAATTTTTCATTTTGTTTCTTGGGATTCTCATCTGTCATGTTGTGGACATGTTCAGTACTTGGAAAGAATACTCCTTTGAGACCTGATCCATACTCCGAGAAGGTGGTGATTGCTGGTGAGGTGTCTCTTAACTAGAAATAAATCATCCATGCACTGGATATGCTGTTCAATGTTGAAATATGCCATAATTAACGGTAAGCCTTGTGTGCAACTATGCACAGGGTAGTGCAACATTGAAATTTCAACTATTAATCCTGCTAACACAAGGCATGGTGAACTCAGCATCACAGTTCCTCAGCCTGGTGTGTGCTTGTAAGACTCATATTATCCTATGCTCCACCTGTTTATCAACCTGTACTGATTCAGTTACCATCCTTCACTCTCATAATACTTTATCTAACTCCTGACATCATGGAAGTAGTTTTGACATTTCTTTGTCTCCATAAACAAAGGTATTACACATGGCAATTTATCACTCTTCACTTTGCTGTTGTCCAGGGGCCTAGTTTATTTGGCTAGTCCTTTTTTTCATATTTATGCAAGAAATGGCAGCTGACAAATTTCTCGTCTTTGTGCATCTCAAGTGTCAGTTCTTTGTCTTCTTACTTATATCTCCTCTTCCTATGATTCATGTGATGGAGATCCACATTAGCTCTTAGGGACACCTTAGCATTTTAATTTAGCTCATTTTAGCAGTGAATTTGAGGAAAACAGACAACTCCCTTTGCCACCTTGGACCATTCTGAGAATGTTAGAGTGTGAGAAACCGTGTAAAATCCATCTCTTCCCATTAGTGAAATGAAGTCTTTTTGTCACTGTTAGACCCCCATGGCAACTCCCCATGGCTGCCACTAGCATCAAGCAGTAGCCCCCCATGGCCGCTGTTAACAACTAACGATAAGCCCCCTAGGGCCACAACTAACACCTAGCAGTGGCCCCTCACGTTAAAAAAGAACACCTGGCAGTGGCCCCTTCACTTGCCGTAGCCATTTTCTCTTCGAGTTCATGCATGGGAGTAGCATATACTACTTTCTTGGAGCTACTACTTGTGCTTGTTGGTGGTCAATGGACATTTTTTCGTGCTACCATTAATGCTCAACACAGATGCATGCCTTATTATTGTTAAAGCCTTGGCTGTCACGCAACTTTGGCCCATTCCATCATTCAAACTTACTATGCAAAGTTGATTTGCATCAGATTGATGCATGGGTAACAAGTACAACTACTCTGTGAATTAATGAATGTAAAAATGTATAGTTTTTCTATAAACAAATTTTACTTATTTTAGTCGTGTGCCTTTTGGAAAATTTCCAATTTTGTAATTCAACAATTTTTTAAATTCACACTTCAAAACATGTTTTAAAGTTACGTTATCAACACATTTGGCATCTAATGCTCCAATTGTTAGCTATTTTTACTACATTTAACCAACGTTTAAATTAAGTAATATTTTTCTCGGGCCAACATAAAGAGGGTGGAAATCAAGAGTTATCTCCTAAAGGAGACATCATTATCACTGGCTTACAAGCCAGCGAGGAGGGAACCCTAAAAAATTCTTTTTACTGCACATAATTAAAGCTAATTGCTTCTAAAACAAAGTTTCTCCATAGCCAAGCATTCTTCTTACTGTAACTGTTTCGAAAACGTATGGATAAACCATTTGGCACCTCATGGTGTTAGGAATTATTGAGGATATGTGTTCCTTTCAGTCTTGGCGGATGGTTACTTAGAGAAATGCAATTACTCCTATATAAAACCTTTTCTCTTTCCTTTTTGTCTAGACTCTCAAAAGCCGAAGGTAACCTTTGAGGGTTTCTCACTAATTTTATGAGCTTAAAACATGCAACCAAGAAGGTTGTTTTCTACCTGCCAACTGGGTTTATGAGGCTTTTGACCGTCCCTCTCTTGTCCAACGTTATCTTAACCAGGTAAATGACAACCACCATGTAGAGGGTTGATGGTAGGCAGGAAGCTGGTTAGAAATCTTTGTCAAATCCTAGTCGTCGGAGAGGTGTTCTATATATGCTGCTGTGGGTTGTATATTTATCCTTTGGTTTTGTATATTGTCCCTGCCTTGGGATTGACACTTTTGTATTGAGCCATTACACTAATAATGAGACAGTTACTTCTATTGCCTTCTGTCCATTGACACTTGTTTACATTGTTGGCACCATGGTTGGCCGAATTGGATCAGATCGGCCCAGATTGGCATTCCGATTGGTTTTTGGAGAAATTGATCCAATTCTTGATCCCCGATTCTCATTTGGGATTGGCCGGACTGGCTTGGAATTGGGCTGCATTGCCAATCCAGCCCCGATTCCAGTCAGGTCTGGCCTTGGTATAATAATTTGCCTTGCTCCTGCTGTCCAACTGTTTCTGTGGTGCCCCTACAGCTACCGTAGATGCCGCTGCCCAAATGGGGAGCAGCTGCCACTGCAAGATATGAAATGGAGAATGGAAAGTAGGGAAGAACCGCTGCAAGATACGAAATTGCACTGAACCCCCTAATTAAGTTGTATAATGTTTAGGCCTTAAGAAAGCATAAAAGGTGGCTTACCCGAATTGGCTGAGGATCGGGCTCAGATTGGGCGATTGGGTTTTGGGCTCGGTGCATGGGCTGCCAATCTGAGCCTGATATCTATGTCTGCCTTCCTTGGTTGGCATAACAATCAGCCTTCCTTGGACCCTTCTTGCCTACAACATTGGATTCCATATCTGAAACAAATACTAACAAGCATCATGAGTTCATAATTAGCAAGAGGGTGTGCGCAGCCTCCCGTAGGAGGGAGGGAGGGAGGGAGGAAGGGAGGGAGAGAGAGAGAGAGGTAGTGGAGGTGCACTGACGACGGTGTCGGGCTTGTCTTCGCAGATCTGGATGATGGAGGTGATGGAGGAAGGCAGCGGATGATGATGTTGGTGGAGGAAGGCAACAGATGCCGGAGGCAGTGATGGCCATGGATGACAGTATCGGCCGAAACCGATACGTTTCGAGGATGGCAGTATAGGCCGAAACTGATATGTTTCGGCCGAAACATATCGGTTTCGGCCCATACCGAAACGGTTTTGGACCTGCTCACTGTAACAGGTCTGAAACTAAAAAAAAACTTTTTTAATGGTTTCGGACCGAAACTGACGGTTTCGGTCTGAAACCGGACTTGCTGATTGTAATTTTTGCCTTTTGGAATGTTTTGAACCGGTTTTAGCTGAAACCGAAACCGAAACCGGTATGTTTCGGTTTCGGCCCTGGCCAAAACCGATATCGAAACCGGTACTACCATCCTTGTTGATGGCTGATGAGGTCAAGGTTGGCAGCAGATGGTGCTGAGGAAAGCTGAAACCCTATAGAGGGACGAGGGAGGCAAGAGGGGTTTGGGGGGAGATAGGGACCAATTGGGGTTTGGTGGGGGTTTTAGTTTTTAAATAGCATCCTTTTAAAACACGGCTAAGCAGCCTGCCTAGACTGCTGGGCTCACCTAGCCACCCACCTAGGCTACCTTTCTGGACCAGTAGGGAGGCGGGCTGGCCCCTTGCCTTACCAAGAGCGCCTGGTTGCCTAGGTGGCACCTAGGTGGATGCTTTGAGAACCATGGTCATAATTATTGTTACTGTTATATTCTTCTTTGCTTTCATCGAGTGCTAGTTAGATCTAGACAAGGGTGGGAGATAAAAACTTTTCTTTTTGAAATAAATAAATAAATAAAATGATTTGGACTGAAATGAGTTTTGTATGGTGTAAAAGTCATTAGTATTCTATTTACATACCTTAGAATATGATATTGATCAGACCTTATGGATCTATATATTGGACCCTTCCCTATTGATCTTGATTGGTGTTAATTACATTGGGTTGACAGTCGAAAATTTTAATTAATTACTTATGTGATGTCATGAAAGAAATAAGCCATTAGGTGTGCAGATTTCAAAACCAAGACATTAATTGGATTAGGCTGATCAGCCATATTGCGATTGAAGATAGGCTCCGGAAAGTTTAGAATGGTCTTAAGGTTTGGCTGGTTTTATAGTGTTTTAGGTCAGAAAGGCATTTTGGTAACTTTGAGTGCTTTATGGGTCGAGGGTATTTTATTGTTTGAGATTTGTTTTAATAGATTTGTGATTTGTGATGTTTTCAAACCCTAGGGTATTTTGAATCTTTGATTATTTTTCAGAAAAATAGGATTTGGGGGGTATTTTAAGTATTTTACATGATTTTCTAGTTTTATGAATTTTCTTGATTATAATGAATTTTAGTTCTTTAGGACATGGTTTAAAAAACCGATCAATTTGGACCAGAATTGGGTAAACAGGATTGGAATTGGTCTGGTTTTGGTGGCCTATTTTTGGTTACAACTGGTTGATTTTGGCTAGAATAGGCCTGAAATTGAATTGGGTTTAAAACTGCCTAAATCGTTCCTGTTCCTGAAATCGATTTTTTAAACCTTGCTTTAGGAGCATTTTGGTAATTTTGACCTATTTTGATTGTTTTTTTTGCGCATGCTAAGTATTTTTTTATTTTGTCAAAACTCATCTCCGTATGATTGTAACACTTGCTGATGTACCTCATAGTTGGGCTGTACCTTCCTCTGGTGTCAAATGTGATGCTGTACCTGGTCGGAGATTGAGCTTATAAGCTTGAGCTCATAGGGCTTTCTTTTGGTCGTATGCCCGTCTCTGCTTTCAAACCACTTCGTAGGGCTTCTAGGCCGCCTCGTTTGACTCCTTAAGAAAAGACAAAACCTTTTCTCACAAAGTGACCCAAAGTCTCTCTTTTCAGTTGAGTAGAATTCCTTCTTACCCGATCCAAGCCCCTAATTTTTATGAATTTTATTAGTTTTTGATATCTCAATGGTATTTTGGTAATTTTGACCATTTAAGATTTTGAGGGGTACTTCAAACATTTTATATGACTTTCCATTTCTAAGTTTATGAATTTTGTTTTTTTCTTAGGTTTATTTTGGTAATTGACATTTTTTAGATTTTAGGGGTACCTTGGACATTTTAAGTGATTTTTTATTTTTAAAAGACATTTTCATGACATTTATTTATTTTAGGTATTTTAGGGGTATTTAGGCAATTTTTAGATTTTTGGTTGAATTGGATTTGGGTTAGCATTCAAATGTATCTTTGATTAGGGTTTAAACTGGCAGTTAAGGTGTAGTTTGGGTTATGAATGAGGTTTAAGATGATCTAATGGACTTAGAGCCTGAGGACCATAATCATATGCTACACAAATTAATATTAAGAGTAAAAACCATAAACGAATAACTTCATTCATTGCGTCAAATTGACAGATTTACATCGAATGGCTTTAGCAAATTGATCAATTCTGTCTAAATACATATAGCTGTTTGGCCAATTGAACCAATATGGGTGGTTTGGTGTTTTAAACTAATTACATATGGTGGCTTGAATAATTGAGCCAAACTTCATGAAGTGGCACTGTCAATTGAGCCAATTATGCAAAATGGCTCAGTTAATTGAGCTGATCGTGTGAAGTGATTTGGCTAATCAGGGCGTTTTCTAAAATGGCTCGGTCAATTGAGCCGATTATATAAGGTGGCTTGGACAATTGAGCCAATTATGCAAAATGGCTCAATCAATTGCAAGGATGGTAGTACCAGTTTCGGCCAGGAACGAAACCGAAACGTACTGATTTCAGTTTGGACCGAAACCGGTTTAAAACATTCAAAAAAGGCAAAAATTACAGTGAGCTGGTCCGGTTTCGACTGAAACGGGTAGGTTTCGGACCGAAACAGTTGAGTTTCGGGTAAAACCGGTATCGGTTTCGCCCGAAACCATTAAAAAAGGTTTTTGTTTTTAGTTTCGACCTGCTACAGTGAGCAGGTCCGAAACTGTTTCGGTATGGGCCGAAACTGATACGTTTCGGCCGAAACGTATCGGTTTCGGCCGATATTGCCATCCTAGATCAATTGAGCCGATTATGTGAATTGTGTCGACTGTCGAGGCATTTAGCATTGGGTTCATTTAGACCAAGTGGTCTGAGCCATATTGGCTGACTAGGCTATTTGGACCAAATGTTCTGAGCCACGAGTCAATTGGGCTATGGTTGAAATGGTCTGAGCTACTTAAGTCTGTTGGGCTAGTGGACCAAATGGTCTAAGCCACTTGAGTTAATTGGGCTAGATAGGCCAAATTGTCTAAGACACTTGAGCCAATTGGGCTATTTGGAGCTGATGGTCTTGAGCCACTTGAGTCAACTGGGCTATGTGGACCAAATAAACTGAGCCACATGAGTTAAGTGGACTAACTGGTCCAAATGGTCTGAGCCTCCAATGTAGGCATGAGCTAAATGGGTCAATTTGGATCATGCATATTGTATGATCCGAGCTACAACGTTCAGTTAACTTGTATGTGCCAGATGGTTTGTCCATATGGTTGAATTGACTGGCTGAGCCATATGATTTTAATCATGTTACATGGCTTGAGCCATAGCTCAGGCCTGCAAGGATTGCAGAATCGGCCGAAACCGATACTTATTTATTTCGGCCCAAAACCGGACGGTTTTGGCTGAAACCGGACATGCTCACTGTACTTTTTTCCTTTTTTTGAATGTTTTGAACCGGTTTCGGCCGAAACCGAAACCAAAACCGGTATGTTTCAGTTTCGGTCCTGGCCAAAACCGGTATCGAAACCGGTACTGTCATCCTTGCAGGCCTGAAGGGCTCACCTTTGAAGTGAGAAGTGGAGCTTTAGAGACTTGCACAACACTTGCTGCAAATGATCCCCTTGAAGGGGTATTTAGAGGCCCAAAGGGGGGGCTTATGGCAGCAAGTTTGAAATTGCCCTTATTGGGCAGGTGGTTATGGCATTGCAGTTGGAATCTTTTTGTTTGATCCTCACCGGGTTAGGACTTTTGCCCCTTTTCCCCTTGTTTTTCTCTCTTTTATTAGGCCCTTGAAGGGGTTAATTGCCTGCATTGGGCGGTGGAGGCAACCTAGTGAGGATGTGGAGATTGAGTGGACCCCATATTGGGTGGGCTCTTCCACCTAATGACGGTGGAATTGACCTCACCAGATCGAATTAATTAGGGGTGTGTGTTATTCGGTTCAAGCTGAAAAAACCCAACAAAACTGACTAATTCTGTTCAGTTTGAAGAGGCTTTCAGTTTAGTTTGGTTTCTAAGGTTTGTGAAACCAAACCAAACTGAAAAGTCAAATTAAATAAAAAATTCAATGTATTCATATTATAAATATCATATGTATTATATCATTTAACATATTTCAACCCCAAACTGCATGACACAGCTTAATTCAATGTGTTCAGAAGGTATGGCCTTGTATTTCATTTATAGAAACAGCTGTGTGAACTCTTTGCAATAGACCGTCCGGGATTAATATCCCTGGGCAGCCACCATCTATGCATGTGGCTACTCCCACTGTGCTCTATGCACTGTGGGATGTGGGCATGGCAACAATAGTCCATATCAGAAAAGGGATACTTTGGAGCCTGAAACTTAGAAAAGTACCTGCACCATATACAACAGGCTGCTGCACACTGGTTCTAGCCCATATCCAAGCTCACTTTAGAGCAGATCAAACCCAGATATTATTGAATATATTTAATGTGTATTTAAATCAGTTCAAACTGAAGTTCCTTGGGTGTGTTGGGTTCAGTTTGGAGAAAAATTCTTCAAACCTGAACTGAACCGACCTGACCAGACCATGCACAGCCCTACAAATTAATAACAGATGCTCTCTTGCTGTCTCCGAAGGTCAGGACATTCCATTTGTAGTCCGCATTTCATTAATAACAGATGCTGTCTTGCTGTTTCTTTTGGAGCTCATGAGAGACCAAGTCTAGTTGGTACTGGCCTAAAGAGTTCCAAGTTGTGACATTTGTTTGCTAAATATTGATGGAGGATCACAGTGAACACCATGAGGTAATAGTTCCGTCACTTTTCCCCATAAACTGTACATAACCAGCCTATTTGAAATGTGGAGCTTTCTTTTACGAGGCATGATATAAAAAAATCATATTGAATAATTTCTGTGGTATTGGTATTGCTCATTCTAATTGTTTAAATGATGGTAAGTTGCTGCATCACTGGGCAGTGTGCCTGCTATTTTGAATATTTTTCCTGATAGATAGAGACTTGAGATTCGCTTTTCTATTTTCAGGTTGTTGTTGCGACTGTTGCATTTGGCATGGGAATTGACAAACCAAATGTTAGAAGAATCATCCACTACGGTTGGCCACAGGTTTCCCCCTTTGGATTAATGTTTTAGTGACCTTTATTTTAATGTTGGGCAGATATGATGTTCCACAAGCATATAGCATTTTATGGTGGTGGTTGTATTGTGAATCATGGTTCTCCATGGGCAATAGGGATATGTTTTGAGTTGAATGACATCTCCATGAGGATGCAATTATGTTGTGTTACTGGTGTGTTCCATGGGATATCTGTTTGTGTCTTCACTCCTATATCCTTGGACTGTAACATAACAATAAGCTGTACTTTGTGTCCATGTTTGGTGGCTCAAAATGCTTAAATACTTCCCTTATATCCATTTGGTAATGCAGGAGAAATATTTAATGCAAAATGAGCTGACATGCTTATAATATGTGTAAGACCATGGTAGCCAATGCTCGGGAGAGAATTTGTCTTGACATAGTTATACTTGCATGTCTGCTACTGATATCTGAAATATAAGACTTGTACTCTTGGGGAGTATTTTGGCTATTAAACATGTTGGCTTATAAACATTTATGAGTTATGTATATTCTGAGTTTTTAAGGTTTTTTTTGCAAATATACTTTTAGATATAGACCTAAAAATTGTCATATTTGTTGTTATATCCCTGAAGTTAAAATAATGTGCCCTTTTAAATGCTGACAGAAGGTCCTCTTCTCTCTTTTGGGGGTATAGTTGTCATGTCAGTTGACTTGACACACTAACTCGACTGGAGTTAAGTTAGGGATCGACACTGTTGGCAAGAGTATGGATGTATAGATATAATCCAATTCATGGGTATTATTGAAAAAGGGAGATGATCAAGTAAGGACGTCCTTACTGAATCATTCCATGCGAATGCCTATGTGAACCTTTATGCGCCTATATTATACTTAACATAGACGCATAAAAGTTAACATAGGCGCATAAAAATTCACATTGGCACATAAAAATTCACATAGGCGCATAAAAGTTCACATAGGCTCATACAAGTTCGCATAGGCGCGACCTTTATGCGCCTATGTGAACTTTTATGCACCTAGGTTAAGTGTAATATAGGCGCACAAAGGTTCACATAGGCACATAAAAGTTCACATAGATGCATAAAAGTTAACATAGGCGTTCGCATGTAGTGATTCAGCAAGGACGTCCTTATTGGATCATCTCCCATTGAAAAATAAAATGATTCTGAGGTACCTGGAATAATTTAAATGGTAGGGGTATATCAGCAAAACCTTTTTTTGGACTTTCTCTTTCTTTCATAGAAGACAGTCTACCTTTGTTAGTGTTGCCCAAGAAAAGAAGTTTTCTGAAGTCATCTTACATAGTATTCTATTCTTTCTCAGTTGTCGCTGAGCGGGGGGGGGGGGGGATTTTGTCTATGTCATGCATGTCTAGATGATCTCATACTGCTCCCTCTCTTTGTATCCTCTCTAGCTGCATGTGCTATGCCTTTTAGTTATATTTTGAATTTATTTTGTTTCAAAGTGCTTTCCTGGTGCTTTTTAATATCATCATCTCTTTGGCTCCCATGTTCTTCAGATATGCTTCTTTTCAGCCCAACATCCTCTGTATAGTGTATCATATATTTGTTTTGTAGGACTTCCTTTTTAATTCTGTAAGTACTTCTGTTTGTTCCTCTAGTCTTCTAGGATTTTAGACCTGCTGCCATTCCATTAGGCAGTGACTTTGTAGCAATGGTCACTACATTTGCATCATAGGGAAGATGAAGAGTTCGGTAAGAGGTGATAAACATGGGAAGGAAAAAGGTTTCCTGGAGAATAGAGACTTCGGGGCCAAGATGATCACTACACTTCTTGTCTACTTGCAGTTACAGAGTCAGAGATTGCAAAGGACCGTTCAATTGCCTGGTGTTGAAACAAAAAATTGAAAGGAAAAATGAAAAGGGGGGGGGGGCTACAGGCTGACCCCCCTCTCTCAATTTACCTATTGGGCCCGGATAGGTCCCCCTTCGGGCGTATCCGCCATTCATCTCCCCCTCTTGTCAATTAAAAAAAAAGAAAAAGAAGAAGGGGGGAGGCCTATCCATTCTTCCTCTCTCTCTCTCTCCCATCTTTCTCTACCTCTTTATTTAAAAAAAAGAAAGAGGGAAAGTAGGGGGAAGCCCTACCTGGACCGGGTAGGCTGCCCAAGGAACCTATCCGGACCGGATAGGCTCCCAAGGGACCTATTCGGGCCCGGGTAGGTTCTCCCTCACACGGACTCTATAAATACCCCCGATGGGGTTCTCATTTGAGACGGATGAAGCCCATGGAAGCGGGGGGAGGAGAAGCAATCTCCTAGTTTTTTGTGCCTTATGTTATCTTTGAAGCTCAACAAGGGTGTGTTGCATATATGTTCTTGGGTTGTATAGATGTCCTTGTGGCTTTGCCCCTTCCACCATTTCTTGGAGAGGGATCATATTGTAATTTTTTTTTTGGGGGGTTAGGGCGTTGCCCTCTTGACTCCCGCAACCTGACCGCACAGGTCGATTCGCTGCGGTGTGCTGACGGACGCATTGGACTGAACACATGGAGAACCAGGAGGAAATCTCTGGAGCACGGATTTGCGTCTTATGCTTTGTATGCCTCCATCAAGGAGGGTTGGCCTTGTGCCTTATGTGCCTCCACCAAGGGAGGATTTGTGCCTTGTGTTATGTTTTAAGCCCAACAAGGGCATGCTGCATATATGTCCTTGTGTTTGCATAAATATCCCTGTTCAGTCCAGACATTACCAAAATGCCCCTGGCCTATCCAAAATTACATAAATGCCCTTGTTCAGTCTAGATATTGCGAAAATATTCTTGTCTTATCCAAAATTATAGAAAAGTCCCTGTTCACTCTAAAAATTACAAAATTTCCAGGTCTATTAAAAAATTACAGGAAAACCCTTGTGTTGTCTAAAAATTACACAAATATCCTTGTGTTATTCAAGGATTATCAAAATACCCCCTGAACCTTCCAGAAATTACCAAAATATCTATGGAGTTCGGAAATTACCAAAACAACCCCAGCGTTCAAAAATTATCAAAATACCCTTGAGCTTCCCAAAAATTGCAAACAAACCCTGACCTATCCAGAAATTGCACATAAATCTTGAACTTTGCAAAAAATTTACAAAGCTCCTGTTCTGCACTGAAGTTCCCAAAATACCTTTGCCCATGGTCACGTCTCCTGCACGACTCAGTGGAGTGGGACCATGCTACTTACTTGAAGTGGTGTGCGCTCTTCTGAACTTTGCTTAAGGCTGACCAGGAACTGTTCAAACTCAAGAACCCTGATGCGTAGGAAAATTACGGGAACACTCCTGCTGGCGGGAAATTGCAAATAAACCTTGGAAATCCAAAACATGGCAGATAAGCCCAGGGGAATCCTAAAATTGCAAATAAGCCCTAGACATTCAAGAATTGATATGAATGTCTAAGAAATCTAGAAAAATTGCAAATATACTCTGGAAAGTCAACAAATGATAGGAATGCTCAGAAATGTTAAGAAATGACAGAAATGTCCTAGAAAGTCAACAAATGACAGAAAGACCCAGAGAAGTCAAAAAAATTATAGAAATATCGTGAGAAGTCCAGAAATGACAGAGAAGCCCAAGAAAGTTGGGAAACTGCAACTGTGCCCTGAAAAGTCAAGAAATGACAGAAATACTCCGGAATGTCATGAAATGACAAGAATGCCCTAGAAAGTCAAGAAATGACAGGGCTACCCCAGAATGTCATAAATGACAAAAAATGTGTTGGGATGTCAAGCAATGACATAATGTCCTGGAGAGTCAAAAAATGACAGAAGCATCCCGGATAGAAAAGAAATGGTAGTGATGGTCAAGAAATAAAGAAATTATAAATATATTCTGGAAAGTCAAGAAATGACAAATAAGTCTAGGAGAATCAAAAAACTACAGAAATACCCAGAAAGGGTC
The DNA here is from genome assembly GCA_022559845.1 of Amorphophallus konjac. Classification (NCBI taxonomy): domain Eukaryota; kingdom Viridiplantae; phylum Streptophyta; class Magnoliopsida; order Alismatales; family Araceae; genus Amorphophallus; species Amorphophallus konjac. The sequence goes on along the minus strand of CM040119.1, from coordinate 351,688,816 downwards.
AAAACTACAGAAATACTCAAAAAGGGTGAAAACTGTAGAAATACCGCGGAAGGGTTAAAAACTGCAAAAATATCTAGGAAGGATAAAAGCTTGTAGAAGCACCAAAAAAGGGTCAAAAATTACATATGCACCGAAGAAGGGTCCGATCATGATGAAATTCAAATTCAGCGGTCAGATCTTGACCAAAAGTAAATTCTACGGTCCGATTGTGGCCAAGAGTAAATCTAGCTTTCCAATTGAGGACAAGCAAATTTAACGGTTCGCTAAAGGTTAGGAGCAAATCTAATAGTTTGATGGTGACCAGAAGCAAATTCAATAGTTTAGCCGTCAATGGAAGCAATCCAGAGATCCAAATATAAGCAGAGACCTACTCAATTGTTAAATGACGACCAGATGTAAACCTGAAGACCCGATTACATAATCGGGGTTAAATGTAAAGGTCTCAAGAGAACAATTGTGATCCAAATTCCATATGTTCAAGGAATGAAAGCCTTTTGAATTTCCTACAAGGGTATGTTTCTAATGGATGATCATAAAAGATCATATCCATTAGACAAAACCTATAATATTACAATAGATATTATAGAGGTTAAATGTGTTCTTTGACAGTTAATCAAGAGTATTCGGACTTTATGCCGATGTAAATAAACACCGATTGCGGTCGGTGGGGAAATGTCCAGTACCCGAACCCTAAATCGTCTGATAAGCTAAATCCACAGAATTAAAAATGTGCATGTTATTTAAATAGCTAACAAGTGTGCATATATGTTCAATAAATGAACAATTTTAAAATTTTTCGTGTTCACCACCTGGAAATGCAGTAATATGAGCCAAAAAGTGTTTTATGCTAGCTAGTTCGTATCTGTCTATGATTTTTTTTTTGTCAATAATGGCGTATCTTCTCCAGCTTCTATTCCTTTTATATTGGGACAATTGAGTTGTGCTCTTCAGATTGCCAGGAATCAGGTCTTTCATGAATGGCTAGAACATTGAGACTGGCTGCCTCTTTGGCATGTTTTTTCTTCCTTAAATCTCTTCTACTGAGTAGGTTGTTCACCAAGTTATAGATGGTTTTTTGCTTTGAAGAATGGTAAAAAACCTTCAGTTTATGACTATTGAACCCCACAAAATTTATATTTTTTGATAATTAGAGTAAATTTCAGAATTTAAGATTCCTTATGATATGACATGAAGCGATGCGTGACCATCGCCGTCATATAGATACCCTTGGGCATTTCGTCGAACACGAGAAGAGCGGCATGAAGTCATGCACGCCCGCTCAACAAAGTCAAACTTTTAGCTTCTATAGTACTTCCAAACTTTTCATCAAGTGCCTGGCGGGCGGCACAAGGCCATGCAACCACTCAATAAAAGTCCACGCCAAGTCGAGCTTTTTAGCTCTTTATGACATGTGGGCATTCTGTCAAACACCTCATGGGAGGCATAAAATCATACACCCACGGGGTTGAAACTTAAACAAAAATAAGTTTGTAGTGCCATCGGAGTATTCCCATGGCATTAAACAAATCTTGCTTTACCCTGGAATCAACGGGCAGTAAGGTGGAATCACAATTCGTCAACTACAAACAAACAAAATTCCTCCACGCCTCCGCGCGTCGCTGTGCTGGAAGAAGAATAGGAATGAATAACAATCATAACTGGTGGGGCTTTTTTATAGCCTTGTGCTGGAGTACATGGAGGGAGGGACTGCCCCTCCTTTCTCTCTCTCTGTCCCTGTTGTTGCAGACCGGGAGGGGGAAACCCCCGGTCAGAACCACCGGGGGTTTCCCCCCCTCCTGCTGCTACTGTTGATGCAGACCGGGAGGAGGGGGACCTCCGGTGGGACCAACCGAGGGTGGCCCCCCCCTGCCGCTTGCTTCCTACAAACCGGGGGAGGGAGCACCCCCGGTGGAGCCCACCGGGGGTGCCTCCCTCCTTGCCGCCTGCCTCCCGTCAATTGGGGGAGGGAGGACCCCCCGTCATCTCCACCGGGGTACCCCCCCGTTTGCTTCTGTTGCTTTTGAAGGAAAAAAAAACAACAAAAGGAGAGGACCCCATGTCAGGCCCACCAAGGGTGCCCCCCTTCCCTGTTGCTGCTGTGCACCACCGGGGGTCAAGGCCCATCGGGGGTGGCCTTCGCCCCCTCTCTTCCCTGCTGTGCACCACTGTGGGTGATCCCCCTTGACTCCATGCACATGTAAGGAAAAAAAAAAGAGAAGACGAAGATATAGGGAGGTGAAGGGTCAAAAAGTTTACCTCCACTAAGATCCACCGGGGGTGGCCTCCACCTTGGCTTCTCCCACCGCCTATAAAAGGAGACTCCTTTCTCACATGAGATTTTTTGGGAAGACACTTGGACTCTCGTGGAAGTTGGAAGCCGGAGAAGAAGGAAGCTTGAAGCTCTGTTTTTTCCCTTTGAAGCAGCTCCAACCTGCGCAAGAGGTGAGGGGGGAGGCCTCCTTCAAGTATTTAAAACTTAAGTTCATGAGAAAATTGTACACAAGCCCCTATATTGGGGTATAGTTGTAGAGATACCCTCATATGAGAGAATTTAACCTACTTGCTACGTCTGAAAACAGAAATCATGGAAAAAACCCAAGGAACTCAAAGTTCTGGGATTTTTGGATGTTTTATGATGGAGAAACTCTGCAAAAGTCAGAAATTGCGGTTCTACCCTGAAAAGTTGTAAAGTTGTACAAATGCCTAGGAAGTGTCTGAAAAAGTGCTGAAATACAAGAAATTCAAGAGAAAGGCTTCAAAATTGAAATTATGTTCTTTAGAATGACACAAAGGTCCTTGTTTTATTCCAAAGTTCAGAAATTGGTATTCTTTCCCCAAAGTCCCAAACTTTGAGAAATTACACGAAAATCCGCAGAAAAGAGTTAAAAGACAGTAAGATTCAATTCAATCCAAAAAAAATCAAAGAATAAACAAAGATACCCCCGATGGCGGGAAATTGTAGAAATATCCCCGATGGTGAAAAAATTGCAGAAATGCCCCCGATGGCTGGAAAATTGTAGAAAGTACCCTCAATAGTGGGAGAATTACATAAATACCCCCAATGGCAAAAATTATAGAAATACCCCCGATGGTGAAAAATGGCAAAAAAACCCCTATCACAGGGAACGTTGCAAGTAAGCCCTTATTTTAGGGAAAATCGTAAATATACCCCTCTCTTAGGGCACATGAGTCTTCCTGTGGGCAAACGCTCAATATCATAGCCGATATCATAAGGGTAAAAGAGATATTTGGCAGTTAATCAAAGGTGTTCGGACTTGTACCGATATAAATTAACATCGACTCCGGTCGGTGGGGAAAAGTCCTGTGCACGAACCCTAAATCTTCTGCTAAGCCCAAAGAGCGCGAAATAAATAAATACAAATAAACTTGCTATTGATACCGAAACCCCTAATTTTAATTCATCATCAGTGTGTCAGCATTATTTATTTTTCGCGTGTAAACAATGACTCATCATCTGTTTGAGGGGTTGTGGTGGAGAATTATTGTACATGTGCCAGGTTAAATATTTGTCCTTTTTGGTCTATTATTTTACAACCTTGTTTTGTGAGTCGCCAAAATCACCCTTGTATGTTTATTGGGCTCTTGCTCCTAATAATGAAAAGAGCTCTCATTATTTCCCATCTCTGCTCCTAGCAATAAAAAATAAAGTAAATGGAGATGCTCAATTTTACATTTCCACCTTATTTGGACAGGTTTTATACTGGTTGCAATTCTGAGTTCAAAGTTCCAAACTGGCAATTGGAACAGTAGCCATCCATTTTCTTCCATTTCTGTCCAAAGACTCCAAACAAACCAATTTTCAAGTTTGTGCTTAAATCATGGTCTGCCATCTCTTCCAATATCTCCGAGACTCTTGAAAATCTGTCTCTTTAGGGGTCCCGGAATGAAATCTCTGTCAACATCAAGAATAAGAAAAAGGTGACAGAGGTGTTACAGGTGTAGGGGGAGATTTATGATTAACGAGGAGGAGGAAATGAGAATGTGGATAGAGGAGGATATTTGGATGATGATTGTGGAACACAGAATCTTTCACGTAGGAAAATAAACAATAAAAAAATGTTCTTTTCGAAAAGAAACATTTTCCCTCTATATGTAGAGGTTTATTCCGAGGGTGCACATAATATCAGACGATTTGGGTTCGAGTGCTGGACCTCTCCCCACTGACCGTAGTCAGTGTTGATTTATATCGGTCTAACGTCCGAACACCTTTGTTTGACTGTCAAAGAAATCCCATAAGTCCTCTCCTTAGGTTCTGATGTGGAGGGCATGCTCACTCAAGAGACTCTCTATGATCACTCGTTTACCACCAACATGTTAATAGGGTTAGGGCTAAGTCTGAGCAAAACCCTAAGATTTAGGAGTAAAGACACAAATATGCGGAAGCCGTAGGCATTTTTGAAGTAGAGGGAGGTTTTCTAGACCCCGAGAGTATTTTGATTATTTTACCAACCCGGGGTATTTTGGTAATTCTTCCAGGCCAGGGGTATTCCCGAAATTTCTGGGTTGGTGGGAAACTAGAACAAGATTTCTGACTCCCGAGGGCACTGAGGCAGTTTTCTGGAGGGCTTTGAGGGCTCTTAGGCCATTTCTGGGTCATAAGGGTATTTCAGTAATTTTACCAAACCCTACATGGACCTGAGTTGAAGTGGCACCCCGAGTGTCGGACAAGGCTGACAAAGTTCTTGGGCCAAAAGAGTAGTAAAGGACTTCATAGATGACTCATTTGTGTTAACATCGCCAAAGGAGGGGCATATACACAATTTTCACAAGTCGAAGGGTTTTCTTGTAACTTTCCCGATCGACGTACAAAGACAATATGTGGAGTACTTTGGATATTTTTATGACCCAACTGAATACAAGGGTTGTCGGCGAATTGTCGACTGTACAAGGATCCGCACTAACGCGGGAGGTAGGGACGTAGTCCCAATTACAAAAGATTGCAGGGTAGAACTGTAAATTACAAGACTTTTGTCTCTTATGGTCCTGGGGAGGATATTTTTGTAATTCCGTCATTGTAGGGACAGAACCACATAACTTAGTCGTCCCGGGACGTAAAGACTTACAAAACATTGCCCGCTGAGGGGCATAATTACAAACATGGCCCACTGAGGGGCGTAATTACAAAAACACCCCTTAGGGGCATATCCATAAGGCCCGTGGACTTACCCCTCACAGGCATGGTTTGCCGACCCGGTGCGTCTCGCACCGACTCGCACGACCCGACCCGACCCAGGCCGGGACCGGGTCGGCCGGGCCGTGGGTCGCCACCGGGTCGATCTATTATTTTAATATTATATTATATGATATTTTATATATAATGTGTGTTTTTCTATTTTATTATATTATTATATATATTTTATATATATATATAAAGTGGTGTTTTAGAACGAGACGGACCGGGTCGGACCGAGACGGGACCGACCCGACCCGACCCAGGCCGAGACCGGGTCGGCCGGGTCGACCGGGCCGGCAAACCATGCTCACAGGCCAAACAAACAGAACAGAACAACTCCTTGCGCAGGCGGTCTTCTTCTCGTAGATGTCCGATGTCTGTTCTCCACTTGGACCCTTGGGGGTCTATTTATGGAAGGCGGGAGGACCCAGGTTGACAGAAACGTGGAGAAATGCTCCGGTTCTGTCAAGGTGGGGTGCAAAAATCCCTATTTTTGTCAAGGTGGGGTGGCAAAAAGCTTTTTTGACCCCTCTCCTCCTTTTTCTCCTTTTTTTGTTTTGGAACACGGCGGGGGAGTTAAATGACCCCCCTGGCTACCAGAGGAGTCAAATGGCTTCCGGAGGAGTTAAATGACTCCTCTGGCTACCAGAGGAGTCAAATGGCCCCCGGAGGAGTTAAATGACTCTTCTCCTCTTTTTTCTTTTTCTAGCCAAATGACCTCCGGAGGAGTTAAATGACTCCTCTGGCTACCAGAGGAGTCAAATGGCCCCCGGAGGAGTTAAATGACTCTTCTCCTCTTTTTTCTTTTTCTTTTCTTTCTTCTTTTTTTTTTCAAAACACGGATTGGGAAGGGGGGGGGGGGGTAGACCCGCGACCCAGCGGGGTCGCGTGACCCCGCGGGTGGACCCGACGGGGTTGCGCGACCCCACGGGGGGTCACGTGACCCCCCTGGGGTCGCGCGACCTCGCCCGGGCGCGTGCGAACCCCGCGGGGCCCCCGCCGGTGGCCGCGACCCCCCCCTCCGGGCCAGTGCACTCCAAGAGGGGTCATTTGATTCCCGGGCCGCCTTTTTGACTCCTCTCCGCGTCTTTTGGCTCCGTTTCTGTCAACCTGGGTTGAGGAGAAGCCGTGGTGGAGGGTTTATAGCCTGTGGAGGCCCGTTCTTTGCTGCGTGGAAGCCGTTCGTCGGTGAAGACTTGCACAGGAGCGGGGTATTGTCTTGCTTGTTGTTTGGTCGTGCGTCGCCGCATGGGGAGGAATTCTCGCGTCCGTCTGCGCCGTGTGATACACTTGCTCGGCTATTTTGACGGGTATGCGCATGTATTTTCCTCATTAATTTCCTTGCTGCGACGCCGATTGTAATGGTATGGTCGGGCCGATGGACCCTAGATTCCGGAGGTATTCCGTGATCCGACGATGTCGACGATACGTCATATTTTTCGTCGGTTGATACATACCAAAAGTTCTCAAAATATTTTGAGATAATTTCGGGTGCAACAATGATATAGGAGGAGAAGCTCTCCAACAGTTTGAGATGACATTAAGATCTGAGAAAGTAATTCTTGTTTACATTTAAATGTATTTTCTGTTATTCTTATCATTTTGTACTTTAATCATATTATATGGATAAATGCATAAACTTTATTTTTTTTAAAAAAAGTATAACATTATCTTCATCTCCGGTCATTATTCCTGATCTCCCGGAGATCTTTTCTCTTCAACCTTTCAAGATGATGTTGAGATCCAATATGACATCCCTTGGTTTATATTGATGAGTGAAAATTTCTGCTGTCGTCACAGAAGTGATTAGTTTGTCTGTTGTCAACATAGAGGAATGTCACTACATCTTTGTTGTGTCTTTAGGAAAAAGCGGGAACAAATTTTTGGAACCTTTAGAGAAAATCAACTCAAGCACCTTGTGACAATTCGGCAGATGTCTGCTGTGGTCTGAAAGCAGGTTAGATTCTAATTTGGATTAGGATAACACTGTGATGGTGATCCAAGCCTGAATTGGAGGGTAAATTCATTGTTCAAGATGGTGTTCTTGTGATACTTTGTAGTTGATTGCTGATGTCTCATCTTCACTTAATTCTTCTAACAGATGTGGTGGGTGCATTTCTTTTATTTGTTATCTTCTAGATACTTGGTATCTATTTGGTTGAACAAGGTATTCAGTCAGCCACCCTTCCCCACCAAGCAGGTTAGAGTTCCATTAGTGATGGGAGTTCTGTTTGCAAAGTTAGAAAGTCTGATTTGGGAAGTTGCAGGCATGTAAGCTATTATAATTACAATGCAAACTTTTGTAGAAATTGTAGAGGAGAGGAGAATTAAAAACTACATGGAAGGGATGAATTTGTCTGATAGGTAGTGCAACTCAGGATACAAGGAATTCAGTGGGTTCAATGGTGAGGGTGTATGGATCAATGTGATGAGCTGAGGGGACTGGAAGGAGGTATCAAGAAGAAACTTCGAGTGTATGAAAGTATGCAGGAAACAGAGGGGTGGCATACCCACTAATGAAGAAAGAACAAATGCATTAGGTGCCTTCGGAAAGGCCACTATACAAAAGAGTGTAGGTAAACTGTGAAATGCTTGTCCTGCCGTTGGGGGCGGGGGGAACTTCAGATTCTCTAGAAGGAAGCAATGGTGCATGGTAGCACTGGGGTGTTCAAGGAAGTTGACAGTGTGTCAAAGAACCACCCATGCAGAGACAGGAGATTGCTGAAAAGGATTTGAAATCCCTTGATCTCTGCAGGTGAGCAATGGTAGAAAGAGACTGGAATCCTTTGTTGTGGTGATGGTGTAGATTATAGAAGGTTTCAAGGTGGGTTGGATCTATTTACCAAAGAGCAGATGGTCTGAAGTAGGTGAGTGGTGGATTAGAGAACTGGAGCGTTGATCCTACCTTGTCTGTTTTATATTCTTCTCAGTGTATGCAGGGTGCCAGGAAGGGCAGATTGCATCAGCCTCAGGTATGAAGTGTCTTTCTTCTCTTGATCATCAGGTCCAGAGGACTTGTGTGGAATTGGCAATTATGTTGGCTTCTCTAGTGCTTTGCTGTGAGATGGATATGCTGATTTTTTTTTAAATTTTTTTGAATAAGTGCTGTTGTTGATCATTTGAGGATCTCATGCCCAACCAGTAGGTCCCATCTTGCTGTAGCATTTTATGAAGGGTCCACTAGGCAAAACTTCCAAGTGCCTAGGGGCTTACCTTAGCAACTAGTCGAGTGCCCTCAACTTTGTTGCTTGTGCTATCTTGAAGTTAGCTTGGTTCAGGACCATCGTTTTTTGGATTTGAAACCTGCGTTTTGATCTGTAGTTTGGTTTACTCACAAGGTATATACAAAGCCGTTTAGTCTCCACTCCTCTTTTGAGTTTTATGTTACCATATGTTTCTTTATGAAGCAAAATCTTTTTGTTAAAATTAATATATCCTTATCTAAGAATATTTGTTCAATTACAGAGTTTGGAGGCATACTATCAAGAAGCAGGACGAGCTGGAAGGGATGGAAAGCTATCTGATTGTAGTGAGTTCACATCACTTTCAAGATAATAATTTATTAATAATATCTCAGAGTTCACCTTTTAGAAAATTTTGAATTAGTGGCTACTATTTTCTAGATGACACCAAACACACTTATCCCCACACACCCCCCCAAAAAGAGAAAAGTAAAAGAACACATCAACACACTCCATAATGTGTCCTTCCAGATGTAGGACCGGTATGCTTTTAATATATGCACACACACACACACACAGGTAGTTTGGTCAACTGCTGGCAGATTGCCATTTCTGAGGTTAATTTTGTTATATTTCATGCTGTAAGGACTAAGGAGCACAATGTTTATAATACATTTGTAGTGGATATGGTTCAGGCCTCTTGGGACGCTGTTCATTACCAGACCCGATAACATGGATCTGGTTACTTAGGTTATTTTATGTTTATTCCATAAACACCCCTGCAGGTCTCCTTATGTAGCAGGGGTTTAGGTCATTTAGAGGAGGGTGCGGCCTGTGGTTGTGGGCCGCACTTCTCATCTTGTGCCATCTTTTTCTTCTTCTTCCTTCCTTCCTCTAGCACACAACACTATGTAAAACCCTAAAATCTACATTGTATCAGAGCCTTCGATCTGCGTTGGGCCTGGTTGGGCCTCCGAAAACCCTTGTGTGCTGCTGTGAACATGTCCGCTGCATCTCTCGTCAGATCCAGGCTGCAGCGGGTGTGATGATAGGCCGAGTCTGGCCTCTCCTTGGTGCGTGGGGTGAGCACTTGTAGACCTTTGCAGTTTCCCCATCTGAACGCAAGGTTCCTGTTTGGGTATCCTTGCTGTCGCAGTGAGCAACAGGTCTATCCACTACATGGATCCGCCAAGGTCAATGACTTCAAACATGACACTGCACAGAGAATCATGGCCATCCATTTGAGATGCTTGCTGCACTGAGAACCTCACCTAACCCAAGGATTGCTTTCTCAGATCTTGGTGCCATTTCAGCATCTTTGGGAGAAGTCCTGGAGAGGTCAAAACACACTCTCTCTCTCCCCCCCTGCTCCTCCTCCGTTATTGCCACTCTTCTCTTGCTAACAAATCTTGTAAACCTGACCAAGAGAGGTAAAATTTGGAGATCCCTTATTCAAAAGCAAAGTTCTTCCAACTCTAATGATTTTCCTCTTGACCTTTGTGTTTTTACACCCCTCATTGTAGAATGCTCTTCATTACCCATCCTTCAGCATGTGCATACATTCTGGTCACATTTTCTCCTTCTCCTCTTAATTTTTTGCCTTAGACTCTGGTTAACGGTTAGGATCACGCACAATTTTAATGTGCAGACCATATTATGAGTAGTGAGAGCAATGCTCTATCCTTTGAACTATAGGTTTATGCACACTTTTTCATCATCTGTATGTTTGCGTTATATTGCATATTATATTATTCTTAAAAAAATAGCTTCAACAAATCAAGATTTATATTTCATTAATCAGATTATGATGCTCATATAACTAAATGTAAGATGTCTATAACTAATAGCATTAACATTTGTAGAAGGCATGCGTATGAATTAAATAAAAACCTTTAAAATGTAAGATTTAGGCGCCTGCCTCACTAGCTAGACAGTCTGCACAGAGACAGTAAGGGGGTCAGCCTAAAATATTAATTTCTTTTAGGGCATCATCATGGACAGTTAATCAAGGGTTTTTGCATGTCAGAGCAATGTAACTATGTCAGCTGAGCCCCATGGCGATGGTTTAACCTTTTAACTCTAATTGCCAATTCTTTTTTGGTAAAACTTAAACTAAATTTTCCAAAGGGAACTTTGAAAACCCAAAACCCATTCATTTTTTTTTCAGAGGGTTCTTTGAGAACCTCTCCAACAATCTCTTAGTTGAAACAATTGATGGTCTGGGCTTTATCTTAACTGTAGTCCTGTCAGAAGTAAGTGGGAATTCAAACCATTGAGCTTGACAGGTCCTGCACCATGTTAATTCGAACCGATGCAGATGTGATGGTGTTGTGCTGCATCTGTCCTATGTTTCCCTTTGTAAGAGCCATTTGTGGTTTAAAGTTCATGACCAAAATTAATTATTTTCAGCCAATTTGGACCATATAAGTCAAGTTTTAAATGTTGATCGAAATGCTTTATGAATGCTGTAGGAAATGAGTATTATTTATGTTATTGGGTCTGTTAGTGGGCTGTCAGTGAGTTAATGGGCTGGCACATCAGTTTGTTTTCCCCTTTTGTCTTTTCCATCTGATCTGAGGGTAAAAGAGTCCAGCTCTTGTAACTGTTTTATTAAAAGCTTGATATCAAAGAGGAGGGAAAGGGTCCAATCATGGTTGTGACGGAAACTCTATTTCCTGCCTCCTCTCTCTTTGGGCCATCCTCCTTGTTTCTTCTCTCTGTTAGGTTATCTAACAAGTGATATAATGCTGGAGTTCTTTGAAGTTTTCAGCTTACTAGGAATTCTTTCAACATAAAAATATACTGCGCTCCTCGGTGAATAATTGTTCAAGAATTTTTAGTGAAAAAGTGTTGTGTACAAATGAAATACTTGCTGCTGTGTGATTGATGTCTGTAAAAGGCCCAAACTCAAACCCAAAACCTATACATTGAGTTGAGGGAATCCTCCACATATATAGAGGGAAGGCACCCTGGGTGCCGAACCTGAATGGTCACGTTGTAAGTGGCGCTATTGAACGGGTAGGGTGAGCAGGATCTGTCCAATGAGTAGGCCTAACTTTGATACCACATAAAGATATAGGCCCAAACTCAAACCCAAAAACTAGGCATTGAGTTGAGGGAATTCTCTACTTATATAAAGGGAAGGTGTCCACAGATTATTCGATGTGGGGCTAAACGTCAACAATGCCAATGTTTTTACAACTAATCCTTTGCTGTGGATCACATGGTTCCTCATATACTAGGATTTGCATGCTTCTGTGAGTAGTTTGGCCTTATGGATTCTCTTAGTCTTTCTCTATTACAGTAGTGTTGTCTGTGTGTAATCCTGGTTTTGGAAATGATGGAGGCCAGTTCTGATCCCACTCTCAGTTCATACTAGGAACCGGCCAGTTCACGTTTTGCTGGACCAGTTTCAGCTGGCTCCTTAAATTCATTTAGAAATTTAAGGGGCGAAAAACTTTAAGGGGGAAACTGGTCTTTAAAAACTTTAAAAATTTAAGGGGGGGGGGGAACTAAAGTTGGCTAGTCCCGATGGGTGGACTAGGAGGGTGCCAGTTGGTTTCTTCTGATTCCATGTAGTTCCACTTTCTTCCTTTATTTCTTATGGGACTATGCCCAAACTTGAAATAGGCAAAACCAGGTGGGGAACTGCTGGTTACATTCCAGTTTTGTGACTGGTTTGGTAACCAGGCTAACAGCTTCTTGCTTCTAAGACAAGATTTCAGTATACCTTTACTTTGCTATTATATGTCTAGAAATATTGCTAGAATGTTAGTAATTGCTCATTTAATCTAATTTTCGCCGATAAGGTTGTTGAACAAGTTGGAATAAAAGATGGTGAAAGACAATCGATGCAGCCATTCTATTTGGTGCAAGCCAGATTGATACCACATTTTAGAAATATAGCATCTAGCATGATAATTTTGGAATTTTGGCGGGTCAAGAGGCCTAGTTTTCTGAAGTACCTTTAAATTCACCTGTTGCTTTCTGTATTCACTAAGATTGATATGTCTTTTGTGTAGTTCTGTATGCAAACATGTCAAGGATTCCTACACTACTTCCCAGTAAAAGAAATGAAGAGCAGATGAAGCATGCATACAAAATGTTGTCTGATTGCTTCCGGTATTCACACCCATTTAGAAGATGTTATTATGATTTTGCCCAAAAATATGTCTGACACTTAGTCATTCACAGGTATGGTATGAACACTGCTTCATGCAGAACGAAGATGCTTGTGAACTACTTTGGCGAGGATTTTATCCATGACAAATGTCACTTGTATGATTTATCTCTCTTTCCTATTTCTTTCCTTGTTTAACTGCCATGAATTCATCAGAGGTTACTTTTTTATTTCTACAAGTTATATTTCGAGCAACATTGGTTGTTGGTGCTTATCTTGTCTTAATGATCACCTTTTGTTTATGCCCATCTTTTACCCTGTTTCAGCGTTAGCTTGTACTTAAAGATGATATGAAGTTTTATTGTGGTTTGTCATTGGTGAGAAATCTATTCTTTTTTGAAAGAAGATGGAATATACCACCAATCTGATTCAAAATAAATAGAGGTAGTATACTCAACGTTGGAGAGATTTCTCACCAATCAGAAATGACAAACTACTAGACTCCCTTGACAAAACATCAGTATAAACACCAAAACTACAGCCCCCAAAAATTACAGAGAGGCAGATCTAAGTCTTCGTGAATACACATGCATCCTCTATCTACTGATCACACCTTCACTCCGAGCATGCTTGATTAAAGAAGCAAGCTGCCTTCAGCTTCAAGGTGGTTTTCGCTGGGCGACATCACCAAGCACGATAGTCTTCAATTTTTTTTGGCCCTAATAAACTTCCCTTCTGTATGAACCCCTCGTTACTCCAAGTTGAGAGAAAATCTATTGTAGCCGATTTAACCATATCTGGAGGTGATGATTGAGTTTCAGGAATCAGATCAGCATCACTTTCTCCACAGGTACCTCTGCTTCAGCATTGGAAGGGCACCCTGCCTCCACCTGTGAATGAGACCTCGCTGCTGAAAAGGGTGAGACCGCCTCGTGGAGTGAGGTCAAATTCTGGTCCCTCGACCAATGAATGTTCCCAGACTGGTAGGCCTCCAAATGAAGGCATACCTCCTGAGTCGGAACATCCTCTCTGCCCTTCGGGATTGGGGTCTTCGAGCCACCCACCCAATCTGCATGATTATTGTGGGGAGGGGGTCTGAGACTTGAGGGGCGCTAATTGTGGAGGTGCGTTCACCACAACATGGAGATTTGTCCGATATGAACTTGACACCTCAGCGGCACCGATAAACATGGAGTATTTCCCTCTTTTTATGCCTTGTATGTTCTTTCCAAAGCCCTTGTATAATTTCGGAAGCTAGCTGGGAAATGGCTTGCCGCCAAGCCACCCCCAGATTGGCAAAATTTACCAGCTTCTGGACCACCCATTAATTCTGCCTTCACCTCACTTGCGTTTGAAATTTGAATGAGATTTTCAAGGGAATCAATCCCTGGGACTAGCACCTGGTCAGCTGTTGCAATCACTTCATGTGAGACTGGAAAGAAGACAATTTTTCAATTGATTTCAGACTATCTTTTGATTGAGTGAACCAAGTTAGTGGGCGATTCTACAGTGATGGTGAGTTGTGCTGTGGTGACCCGGTTGACTCATCCATCTTCAACCTTGAGCAAGGATGGCAGTACCAGTTTCGGCCAGGACAAAAAATGTACCGGTTTCGGTTTCGGCCGAAACCGGTTCAAAACATTCAAAAAGGAAAAAATTTGGGTGAGCAGGTCCGGTTTCGGACCGAAACCGTCCGGTTTTGGTTAAAATGTTTTTTTTAGTAGCAGGTCCGAAACGGTTTCGGTATGGGTCGAAACCGATACATTTCGGCCGAAACGTATCGGTTTCGGCCGATACTGCCATCTATGACCTTGAGCCTTTGACTACCCCAACTCTATCAAACCTAATAGAGTTAGATGCTGCCACAACCTCTTTGTAAGATGGTGCTCTGTTCGGTTAATGGGTTTCAACATCAATAGGCACCCAGTAATATGTATTAGGCCATTGAAGCTTCGCAAGTAGTAGGACTTTTGGCATTGGTTGGACCTCTACTAGAACACGAACAAATTGCAGGAACTGCCACAACCTTGTATTATCATCAACACCAACTAAAACCTTAATGAAGACACCAGACTAGAGAAGATGTTCATGCTCCATAATGGCAGTGGGACTCTTGACAGACTACACCATTGAACTGGGCCTTTAGATGCCTCCCTTATGCCAACTGCCAATCGGAGCACACTAATGACATGTTTTTGACCAAAGTGAGCCAGACTTGAGAACTTGTTTTTTGGTCTCTGCATCATTAAACAAACACAAAAAACTATTATGCGACAACACACTAACTGACCATGAAAACTCATCCCTCCAGTGCTTCCTCATCGCCTGCACAACATCACCATGTTTTACAAAGCCATCCAGGACAATGCCCACCGGGCCTTTCACAGCACCTGCATGTTATGCTCAAAGTAAGAAGGCCAAGGCACTTCTATTTCTATGATGACAAACTGTTTGGGTTCTGCCATTGCCTCTGACTCCCTCCTTGACCGCCTGAGATTCGAATTCATACTGCATGACAGAGGTGCAATGGGGTTGGTGCCTTGCCTTCTTACAACGCCAGCAGACTGCCTCCTTGCTACATTCAGAAGCATGGTGCCCCTTCTCTAAGCACCTAAAACAGAGATTAGATTATGGGTCTAGCCTCCAGGTGACATGCGCATTTTGATGAGGGATGACAACCCCTCTCTGCGTAATGTGGTGATGTTGGTCAGCACTGTCCCCATCATTCTCTCCTCCCTCCTTCTTGCCAGCCGTAGTGCCGCCATCACGTGTTCGCATTGTGGTCACGCCACATGGCTCCCAGCAGCAAGATCTGGTGGGCAGAGAGGGGAGAAGCGGTGGAGGGGAGAGGGCGGCTTTTACATTGGTGAGGAAACTCTCATCTACCTCCAATTGTTTTGCCTCTATTTATTCTGAATTTAATTGGGGATACAATTTACCTTGAGAAAACCTTTTGTATGATAATGTCCCTATCATACCTTTTTCAGCATACCACCATAAACGAAGTATGCCAAACAGCTTTAATTCATTAACCTCTTTGATGGCTTTATGTTTTATAGGGTTTCTCCAATGTTGACCTCTCAGTGGTGTACACAGAACTTATAGCCTAAAGACTATTCTCAAACATTCGGTTCAATCTCCTGGCATAAGAAGATGCAGGGCTTTACCTTTTGTGCGAATATGCTCGTTCTCTAACAATTACATTAGTGTGGCTAACGTGTATTGTTTATGTCATTGAATAATGACATCTTTTTGCTGTTTTTGTAACTTTTTTGTCGTACATATTGGAAGGCATAGAACTGAGAGAATGTTCCATTCAGGGTTTAAAGAATGGACTGAGGGCAAAGACAGGTAGGAATATGGGATTGTGCCACACGTGCTGTCCTACAAGGATGGCGGTTTCGGTTTCGGACCCGGTTTCGCCCGGGTCCAAAACCAAAACAGTATCGGTTTTGGTTTCGGCCCGAAACATAATAAACTAATATTTTTTAAGAGGGGAGTTGGCGTCCAGTTTCGCCCGGTTTCGGGCGTATGGTTTCAGATCGTCCAGGTCCGAAACCGATACGTTTCGGTTGAAACGTATCGGTTTCGTCCGAAATTGCCATCTATGCTGTCCCGTTCCAGTAGAGTAGCCTCCTTGGGCCTTTGCCTTTCCACTTGGCTGAAGGGAGGTTCACCATCAACGCCAACGTCCTGGTAGGATGGAATGGACTGTAGTAGATGTGCCCCCAACGGGAAATGGGTGGGGTAATCATCAGGCCGGCAGTAGAAAAGGGCGGCTAAGGAACTGGAGGTCCTGAGTTCGATCCCACATGGGGGAAGATGAACTGGTGTGCTGGGGTTTCCCCACCTGCAGCCACCCGGGGTTTATTGGCAAATGCTGGGTTTCCCTCATCATCTAGAAAAAGGGCCCTGTGACTCTTCGAAATAAAATCCTCCACCTTGACAATCCTGCCATCGCCGTCATTGTCGTCCATTGGAGTTCATGCAATGTACGGGTGCCCAAGTTCAAAGAGTTCTGCTGTACTAAGCTCAAGATGTCTGATGGGAAGATTTTTTTCCTTGAGTGGCAGACTGATGGTATTCTGACGGGATCCACTTGCCATGGCTGTTAAAAAAAAGGAAGAAAGATGGAAACAAATATAAGTCATCCACATAAATTCAGATATGGATTGCTGGCCAGTCTATTTAGATTTATGCATATGTGCTCCTGAAATGCATCGCATGGATGCTGCTGGAGAGGACGGTCTAATAGCCGCGGCTATTATGAGAAAATGTAACATGCGGTGCCAATATCCACGACTGATTTTAAGCAACAGCACCTTAATTGCTGCTGTATAATCATATGTATACAGCTGATCATTTGTGTACAGTGTTGTTGGTGCAAAAATTGGCACATCATCAATGATAGTAGGGCATTGTTAGTTTATCCAAGGCCTCATGATCTCAGATATGGCCCAGCAGCAAAGTGTCCATCCCCCAATGGAATTGGCCATGGGAGGATGTACAGGACACCAATTTGTGTGTGACAAGTCATGGTGGCCCCTGCATACAAGTGGTCAGCTCATTGATGACAGAAGTTTATTCTTTGACATGAGAAAATTATGTCTGTGATCTGCTACATCACAGAGGAACCTCATCACAGGATGAGTGGGATGCCTACCAGTGTCACCCTCATCCTCCTAGGTTGGGGTTCTTGATGAGTCCCCCTGTTATTATCATTGCAGCCCCTGCCAACCCCCAACCCCAATTCAGCACCCTATGAAGCAATTCAATGACCTTGGCTTCTTTCTCATATTCCAGGTAGTGCACCGAGAATTAGCAAGAGCCTTGACTCCTTTGGACATCAAAAGTAGAGGATTCCACTTCAAAACAAAAAGCTAGTACATGCTTCCTTTGGCTCCTATTGACATAATGCCAACTTCCGACCCATATTTATACTATCAAAAAATATGGAATTCAAACTCCTACCTAATTGCATGATGTTGAGTGGCAGTTGTTGCATTGCTGATGTCCCACTCCAACTTGAGAGCAATGCTCTTTTTCATTGAAATAAGTAAATTTCTTGAACAAAACCTCAACCCAGGTGTACACATTGAGGGTTGGACCCAAGGATGGCAGTATCGGCCGAAACCGATACGTTTCGGTCGAAACGTATTGGTTTCGGCCCATATCGAAACGAGTTTGGACCTAATCACTGTAGTAGGTTCGAAACTTAATATTTTTTTTAATGGTTTCGGGTGAAACTGGTATGAAACGTATTGGTTTCGGCCCATACCGAAACGAGTTCGGACCTGCTCACTGTAGCAGGTCTGAAACTTAAAAAAATAACTTTTTTCCGAAACTTACCTATTTCGGCCCGAAACCGGACGGTTTTGGCCAAAACTGGACGTGCTCACTATATTGTTTGCTTTTTTTTGAATGTTTTGAACCGGTTTCCGAAACCGAAATTGGTACGTTTCAGTTTCAGTCCTGGCCGAAACCGGTACTGGCATCCTTGGTTGGACCAACACAGGCACAAGTGCAGGCTGCATGCCTATTAGCATGGTTGCAAGTGTCAATGATGCTGTGGCTCAGCTATTGCAGTGCAAAGGTGTAGATGCCACAATGGTAGGCAGAAGCAACATAGGTTGGTGGAATGTATTCTATTGCTGCATGTGCAGACAACCTGAGTACAAGATCAGATGGTAAAGTCACTATCACAAACATTGTGGGAAGAGACATGTAGTATAGGCAGAAGTGCATATGACTCAAGTGACAGAGAGTGGAGGCACAGTGGGATGACCAAGGCACATGCAAGGAATGCCATATCAGTTCTTGGCTTTGTCTTGAGAGTGTGATGAGAGAATAGATCTTAGAGAAATCTCGGGAGATCAGGAATGGCAGCAAGATAATGATAAGCTTATAGCTTTTAGTGATGCGGAACACTGAGTGAAGACAAATCATTTAGCGCATTAATCAGCAATGTAACCTACAACAATGTTATAGGTTGCTACCAATCATTCCAAGAAGACGTGTAGCATTCCGCGTTATTAGTCCGTTCGCTCACATTCAACAGCGATTCAATTGAGTAAACTAGCTAATTGTAGGCTCACAGATGTGCAACAGATTTAATATACACTAAATTAACAGAAATCAACTGAGCAAGGGAAAGGATGTAACCTTCGTGATTGTTGTCGTGGGTGAGCAAGCGTGCCCGGGTAACAACGAGTCACTTTGGATTGAGGATGCGGAGCAGTTCAAGGTGCTGTGGTAGGGTGGTTGGCGGCCGGCGGTGCAGGGGGAGCTGGGGCCCCAGGGCGGGTGGAGCTGGGTGGTTTGGAGGCTCTGTAGGCAGCCGTGGCTGGTGGGGCAGGGCAGCCCCAGAGGCACCGCGGACGGCTGTGGCAAGGGCGTTGCGGGATGCAGTAGTAGCCATAGGGGATGACGGCTGTGGGTCCCCACAATGGCGGTCGCAGTGGTGGCCAGGCGTGGGGATTTTGCGTTGCTCAGTGAGGTAGATGCCTAGGGTAGGCTGCGGCGGGTTGGGCATCCTCGGTGGCAAGGATGGCAGTGTCGGTTTCGGACTCGGTTTCGGCTTCGGCTGAAACCGGTTGAAAATATTAAAAAAGGCCTGAAGCATGTCCGGTTTCGGACCAAAACAGGTGGGTTTCGGGCGAAACCATACCGGTTTCGCCCAAAACCATTAAAAAAGTTTTTTTTTTAGTTTCGGACCTGCTACAGTTAGCAGGTCCGAAATCGTATCGGACCCAGCCGAAACCGATACGTTTCGGCCGAAACGTATCGGTTTTGGCCGATATTGCCAACTATGCTCGGTGGGGGCTGATGCCCTGTTTGTGCTCAGGACGAGGAGGAAGATGGGGGGAATGAGGGGGAGCGGTGGCAAAGTCTGCTGGTGGGGTCAGGTAGCACCCGGGGAAGGGCGTTGGCGGCCCGAGTGTCATCGGAGGTTGGCCGAGGCCCTGTTCAGGCTCCGACAGTGGCGATGGTGCGGGCTCAGTTGGGCAAGCTAGTGCCCCTATTCATGATGGGAGAAGAAGAAAGGGGAAGAAGAGGAAGAGGAGGAAGGAGAAGGGGTTGTGGGAGGAGGGAGAAGGGGGACAAGGGTTTGCGGTGGGATTGTGCCCGTGGTGAGGAGGAGAAGAAGATGAAGAAGACAGATGAAGAAGAAGAAGAAGATGAAGGAACAGTAGAAGATGAGGAAGTACGGGAGGAAGAAGACGAAGAAGACTGAAAGGAGGTGGGGACGGGTGGGTCGCAGAAGTAGCGGAATCGGCCTCACGCCCTCCCTCTCATAGGGATCTCTCTCTCTCTCTCACACACACACTCTCTCTCTCTCAGTAACACATGATGGTGACTCAAGTTCTGTATTCATTCCATTCATATTCATTGCTTAAAAATTAGGGTACACGAATATTTATAGGAGATTCAAAACCCCCAATGACCAAATTGACCCTGGAAAAAGGCAAAAGTACAGAGTGACATAAAATAACCCTGATCAAGACGACTATAACTATGAAAAGAAACGAAAGTATAGAATAAAAATAATAATGACTTTGGCATGTACTATGATCCTAAATAAATAACACAAAAACATATGGTTCGCCACACTACTCTTTGAGCCAAAGAGACGTGATCGGAACATTGGGCTCGACTCTTGCATCGGCGGTACACTCATGTTGGGTTGAAACGGGCTCGGACTTGGGCTTTGGTGTCCTCACCATTTAGGGAAAATTAAAATTTCATTCATTTAGCCACTCAATCTGCTAAAACCAAATCAATTATGATAAGAACAATGCTACCCCATACACACAAACAAAAAGCACAAAAAAAGAGAGACCCTTAGTGGTAATGAATTCAGCCCTTAAGGATCCCACAAAGTTTTATGCACAAGAACAATTAGTCTACAAATGAATAAGCAAATCAAAATTCAGCCTAAGAATGTGTAATTGAATATAAAATAGCAAAACTTACCTATATACCCCTAGAATCTTCTAATATTACCCCTATACCCCTACCTTTATGGAATTTAATCCAATACCTCTTAAATCTCTTAACCGAGTTTGCATGCCCCTTAGGTTACAACTTGTATTAACGGTGATAACTCACTCTCATGAGATTACCATTTTTCCCCCCAATTTTATTGGAAGGAGAGAGAGAGAGAGAGAGAGAGGGGCCAGAGATCGTGGCGGGGACGGTGGTGGCAGAGGTCGTCAGAGGGGGGTGCTAGACAGAGAGAGGAGAGTGAGAGGGGGAGGCCGGAGGAGGCGGTGGGGGTGCCGGCCAAGGAGGGAGAAAGAAAGTAGGGACTGAACGACAGAGAGGGGAGAGAGAGTGAGAGAGGGCCGTGACGGTCCTCTTCAGCACCAGTGAGGGATTGAGATAGAGCAAGAAGAGTGCAACACAGGGAGGGGAGAGAGTGAGAGCTCCTGTGCACAAGAGAGAGAGAGAGAGAGAGAGAGAGAAAGAGTAGGGAGAGAGCGAGAGAGAGAGAGAGGGGAGAGAGCGAGAGAGGGCTGTAGCGGCTCTCTCCGGCACCGGGGAGAGAGAGTGAGAGAGAGCAAGGAGAGAGCGACGGAGAGAGGGGGGGGAGAGAGCAAGAGAGGGCTGCTGCGGCCCTCTCCTATGTTGGCGAGAGAGAGAGAGAGAGAGAGAGAGAGAGTGCCGCGGTTCTCCGGTGCCGGCGAGAGAGGGTCGGAGAGAGTGACAGAGGGGGAGAGAGCGAGAGAGGACCGCCGGCGGCATAGAGAGAGATCGATAGATATAGAGAGAGAGAGCAAGGTAGGGGCTGTGGGAGGAGGGAAGAGAGAGAGAGAGTTAAGGGTAGGTTCGTAATTTTCCTTCTCTTAACCCACCTTGAGTTTGCAATTGTAGGGATCGTTGATGGCAGGGGCACAGTGCGGTTTCCATAAGGATTTGAGGGGTATTGGGTTAAATTCCATAAAATAGGGGTAATATGAGAAGATTTCAGGGCTATATTGGTAATTTTCTGTTTAAAATATCAGTACAGACTAAAAAACACCCTATGAACCAGCTGTTCCAAGTGTGCATCGATCATGATCATTATGTGTTTCAACTAGGTTTTCGGTGAGTTTCAATTTTTGGCAAGCCGGAGATTGTGGGGACATTGCAAACCATGTGCGCATGTGCGTGCAGCTTGGAGTAGTGCAAGTTGAATGTGCTTGTTTTTCAGTGCTTGCTTGGTCCTTCTTTGTTCGTGCTTGCATCGGAGATGTTTGCTTTGCTCTTGCGACCCATATAAATATTCTAATTTGTTCAGTTTTCCCTTGTCTACATGGTTAAAAACTTTATTTCAAATGGGATACTTGATTTTCAGAGTTAGAACTGGTAATTGCCGGTAAAATTTTCATCTTCGAAGCCATTTTTTTAACTTTATTAGTTGAGCCTGGTGTCTCAGTAGCAGTTGCCTTAAATCCTACGATGACAACCCAGTTCGAACCTGAGTGGCTCCCCACCAAATGCCTGGTGTCTTGCCTCTATAGTTGAGCCAAAGGCATCCGACTTCATCCTCGAAGCTTCTTGTACTTTAAATAAGGCTTATTTGAAATAGCAGGCTCTTCTCACTTTAGTGTGATCCCAGGTTGGGAGAGGCCTACATTTTTACATCGTGGCCATAATATTAGTTTGGTCACAGCTCAAGCACATACCAGTCATGCACCTACTTCAGAATCCTTATTTTTCTAGAGATGGGTTCTTCTATTGTTCTCTACGATATTGCTTTATTCTCACCCCTTATAAATTGAAGACTTAGGACTAGGAATGTACTTTCTTTTTGTTGGTGAAAGCCTTTTAGTCCCACACTGCATGTTGGGTTGGCGGTTCAGTTCAATAACATGGTATCAGAGCCACATTCGCTCTCTGGGCTCTCCCCTTTTGTTTGGCAATTGCAGTTTCTGACAGTGCCACCACTGTTTGTCATTGGCTTCACTTGGGTTCATCATAAGGGGCAGTGTTGGCGAAAGCTATTTTGTCCCACACCGGGTGTTTATGACAAGGATGGTAGTACCGGTTTCAGCCGAGGCCGAAACCGAAACGTATCGGTTTCAAAACATTCAAAGAAAGGTAAAAATTACAAAAAAAATAGGAAAATCAGAAAATATAAATAATTAGATAAAAATTTGAAAAAAATCATTAGACATGTATTTGACTGTAAAGAAATAGGATTACGTGCAATAAATATGAAGTAGGCATTGGACTTGTTAAAGTAATATTCTTGAGTATATATTAAGCATGAAGTAGGTTCAAGCAGTACAATAAACCTAATTAGACACTGTAAATGTTACAGAAATTAAATGATCCTTACCCAAATGATGATGCACTAATATGGATAATAGCCAGAAGAACCTTCTCCCTCATCGTTTGGCTTCTGATGTTGATACTCATAAAAATGTTGCATGTATTCTGTATATTCACTGTAACCAAACAATGATGTAGCCAAGTCCTACATCCCTCTTTGGATCCCTCTTGGAGTGTATGGTTGTTGGCTTGATTGGAATCCAGAATCAGTATAAGAAGCAGAACCTTGAGGATGAGAAGAAGATTCTAACCCATAATTGTTACTGGTGGAATTGGATGGAATTGAAATTTTGGTTGATGACCCATCCATACATGCCTGCTTCCTGTTGGCCACCTCCATAACTTGATGGATGTCCATATTGGTTCTGTGAATCATATCCTTCTTAACTATGACTGTATCCCCTGCTTGTGTCAGCGTGGAAGGAGGAAGTAGGTGCATATGTGTCACCGCCAATAGTAGCACCTGCAGCTGTACTGGGATCATCATCATTAGAACCATAAGAAATCAGTCGCATTTTAGCCTTTGGGGATGTTTTTTTCTCTTTCGGTGTGATCATTTCATTCATCTTTGAGAGGAGTCCTTTTCCCCTTGGCGTGTGCCTCACATAAAATTGTTTCAACTGCTCAATTGCCGGGTCCTCTCGAGCAGCAACACTAGTCCTCTCAGTTAGCTCATGCACTGATGTACTTCTTCTTAAGGATGGAGGTGGCTTGACCATTCTAGGAGTGATTGGCCTGCTATCTGATTCTGAGTGTCTAGTTGGCCCAAACTCAGGCTGCTGCTCAGTGTCATGAATAAACAAAGCTCGGTCCTTTTTCTGGTGCGCATGAGTCTCTCTGGCCCTCTTTATTGGTCTTCTGAATTCTGGATCTCTTGGCTCATCTTCATCTAATATGCCCTCCACCCATGTTCTATCATCAACATCAAAAACGGGCTCATCAACCTGCTCTCGTATCTCAACCCAAGATTGCAAGGGATTGTCATCATTAAATAAAGCGTCCACATCAATTTTTGGAGTTGTATCATCTGCGACGCGTTTGTCCCGCAGCTGTTGTCTCAACTTCATGTTTTTTATTCTCAGTCTCACATTGTAGTGGCAGTAAACTAATTTTTCTAACTGTTCAGCCTTTAGCCGATTGCGAAGCTTTGAGTGTATAAGGCTGAGCATGCTCTAATTTCTTTCACATTGACTTGCTGATGTTGTTTGACTAAGCACCCTAATTGCAATGAAATCCAATGCATTACTGCCCACATCTCAGTTGTTCACCATTATCCACCAGTTAGCTGTTCCACCAACCATAAACAAATAAATGTAAGATGTAAATAAAGATCAATTCTCCATGATGTACTAATACATATTGACTAAGTTTAAGCAGAAAGATTTAGTATACCTGGACTCACTCTTCCCACAACATATTACAATTGGGAGTCAGAATATGTCCAAGTCCTCATTCTATAATTGTTCATCTATAAAGATAAAGTAATAGATTAACATAACTAATTAAGTAAATTCTATACGTCTTATTGATAAAATCAATAAAGGTCAACCTCTATTTCGGCCTGAAGTCTCTTTTCTAGTGTCCTCGATAAACGGCCAATGACTTTGAAAGTGCCTTGAAGCACCTTGCCATCAACATTTGCATTGACATTGTACATACATCGAGGTTGAGGAAATAATCTGCATTTGTGTATAGTTAACTAAATGTTAGATATAAATTAACCTAAAGAATAATGTATCAATACAATTAATCACTTACCAGCTGCATGTAAGTCATGGTGTAATGTGTTGTTCCATCTGTGGTCAATAATTTTCCACTACTTTGCATATTCTCTGGGAAGGGCATTTTGTAACTCTAATTTGGCACTGTCCACGGCCTCGTACAGATATCCCATATCATTCTTCTCATCGCCATCAACCATTCTTAGGACCTTCACGAGAGGTGTGACTACTTTCATGTACCGTGATACCCTGGCCCAGAATTTGTTATCTTGCACGATGTGGCAAACATCCAAATAATCTATCTGAGCATCAACATTAGATTTGTCTATGTATTCTCGCAGGGCATTGTGATATATGAAAACTTTCAGCTCATTCTTATACATGTGCAAAGACTCTACAGAAATGAAATTCGAATCGAATACGGATGATATCTATAAGGATAAAGTAGAAAGAACTGAGCTCATTCTTATACCTGTGCAAAGACTTCAAAGAAATGAAATTCGAAGCAAATCTGGTTGGCCCTGTACGAATGATATCTCGCCCCCCACTTGTATGCTCACTAAACATGTTCAATATCCTAGGATGGTCATAAATATACTGGGTGATTTTTTGTGCCATCTCAATTGTTTTCTTCACATTATTTTTTGTACCTTTGATGCAATAGACCAGAAAGTTAATCATGGACTTCTTTGTGGTACCAGTCCAACCATCACACATGATGGTGCATCCTCTCTCCATCCAGATATGCTTGAAGCTTTCAACCCACTGATGGAGCTCCTCAACCTCTCCCTCAAGGCTACACCCGTATATGTCTCGACGCGACGAGGCCTTCAAGCCAGGGCCAACATTTGCTATAGCATCTAGCGTAGGTTGGAAATATTCTGATTCAGCTGCATGTGCAGGGACACATGTATGAAAAAACTATTTGCTAATACTTTTAAATGCATGCTCTGCAACTTCTGCTGATTTTTTTACCCCTCAGTGCTTGCTTGATTTTTGGTTGTGTAGCACTTTGCCTTCTCTACAGATAGCTGTCCATGGGGCCTCATCTCTGCGGGGCTACACCAGTGTCCGGACGTCGTGCAACTCGAGCTACACCAGCTGTACTGGAGTACGTCCATGAACTTATCGGTGCTTTTCCTTTCCTTCGAGTGGCTTGTTCACGCTCTATTGCTTCAGTCAGCTCTGGATCTGAATCCTCAGTGCCTTCCTCCTTATCATCATCCCTCCTTCCTCTTCTGCCTGAAATCTCTTTTGCAATTTCAGCCTAATCTTCAGCCCTTTGTTGCATTCTCTCTTTTTTGCCCAGAAGGCACTGACGCATTTCTTCTCGGACCTCTTGAGGATATCTGTCACATTGTTTGACCTCTCCTCTTATCCCTGCCAAACGTTGCTTTCCTCTAGTAATTCCGCCATGTATCTCCTTACCACAATAATTGCATTTCACTTTTCTTCTCCCAGCATCAATTAAGGAGAGGTGGGCCCACCCCGGATCCTCCTGCCCTTGCTGCTCCTGACCTTTTTCACGTCTAGGCATGATGTTGCATTAAGAGAGTCAAACATAAATGATAGTAAGTACAATGAAAAAAATGCAATGAAGCATAATTGAGTTTCAAATTATGCTGAATTGTGATAATTAAACAAAAGTCCCAAATGTAAACAGCTAATTAGGGCCTAATTTGAAATATTATTTTAATCACCCTTTATTAAATGTAATTAATAGCATGCTCCCGTCCTAAATTATTCAACGAAGCTTAGTTGAGCTTCAATTGACCCTAACTAAACCTAATTAGACAAAAGCCCCAAATGTAAATAATTAATTAGGGCTTAATTTGGAGTTTTACCCTAATCATCCTTCATTAAATGCAATTAGCAGTATGCTCTCGCCCTAATTTATTCAATGAAGCTTAATTGAGTTTCAATTGACCCTAACTAAACTTAAGACAAAAATCTCAAATTTAAATAGTTAATTAGGGCTTAATTTAGAGTTTTATCCTAATC
This sequence comes from Amorphophallus konjac, assembly GCA_022559845.1. NCBI lineage: Eukaryota > Viridiplantae > Streptophyta > Magnoliopsida > Alismatales > Araceae > Amorphophallus > Amorphophallus konjac. Next base: position 351,662,281 of record CM040119.1, on the reverse strand, counting down.
ACCCTTTATTAAATGCAATTAGCAGCATGTTCCTGCCCTAAATTATTCAATGAAACTTAATTGAGTTTCAATTGACCTTAACTAAACCTTAACTAAACTTAATTAGACAAAAGTCGCAAATTTAAATAATTAATTAGGACTTAATTTAGAGTTTTACCCTAATCACTCTTCATTAAATGCAATTAGCGGCATACTCCCGCCCTAAATTATTCAATGAAGTTTAATTGTGCTTCAATTGACCCTAACGAAACCTAATTAGACAAAAGACCCAAATTTAAATAGTTAATTAGGGCTTAATTTGGAGTTTTACCCTAATCACCCTTCATTAAATGCAATTAACAGTATGCTCTCACCCTAAATTATTCAATGAAGCTTAATAGAACTTCAATTGACCCTAATTAAACCTAATTAGACGAAAGTCCCAAATTTAAATAGCTAATTAGGACTTAATTTAGAGTTTTAATATATTTCACATATGAAAATTAATATATTTAAGAGAACCTTACCTACCACAAAAAAAACTATCAAACCAACTAAAAAAAACTTAGAAGATCTATTAGGAATGGGAGCCAAGAAAACTCTTTGGCTACGGCTACACGCTGCAAACTCCAAGAAACGGCGACGGCGGCAGCAAACCCTCCCCCTGGATGAGGCTCCAGCAGCCTACAACAAGAGACTTCTCCCTCAGATCTGAGAATCTAAGGGAGAACAAAAGTGAACTCCTCTAAAGAGGGGAGTTTACGTCCGATTTCGGGCCGAAACGGGTAAGTTTCGGGCGAAATCGGTATCAGTTTCGCCCGAAACCATTAAAAACCTTTTTTTAAAGTTTCAGACCTACTACAGTGAGCAGGTTCGAACTCGTTTCGGTATGGGCCGAAACCGATACGTTTCGGCCGAAACGTATTGGTTTCAGCCCATACTACCATCCTTGGTTTATGAGCTACTTCATGCCCTTATCAGCTCTGAGCCTTTCCACCTGACAACTCGAGTTTTGGGTTGGTTGTTCGGTTCAATAACACACTTCCGAAATGTATCGGTTTCGGCCGATACTGCCATCCTTGGTTTTTGAGCCACTTCATGCCCTTATTAGTTCTGAGCCTTTCCACCTAACAACTCGAGTTTTGGGTTGGTAGTTCGGTTCAGTAACACACACTTCTGATTTCCCCTGTTCCTATAGTTGATCCTTTCCCTGCTTGCTTATATTTTTTGATTTTCTATGTTCTTGTTTTCTATTGGACCATTTTAATATTTTTGTTTGCATTCTGTTGAAGTTTTTTTTGCTCAAGGCCGAAACGTATTGGTTTCAGCCCATACTACCATCCTTGGTTTATGAGCTACTTCATGCCCTTATCAGCTCTGAGCCTTTCTACCTGACAACTCGAGTTTTGGGTTGGTAGTTCGGTTCAGTAACACACTTTCGAAACGTATCGGTTTCGGCCGATACTGCCATCCTTGGTTTTTGAGCCACTTCATGCCCTTATTAGTTCTGAGCCTTTCCACCTAACAACTCGAGTTTTGGGTTGGTAGTTCGGTTCAGTAACACACACTTCTGATTTCCCCTGTTCCTATAGTTGATCCTTTCCCTGCTTGCTTATATTTTTTGATTTTCTATGTTCTTGTTTTCTATTGGACCATTTTAATATTTTTGTTTGCATTCTGTTGAAGTTTTTTTTGCTCAACTTCCAGATGCGATGTTTGTGTAAGTGGGCCTCCAGAACTCAGGAATTTGGAGGAGGAAGCAAAAGCCTTCATGCAGGTTCTTATAGCTCAATGTGTATGTGTTGTCAATGGCGTTTTCCTTCTCTCATGTCATATATCCTATATTCTCTTGTCGTTTTGCCTTGGTGTAGTTACCCCAGGAAAGATAAATTCCACATGCTGTATATTTATGCTGCTAAGATTTTCAAAGTCCTCTCACACTATCTCTATACCATATTTACCATTTTCAATATTCATCTGAAGCACTTCATTCTTTTACTTTAGCATGACCATTTTGGAAAATATCCTGTTTTGATTTTCAGTGCTGAATTTCTGCAATGTGTTTAATATAAAGTCTGCATTATATGTGTGTAGATTTAGTTCAGGTTTAGTAATCTAAAGTGAGGATTTAAGAGTCTGCTTGCATGTGTGGATGTGTTAAAGTCAAAAAATTGATCAATAATGAATAAAAGAATATATATATATATATATATATATATTTATAGGGGTCGCCCCCTTCTATCCTCCCCTAGAGGGGTTTTTGGACCGGGTCCACCCCCATATGGGGGGTTTGCCCCGGGTCCATCCCCATATGGGGGTTTTGGCCTGGGTCCACCCCCCAATATGGGGTTTTTCCCCGTATCCACCCCCCAAATGGGGTTTTGCCCTGGGTCCACCCCCAATATGGGGTTTTGCCCCGGGTCCACCCCAATATGGGGTTTGCCCTGGTTACACCCCCAATATGGGATTTTGCCCTTGGGTCCACCCCACATGGGGGTTTTTGTCCCGAATCCACCCCTAAATGGGGGTTTTGCCCCGGTTCCACCCCAATATGGGGTTTTGGCCCGGTTCCACCCCCCAAATGGGGTTTTGCCCCGGGTCCACCCCCACATGGGGGGTTTTGCCCCGAGTCCACCCCCCACATGGGGGTTTTGCCCCGGTTTTCATCCCCAAATGGGGGTTTTGCCCCGGGTCCACCCCCATATAGGGGTTTTGGACCGGGTCCACCCTCTAAGGGGGTTTTTGGTCCGGGAACACCCCATGGGGATTTTGCCCAACCCTAATAAAAGAAGAAGAAGAAGAAGAAAAATAAGGAAAAAATAAAGGAAAAGCTGCTAAGATGGTCTACAATGTAACTGTTGGTTCAGTAAAAACAATGCAGAGTGAGATGCATTCCTGTTCTGTGAAAGAGGCCAGCTTGGAGAACAAACTTAGTAATATGGAGAGTGAGAATGATTCTAGGATTTCTAAAGTGGTGTCTGAGCAACAAACCAAGTTTCATAGACATGTTCGTACTCAACAATAACAATAATAGCTGCAGCAGCAGCTAAAACAAGGCTAACAACAGCAGCAGCATGCCAATCGGGGCAGCAGCAGCAGCTAACAGCAGCAACGACAAGGTTAGCAGCAGCAGCCAATAGGGCAGCTAACAGCAGCAACAACAAGGTTAAACAGCAGCAGCAGCCAATAGGGGCAGCAGCAGCAGCTAACAGCAGCAAACAAATTTGATAGCTGCAGCAGCAACATAGTAGCAGCAGCAGCAGCACAATATCAGTAGCTAACAGCAGAACCAGTCGACAGGGGCAGCAGCAGCACAATATCAGCAGCTAACAGCAGTACCAGTAAGCTGAGACAACAACAATAGCAGTCCTTATTTAAGGGAAAATCAACCAAATTTGAAGCAAAGAGGGTAGCAGCAGCCTGGATCCACCCCTATGTGGGGGTTTGGACCGGGTCCACCCCCATGTGGGGGTTTTGCTCCGGGTCCACCCCATATGGGGCTTTTGCCCCGGTTCCACCCCCATATGGGAGGTTTGGACCGGGTCCACCCCCATACGAGGGGTTTTGCCTCGGTTCCACCCCATGTGGGGGGTTTGGACCGGTTCGGCGGTTCCACCCCCATATGGGGGGTTTTGGCCCGGGTCCACCCCTCCCCATGGGGTTTTGGTCCGGTTCCACCCTCCCCACATGGGGTTTGGCCCGGATCCCATCCTTTCTATGGGGTTCTGGCCCGAGAACAACTCCTCAACCTAGTCCGAATCAAACCCTAAATCCCCCATTTTTCCCCAGATGGAGGGTGTAACCGTCGGGACTCCCTCGGGGCTCTATAAATACCCCAGTGGGGCCCTCATTTGGACACACAGACGGAGAACGCAGACAGAGTGCAGAAAGAAGAGAGCGCAGATGACTCTTGTGCTTGTGCTTTTGAAGGCCCATCCTTGGAGAGGGTTCGTGTTGTGCTTGTGCTCACAGTGAGGATATGTTGTAAAACTGTCCCTCCTTGAGTCCGCACACATGTTCCGGTGTTGTAGTTAATATAATCTCACTATAAATGTTTGGGAAAAATGATGTGATTCTCCGAAATAATCATGAATCCCATAAACACCCCAACTGGGTCGATCCCCGGCGTTGAGCTGATGGATGGACGCGTGAAGTTAGACCCCAACCCATGAGAGCTCGAGAAGGAGAAGCAATCTCCCGAGAGTCTTTGGCCAGCGCGTCTCCACTAAGGAGGGACTTGCCTCTCATGCCAAGATTACACAAAAATCCCTGTTCAGTCTGGATGTTACGAAAGTATCGTTGGTCTGGCCAAACTACCCAAATACCCCTAGGCTTTTCCTAAAACCCTGCTCAAGGGATAATCACAAATAAACCCAGAAAGGGTTCAGAACCTCAAATAAACCCTGGAAGGATAAAAAAATGCCAAAATACCTTGAGAGGGTACGAAAGCTGCAAAATGCTCGGGAAGGGTCGAAAGCTGCAGAAATACTCCCAAAAGTGGGAAAATTATAGAAATACCCCCAATGGCGAGAAAATTGCAGAAATACCCTCAAAGTGAAAAAATTGCAGAAATACCCCCAATGACAAGAAAATTACAGAAATCCCCCCAATGATGGAACAATTGCAGAAATACCCTCGAAAGTGAAAACATTGCGAAAATATCCCCAAAAGTGAAAAAATTGTAGAGATACCCATGATGGGTCCAAAATCGCAAATATACCAAAAAAAGAGGGTTTGATCTCTGTGAGACTTAAATTCAACGGTCTATTCTGGTGGTGGAATTAAGGCCAAATGTAAATCAAATGACCTGATTATGTAATCCGGATTTCATGTATTTTGTAAGGATGAATCCAAAGAATGAAATATTTGATTTTTTTCTTTTTTTCTGCAATTGTGTATCTCTAATGGGTGATCCCTTTGATCAAATCTGTTAGATAAAATCCTCAATATCATAGCTCAAATTGTGAAGGTCAAAAAGTGTTTCTTTGACAGTTAATCAAGGGTATTTGGACTTTATACAGATATAAATAAACATCGACTACAGTTGATGGGGAAATGTCTCGTACCTGAACTCAAATCCTCTGATACACCTTAAATTCGCGGAAATGATAATACACCCGCCATTTAAATAATCATGAATGGGTATTTTCTTCTTCAAAGAAGTAATATTTATTTATCTATTTATTTATTTATTTTCATGAGTTAAACAGACTGGCACTCCCGATGGGACATTTCCTGCCTTTCATCTCTTTGTCAAAGAGTACTTCAACCTTTGCAAAGGTTGTGACATGTGTCATACTCTTGCGGGAGAAACAATCAAAACTTGTGACTTACGGCCTGCTCGTCGTCGCCAACCACGCTAGGCATGGCTACCTGGCAACTCCAATTGTGCTCGGCGACTTTCCAGCAGTCGTCGGCTCACCCTATTTCTTGGGTGTAGTCTTTGTGACCGAAGACAAGGCGGCCACGCCCACTGCACCTACTGAGGGCACCAAGCCTTTGGTCCCAACCCCTGGCCGAGCCTTCTCGATCAATCAAATCACTATCAAGGCCGCTCCTGCTCGCAAGGGCATAAAGCCTATGGTGGCCACATCTCAATCTGGCAAGAGGGCAATTGTCGGAGACTTCTGCGTTCGGCTCTATGGAGGCGAGCCGACCATGTCTCGGGACAGGCACGTCCCAGCTATACTCACCTTCAACTGCTTCTAGCTTCTTCGGTGATCCCGAGAAGACAAAGCGGAAAGGAAGAAATTCGGCACTTTGGTGGCGAACCAGGGGCAAATGCATCGGCCCAAGTCTGCAGCTCCCAGACAAAAATCAGGGGACAACCCAATAGAGGAGCATAAGTTCCAGATGAAGAAAATTTGGGTCACCAAAGAGGAGGCCCGAGTCATTAGGAGTGCCAGGGCAGGTCACCTTGTCCTAATACCAGACCATGGGCGAAACCAAAGTCCCAACTGTTCCAGAAATCCAAGTCTTTCGCCCTCAAGGGCTGAAGGAGAAAGGGGTTTATAGAAAGTCCAACAAAGCCAGACAATCCCTGGTAGTAACCCTGCAAGACAAGATTTGTAAGGTGGACGCTTCGCCACCCAAGATGTTAATTTTTAACCGACCGAGGGTATTCAGTCACCCGGGTTCTTAGCCCCAAAAATGGAGGAGCTTGTTGAATGCTGTTTTCGACTCCGTAAAGGCGTTTACTTGCTACACTTCTTCTGTCAACGAGCAACCAATCGAACTACCCAAAGAGATGATTGAAGCGGCCCAAATTCAGAGCCAAGATCCTTCACTAAACTTGTCAGAAGAAGCATCAGATGACAACCTAAGTTCGGCGGCAGACAACTCGCCTCCTGAAAGTGCACTTCGCAACATATCTAAAGAGTCAACTGAAATAACGCACTCGGTCCCTGGGGATGAACTCTCAATTGAATGTGAGACCAAAATAAACTCGGACAAAGAGCGTGATCCCGGTCCAATGTTAGTCTTTGACCGATTAGGGGCATCTGCCTGTCTAAATGGGTATCCCCACAAGAAAAGAATGATGCATATTCCGAGAGGCACTGTAGGGGTTCACAGTGGCAACTCTTCTGCAACTGGTAAATCCGCAATATCGGAAGGTCTAGCTCAATGGGCTCACTTGGTCAACAAGGATGCCCCATGACAAGCCTCAAGGCTAAGGCAGGTTGCCCCATTGACAGGCCTCAAGGCTAGGGTCCTTTGACCCAAAAGAACTGCCCTGTTGGGACATCATCTCGACAAGAGTTACCTCAACAGAATGTCGCGGTGGATAACCCTCACGATATTTATAGGGAAAGCAACATGAGCCTTGAGAATGATTTTCGAGATAATACCGAATGCATCACTCTCAAGAGTCTGAGCGGGAGAATCAAGTGTTGAAGTCCCTCCTACAGGAGTGGTTGTGAGAGCGGGATACCCTGTTCATGGATCTCGCATCGTCATCAATTAATCAACCCAATTATGGGATGCCAGCAAATGGCGATTCTTTGGTGATAATGGACAAGGCACCGGCTGTTGAGGCCAGGCCCTTTGGAGACCGTTGTGTCGATAAGAAGAAGGCAAATGTTGTTGACTTCTCTCCTTCAAATAGCCAGTCCCGGGAAAAGGTTGGCTCGAGTAAGGCCCACAAAGATACTAGGGGTAAATCACCCGCGGTGCCTCTAGCGTAGCGGATGAAACACCGTACTCTTTCATCAAAGAGCATGCCAAAGAAATGTTTGAGCTGTGCATTGCACGAGAGCTCATAACTCTACCAGAGCCCCGAAAATCAACTAAGGGAGGTAGAATCAAAGGGCTTGGCTACTGCTTATATCACCGCATGGTGAGCCACGTCATTGAGGACTGCTATGTCTTTAAGGATGAAGTCGAAGGATTAATACAATCAAGGGTCATCCAAATGAAGGGTTATCGAGTTGATCCTCCACAGCCCCATCCATGGGCTCCACCAAAGCTCCCAGCCAAAGTAACTCGTGCTTCGGCCGCATCGACACTTAATTGAACTTGAGGCAACAAAAATAGGGTTAAGCCAAAGCTGACCCTTCCAAAAGAACCCTGGTCGGCAAATGTCCGGTGAATATTTCCTCCGTCGAGAGGATGCAAAAGAAAATTTTGACATATTGGTAAGGGAAGGACACATAATACCACATGCTCCTCCAAAACCACTTATACAGGCGGATAGGGGGCATCCCCTCTTCTGTGAATACCATGCTAGAGTATGTTACCTTGCCCATGAGTGCAGAGCGGTCCGAGAGCGCATTGAAGCACTTATTGGACAAAGACAAACTAATGTCAGGGGCCGTTCCACGACAAGGCTTCGCTCGAGGGAAATCACCAATCCAGGGTGGTGTCCGAGCGGCATCAGCTCAGATCTTCCAGGCACTGAGCACTGGAGGTGCTAAGTCGAACAGGCTGCAAACAAAAAAAAGGGAGAAAAAAAATAAGAAAAAAAATTATGGGGCATCTCCATTACTGTAGGTATCATGCCAGGGTAGGTCACCCCACACAGGAGCAAAGGCATTAAGCAAGAGAGGACCGCCGATCCAAAAATGCAGTAAGCCAGTCCTGACAAAGGAAATGCCAAAGAAAGTCAATGGCAAATTAATGAAGCAACTCAGATTGTGCAAGTGTTCCACAACCTTGGTATGCATGTAGTTGAATACCAGAAAATGCCTCATGAAATAATCAAGCAGGAAGTTAGTGTCGCCTTCCAAGTGCAACGACAAGAGGCCGATTAAGTTAAGGTGACCTCAAAGAATCTTCATGAGTCCAAGCCTTTTAAGGCAAGAATTCAAGGCAGGAACTTCGACTCTGGGGGAATGATCCAATCAGCCCCAAACTAAACACTCCTTTCCATGAAGACATGGCACAGGGCAAGAAAAAGGGGAAGAATAAAAAAATTACTGAACAAGCCGACTGCCAGTTCAGAAAGTCAAAAGGGTGCATCTGGCGGAGAAAAACTCCGAGGGAAAGCTAGGGGCAAAACATCAGGCAAAACTCCAAGCAAAGTTTCGGACGAATCCTCAAACAAGATAGCCCTGACGAGCAAGACCACAAGTAAAGACATGACAAAGGCTTCAAGCAGAACTCTAGGCAAGGCCAAGAAGACAAATCTAAGGAGGACCTATGCACTTTAGTTTTCAATTTCAGCACTCCCTTAGTAGAGTTTGCTCTAAACCCTTAATGTTTCAAACCTTTCATGACTCCAAACATGCCTTTGCGGCGTCAACTTATTCATATATGGGCTCCGACCTAGTATTTCGTGCCAAATTTTGTTTGAGCACAAACTTAACCCTTCATCAACCAAGTCCGAGCTTCGACCCCCATTTGGGCTCTAACACATTCCTTGAGGCTCATGCATCCACAGGCTCAACCCACCTTTTAATATCAAACCAATTTCAGGCATCAACCTATACTCACATATTTCTCACAATGAAGCCCCCCCAAAAAAACACTCACACAAGTCCTACGCCGTCAAACCGTCAAGGTCAGCCAATAAATCTCTGGCGTCAAACCACCAAGGTCAGCCCACAAACTGTTGGCACTCAAAACCATCAAGGTTAGCCAACAAATTCATAAACATCAAATCACCATGGTTAGGCAGTAAAAGAAAATCTCAAATGCTCGGCGTCAAACCACCAAGGTCAGCCAACAAATGATTGATCCCAAATCACATAAGATTTGTCAACCCAAAACCCAAGTCTTCGGCTTTTAAGCCAAAAAGGCCTACCATCTCAAGACTCACATTACAAATCCCTATCTATCCTATTGTGGCAAGCGTCTTCACGGAATTTGGATAAACTCGAGAAGTGCTCGATCCAAAAACATCTTTATGCCTTGGATATCAAAGCCAAGGCCAGCCAATCCAAACTCCTAACACTGGCGCAACACCACAGTGTTTGGCCCATCGGTCTCGCAAACACTGTAGGTAAAAAAGAAAAAGAAAAAGAAAAAGAAAAGGGGCTAAAAATAGAGGTGCCTTGGCAGAGTTAGCCATTCCCATTAGGGGGATGTCTAAGGGTAAAAATGCCTCAAACCCGGCTGAGGTGAAAACCCGAAAGGGTACCTCAGGCAAAAATGAGTAACCCCTCAGTGTGAAAACCCGCTTGGGCACACCGGAAAAAGCTAAAGGGGGCTAGCTTCGGCGAAAATTTGAAAGGGCGGTGAAGCTAGTAATGTAAAAAAAAAATAAATAAATAAAAAAGAGAGAGGACAACATTTAGTTCCACAGCCCCATGCCTTTCCAGGGGTCCACAAAAGATCACTCTTTGTTACTTCCATACCTCAAAGAGGCCATACCTTGGCTAGCTACATACCTTTCACGGTCAATAGCTATTCAAACCTGCATCATTTGGTCTCATACCCTCCATGGCTTGCAACCACAAAAAATCTTGGTTCAAAACCCCTTCCGGGTTCACAACCATGATGATTCAATCATTTGGTCTCATGCCCTCTAAGGCCCACGACCGCCAAAAATCAAACCTTGGTTCAAACCCCTTCCGGGTTCGCAACCATGAAAATTCAGTCATTTGGGTTCCATGCCCGCAAAGGCTCACAACCACAAAAAATCATTGGTTCCAAACCCCTTTTCGGGTTTGTAACCTCAAAACATTCAATCTTTTGGTTCTATGCTCTCCAAGGGTCGCAACAAAAAAAAAGGGCCTTGGTCCTAAACCGCTTCTCACAGAATATGCAATCCTTGGGCCTCATATCTCCCAGAGTCAGAAACCACCCATGAACATACCGTCTTCGGTTCCATGGCTTTTAATCCTCATACATCCACAATCCAATGTCACCTTCGTGGCCAACCAAAAGCAAAATCAACTCGGGTATCATACTCTATCCGTTGTGAGAAGTTCACCTTTATAGAAGCTTATTGGTCTTCAAAAAAAAAATAAACAAAAAAAAAGTGGGGCTTAAAATAGAGGTGCCTTGGCGGACTTAGCCATTCCCATCAAAGGGAGGGCTAAGGGTAAAAAGGCCTTACATTAAGCTGAGGTGAAAATCCGCAAGGGCACCGTAGGCAAAAATAGGTAACCCTTTGGTGTGAAAACCCGCAAGGGTGCACCGGAAAAAGCTAAAAGGGGCCAGCCTCGGTGAAAACCGAAAGGGTGGTAAGGTTGGTAATGTGAAAAAAAAACACAAACACACAACTATCCTTTGCAACATACTTCCATGGGTGGGTCCGAGTGAACGACTTCACCCTACAATGGCAAGTTCATCACGACAACACCATTGCTATAACTCCAACGTTGCCAGGCGATACTCAGTCTCATCGGGATCCTCTATATTTTGGACTTCCGGATTTGATTCCTATGCCATTCTTCTCGTAGAGTTGCCTTATATGCCTTTCGGCTCGTTAATGCTACTTAAGTTTTGTAATTCCGGGTTGACTTATACCTCCCCCTCGGGCTGTCAAACCCATCCGTTCCTTTTCTGGAGTTTGCCTATATGTCCTTCGCCATGTCAGTCCCACCCATATTTTGGACTTTCGGATTTGACTCGCATCCCCCGGACCGTCAAATCCGTCCATTCTTCTCTTAGAGTTGACTCATATGTCTTTCGGCTCGTCAACGCTATTTAAGTTTTGCAATTCCGGGTTTGACTTACACGTTCCTCTCGGGTAGTCTAACCCATCCATTCCTTTCCTGAAGCTGACTCATATGTCCTACGGCACGTCAGCTCCCCCATATTTTGGGCTTCTGGATTTGACTTACATGTCCCTCTCGGGTTGTCAAATCTATCCATCCTTCCTGTAGAGCTGACCTATATGTCCTTCGGCACGTCAACCTTATTCAACTTTTGGAATTCCGGGTTTGACTCATACGTCCCTCTCGGACTGTCAAATCCATTCAATCTCACCACTAGTGTTGACTTACGCGTCCCCTCGGACTCTCAACCCTACTCATATTTTAAATCTCGGTTCTGACTCACATGTCCCTTTCGGGCTGTCAGTTCCAGACATTGTTGCATGTAGTATTGACTCTCATGTCCCTTTAGACTGTCAATCTTACTTGTGCCCTAACTAAATTTGGACTATCCGATCCTTGTGGATATGTCATTTGCCCCACCGACATCATAGGTGTTCTCAAACAAAAAAAAAGAGAGAGAGAAAAGAGGTTAAAAATAGAGGTGCCTCGGCGGACTTAGCCATTCCCATCAAAGGGAGGGCTAAGGGTAAAAAGGCCTTACACCTAGTTGAGGTGAAAACCCGCAAGGGCACCTCAGGCAAAAATGGGGTTCCATAGGATCATGATGCCCCCTGACCTACCCTCCGCCAGGGATACAACACCCTTAGAGAGTCTAGCACCTCTAGCTCCCTCATAAGAATCTCCCCATCTCCCTCACTTTTGGTTTCTTGAATACAAAGAATATCAATCTTGCATCTCCTCACCAGCTCCTTAATAGCCCTCCTCTTCTCCACCCCCCTAACCCTCTCACATTCTAGGAAACAATCCTCATGGAGACACTATGATTTCCCTCCCCTTCCCTTCTCCTACCTCCCTCGCCCCTCTCTGTTGAGCCTTTTCCTCTTGCAAGATAGCTGCACACCACCTCTTACAGATATTGGTGCATGCCCCTCTCACATATTTCTCTGCCCTTGCTTCAAAGGAGATACCCACTTGATCGGCCATCTCCCTCACTTGGACCTCCATCATTTTTTGAGCAACCGCCATCATCTCCCTCACCTCCCCCCTGGTCATGTGGTATTTCTTCTTATGCTCTCCGCCTTCTATGATCAGGGCCACTGGCCCCCCTGGTAAAGTCGGTGAGGATCTTCTAGGGCATTCCTGATGGCCAGCTCCAGTTCCACTGCATCCCGTTGACCGTTGTCGTCTAAAGACAGCCGTCGGGGCCCTTGTAACTGACGTAGACGTCCGGCGGGTAGTAGAGAGGTGACGAGCAACAACCGCTTCCTGTGGGTCCTCTCTGAGCACAGCTAGGTTCGGAGAAGATAGGGTCCGACAGAGGCCAACAGCTCCCCTAATCCCTTTTTCTGGTGAGACATCCACCACGGCCTCCTTGCCTTTCCCGCCGACCATAGCCGGAAGCCTCCCTTGTCTCCCCTAAGTAAGCCGAATTGGGGAACCCCTCTCCCTGTCTAAATAAGGACGAACAACCGCCGAGGGGGAAGCGCCGATGACGAGCGGGTGGTTGGCGACTGGCAGGCTCTGCTTTGGCTGCTGTTGCCTCTCCTCCGGTGACCATGGGCTTGTTGCCCTAACTGTGCCGTCGTCGCCGCCGCCTCCACCTTCAGCAACCATAGTCTGATGACGACCGGAGTGCCGTCTAGGACCACAGAGACGACCGTTAGGACGTCGGAAGGGCTGGCCACCTAAACGACAGCCACCATCGACGTCCGAGTGCTCATGGGAGAGAGTCTCAAAGTGCCGGCCTCCACCTGACCAAACCCCCTAGTTAGAAATGCCAAATCCCGTCATCGCACAGGTGCATCGGGACCCTCGAAGACGACGCAACACCTTCTCACCGGTGGGTTAGGAAAGATGCCTCTGGCCTTCGACCACCGGAGAAGCCGGGCCAGGGCACTGCCAACCGTCAGACAGCCCGCCGCCACCATCTTGTCCGCAACGATCTCCTCCTCCCCCACTGCCAGAAAAGTGGAGGACGTGACCCTCAGGACCTCTTAATTGCCACCAGAAACCTCCAATAGACGCCTCTGGACCTCAACAACTTCTGCTTGACCTTCGAGCATCGAGACACATAAGCATCTCCACAGCCACTCCCGCCTGCCCTGCAAGACCTCCACTGAGAGCTCCCCTACATCTGACCATCTCCTGCTAGCCCACCTCAATGCTGGTGGGAAGGACTTCTGCATCCATGAACGAGCCATGCCCCCCACCTCCGCCCAAGGAAGGCAGTATCGGTTTCGGTACCGTTTTCGGCCGGTTCCGAAACCAATACGTACCGGTTTCGGTATCGGTTTCGGCCGAAATCGGTTGAAACCATTTTAAAAATTAAAAAAAAATAATGAAAATGTCTGGTTTCGGCCGAAACCGTCCAGTTTCGGCCGAAACCGTCCGGTTTCGGACCGAAACAGGTCGGTTTCGGTCGAAACCCTTAATGGTTTTGTCCGAAACCATTAAAAAGTATTTTTTAATGGTTTCGGACATGCTACAGTGATTTGGCCTGGTTTCGGATCGGTATCGGCCGAAACCGATACGTTTCGGCCGAAACGTATCAGTTTCGACCGATACTGCCAACCATGCCTCCGCCGGAGACTCCTGCGAACTGCCCCCCTTGATGATAGAAACGTTGAATGTGGCCCCGACGGCCACACTTGAAACAAGAGGGAGGGCAACTGGCGACCCAACCCGCTTGACGACGAGTGCCCCCGCCTAAGCCAAGCTCCGGCGAGTGGCGGGGAAACATGACTCCGGACCCCCAGGACGCCCCCTTTCCCCGGAGCTTCTCACTCCGGACCCCTAGTGACTATTGATATTGTTAAAGAGTAAGATATCATGAATGGCTGGGTAGAGTGATAGCATGTCCACATTGATGGCATGTTTCTAAAATTCCATTTTTTTCTTTTTGTTTTACCTTCTGATATTACTCTGTAATTTGCCCTTCAATAGTTGGCCTTGGTTGATCCCTAGCTTTGGATGGTTCAGACTGGCAATGGATAGTTCAGATCTCTGCTTCTAGTATAAATTTCTAACATTGAACTTCAATAGTTTGCTGTTATCATTCATATGATAATGAATCCTCATCTACATTTAGGGATTTTTTAATCCCCTATAATTGTTCATATTTACATATTGTCCCCTCCAATCTAAATATTTGTTTATGAGCTCTCAGAATTGCACATTAATTGTTAAGCATCTTTTTCAGGGCCTTTTTTGTAATGATATGGGGTGTTTTACTGAATAACTTGAGATTTTAAGGAGTTATAAAGAAATATCTAGATTGGAGGGGCTAATCCATAAGTATGAATTATGATAGGGGAGAAAGCTAAAACTTCCTTATAGGTTGCTTTTCTAGGATGGATACCATCAGTAACATTTAGTTTCCCCAAAAGGTGTCAGTTATGTCATGCTTGTGGGGTTCTCCTTATCTAAACTTTCTCTGGATAATTGAGCATATTGATTATTCCGCTAGTTCCATTAAGCCAGTGGGTCTCCTAGAAATTGAACCGTTTAGGGCATCTGTATTTGATTCTTGTTGCAGTGTGCCTGTCTTGCTGTAATTTAATGGTTGCTTTTCTCCTGAATGATGTGGTATACCTTAACAGAGTTTAGACTGTAATATTGCTTCTATGGAAAGATGTGAGCATAACTATTTGATTTGGTAACTTCTAGAGTTCTTTCCTGTCACAAATTTGATGAGCCTCTTGCTCGCAAGGATTGCAGGATCGGGTCGCGTATGCCCGATCCCGATCTGATCCAGATCAGATTGGCATCAGATTGGCCGATCCAAGGGAACCGGGCCGATCAGTTTTTAAAAAGTATTTACATAATTAAAAAGAGTTTTAAATAAATAACGAAGTATGTTTATAAACCAAAAAAGATATTTTCACAAATGTTAATAATGTAAAGACATTTTTATCTCTTTTAATCAAACCTAATAGATTGGGATTGGTCCTATTTTGGTTGATTTTCGTCCGATTTGGACCGAGTCAATCATTTTTTATTTTTTTTTCAATTTTTAATTTTTTTAAATTCGGATCAGCTTGGGGGCCAGAATCGGTCAGCCCCCCGAATTGACTGATTCTGCATTTTATGTTTGCTTGTACATTCTTGCTTTCCTTGTGAAGATGGAGTCTAGTTCCATGGTCAAGTCACATGGTCTTTCTGTGGCATCTATGATTTGTACTTTGGTCTTTGCAGTTTTGTCTCTTGGACTTGTACTTAATTTTGCAGCATTAAATGAAGAAACTTCCTTTATGGATGCTCTTTTGATTACATGTGGAATATTCAGTAAACAATGTATATTCCTCTACTAACAAGATAATTATGAAAAAGGATGATTACAACTATGGCTTCAAATTCTCTAATCAGAAGGCTGTGATCTTTCAGGGGAAGACAAATCAAGGAACTTCATCCCAGAGCAGTGAGCAACCCAATTTCAGAATGGTTGTTAGTGGAATAAGGACAAAGGTTTGTTCTCAATATTTTCAAATTTTGGTGTCCACAGTATGGTCTCCATTGATAACAGAAAAATATAAACTGGAACTCCACAATCAGAGTCAGAGAATACTCTATTTCGCCATTGGATCTTTCAATATTTTTTTACCTTGTGCTTGTTTGGGTTTCATTCTGAACTCAAGACATTTATTACTGCTGAATTTGTTAGACATGTCAATTTATGCTTGTAATCTGTTTTATTGCAAAAAAGTGCACTCTCCAAAAGAAATGCATGTGAATAAGATGCCAGATATTACCCAAAGAGCTTCCACCTTAAGCCCGCACTCCGACTACATAGATGGAATAGGACAAGGCTAGGAAGAAGTTGCGAGGTTGTCGCATTAGTTGTATTCCACATGAAGGAACATTTTAATATTTTTAAGGGTGCCTTAGGAGTAAGCTGGCCTTTATGTGTAACATCAGTTGGGTCTTCATTGGATGCTTGCTTGTTTTAACATGTGACAGAAACATGCGGGACACGCTGATGATGAATTTAGATTTTATGTTTTTTTTTCTCTTTTCGAGTATCATCAACATGCTTATTTGCATTTATTTTTTTGGGTTTATCGGACGATTTAGGATTTGGGTGCTGGACACTTCTCTACCGGCTGCAATCGATGTTATTTACATTGGAACAAAATCATAACACCCTTGATTAACTGTCGAAGAAGTCATCGACTTCCAATACTGGTCGTGACGTTGAGAATGTATTTGCGAAGGCGCTACCAGACACACTTAAAAGGGATGGGGGTTTATTTAAAGTTTGATGCTGATTGCGGTGTGTTATCCAGTTTGGCATTGGGTTGGTTTTCGGCACAGTTTAGTATTGGCTAAGGTTTTGAGGCAGTTTGTCACTGGCTGGGGTTTTGGGTGCAGTTTGGTATTGGCTAGGGTTTTGGGACAGTTTGGTACTGGCTAGAGTTTTGAGGCAGTTCGATATTGGCTGGGGTTTTAGTTTTGGTTGCAGACATCGAACTGTGTCCCAATTGGACGATGCGGGACTTGGCTCCATCAATTAGCCCGAGGCTAGAAGGACGATTTTACAATTAGCTGGAAACTCGTGGTATTTTTGTAATCCCCAAAATTTTCTCGATAACAATTTTACATGATTTTACAAAGGATCAACGAGCTTAATTACATGACTTTCATAATTCGCGGGACATTTTTGTAATTACACAAGTGCTCGGGTTTCTTGGAGCTCCAGGTGTATTTTCATAATTTTAAAAATTACAAGGTTTTCTCCATGGAAATACCAAGACATTTGCATGACCTGAGGGGAAAATTTGCATAAGTGCTGTTGCAAGGGTGTTTTTGTAACACACCCTTGGCACCGGGCCACACAAAGCCACCCAATCCCGGGGTTGTACGTCCGACGTCTTTGCTCGCACCCGTTCTTCTCTTTCTTTTTTTGTTGTCGTTTGTTGCCGTCTTTTTTTTCCTTAGACCCTCGGGGGGGTTTTATAGATTTTAGGATGGGAGAGTCTACCCAGACCGGGTAGACCCCTGTTCGGGAGAGAGGAGGGGGCGGGCCTTATAAAGGCCCCCCTTTTTTTATTTACTGATTTTTTGGTGTGCAGGCCACGTGGGGAAGAAGACGAGTCTTCGTGGTTGCTTCGTGCTCCGTTTCTCGCGTCGTTTGCGTCAGGATTGCTTCCATTGAATCCACTCCTCGGGTGACCACTCCGTAAGTATCACAAAATATCTTCATGATTGCCCACTTGTTGTGAACCCTTGTTTCCTTGTGCCTTTGCTATGGTGGGATGCCCTGGGACTCGTATTTGAACTGGGTGTCGTAGCGGCCTCGGCTTTATGCCATCTTTTAGCTTTCACAGGATTAATTCCCTCTTCCTTTATCTCAATTATTTCGAGAAAATAAATGGGTGCAACAAATCCCCCCATAAGACATTCGTCGGAGTCCGGGACGACGACGGGCGGCCTGTGCATTCCACGATTTCTTTCACTTTCCTCTGTCTTGGTGACATGGCGGGAAATATTTTGCTGGTATGTTGATATATTTTTGTTGGAATCTTCACCTCTTGTAGCAAACTTGTTGTCATGGCGCATTTCGGCGAACATGGGCGTGCTCGGCCATGGGTCAGGCAGACAGAGAAGCATATGCCTCTAGTTGCAGACAGAGAAGCCTATGCCTCTAGTTGCTCCGCCTTTGATCACCTTTGAGAATTTTGATGCAGTTGACTAAGGCTTGATTTTAGTAGCCGAGGGGCCTCTGGGCGAGAGTGCGGACGGCGAGGGTGCCGTGGACATAGCCCGAATTTCTTGCGAGAACGGAATTTGCTTCTATGATCGCTCGGGCGGATATCCTTGGGAATTCCCTTTGGATTGATCTTTTGGTTTTATCAGTCGTTACATCCCTGTCGACATGGAAATCGGGGATCCCCTTTTGGAGGAGCGTTGTTGGCTCGAGTGGGCCATCTTGCAAGGCCGGGACAGCATGTCGGGTTTTTGTGCCTTTTCGTACCCGAGCTATTTAGAGGATTTTCTATGGCAGCGGCAATTTCCCAGTGCGGACTGCTTGGGCTTTCTCAACAAATTTGAAGATTTTAGAGTGCGGGTTGCTTCTTTGGCATTGACCTCATGGGATATTCACGGTCATCACTGTGCTGCTTCAGATTCTGTTAGTGACATGATTTTTAACTCCATCCGGCTTGGACTTCTCCCGGGATGGGTATGATCATCAATGCTTGGTTGATGGTATTTTGCGGCAAATAGTGCCGAATTGGTATGGTGACTGGGCTGTACTTCCTTCGCATCGTTATCACCACGGGGCTACTGAATGGTTGATGGGTGTTTCGAGCGCAAGGAATCCCTTCTGTTTTTCCTCGCGGCGGTGAGGCACACTCGCCTTTTACGGAAGGCCAAGATAGGTCGACTTGGCACGCGGGGATTCCGGGGGTATTAAAAGAGGGTAAAAAGAACGATAGGAACGCACAGGCAAGAATGACGTATGGTTAATTGTTCTGGGAAACTGGGACAGGGATGGCTGGGTGAAATGTGGGCGTGCCAGTCGATTTCTCGACGATCACCTGCGGAACCAAGTGTTTGACTAGGGATGTGCCGCCAGGGCATGGCACGTGGGCACAGAATGCCGTGCACCACGTGGAGAGAAGGAGGTTCCGTTGGTACGAGTGTAGACGATTGTGGGGGCTCATGTACTGGACGTCTTCTCCACCGATCGCAAGCAGTCGGTGTTTATTTTACATCGGGCAGAGCCCGAACACCTTTGCTTCTATTGCCGAAGAGGAGAGTCAGGGACCCTGGGAGCTGCGATGTCGGGAGGGCTTAGTCCATGGAACAGTGACAGAGCAACAACAACACATCAGGGATAACTGGGGGCAGAGAGCCTGGTTCCAATGTGAACACTAGAAAGGGTATAAACTCTGGGTTTATGAGAACTAGGTATTGGCTTGGATAGCGGAGCAGCGGATACTGACTCGGCAGGGAGTAGGCAAATCCTGGCTCGGGTATAGGGTCTACTCGGGTAGAAGGGTTAGGACCGAGCTGGGAGACAGATGACAGTATGCTGGACGGCGTTGGGACTGGTAGCTGGCGAGGATGGGGGTCAATTCCCTGATTGGATTACATAACTATATGCCATGAAAGGCATTTATATGGGGGCGTGAAAGCCCGATTACATATGTGTGCAAGCCACGGGACAATTCCGTCATTTGTGACGGTCCCTGGGTCATTGCGTTATTGTGCGGGTATTTCCGCATTTGTACATAGTGTCCATCAAAGGACTTATGACTTGGCAGGATGCCGCCCGAGGGGCGTTACAATATATCCCCGATACGGAGCACCGTTGAGATCGAGGAAGTTGGGGTGCCGTGGGCACCGCTGTGCTGGAACGGCTAGGCGCCGTTAAGACAGGGGCGACCGGGTGGCGCGAGCACCACTGTGACTGGAGCGGTCGGGCGCTGTTGAGGTAGGGGCGGCCGAGCGCTGTTGAGATTGGGGTGGTCGGGTGGCGTGAGTACCACCATGACTGGGGCAACTAGTTGCTGTTGAGCTTGGAACCGCCAGGTGCCGTGGGCACCGTTGTGACTGGAGTAGCTGGGCAGTCGGGTGCCATTGGCACCGATCAGACTGGAGTTGCTGGGCAGTCGAGTGCCGAGGGCACCGTTGTGATTGGAGTAGCTGAGGGAACTGGGCGCCGGGAGACCCTGGCGGTCAGGCGCAGTTGAGGCTGGCAGTCGGGTGCCGGGAGACCCTGGCGGTCAGGCGTGTCTGAGACTGGCAGTCGGGTGCCGGGGGCACCGTTGTGACTAGAGTAATTGAATGCAGAGGAACCCCGGCAGTCGGGCATGTGTGAGGCTGGCAGTCGGGTGCCGAGGGCACCGTTGTAACTGAAGTGACTGGGCAGTGGGTTGCCGAGGGCACTGTTGTGACTGAAGTTGTTGAGCGCCATTGGGGCTAGAGTAACCTGACGCCGTCTGGACTCGGCAGTCGGGTGCCGGGGGCACCGTTGTGACTCGAGTGGTTGAGCGATCGGGTGCCGCAGGCCTCGATGCGACTGGAGTAGCTGGGCACTGTGAGACCCAGGCGATCGTGCTCGGGGCGCGTCTGAGACTGGTAGTCGGGTGCCGGGAGCACCGTTGCTACTGAAGGAGGTGGGCGCATTCACAAAGGCAGGGGCTTGACACTGCATCCTGCGTCAAGACTTGTGAAGTGTGCTCATTGTCTGGATAATCGCATTCAGGGCACGCTTATCGAGGTGACATCTGGGCGACGCACGATCACCGAGACAGGGATCAGACATGGTGCTTTCCTCAAGCAACACTCGGTAGCACACGATCGTCGATGCAGGGATCGGGCCGAGTGTGTTCATTAAGCAACATCTGACGATTGTGCACAAATATCAAGGTAGGGCCCGGACATGGTGCTTTTATTCAAAGCATTATCCGGGTAACATGCGGTCATCAAACGACGTCCAGATGGGGTGCGTTTATCAAAGCAGGGGCTGCCTTTGTGGAGGTTTATGTTTTGGCCAAACGCCGTGCGAGGGGCAATCATGCGACATGCTCTCGGCGTGAGCCTAGCAAACACAAAACCAGCCAACCAAGTCCTTCACGCGCCGTTTGTAGTCCCGGGGATGAGCTCCATGCATTTTCTTCGGTCTTGCCCCTTGAGCTTCCAAGGGGAAGGTTTTCTAGGGGAAGATGAAGGGTCAGGGGGGGTTTACGCGGTCTGGATTGGGGGGGCCGGTCCGGACCGCGTAAACCCCTCGAAGAAATATATATATTTTTATTTTCAGAGTGGGGGAGGGGGGTTTATGCGGTATGGACTGGGGGCCCGGTCTGGACCGCGTAAACCCCCCTTTTTGGGGGTTTATGACTGGAAAGGGGGTTTTCCCAATAGAGAGAAATGATTTTATTATTGTTATTATTATTTTATTTTTTATTTTGGGAGGTGTGGTCGCTTTAACACCGGTCTGCTGGCAGGCAAGTCGCAGTCTGTGTGCGCTAGCGAGAATGGGCGCCGGGATCAGCTCCAACGTCAGATCAGGGCGGGTGACCCCTCGTTACGAAGAGGACTTGATGTAGAATGATGACATCGAAGGTCAGGCCCTAACTCGAAGCAAGGCGACGAGGAAAACTCCCTCAACAGGGAGATCGTCCTCAGATCGGGCCTGTCTGGGCGAGTCGCGTAGCCTGACGAGAATGGGTGCTGCGATCAGCTCGGACATTGGATTGGTGCGGGTGAGCCCTCGTTGCGAAGAGGGCTTGATGTAGAATGTCTGAGGGGTAGAGGTCGGTAGTTGTTCCCAGCAGGATCACCGTGAAAGAATTTGCAATGGAAATCACGTCTTGTCGGGCGTTTGGCGACGCAGGTTTGTGCGGTCGGATGAAAACGGCTGCTCCGGCCTGATCTGGGGGCGGATGACGATGAGCTTGGACTCGTTACGAAGAGGACTCGAAGAGGAATCCCCTGTGGGCTGGGTTCACTTAGAAGTGCTGCGGGGGAGGCGCTGGAGTTGGCTTTGAATCTGGACCCGGAATGGCTGAACTCGGTGTTCGTCCAAGCTTTGTCTTGAACCCGGTGGACCCACGTGTGATTCGACTGTTGGAGTCACCGGTGTCAAGCCGCTCATAGAAGGTGTGTCGTGAGTTGTTCTCTACCTTTCCGTCATGCACCACGTGACACAATGGGTTGCTGGGAGTCCTGGGTTCGCCCGGCAACTGCGGTGTCCGCATGATGATACCGTTTGTCTGGTGCTCGGGGTGACCCCGCTCCTTGGCGAAGAGCCGTATGGTACGGCAGGCTGTTCTGAGTCCCGGGTTAACCCGATTGTTGAGGTGCCGATGGTGTGATACCGTATGCAGGGTATTCGGGGGTGATCTCCAAATCTTTCCAGAGTGTCGTTCGGTACGACAGGTTGTTCCGAAACTTGGATCCGACTCGGTTGTCGAGAAATTGGCTGGTATAGTGCCCTTTGCTCGGGAACGATCCCCGCTTGTTATGTTGTGCCGTTTGACCCGGCGAAATGTCTCCATTTCCGAGCTCAACTCGACTGGTAGAGCACCCCTGACGTTATGCCATTTTACTCTGTTTAGGGAATATTTTCCTATGCTTAATCCTCGATTAATTCGAGAAAATCAGCAGGTGTCAACAATGGGTATCCTCTATTTCTTCAAGGTGCCGTTGGAGAAGGTGGGAATCAGACATACTGTGACTGTCGCCTTATATGGCTATCCGTGTTATACTTGACTGTTGCAGGCCTTGGCACAGAGATTTAATCGCCGTTGGAATACTTATGCCACCGTAGAGGGTGAGACAGCTTTAGATTTGTGGGCTTTCCACCACATTTCTGGTTTGCCCATCGTCGACCGTGCATATGGGGAGGTGATACTTGATGATTTACACTGCAACCACACCGACGTTGGAGGAAAGTACCGGATGCCTCACTACTACAGGTATTTGATAAAGACTTGGGTCTTGATGAAGACTTGGGGGGAGTTGGCCCGTGTGGGCAAGGACAAACTGGCACACATTGAGAGAGTTTCGTTGAAGGCCTTGGTTTGCCATTTTTATGATGGCCCATTTTGCCTTTACAATGAATTTGCCAAGAAGGGGTCCCTTTGGACCATTACACCCAAGTGGAAATCCGGTTTCGGCATTATGCCCGATACATATATGCATCGAGGGAAGGATGGAATTCGCATGATCTCCTGGATATTACCCATCTTGCTACTTATTTGGCGTACTGGCTAGCTACTTTTGTGGTCCCCCATGGGGAGGACGGAGTTTTGCAGGCCGAGTTGCTCTATCCGACATGTGTGCTTGCTTGTGGACGGAGACTGGCCATTGCCCCTACGACCTTGGCCGACATTTATCATGCTTTTGGGGCTTTGACCACTAGTATCTCTTCCCGAGATAAAGAGTATTTTGATGCCAACTCATTACTTGAGTGCCTGGGCTGGCTTGCTTTTCACGGGTTTTGCTACTATGGTCGAGATTAAGAACCATGTATCTTCATTAATCTTTTCTTTTATCAATCAGTCGGATGGAGACATATCTGTGCAATTGGAGGGTGCTCGCCAGGCCATGCCTTTTTTTTTTGGTAGAGGGGGAGAGGGCCTAGGCTTTGACTGTTGTTCGCTGTACTTTCGGCCCTTTACTGTACAGGTAGGGGATGGGTTGATTCACATGCTGCTGCACCACTAGGAGCCACATCGCTTTGTTGTTGTTGAGTAGGTGCCTAGTGTCCTTGTTTTGCATAGGTTTAACGTCACTATCTTGGAGCCATTTTATCCACACCGGTTTGCCCAGAATTTTGGTTATGATCAAGCTATCATGCCGAATTCTGAATTTCCATTAGCGGGACGACAATATAAAAATGAGGATCACTTGGTAGCTGCTTCATGGTGAGACTTTATGTACAAAGATCAAGGATGGCAGTGTCGGTTTCGGACTCGGTTTCGGCCGGGTCCGAAACCGATACGACTCGGTTTCGGTATCGGTTTCGGTTTCGGCCGAAACCGGATGAAACCAGTTAAAAAATTAAAAAAAGTAATAATCCTGACCAGTTTCAGACCGAAACTGACCAGTTTCGGTCGAAATTCTTAATGGTTTCGTCTGAAACTATTTAAATAATATTTTTTTAATTGTTTCGGACCTGCTACAGTGTTTTGGTCCGGTTTCGGATCGGTACCGGCCGAAACCGATACGTTTCGGCCGAAACGTATCGGTTTCGGCCGAAACTGCCAACAATGACAAAGATGGGTATACAAGTTACCCTATTCCCATGCGGGACTGCTGAGGCCAGTTCAGGACTGCCGAGGCCAGTTCGATGTTTATTTTGCAAGATGGTGGTTCAACCAGAATAGCCTTTTCTGAAAGAAGGCACATGCATTGAGGATGGCCGAGGAGCAGTGGATGCTGAGGGAGGACTTGCCGTCGGTTCCCCTTGACCTAGAGTTTGTTTGCCTCCATTTTCCTAGGATTCGTAGGGATGTGGAGAGGATTTTCAGGCTTTGGCAACGAGTGGATCGTTCATCCACAGTCGAGCGACGTTCTTACACCGGGGCTATCAAGCCCCTAAAGCGTCCGTCGGCTCCTTCTACTTCTAAGAAGGGCACCTCCGCGAGCTCTTCAAAGCTGTATTTTTGGTTGGAGCACTTCCACGCAGATTGTGGTTATACAAAGAAGAGCTTCCCTTTAAACTTGCTATTAACTTGCTGCATGAGGGCAATTTTGCCAATAATGCTATCACCCAGTGGCGTCTGCACATCATCAATGCTATTGGGGCAGCAGGCCCTATGGAATACATTCCACATGTGGAGCAGGCCCGCGCACTGAAAGAACTTCAAGAGGCGGTGAAAAAGGTTGCCCGGGTCATTGGGTTGAAGCTGGAACAGATAGTCTTGATGCCACCAGCCCCTTTGGGACCCACCGGTGAGACATTTTCTTTGCGACTTTCTGTCCTTTCCATATACATCCTACCCCCTTTTTTGGGTGTTGTTTGTTTGTTTGCTTTATTTAAATATTGCATTTCCTACAGTGCATATTGCCTCGGAGACCACTCCTTTGACAAAAATGCATGTGGACCGGTGACTCCTCTCGTTCCTCGAAATGGCAAAGGGCTGAGGGCAGCAGCGAGGTTGGCCAGCCGCCCTCTCGGCCGCGGACCAGGGACGCGACTTCGCGGAGCAAGAGGCTCCAAGTGAGCTACTGACCTTTGTGGTTTTCAGCCTTAGCATTTGACTTGGTCTCACGCTTATTTACCTTCTCTCTCTCTCTTTTTTTTTAGGTCCGTCGGAGGCTGGGGTGGAGATGTGCTTCTCCCCCAACCTTGGTGGGACTTCCTCGCAGGTGGAAGCGGGGAACTGTGTTATAGATCTTGACAAGCTGATTCGCCGAGGGAGGATTTTACTTCGGTGACGGGCACCTCTCCGCCCATTGAAGTGGGAGAGACTTCCATGACTAGGCTGCTAGGTATAGCACCTCTTGCTGGCACAATCTCTTTCTTTTCCTCCCTTTCTTTCTCATTTCACGAGGGCAACTAACAAGGTCCTTGCATTTACCTTTTCAGGTGAGCAAGTAAGAAGTGTCTCCGATCCTCGCCAGGTAGGGGATGGTTTGTCCACCCCCACCGACTCGCTGGAGAGTGGCGAAGTAAGGGGCAGCCTAGGTAAGTGTCTGTCCGACACTTGAGATGTAGGTGATTTCTTCACCCTGATTTATTTCATCGTTTGTTTTGCTCATGCTTGGGGTTTTCCCCCTCTTTTTTTTTGTGCGGCGGCAGATGTGGCGGCCTCTATGGACATGATTTTCGAGCTCATCACGACTGGTCCAAATGTGGAGCTCCCCGACTATGATGCCAACCCGGTGGTCAGGGGTGACGTCGTGCTTGTTGCTGTCCATATTGTTGAAGTTGAGCCTCTGGAGGTTGGCGTGACATGCTGTATGATCCGTCGTTTTGTACCTGGGCTCTTGGCTTGCACCGTTAGCTTAGTAGAGCCCGAGGATGAACGTGCCTCGGGTGAATGACTTGTTCTTGGCCTTGCTGGCCGCTTCTTCTTTCCCTTCACTTTTCTTTGGTTGGCGCTCACCGCACCTATCTTTTCCTGCAGCAGTGTTCGATCCCCTGGGGGATGAGCAAATCCCTTCGACTGTAGCAACTTCCGACGAGGGATGCACTGTACATACCTCTGTGGAGGATACGGTGGAAGAAGTGGACATCGAGATTGTCTCCAGTGAGGGTGCCTCTACCGGTGGGTCATGTCTGAAAGTTGTATGACTTTTATCTGACTGCCATACGGATCTGGTTGTACATACGGATCTGGTTGTAGCCTGACGATCCTTCCATAAAGGACAAGGCTTCATGCCCTGTGGTCATGTCGACCATTGTCTCAGTGATTGACACTAGGAAATCGTCCTTTTGACATGCCCTGTTCAGGTCTCTGAAGTCGACGCTGATTCGAATTTGACCATTCTACTTTTTTACTGGCACGATATTGGCGAGTCAGACCGGGTACATGCAGGTCCCGACGAAGTCCACCTCTGCCATAGCATGTAGTTCCAGCTCATGGCGCATACGCCTTTGCGGCTGCTTGACTAGGTTTGTTGTAGGAGATATTGTCAGTCCGTGCTCGGCCATAGAGGGATCAATCTTGGCATCTCTTTATAGGTCCAGGCAAAGCATTCTTTATATTCTAGCAGGAGTTGCTGGTAGGCTTGCCTCTCCGCCTCATTCGGGAGGGCGCTTATGAAAACAAGCCGATATTCTCCGGCCTCTTCCAAATTGATTTCAATCAATTCATCTACAGTTGCTTGGCTACTATCTTCCAATTCGAGAGGAGCGGGCTGCAAGTCGAAGAAGTCCTTTTCATCATCGGTGTTGGCTTCGTACACCTCGTAGTACTCAGGATTGCCGGTTGATGCCGACAGGGTTTCTTCCTTAGTCGCTCGACCTTATGTTCCTCCTTCACACGAGGGAGTTGCATGCATTCTGGTGGTAGACATATGCTTCTACCAATGGCTTGGCTAATAAGAAGTTGATTTTCCGTTTTTCAGGATGGCTCGACTTAGAATTGGCTTCAAGGCGTAGCCTGTGCAGCTTTGCTTTTTCCTCGCCCATGACGAAGAGTTCTTCTTCGTCCTCTTCTGAGAGCCAACCATTGCTTTTGCCTTTGACCAAAGGATATGGGCTAAGCCCCGCGAAGTAGAGGGAAGTGTCAGCCAGGTTGCATTCATTTATGCTAAATGGGGCCTGGTATGCTAAAACACTATGTTGTTCTCCATCTTTAACGTATTTGATACATTGGTGGAGAGTGGAGGGAATGATCTAATTTTCATGCAGCCAGGGTATCCCTAGCTGTACCTTGTATAATATGTTGGTCTCGATGATGTAAAATGCCACTTTTGTAGTGAAATCACCAAGAGCCAACTCCATATCCACTTGGCTAAGAGCATCTTCGGTGTCTTAGTTGAATTCGGAGATCTTGACCGCTTTGACTTTTTGGAGGTAGGGCATCAAGTACAAACACTTGAAGGCCTTTAATTGCATGATATTGACGGCCGCACCGACATCCACCATGTTTCAGTTTATTTGCGGTTGTTTATTTTCCCTCGCATATATGGAGGGCGGTTGTGACACGGAGAGGACAACATATCCTTCTCCGAAAATGTGACGCTAGCTGCGAATGCTTCGTATGCTTGGGCTTGCAGCTCAACAGCATGGGCCTTATAGACTTCGGGCTCCTGGAGTATTTTGATAAGAGTCTCTCTCAGCTCTTTACTCCAGGCGATAGCCTCCCATACTATGATGTTCGTGAGGAATCACTTCATATGTTGGAGGATTTTGCCGTCAACCCGAGCACGAGCTTCTTCCAGAGGTGGCATTATGTCTGTCGATGTCTTTTGTGGGCCTCTAGGCCTCTCCTTGCTGGGGGATTGTATGGCTTTGGTTGACCCGTCTCATCTCAGTCGCCGATGTTTCTCAGAACAGCGGGGCCAAGGGTTGGTCCTCTGTTGATGGCGGCTGAACATGATTGTCCTTGTTGGAGGGACATGTTTGGTCTTCAACTTTGCTTTGAGCCATGGGATTTGTTGGTTCTTCTCCCTCATCAGAGGGGTCAAACACATAAACATTGTCTCAGACTTCAACTTCTGGGATGGGGCTGGGCTCTTCCCCACGAAAGACGATGACCCTATCAGGGTCCACAAAGTTAATGGGCCTACGAGCGTGTAATTCAGGATTTCTTCCACGTCCCTGGCCACGCTCCCTACCGCGGCTTCCTCCTTCAGCCAGACGTCGTTGATATGATGCCAAGGCAGCCTTTTGCCTTGGCCGAGTCGCCGCGTCCTCATGTTTTTGCAGAGCATTGATGTTGTCTGGCCGTAGGATCGCCACCATGTTGCAGTAGTAGTTCTGGGGTAGTTCCTTCAGATCCTCTGCTGTGATCTCCTCGTCCTTATAGAATAAGGACAATTTCTAGGGAACGGGGAGCCGTTTGCCTTCTTGCATTTTCTAGATCATCTCTTGAATCCAGTTCTTTAGGCGGGTTCTTCTTTCTATGTCGTCCCACGGGGTGTATTTGTTTAGGGAGACGACCCTGGTGGGACGAGAGGGAACATATTTTTCCAAGTCGTCAATGAGTTTTTGTAGCCTTTGAAGAGGTGTTAGGTCATTGGGAGTTTGCTTGGCGGACGCTAGCTCGGCCTGTTTCTTTAGTCTTCTCTTGAGGTTTTTCTTTCTATTCCTTTCCTACCTTTTGGTTGTCGCCACTTCTTGCAGGGTGGGAACAATTGGCCTTGGGGTGGAGTAGACGTGCCTCCGGAATCATGTTTTTGAGTTGGGGCTTTAGAGGGCCTGTGCCAAGAACTTTTCTTAGCCACAATTTCAACCCAAGCACCTTCCTCTTGTTGCATTTGGAACGCGGCGTTGATCGCCTGCTCGATTATCTCGGGCGACAACTCCTGCTACTCAGCCATACCGAAACCAAAGTTTTGAGGGGCTTATGTTGCTTCATGTCTTTGCTTTGATGGCAACACAACTTGCCTTGAGCCGTATTAGGGGCTTTCCTCGGAATGTCCCATTTTGGCTTTGCCTTTCTGGCTCGGCTCAGCTCGGGGTGTCGCCCCTGCTTTCTTTGGAGACAGCGGTAGGGTTCTTGCCCTCCCGACGATCATCTTGATGTCTTGAACAGGCTGGGCCTCCCGTGGGGGAGCTTGATTTACCAATCTTGCTTGCCAGAGGTTCTTGAGGCAAATTTCTCGCCAAGGAGGTTTGATTGAGTGGTTCCTCAGCGACTCCCTTGAAGGCGCTGGCCGGTGATGAGACGCTAGCCGGATTAATTCGGCTTTGATGTGTAAAGTTGTTGATTTGCCCTCGTACTTCCCTATGATCCCCCATTGTCTGGGGAGTCTTTGCAAGAGATGCGCGGTGAGGAGGATGCCCCCGATTTGTTTCTGAGTGGCTTGTTGGCGGATCATGCACTAGGATGTCTTCTCTTCCTAGAAGGATGTTGAGCAACCTCCTAGTGTCTTCTCTTGAGAAGGGGAGTGACTCTAGCTCTTGCCATAGTCGCTGGTTGGAATGTTGCCTTGCGGACATGACCTGATTGGCTTCTTCCGCCGTGGACTCGGGAGATGTGGATGCCCCCCGCAGTGTTAACCACGTTGACTGAGTAATGGCTTCATTCGGGGCCTTGCTTGATGCTTTGTCCTTGGCTGTCCTTTGGCCTTTCTGGGCCCCTCTGGCTTTTCGTTCGAGTTTTCGGCCACTCGAACTCATAGCAAATGGACTCCTTGGGCTCATCTTCTATGCGCTCCCCATGTAGCCTTCTTGCGAAGTTGGTGTTGCTCAATATTTCATTAGCAACTTTCCTCAGGCAGAGGGATGTCATGGAGTTTCCCTCGACATCGATTTGCCCCTGCTGAATTTGATTCTTGATCTAGTCTTTGACCTCCTCACATCATTCAATTGGGTGAGAAACTCTGCCATGAAATTCGCAGTATAAGGGATGACACTTCTCCACCTGGGTGTAGTGTGCTGGCAGATCATATGTCAAAAGGCTGCCTCCTTCCAAGAGACTCTTGAAGAGCTTTTTGATTTTCTCCTTTGGAAAGAAGAGCATTGTTTTCAGTACCACTTGGTATGCATCGTATTGGGCCGGTATGTACCGGTACCGACCTTGGTTGGTACGGTTCAATTTCTTCATATATTGGGGGATATGTGCCGGTACCGGCCGGTATGTACCATTACCGGTTGGTATGTACTGGTACCGGCCGGTATGTACCGGTACCGGGGTTGTCTAGTATCGAAATCGATACCGGGTTTGAAAACCTTGAAGGAGAGAGACACTCGATCATGCCACGGTCTTTAGCCTGGGTACCATCATGTGGGCCTAGCTTGACTAGCGCTGGCTTCCTTCGTTCCTGGCTCGGGGAAGACGAACGCCACTAGTGTGTGAATCATGTTAACTGAGGAATGGGCCACATTAGCCATTTGATTGGGCTTATTCCATGTATGAGGTTGCGGCGGATCAACTGGGAAGCCTTTGATTATGATCAGGCTATCACAGATCAGCTTCTCCGCTTCATTCTTGAAGACATAGCAATCTTCAATGGCGTGACCCAATATATGGTGGTACACATAGTAATTGGGTTCGTTTACTTTGTTCGCATCTGCTTGCCTTCTTGGTTCTAGCAGCTCAATGAATTTCTGCGCCGAGCATAGCTCAAAGAGCTTTCTTGTGTTCTCCTTTTTGAAGGAGTAAGGCGTTTTCATGCTTTTTGCCAGTGGGACAACGGGTGGCTTGCTTTTAGACTTCTTGCCTCAAGTCACTTGAGCCTGCTCCCTTGTTACCTCCATTGGTTGGAGTAAAATCGACATCATTTACTTCTTTGCTGCCAGCATTGCACTCCTTTGGTGGTCTACCTTTGGCAGGGGTATAGCCGGGGTTGTCGGCAAAAACATTTTAATTTCGACGACGACCGAGTTAAGCTGGTCAAAGTCTTTGATATTTGTGCCCAGAAGCTTTTCGTTGACTTCCGTTGCCAGGTCCATCTGGCATATAGTAATGGCGTCCTCTTGAGTCGGAGGATTGTCGCACCTCATGTTGAGGTCTCTCCAACACTTGATGAAGTTGAGAGTCGTCTCCCGCTTCTTTTGTTAGAGAGAGCACAGCTCCGCCAGAGACACCTTGCGCTCGGCTGTCTGGAGGCGATCGAGGAGTTTCCTTTGCATGTTCGCCCAGTCGACCAACGAATTGGGACTTAAGCTGGAGTACCATTGAAAGACAGCTCCCGTCAGAGAGGTGGCAAAGTATGAGAGGAGGTAAGACTCCTCTAGGGTTAGCTCGCCCATGGCCGTGACATAGTAGGCCAGTGCTCGTGGGGAGACCCCTGCCTGTTGAAATTTTGTAGTTTAGGGGGTTTGGAGTATTCAGGAGGGGGCTTCTTGAATTAGTGGTGAAGTGGGTTCGACACACTATATAAGTCAACAGTGGCAACGCCCTCACCGTGGTGGGCGAACTTTGCCTCCACAATCCTCTCAATCATCTCCCTTTGTGCTACTAAGCTTTCCAGTGTCAGCATATTCGATGGCTGAGGATTGACCTCCATTTGAGGAGTCCCAAACTCCATTGTCGCTGGAGCTCTTGTGGTTGCAGCTGAAGCATTGATGATAGCTTGCCCACTTTGAGGGGCTTGTTCCCTTGCTTGGGGTCTGGCTGCCAGTTGAGGCTGTAGTTCTCTCTCCCGCAATAAATCGTGCATCATGCTCTTTAACTGTTGATTTTCCCGCAACAGTCCTTCCAGTGTGACATCCTGGACTTCATCTTCCGATCCGTTGTTGTGTGCTTGATCTTCATTTTCACGAGCATCGTGATCTTCGTTCGACACCTCCAAGAGAGCCTTGACCTTGCGGGTCAGAGGAGGTCGCGATAGCATGACCCGGTGGTGCCAGAGCTTGGGTGACCGGGCGAAGTGTACTAGCAACTCGTTCAGGTCGTTGGACGACCCTTCTAGTTATTTGTTGGCCGTGTAGCAGGTGAATACCTTGACGACATCATTGATCATCTGCACCACCCTTTTCTTTGGATGCTTCCTCGAACGGGCGTGCGCTCCCAGCCTGTCGAAGACAGAGATCCGGTGTGGAGAGGCTTCAGTTGAGTGTCCAGACCCTATCCAGGATGATCCCGAAATTGTTGGGCCTCGGGACTTTTTGTAAGCCCCTTTTTGCTTCTGCCTGTATGAACACGAAGCGCTGGAGTAGCTTGGGATCTGGCTCTGTTTTGCACAGGGCACATGCGGAATGGCCGGAGAAAAAGAGATGTAATTGGTGGTTGGTGATGATTTTTGCTGGGTGCTTTTTAGTTGTGTAGGTGTATGCGTTTTGCAGGCGTCTCAGTTGAGCTTCGACAATTTCCGCGAAATGG
This sequence comes from Amorphophallus konjac, assembly GCA_022559845.1. Classification (NCBI taxonomy): domain Eukaryota; kingdom Viridiplantae; phylum Streptophyta; class Magnoliopsida; order Alismatales; family Araceae; genus Amorphophallus; species Amorphophallus konjac. Next base: position 351,630,246 of record CM040119.1, on the reverse strand, counting down.
TATTTCAACTGGAATGTGTCTCCAAGATACGACACGTATGCGTGGGCATATGGGTGACACGTGGACAAAGGCATGTACGTGCGTGGTAGCTGTTCAAGTAGCTGGCGCTGGTTTAATTTTTTAGGTATCAGACGATGTGGGGGTTCAGGTGTAGGACATTTCCCCACCTACCGTAAGCGATCGTTGCTTATTTACATCGGACATAATCCGAGCACCCTTGTTTCTACTGCCAAAGGAGGAGAGTCAGGGACCCTGGGGCCGCGACGTCGGGAGGGCTTGACCCAAAGTAACGATGGAGTGACAACAACACAACAGGGTTGAGTAGAGGTAGGGAGACTGGCCCCAGTGTGGGCACTAGAGAGGATACGGACTCTGGGTTCATGGAAGCGAGGCATTGGCTCGGGGAGTGGAGCGGTAGGCACTGGCTAGGTATGGAGCTGGCAGGTTCCGGCTCAGGTGTGGAGCTGCTAGCACTGGCTCGGTTAGGAGCAGGCAGGTACTGGCTCAAGTGTGGGGTCTGTTCCGTTGGCTAGGTAGGGACCGAGCGGTGAGACAGACGATAGTCCGACGACGGTGTTGAGACTAGCGGCCAGTGAAGATAGGAGTCAATTCCCTGATTGGACTTCATTGATACATGCCGTGAAAGGCTTTACATGGGGCGTTGAGAACCTGATTACAAGTTGTGCGCAAGTCATGGGACAATTTCGTCATTTATGCCGGTCGCTAGGTCATTATGATGTTACGCGGGTATTTCTGCCTTTATACATAATGTCCATTGAAGGACTCATGATTCGGCAAGACGTCGCTCAAGGGGCGTCGCGATGTACCCTCAATATGTGATGACGGGCCACTCAGTCATGAGAGGGCTAACAAGTACCTTGACGTTCACCTCTCGGGTGTTGTCGTCTGTTGCCGCGTGCCTCTCTCGGGTGAGAAGCTGACGGGCACGGCTCGTGTGGAGCAGTCAGGCACGACTTATGTAGAGCAATCGGGGACGGCTAGGGTAGAGTAGTCGGGGTCGGCTCGGGGTGAGTTGTCGGGCATTGACTCGGGATAAGCTGTCGGGCACCGGCTCAGGCGGCGCAATTGGGTCCCTGCTCATATGGAGCTAGGATGGCGGTATCGGTTTCGGTACCGGTTTCGGCCGGTACCGAAACCGATACGTACCGGTTTCGGCCGAAATCGGTTGAAACCATTCAAAAAACTAAAAAAATTAGTGATCCTCTCTGGTTTCAGCTGAAACCGTCCGGTTTCGGACCGAAACAGGTCAGTTTCGGCCGAAACCCTTAATGGTTTCGTCCGAAACCATTAAAAAAATATTTTTTTTAGGTATCGGACCTACTACAGTGTTGGGGTCCGGTTTCGGATCGGTACCGGCCGAAACCATTACGTTTCGGCCGATACTGCCAACCATGATATGGAGAAGTCGGGTACTGACTCTTGCTGGAGTGATTGGGCACCCTTGAGACTGTAGTAGTCGGGCGCCATTGAAATTAGGGAAGTCGGGAGTCTTTAAGAATGAAGTGTTCGGGTGCCGTGGATACTGTTGTAACTGGAGTAGTTAGGTGTCGTGGGCACCGTTGTGACCGGAGTAGTCGGGTGCCGTGGGCATCGTTGAGACTGGGGCGGTCGGGCGTCGTTGAGACTAAGGTAGTCGGGCACCGTTAAGACCGGGGGAACGACAAGCATCATTGTGACTGAAGTGATCGGGTGCAGTGGGCACCGTTGTGGCTGGAGTAGTTGGGTACCATGGGCACTGCTGTGACTGGAGTGGTCGGATGTCGTTGAGACTGGGGTAGTTAGGCGCCGTTGATACTGGGGTAGTCGGGTGCCATTAAGACATCGGTAGTCGGGTGCTGTGGGGACCTTTGTGACTAGAGTGGTTGGGTGTCGTGGGCATCGTTGTGACAGGAGAGGTCGAGCGCCGTTGAGACTGGAGCAGCCAGACGCCGTTAAGACCGGAGTAATCGGGTGCCATCTGAGGGTTGCTTGATGAAGATGGACTTCGCCGACACAGTTGTCAGGGCTTGAATGCGGTCTTTGACAGTGGCGCGTTATCAAGTGAACGCGGTCTTTTGTATGACCGCGTTCTGATTGAGGCATCTGGGTGGGGCACGTTCTGAACATGACCTCTAAGTAGAGCACGTTCTTCGAGACAGAAGATTGAGGCCCCGTGTGTTCACTGGAATGTGTAGCCCTTGAGCATACACTGCATCTTCTCATGAGACTTGTGACTTGTCTAAGTGCCGCTTAGCGGGGTACCATCATGACGTACCCCGATGTAACAAAGACTAAAGCCGAAGCAAGAATCGCCTTCCTCGCGGAGACCACCTTTGACCCATTGGGGGTTCTTCTTGGGTGTGCACGCTGTTGTTGCTGCTCTTCTTTTTTTTTTTTTGGCCCCCCTAGGGGGGGGGGGGGTATTTATGCGCCCAAAACTGGCCTAAACGGGGGTGCTTGGTCTTGTTGGTGCGCCCAAGGGAGGCACCTAGTCTGGTTGGGGCGCTGAGAGGGAAGACCTGGTTCGGTAGGGGCGTTCGCAAGGGCTACCCACTCCGACTGGTGCATGGGCTGAGTGGGCGCCCTAGCAAGGGCCACCCGGTCCGGTGGTGGTGCTGGGAGGGGTCAGTTGGTCCGGTAGAGCCGTTAGGGACCCCCACTTGGTCCGGTTGCGAAGAGGGCAGGGTGGAGTAGCGTCAAAGGCCCAGTTGGACTGGGTAGGGCGGCCCACGGAGGCCACCTGGTCCGGTTGAGGTGCTGGGGACCCCCACCTGGTCCGGTTGCGAAGAGGGCAGGGTGGAGTGGTGCCAAAGGCCCAACCGGATTGGGTAGGGTGGCCCATAGAGGCCACCTGGTCCGGATGGCGTGCTGACAGGGGGCACCTGGTCCGGTTAGCGCGCCGGTGAGAGCTACTCAGCTCGATTGGGACGCTGTCGAGGGCTACCCAGCCCGATGGGGAACTGTAACTTGAACGTGGTGCTCTCAGGAGCCACATTCTTCAACGCGGCTGCTCGATATGCTGCGTCTTGATCTTGATCGCGGCTAGTCTAGAGACCGCGATCTTGAACCTTGGCAGGGGGATACTTGGCCCGGTAGAGACGTTGTTAGGGCGCCAGCAGGGAGTCCTTGCCGTCATACTATGTTGCAATGTTTAGGGAGTAATTCTGTTTCCCCAATTAGCTCGAGGAGATAAGCGGGTGCAACAAATGCCCCCCATGGGATGTCCGTCGGAGGCGGAGACGACGGCGGGCGGCCCATGCGCCTTGTATGTTAGATTCTTCCCAGCCTTACTGGTGTAGTGGGAGTTCTCTGTCATGCGGGTTGACGTTCTCACTATGACATTCTGTTTTGTAGAGGCTTGCGACGATGGCGCACTTCGAAGTTGGGATATTGTATGTTTCCATGCTGTGATAAGTGTGCAAAGCAGGGACCTGAAAGTTAACCAGGTTAGAGTTAGGGATAGAGTGATAGCAGCAAGGATTGCAAGACAGTTTAGTTCTGCAACCGGTGCAGGCAGTTTCCAGTTCTAATCTCAATTCAAACTGGTTACTTGCTGGTTCTGGTTTTGGTGGACCAATTTCAACTTGTTCCCTTAAATATCTATGCATTGACTCCATATCATAAGTTCATGTTGCTTTAGACTTGATTTCCTGGACAGATTCACCATAGATATGCCATCTTCATCATTATATTTTTCAGCTCATTCTGTGCCGGGGTTTTAGCTGATAATTAGTAATTAACCTCCCATTATTTAGCCACTGTTAGAAATGTCCTGCATCACATAGTGTGATGTCAATTGAAGTATAGAACATTGCTTAATTTTCTTTATTCGATATTAATGTACTACATGGAATCTTGTGATGCTTTTCCTTGTGTATATTTCTTAAAAAAAATTCTGCATGGCAGTTTGAGAAATTTTCTTCAAGCGATCAACGATGGTGGCGGGGTCTTACCAGAATATTGAAAGATAAAGGATACATAAAGGAAGGGAATGACATGGTATGTTTCTGAAGAATGGGTATTGCATGCATTTTCTGGAAGGTTATATTGCATTCATTTCTATCATGCTGACTTTTTCTTTAATTCTTCTTAATATTTTGATGGTTCAGTTTTAAATTAAGAGGACTTACTATTTTGTGTAGTTTAACGTGTATGTGGCTAGGCCATATTCGACCTGGGAATCATAGCTCCAAAATCTCTCCATATTTCCTCTTTGCAGCTCTTTACCTTGAAGACCAAAGAAGCAAATCAAACCAAAGAATTTGTGAACTTCTTTCAGGTTATATGGAAATTTATCAACAGAAAAGGAGTTAATCTTGTTTATTGCACTTCTATTTATTGAATAAACCCAAGATTTTTCTTCACTTCTACCTTTTGCCCTCCAAATTTTTTATTTATTTTATGTCAAGCCAATCCAACACAGGTCTTTAGTTGATTTATTCAATTAACTTGATTTTTTTATTTCAGGCCAGAAATGTTGTCTGGGCAACCAAATGGAAAAAATGCCTCAAAATCTAGCCACTATAAGAGTGCTTGATGATGAGATGATGATGAACATTATGACCCTTAACAATTTTCATGAATGTTATGGAGCAATTGTTTGATGGTGATGAATATTTTGGGCGCTTCAGGGGCTTGATAGTCCCTACATATGAGAATCTCTCCATCCTCAAAGGCCGATTCTCCCACTGCCAAAGCCTCGGATCCTCTCCACCTCCCTACGGGCCTTGGGAAAATGAGCCTGAATAAAATTAGGATCCACAGACAAGGGTGGTAGATCTTCCTTTTACAAGCGAGCCTCCTCAATCTTCTTGATGGTCCGCACATTCTGCCTGAAGATGCTGCTGCGATCGAACCACCATCTTGCAAAATATATGTCGAACTGTCCCCGATGGTCCTGTGCAGGAAGAAGATGAGTCTCGTTGTCACCTCGGTACATAAAGTCCCACCATGAGGCTGACACTAAGTGAGCATCCCCTTGCTTGGGAACTCTGAGTTGGGAGGAATATGATGGTCGTACCTGAAATTTCACGCAAATCGGTGCAGATAGTATGGCTCCAAGACAGTCACACTCACTCAGTGCAAAGCAAGAACACAGGGGCGGGTGTTGTGAACCCACGCGGCAAGTGTGTAAGAGGACGGCTCCTACTGATGGTTAGTCTTTAAACTTATGAATCGCCCTCCTGCACGGCATAAGGGTGAAAATGCAGCGAGCAGTGATCAAAACTCAAGCCTTCCTCGTCACTCACAAGGAGAAAATATTGCTTCTGACGGGCCCCTATCAGCTGCACAAATACATCCTGCTCTGGCTGATTGATGAAAGAGAAAATCAGCAGAGCTGAGAAGTTATCCACCTCCATCCGCGTGGAAAACCCGGGGAAGAGAAGCCCGGCCTAGGCACTTTGGACATTAAAAGACTCTTATGCCGTGGCGAAGGATGGGCATTCAAAGCCCCAAAAGAATGATAAATGTTGGCTAGCGCTGACGAAGCAAGAGCCAATCGCTACCCACAAGCCAATAAATATGTAAGGTACAATAGCTCTGCTCGAAGAAGACCTTCCTCCTCATGAGGAATCACGAACGTGGCTAGCCAATAAACCAAGTATGCTGCTAGATAAGTATTATCTAGAAGCTCATGTGGGTTCCACCCCTGCCTTGGAGCATAAAGATAGCGGGGATGACGCCCGAAGTTTATCTTCAGCTGCATATGTTGGTCCAAAGGGACCCCTTCCTTGGCAAAATCTTCATAAAAGGAAAAAAGGCTCATTATAGAAGTGACGGACCCAAGCCTTCAGAGTGACTCTCTCTGTATGCGCCGGCTTCTCCTTGTCCGCGTGGGCTAAGTCCCTCCAGGTCTTCATTAAATATCTATAACAGTGGGGCATCCAGTAGCCCCCCTTGTCGTCGGTGTGGCTGCGATGCAAATCATCTAAGGCCACCTCCTCATAAGCACAACCCACAATAGGCAGGCCAGAAATACGGTGAAAGGTCCAAAGGTCCAAGGCCGTTTCACCCTTAGCGGTGACAAAAGTGTTCCATCGACGGTTGAACCTCTCTGCCAAATCCTACAGCAAGCCGACGTGATAGGGATAGCCATGCAAAGCCGCGGTCACAGCATGGCGAATCTCGACCTTCTCCAGGGGTGCTTTATAATAATTAAGAACACCCATGAGTCACTTTGTGCCTCCCTTGTGGTACATATGTGAAGGAATCACCGCCCACCTGTCATACCAACTCGACATTGATTGTTGAATAATACTATCAAGCAAACACGAGTAATTGTAACCATCCTTGGCGTACTCTCGACCAGATGGGGCTAAAACCATGCCCCTGAGCGAATCGTGCGAAGCTTGGTGCTACCTATGTATATACCATGTAGTTGGTGAAAATGATGGAGTCCGCACTTGGAAGCTACCATATTTGCTGAAGAAGCCCAGACAATCTTTGCTCAGAAACTGCGGTTGCCGCGTAAAACCCTCCAAGTAGCTGGGATGCGCGAAGGAATAGGTGCCCGACATGTTGTCTCGGCCCTGTAAAATTGCGCGCTCCAGACAACAGTGCTCTTCCCTCAAAAGCGGGTCGCTGTCCTCCATGTCCACGGGCACAAAGCTCTGGATGAAAGCATAAAGATGTCGGTCCAGAGGGAAGTGTCAAGGATAACTGTCGGATCGGTCATAACAGTAAACACCTTGTGCTCGTGAAATACGAGCCACATCTACAAGGCCATCACCCTTAGCAACCTCGGCAATCAGCCCCTCGACAACCCAATAGGAACCGCAGTCCACGGAATCGAAATTCTCATGGGTGATCGTGGGCCAGCTGAACAGAGGTATGGGCCTCTTGGTGCGGCGAACAGGAAGGCCCCTCCTGGAGTCGCGATCGAGCGAGTCTTGGGCCCGACGATCTCTTCCAAAGCGGCAAAATGAGCTACGGCCACACAAGTCCACTGCAAAACAAAGGAATTATGACAGAAAATGTATGTTCACAAGCCAAAAACTTCTACGATGCTAGCATGGTTAGGAGATGACAAGAAATTGCAAGATGCACGAGCCACCTGTCGTCGTCCCCGACTCCGACAGACGTCCCGTGGGGGGAATTGTTGCACCCATTTATTTTCTTGAAATAATTAAGATTAAAGGAAAGGGAACTAATCCCGTGAAAGCTAGAAGACGGCACAAAGCCGGGGGCCCGGAAGAGCGGGTCGAAACCAGGTCCCAAGAAGCCCCGTCGTGTTCACGACACAAGAAGATGGAGTTCGCACCAAGCAGATAATCAAAGAACGCTGCACTTACAAGATGTCCAAGCAAGGAGCGGAAGCAATCCAATAAGTTAGGAGTGCGCCCAGACGAAAAGCGACGTGAACGACGCGAGAAACGGGGCACAAAGTGATCCCGGAGCATCGTTCCCTCTTCCACGTGGTCGAGAGAGCAGAAAATCCAAGAAAAATTAAATAGAGGTGCCCTTTTTATAGGGTTTCTCCCTTTTTCCACCGCCCGGGACCAACTCGGACCAGGTGGGACTACGATGGGGACCCACCAGGACCGGTTGGGGCCTATACGACACCCACCCGGTCCGGGTGAGGCTGGGAAGCCCTCACCCAGTACGGGTGGAGCACTCCCCAGCCCCCACCCGATCCAGATGGGGTTCACCCAGCCCCCACCCGGTCAAGGTGGGGTTCACCCAGCCTCCACCTGGTCTGGGTAGGGCATCCCAGCTCCCACTTGATCCGGGTGGGGTGATTTTAACCCCCACCGGTCTGGGTGGGTCAAAACTTCAACCTACCTAGTCTGGGTGGGCCTAAAATTTGTCACACCAGGTCCGGGGTGGTCCAAGCACATTTAAACCCTATAAATACCCCCCCATGGGTCTCTAAAAAAAACACATCGGATACATGCGAGCACACAGAAGAACCAAGCGAGCAAGAATCGAGCAAGGAGCACGAAGCGTCCGGTTGGAGCGAGGAAGGTGATTCGACTTTGGTCTTTGTCGCCCTGAGTGAGGGTATGTTACACAAATGCCCCCTTTAATGACACTTATCCAAGTCACAAATCTACAAGTCCTATAAGTCATGTGAAATGATGGAAATACCCTTGTTATATAAAGACCCAAGAATCGACATAATTACGGAAATGTCCTATGGCTTTTACAAATCTTGTAATAGGGCTAATACGGTCCCTATATACAGTATTGTATGATGATTATCATTTAAATCCTTCGTGTTTACTAAATATCCTGAACCTTCGGCAAAGTCGTTCTTCTCATACTCTGTCTTCAACAAAGTCGAGGTCACCTACTAGATCGAACGATGAGACATGCTAAACCCGCCAGTGCCAAACTGTGTCGATCCCCTACCAGTGCCAAACTGAGCCGATCCTCCGCCAGTGCCAAATTGAGCCGATCCCCCGCCAATGCGAAATTGAGTCGATCCCCTGCCAGTGCCAAACTGAGTCGATCCCCTGCGAATGTCGATCCCTTGCTTGTGCCGAACTATGCCGATCCTCCGCCAATGCCAAACTATGCCGATCATCTACCAGTGCCAAACTATGTTGATCCCCTACCAGTGTTAAACAATGCCGATCCCTCGCTAGTGCCAAAACCGCGCCAAAACCCCGCCAGTGTTCAAACCGTGGCAAAACCCTACTCAGTACTAACTTGGGGCCCACATCTTCATCAGTGTTAAACTACGAATGACCCCCAATCCCCTCATTAGGTGTGACTGCTAGTGCTTATGTAAGCCTACCTTCAGCATCACGATCGATATCGAGGTTGATGACTCTTTTTCTCGGCAGTTAAACAAGTGTGTTCAGATTACATCTGATGTAAATAAACATCGACTGCAGTCGGTGGGGAAGTGTCCTACACTCGAACCTTAAATCGTCTGATAAACCTTAAACCCATGGAATTAAAAATGTACATGCTATTTAAATAGCTAATAAATGTGCATCGATGTCCAATCAATGGCGCCATCATCTTTTCTTCTAAGGCTATTCTGTGCGGTAAAACAATTGTATACACGGCGAGGGTTTCTCGAGGCTTATATTGACCCGATGTCGTGATAGTCTTGGCTTTGTGCTATTTGTGGCCATTTATGAACTAATTTAATTTTTATTTTTCTCAATTAATTCAAGGAAAATAATGGGTTTAACACTAAGTTACTCCAGAATGAACTCATCACTAGGATATTTGTATGCAACAGAAGTTAATGAATACTCATCCAATGCAAGGAATGTAGAATTGGATTGGATCGGTAGATACAATTGGTTTTTGGTTGGTCCGATCATGATCCCACTTTTCTCGATCCAAGAGTCGGATCGATTTGATCGGCCGAGATCAGCCTGAATCGTCCTTGGATTGGCCCATGGATGGTAGTTTCGGCCGAAACTGATACGTTTCGACCGAAACATATTGGTTTCGGACCTGCCCGATAGGAAATAGGGCATGCTTACTGTAGTAGGTCCGGAACTTAAAAATATATATTTTTTATTATTTCGGGCAAAACTGAATCCGATTTCTCCCGGTTTCGGGCATTTCAGCCCGATACGCCCGAAATCGGGTCAAACTGGACATGAACTCCCCTCTTAAGGGGAGTTCAGTTCCGCCACACCCCTCAGATCTGAGATATGAGGGGTGCTGCCGCTAAGGGAGGTGGAGGAGGGGGAGCTTGGGAGGAGCTTTTATTGTCGGGAGGAGATCTTGTCGCCGCCGCCGCCTCCGTTTCTTGCTGTTTAGAGTGCGTAGCTGTCGCCGCCACTGTCGTTCACATCATCCGTGCAAAGATTCCTTAAGAAGGATGTAAGTTTTTGTATTTATTTTCTTTCTTTGATAGTTTTCTTGCTGTAGGTAAGGTTATGTTAGATTCTATTAGTTTTTATACGTAAAGTATGGTAAATTTTCAAATTAGGGCCTAATTAGCAATTTAAATTTGGGGCTTTTTGTCTAGTTAGCTAAAGTTTAGCGTCAATTGAAGCTTATTAAGCTTCATTGAATGCTTTAGGGTGGGAGCATGCTACGAATTGTATTACACATTGCGTAATTAGGGTAAATCCCTAAATTAGGGCCTAATTAACGATTTAAATTTGGGACTTTTGTCTAATTAGGGAAGTTTAGCATCAATTAAAGCTTAATTAAGCTTCATTGAATGCTTTAGGGCGGGAGCGTGCTGTTAATTGTATTATACGCTGGGCAATTGGGGTAAATCCTCAAATTAAGGCCTAATTAGCGATTTAAATTTGAGGGTTTTATCTCATTAGGTAAATTTAGTGTCAATTGAAGCTCAATTAAGTTTCATTGAATGCTTTAAGGCAGGAGCATGCTGGTAATTGCATTTAATGAAGGGTAATTAGGTAAAATCCCAAAATTTAACCCTAATTAGCGGTTAAAATTGTGGTTTTGTCTAATTATCTCAATTCAACATAATTTGAAGCTCAATTATATTTCACTGCATTTTTTCATTGTACTTACAATCATTTGTCTTTGACTGTCTTAATGCAACATCATGGCTAGACGTGAACAAGGTCAGGAGCATCAAGGACAGGACGATTCGGGGTGGGCCCACCTCACGTTACTTGATTTTGGAAGAAGAAAAGTTAAATGTAATTATTGTGGTAAGGAGATACATGGCGGAATTAGGAAAGAGACATTTGTCAGGGATAAGAGGAGAGGTCAAGCAATACGACAGATGTCCCTGACAGGTGGCAGAGGAAGTGCGCCAGTGCCTTTCGGGCAAAAAGCACATGATGCAACAAAGGGCTGAAGATCAGGCTGAAATTGTTGAAGAGATTTCAGGCAGAGTAAGCAAAAGGGGAAGGAGAGAGGATGATGATGAGGAAGATATTGAGGATTCAGATCCAGAGCTGACCGAAGTAGTAGAGCGTGAACAAGCGGCTCGAAGGAAGGGAAAAGCACCGATAGGTTCAGGGACCTACTCCAGTACAGTTGGTGTAGCACGACGTCCTGACACTGGTGCAGCCCCATAGAGAGTAGGCCCCATGGACTGCTATCTGCACAGAAGACAAAGTGCTACACAACAAAAAATCAAGCAAGCATTGAGAGGGGTCAAAAAATCAGTTGAAGTTATAAGGCATGCATTTAAAAGTATTTGCAAATGGTTTATCCATGCAGGTGTGTCTGCACATGCAGCTGAATCAAAATATTAGTAGCCTATCCTTATGCCATAGCAGATGCTGGCCTTGGCTTGAAGGCCCTGTCACGTCGAGGCATATACGGGCGTGGCCTTGAGGGAGAGGTTGAGGAGCTTTATCAGTGAGTTGAAAGCTTCAAGTATATCTGGATGGAGAGAGGATGCACGATTATGTGTGATTGCTGGACTGGTACCATGACGAAGTCCATGATCAACTTTCTGGTTTATTGCATCGAAGGTACAGTATTTGTGAAATCAATTGATGCATCAAATTATGAGAAGAATGCAAATTATTTGTTTCATTTGATAGATGACATGGTAGAACAAATTGGAGAGGAACATGTTGTGCAAGTAGTCATCGATAATGAAACTAGTTACAAGGCTGTAGGGATTAACTTGATGTAGAAGCGCATGCATTTGTATTGGCTCCCATGTGCAACACGTTGTCTGGACTTGATATTTGAAGATATTGGAAAGGAAAAAAAATTGAAGAAGACAATTGAGAGGGCACAAAAAATCACTCACTACATTTATGGCCCTCCTAGGATCTTGAACATGTTCAGGGAGCATGCAAGTGGGGCCCGAGATATCATCCGTGCAGGGCCAACAAGATTTCCTTCGAATTTCATTTCTTTAGAGTCCTTGCATAGGTATAAGAATGAGCTCAAGTCTTTCATGTATCACAATTCCATGCGGGATTATATAGACAAATCCAATGTTAATGCTCAGATGGATTATTTGAATGTGTGTCACATCGTGGAAGACAACAAATTTTGGAACAAGGTCTCACGTTACATGAAATAGTCACACCTCTTGTGAAGGTCTTAAGAATGGTGGATGGCGATGAGAAGAATGATATGGGATATCTGTTGAGGCCATGGATCGTGCCAAGTTAGAGTTGCAGAAATCCCTTCCCAGAGAGTATGCTAAGTGGTGGAAAATTATTGACAACAGATGGGATAACACATTACACCATAAATTGAATGCAGCTGGTGAGTGATTAATTGTACTGATATAAAGTGCAATATTTTTTAGGTTAATTTACATCTTACATTTAATTAATTATACACAAATGCAGGTTATTTCCTCAACCCTCGATTTATGTACAATGCCAATGCGAACGTTGATCGCGAGGTGCTTCAAGACACCTTAATAGTCATTGGTCGTTCATCGAGGACACTAGAAAAGAGGCTTCAGGCCGAGCTACAAGTTGACCTTTATTGATTTTATCAATAAAAGGAAAAGAATTTACTTAATTACTTATGTTAATTGTTACTTTATCCTTATACATGGACAGTTATAGATTGAGGACTGAGACATATTCTGACTCACAATTGCAATACACTGTGGGAAGAGTGTGCCCAAGTATATTAAATGTTTGTGCTTAAATTGAGTCAATATGTATTAGTACATCATGAAGAATTGTCTTCATTTACATCTTACATTTATTTGTTTATGGTTGGTAGAGCAGTTGAATGGTGGATAATAGTGAACAATAAGGATTTGGGTAGTAATGTATTGACTTACATTGCAATTAGGGTGTTGAGTCAAACAACATCAGTAAGTCAATATGAAAGAAATTGGAGGACGTTCAGTCTTATACATTCAAAGGTTCGCAATCGGCTAAAGGCTGAACGGCCAGGAAAATTAGTTTACTATCACTACAACATGAGGTTGAGAATAAAGAACATGAAGCTGAGACAATAGCTGAGGGACAAACTCGTCGCAGACGATACAACCGGCGAAATTGAGGTGGACACATTATTTGATGATGACAATCCCTTGCAGTATTGGGTTGAGGTACGAACGCAGGTTGATGAGCCCGTTTTTTATCCTAATAACAGAACATGGGCAGATGGTATATTGGATGAAGATGAGCCAAGGGATCCAGAATTCAGAGGATCAACCAAGAGGTCAAGAGTGACTCATGTGAACCAGAGAGAGGACCCAGCTTTGTTTGTTGACGACACTGAGCAACAGCCTAAGATTGAGGCAAGTAGATACTTAGAATCAGATAGCAGGTCAGTCACTCCTAGAATGGTCAAACCACCTTCATCCTTAAGAAGAAGTACATTAGTGCATGAGATGATTGAGAGGACTAGTGCTGCTGCTCGAGAGGACCCGATAATTGAGCGGTTGAAGCAAGTTTATGTGAGACATATGTCACGGGGAAAAGGATTGCTTTCAAAGATGAAGGATAAAGTCACACCAAAAGAAAAAGAAAAACAGAGTCAAAGGTTAGAAGGCGATTGGTTTCTTATGATACTGATGATGATGATGATGATGCACCAAGTGATGATCCCAGTGCAGCTGCAAGTGCTACTATTGGCGGTGGCATGTATGCACCTACTTCCTCCTTCCATGCTGACACAGGCAGGTCATACAGTTATAGTGAAGGAGGATATGATTCACAGAGCCAATATGGACATCCAACAGGCTATGAAGGTGGCCAACACGAAGCAGGCATGTATGAGGGGGGTCATCAACCAGGATTTCAATTTCATCCAGTTTCAGCCAATAGTAGTTATGGGTCAGCATCTTCTTCTAATCCTCAAGGTTCTGCTTCTTATGTTGATTCTGGATTCTAATCAAGTCAACAACCTTATATTCCAAGAGGGATCCAAAGATGGATGCACGACTTAGTTGCATCATTGTTTGGTTACAGTGAATATACATAATATATGCAGCCTTTTTATGGGTATCAACAGTAGAAGCCAGACGATGAGGGAGAAGCTTCTTCCAACTATTATCCATATTAGTGCATCATTATTTGGGTAGGAATCATTTAATTTCTGTAATATTTACTATATTTGTAATGTTTATTGTACTGTTTGAACCGACTTCATGCTTAATATGTACTCAAAAATATTAGTTTAACATGTCCAATGTCTACTTCTAGCACTTAATCCAATTTATTCACACTTAAATGCTTGTCCAATGATTTTTTTCTATTTTTTCTTTTTTTATAGTTCTTCTGGTTTTTTTTTAAATTTTTCTGATGTTTTTTTGAATGTTTTGAACCGGTTTCGGTCGATTTCAGCTGAAACCGAAACTGAAACTGACACTGCCATCCTTGGATTGGTCGGGATCAGTCGATCCGATGCGATCCCCACCTGTTTAGAAAAAAAAGAGTGTTGTTCATCCAATCTCGAATGAACAATATCGGAAGCATATAAGAAGAGGAGGAAGAAGAAAAAAAACTAAGAAAAAAGAACTTACCTCATGGCACAACCGTCGCCTCCACTAGACGTTGATGCCACCATCGCGACGCCCTACTGCAATCGCCCTTTTCCTCCTCTGCCACTGCCTCTGTTCCCCACCCGCATGACCACCTGTCCTCCTCCTCCTCCGCCTCTGCCTCTTGTCTCCACCCAGAAGTAGCTGCGAAGGTATTGACTCTCAAGCACGTGCACTGAAAAGGTAAAGTGCCCACCAGAAGCTGCGAAGGTCTCGAGGAGAGAAAAAGGTAAAATGAATATTGCTTTTATATAGAAGCCCCTGCAAAACCACATGCATACAATATAACCTCAATCGTTGGGTCGGCTAGGATTGCTTCGGGCTCGGATCGGCCGATCCTGCTGATCCGGATCAGATTTTGGGCCCCTGATCTGAGCCCAATCTGCAATTCTACTTACCTTGATCCAATGCAAATCACCAAACTATGGATTTGATCCCTATTTTGATTGCACTCAGTGCGAACACCTAAGTCTGAATTTTTCACAATGTGGTAAACACTTTTTTTGCGGGCCAACAGTAGCTTTTCCTTACAGGTGCTTCCCACAAGCTGTAATATGAGTACATTGTTGTTCATTTGTTCTATTTGTTTGGTTTTCTGCTCAACTTTATTGTAGCAGTAAGTCTGTTACGGATTAGTCCTTCCCTTGCTATCCAGAGACCAGGATTTGACACAGCAGTGACACCCCGTGCACACTCATGAAAAGAGGGACAAAGTTCCTGCATATGGAAATGCACCTTCCAGTGCATTCATCATTTACCTAACCTTCGGAAGGGGATTCCACATTGCTAACAAAATAGACCTTGCTGTACTTCCACGCTTCTCTTTCAGTGAAATTTACAACTTTGTCAAATACTCAATTGTATTTTACATGGCAAAACAGTGGATTCCTACACAGGTAACCTTGGTTACAAATTCAATCTGATTTGCAGGTCCGGGTATGTACAAAATATCCTGAGCCAACAGAGTTGGGGATAAAGTTTCTGCAGTCCGGTGCTGATCAAACTCTCCTTGCATACCCTGAAGCAGACATGCTGATCTTCGAGAGGGAACAAAGACCTTATTCCACTTTCTCTGAATGGGGTCGTGGTTGGGCTGATCCAGAGATCAGAAGGCAGCGCCTGCAGAGAAACAGAGATGGTACAAGGAAGAGACAGAAGCGGCCTAGGAGAAAGAACCGAGACCCAAGTACTGCCAGAGGAAGAATATCAGCAAAATTAGCAAGGCATAAGTAACAAGTAAATGAACTTCATTTTGGTTCTTATGTGAAAGACGTCTTTAACTGAATATTGTTCTCGTAAGGTTTTTGTTCTCATTCATGGTAGTTCTTTACAGAATGCATTACCCTCGGGAAAACTGTTTAACTGCACTCGGTTGGAAAACTTGAGGGCTACAGAAGCTGTCAAAGCCTTGTAGACAACATCTTGTACATGCAGAGGCCCATTGCGAGGTAAGGGTGATCCAATAGAAGTTGGTTCATTTACATCAAACGGTGATCATGGCTTGCTCCTTGACCCCCTACAACAGGCTACATCTCATTCTCAGCACAAGAAAGTCAAGAGTAAACCTGGAGTATAGCATTGATCTCCATGGTCCGTCGTTAACGAAAGATAAGAAAATGGTTTGAAAACAGTCTAAGATTCAAGTTGACTTAATGATCCAGAAATGTGATCAATAACTCAATAGTATGTGATATTCGGTTTCTCTATTTAAGACGTAACATTTTTGTAGCACTTTAATATTGATGCTGACAGTGGTCAATTCATGTTGTTTGGTTGTTCTTTCTCAAATTTAAAAGCTACTTATATAGGAGACATTTTTCTTTTGTTCAAGATCTATATTGAAACTGAAAGGATTAAGGGTCGACCATTTTCGTGTTATCTGCTTCCCTTCCACTTCCACACCCACACATTGGCCCTCCAAGTTCCTCCTTTAGGTTGTTGACTGCCCTCTGCCACCTTGTCCCCGTTCGAACTCTCTCATGCCTCTTGGTTCCTTCTTTTTTATGAGACTTGGCCTCTCCAACTCCCAGTGGCCACCCCTCTAGCTTCTTTCTTCGTCCCTACTGATCATCTTGTGCCCAGAGTTGCAGAGGGCTAGATACTTCTCTCTCTTGGCCCCATGATACCTGCAGGTGTGGTTCTCACCCATGAAGATATGTACGGAACATCTGATTTAGAGTTTGGTGCAGATTTGGTTGATGTTTACTGTGTCTGATTGATTCCATTTATTGGAGCCCCGAATGGGAGATAAATCCCATCAGGGTTTGACGGACCGTTCGTCCTGTCCGTCTCAGTTTTTCACTGGGACAAGACGGGACGGGTCGGTACCGTTGCATATCGAGATAAAAAAATTATATTATATATATATTATAGAATAATATAACTTAAAAATATTTGTATCTCAGTTGGTTACGTGCGTAGTCGTTCAAATGTGAGTCTCTGGTTCGAATCTCAGTTCCGTCGTTATTTTAAACGTTTTTTATTAAAAATAATTTTATAAAAATTCACAAAAAACACGTACAACGTGCATTTTGAACCGGAGATTTCATATTTAAACGTGAGATCTTCAACCAATTGATCTACATATAAAAAATTTAAAATAATATATAAAGCGTCTCGGTTGTTTCTCACGGATCGATCGTCTCGGTCTGTGGCGATTTGTCAAATCTTGAATCTCTTATTAAAAAATACACGTGGGTTCCTTGAGTTTATAGTCTTTGGTCTCCCTAACCTTAGCACCTATGTTTTAAGGTTGGTAAGATGGTATCAGGTCAAGATCTATTATGATATTTGCGTCATGTTCCTTCTAATCTAATTTTCACGGCCCATCTTAGTCGTGAGGATCTTGACCGTGAGGGATAGTGTTGGAGTCCCGAATAAGATAAATCTCATATCGAAAAATACATGTGAATTTCTTGAGTTTATAATCTTGAATCCCTTAAATCTTAGCATCTAAATTTTTAAGGTTGGTAAGACCATTCTTGTGAGATCAACACCTGCACATGCTACTTGTCTCCTTTCCTGCTTTACTTTGAGAGAGATGCTTAGTGCACACACTTCCTCTGTATTTTTTTAGTTGAGTATCTGCCTCACATGGTGTCAAAAGACTTGCCTCCACTTTCTCTACATTTGGGAATTCCGAGCGCCAGTTCATGGCGAATGTGGTGCAGCTGCAATTAACGGACCCCTAGCTTCCTTGGCTATGGGGGGATCATATAATCTTTTTAAGTGAACCATATGGTAGAAATGGTGGGTCATAGTAGAGGTTTATCTTTATTAGGCAGCGCAACCAACCGTGGTATCATGACGATAATGACGATGATAGTTGTTATTATTATTATTATTAGTAATATATGATGACGATGATCATGGTGACGATGACGTAAGAGTGATTTTTTTGTAAATTCATGTATAATAATGATGACTCAGTAAGCCGTCGAGTCGAACGAACTAAAAGTCACTTGCACGAGAAATGTTCGTTATATACTCAGGGTGTGTTGCACACTCTACATGTGTAATATTTTTAAAATTTTATTTTTTATTTTTTTGAAATGACTGTCAAAATATTCTAATTTAAAATACAAATCACGTCATCAATGATACGTTGAGTTACTCTAATAATTTTTTTTAAAAAATAGAAATTTAAAGATATTATAACTCCCTCACCCCTGAAACAAACCTTCGTACACAAAAAGTATCTTCTAATTCAAATTCCAACACGATCGAACGAATGGCACGCGGGCCGCTTTGTTGCGCCGCCGCCGCCGCCTCCTCGTCTCTGCCCCCCCAGCACCTCTCCCCCGCTGCCCAAAGGATCCTCCACCTGCTGCTGCCGGACACCTGCTCATCCACCTCCCGTCTCCGGCAGATCCAAGCCCAGCTCCTCCTCCACGGCCTCCACCGCTGCACTTGGGTTGCCGCCGCCTTCATCCGCGCCTGCAACAGCCTCCACCTCCTCCCCTCCGCCCTGCTTTTCTTCCGTCACCTCCCCGGCAAGCCCCACGTCTACGTCTGCAACAGCCTCCTGCGCGCCCTCGTCCACCCGCCATCCCCCGCCTGGTGCTCCTCCTCGTCTCCCTTCCTCGTCTACGCCCACATGCTACGCCACTCCGTCCGCCCCAACAACTACACCTTCCCTCTGCTCCTCAAGTCCCTGTCCGACCTCCGGCTGCCGCTGCAGGGCCGTTCCGTCCACGCCCACGCCGTCAGGACCGGCCAGGCCGGCGACATCTACGTGCAGAACTCGCTGCTGAACCTCTACTCGTCGTGCGGGGAGATGGAGACGTGCCAGCAGGTGTTCGACGAAATGTGCGTTAGAGACCCGGTCTCCTGGACCACCCTGATCGGCGGCTACCGGAAGGCGGGCCGGCTGGACGAGGCGCTGATCACCTTCGAACGGATGCAGTTCTCCGGCGCCGCGCCCAACCGGGTGACGCTGGTGAACGCGCTGGCGGCGTGCGCGGGCCACGGCGCGATTGACATGGGCGTCTGGATTCACGAGTGCATACGGAGGGAGGGGTGGGAATTGGACGTGGTGCTGGGCACGTCGCTGGTGGACATGTACGGCAAGTGCGGGAGGGTGGAAGACAGCTTGGCCGTCTTCATCGGCATGGCCGAGAAGAACGTGTACACGTGGAATTCCCTCATCCGGGGGCTCGCCCTGGCCAAGAGTGGCGAGGAGGCCCTGAAGTGGTTCGCCAGGATGCAGCGGGAAGATGGCGGCGGCGTCGAAGCCGATGCCGTCACTCTGATCGGCGTGTTGTGCGCTTGCAGCCACTCGGGACTGGTTGACGCGGGCCGCCGGATCTTCCGCAAATTGGTCGACGGATGCTACGGCTTCGCGCCCGGCATCAAGCACTATGGCTGTATGGTTGATCTGTTGGGACGTGCTGGGTTCCTCGACGAAGCGGTGGAGTTCATCGAGGACATGCCTTTCCAACCGAATGCGGTCGTGTACGGGTCGCTGCTGGGTGCCTGTCGAGCTCACGGGGACTCGAAATTATTATGGAGCGAGCACGCGGCCAAGAAACTCATCCAATTGGACCCCGACAATGGTGCTTACCGCATTCTGCTGTCCAATCTGTATGCATCGACTGGGAGATGGACCCAAGTTGAGCAAGTGAGGCGGCTGATGACACAGAGGCCGGCGGAGGAGGAGGACCCGGGCTGGGTTGCCGGATCCTCTGTACACTACTGTTGATGGGCATTATCACATATGAGTGCCTCGTTTGGCCATGCGGACGGACTGTGCAAACCGGTGATGAAAGAATCGAAGAAGGTTCATCATCAGGTTTACAAGAAGAAAGAGACGGCGAGCTCTTCAGTGATGCCGGCGTCTTCCGGCAACAGATTCGCCGTGTTGGAGGATGACGCAGACCTGGGAGCTGACGAGTCCCAGTTGAGTCGCGATCCAACGACGATCCATCCTGGAGCAGTTGACTCGCGGATGGACTCGTCCAGCGAACGAGTTGGCTCGGGAGATAAGCAGGACTCCGGGTCGGCGCGGATTAGGGTCGCCGCGCCGCCTTCCCTGCATGCTGCCGATGCCAAAGGAAACATCGTGCATGCTGCTTCGCAATCCGAGGAAAGTTTCCTTTTGATAACGCCTCGATTGTTGGGCCTACAGGCAATGAACGCGCTTCCGCTCACCGTGAAGATTCCATGCGCGCGGGGTCATCGCAAGGCAACGGGGACACACACACACACACTTATCCATGCCCTGTTTTGAGGCAGCGGGAAAGAAGGACGTGGTGGAGGATCCTCGATTTCTCCTTCGCCCATAATGCACGCGAGAATCTGCATTCCGGGGAACCAGCGAAGGAAGGTCCAGCCCATGCCCTCTTATACAAGGAACAAAATGTCGCACAGCAAACCAATGATTCCTCCTCTCCATCCAAGGAAGTCTCGCCCAACAACCCAGCTATCTCCACCTTCAGCAGGTATTTCAAATTTGAACTTTAAAAACCTGCATGCTGTTGATGAATTAACGGTGATTAAAGGAAAACATGGTCTAGCCCTTAATGCTCACAATAATAAAGGAAAGGACAAGGGTAAGGCCAACGAGAATAAGAAAAAGGTAACAGAGCGGAAACATAAGGACATTGTTATGGAGAGAGAGAGAGAGAGAGAGAAGGATACTTGGTATCCTTTAGCCATGAAGAACAAGCTAATACGCCAAACGTTTGTTTTATCTTGTCAGTCTCTTCTTTTATCTTAATAGTTACTAATGAAGTTGCTTGCATGGAATGTTAGAGATATTAATAAATCCCATAAATGTAAAGAACTTAAGAGCTTAATCATTCACTCAGCCTCCACAGATATTGTTATTTTAGTTGAAACTAAAACCAAAGCTGTGCAATCATCTTTTATTAAGAATATCATTTGACTGAAGGGAGATTTCATGAATAATGATGTACATTGTCAAGGGGGTGGAGTTTGGATTTTATGGAACCCTGCTCACATTGATTTGCACATGCTAAATGCTAGTAATCAATTTATCCATGCTGAAGGGAAGGACAGAATATCTGACAAAGATTTTCACATGACTGCTATCTATGCTTGGAACTGCTCCCAGGAACGTAAAATTCTTTGGAATAACTTGACCTCCTTAGCTTCCAGGGTCAATAATTCTCCTTGGATAGTGTTGGGATATTTCAACACTACCCGTTTTCCTCCTCATGAGAAGAGGGGGGGGAGGCTGTCCCTAGTGCCATGCTAGATGATTTTAACAATTGCATTATTATTTCTGCTCCTTTGGACATGAAGTCTGTAGGGAATTGGCTTTCTTGGAGTAACAAGGCTGTGGGTTACAAAAGCATCCTTGCTAGATTGGATAGGTGTTTGATTAACTATGACTGGTTGGTTGCTTACCCTGATAACCAGATGGAGTATGGGGCTCCATTATCTTCTGAACATTCCATTATGCTTGTCAATTTTGAGAAAACTTTGTCTAGGGAGCAAAAACCTTTTCGTTTCAACATGTGGACCTCTCATCCTCAATTTTGAGTATTGTTCGGGAAGTCTGGGATTTACAAGTTAGAGGAACCCCACTCTATACCTTATGTAGGAAACTCAGAGCTGTCGAGAATGCCCTTAGGAGTTGGAATAGGTCAACTTTTGGAGAGGTGGAAAAGAGAGTGGCTGAGTGTAAATCCAATCTGTTAATAGCCCAATCTGACCTTCGAGCCAATCCCATGAATAGGGGTTTAATTGCCAAAGAGCAAGATGCAGGGGCTGAGTATCTAGAGGCCATTAAGAGTGAGGAGAGCTTTGTTAGGTAGAAATCTAGATAGAATTGGCTTATCCTAGGGGACTGAAACAGAATTTTTTTTTATGCGTCCATCACTACTAGGAGGGCTGTTAACAATATCAGAAAGTGTCGAGCAGAGGATGGTACTTTTATTGAGGGACTAGAGCAGGTTAAAGCCCACACTATCCAATTCTTCTCATCTCTTCTTAACCAAGAAAGGGAGGATAAAGATATGCACTTGACCCCTAGGACTAAGCTGGATGATGAGGATATCCATATACTGAGTGCCCCTGTCACTGCTGATGAGATCAAACATGCAGTCTTTCATTCTCCTTTGAACAAGAGTCCAGGGCCTGATGGCTTTCCTGCTGATTTCTATCATTCTGCATGGTCTATTGTTGGGGAAGATGTTACTAGGGTTGTGCAGTCTTTCTTCATATCTGGTACTCTCTTCAAACAAATCAATTGTACCTTGATCTCCTTGATTCCTAAGTTTGAGGGTGCTGATCCCCTTGATCAGTATAGGCCCATTTTCCTTTGCAACTTCCTTTACAAAATCATCTCCAAAGCCTTGGCTGACAGATTGCAAGAGGTTATCTCTAAACTTATTAGCAAGCACCAGGCAGCTTTCATTAAAGGAAGGAGCATCACTAGAACATCCTTCTTGCCAATGAGTTGATTAAGGACATTCACTCTACCTCCAAGGGAAGGAGAATTTGTCTAAAGGCTGACCTTAAGAAGACTTTTGACTCGGTGAATAGAAAATTCATTTACTACATGATGCAGGAGATGGGTTTCCCACCTTAATGGATTTTTTGGATTCATAAGTGCTTAGCAACCCCTAACTTCTTCATTCTATATAACGGCTCTCCTATTGTGTTCTTTTCTAGCTCTAATGGGATTAGACAGGGCGATCCACTTCACCTTACCTCTTTACCATTGTCATGGAAGGGTTCTCATGCATGATGGAAGAAGCTCTTGCTAAGGGTGAGATAAAGGTTCCGTGTGTGGGGAGGTCCTATGTCTCTCACGTCATTTTTGTAGATGATCTAATCATTTTCTTACAGGATGACTTGGCCTCTGTTTAGAAACTTTCCATCTTGCTTCATGATTTTGGGGTTGTCTCAAGGTTGAAAATTAATTGTGTGAGGAGTAGAGTATATATAGGGGGAGCCATCAACTCCAAGCAACACATTGTTGATATTTTAGAATACTTTTAGAATCTAAATTATGAATGTTCGAATTCATTAGTAAATGGCAGCTGTTGACTGACAAAAAGAAAGTTTGGACTTTGGACTGGCATAGGAAGAGGAGAGTTAGAGAGTCTTGAAAACTATGAAAATTTGAATCACAACATTTTTTGTAAAACCCTAGGTCATGTATATATAAACTTTGTCGTCGTACGTGCCTATTCTTTTTAGGGTTTGTTACATATTAGTCCCTACAAATTTAGTGAATTATCGATTAATCCCTCAAATTTGACTATTATTTTAATAGTCCTTACAATCTTCGTCGTTACACATCTAAGTCCCTCCCGTTCATACCCTCTGACCAAAGTTAACTAAATCATAGTTAACTTATACTCAAGGAAAGTAAAATATCGAATTACCCCCGGTTAAGTGTGTGTGTGTGTGTGTGAGAGAGAGAGAGAGAGGGAGCACTGCAAGGGTGGACGCTCCTGGAGGGATGAGAGAGAAAGGGATAGCAAAGGAAGGGGGACGCAAGAGGCGTCCCCTCTCCACGGGTGACAGGCGGAGGAAGGGGGAGGGAGAGGGAGAGAGAGAGGAGATGGTAGACAGAAAGAGAGAGAGAGAGAGAGAGAGAGAGAAGCAATGAACAAGAGAGGGAGGGGGAGGGCGTGAGAGAGAGTGTGTATAGGGAGGGGGCGCCCCCTCTGACGGTGACAGAGAGGGAGAGGGGGACGGTTCTTCTTCCCCCCCCCCCCCCTGCGAGCCTCCTCCTCCTCTCCACCGACGACCCCCCCTTCCCCTTCTTCTTTCTCCTTCCTCCCCTTCTCCTAGCCCCTTCTCTTCCCTGTGGTCCGGTGCCCCTGTTTTGAACAGGGGCACCGTTCTTTTCTCCACCCTCCTCCTCTCTCTCCTCTGAATGCCCTCCGGTTGCCCACTTCTCCCCCACTTTTCCTCTGCTCTCTCTCTTTTGCTTAATACTTGAGAAAGATGTGATGTAACCGTACTTAATTCTTTAGAAATCAGATGAAACAGTGAAATAATGGCGGGAGCTAAGAATTGATCCCACATCTTTTGCCATGATTGACCTTTGAAGTAGCAATAGGCATGAAAATGGAGACTTTGAACTTTCTACGAGTTTTGTAAGCCTGTAATAGACGCCACTAGAATCTTTTTTCCATGAAAGAGACACGTGGTTTGTCATAACGCATTTAAGGTTTGTAGTTTTCATCGCACTGAGAACTCGTCATATGGTTAGAACTCGGTGTCGCCACCAGTTTATTGGAATTTAAAAAATAGAATAGAAAATATAGCTTCCTTGTGCGGCTTTTCTGAGCTATCCCTCGCCCACACACAGCTAGCAGTCTCCACGTTCATCTCTCCCTCTCTCTATTTCTGTCTACTACACCTACCACTGGGCCTCACTCCTCTCCCCCCCCCTCTTCTGCGCACACACACAAGCAACGCGCCGCACACACTGCACTCTTCTCTCCCCCCTCTTCTTATCTCTTTTTCTCTCTCACACACACCAACACACACACTCCCCTCCCCACTCACGTTCGCACCAGCCATGCAACACCCCCTCCGCCGTCCCATCCTCCATGCACCCACACGTGCCCATCGCGGCAACCCCTCGCCATGCACGAGTGACTCCCCACCGTCTCACCGTATCATCTCACCCCCCTCTCCGATCCCTCTCCTCTTCTTATGCTCCTTTCTCTTCCTTCCCCCTCTTCTTTCTCCCTCTCCCTCTGCTCCCGTCTCTTCCCCAAGGTCCGGTGCCCCTGTTCAAAACAGGGGCACCGTTCTCTCTCTTCTCCGCACCCCTCAGCTCTCTCTTTCTCTCTCCATCTCTCTTCTCTTCCCCCCGTCGGCCATCTCTCCTTTGCACACCCTCCGGGCCTCTCCTCTCTCTCCCACACACGTTGCACCGCCGGCCACACCCACCGTGACAACCTGCGTCCCACCTCCCGTCACCTCCTCACGCACACACTGCCCTCGCCGCTCTGCCTCTCTCTGCACCGCACACACCATGCCATGCACGTAGCCCCCTCGCCGCTGTCGCTCTCCCCCCTCTGCACACCTATCTCGCAGCAACCCTCACACCGGCAACTTTGCCCCCTCGCCGTGGCCGCGTTTCCACCGTCACCGCCCACTCTCCCTGCTAACCACCGCCACCATCTTCCTCCACGTCTCTCCCTTCTCAGCTCTCTCTCTCTCTCTTTCCACAACCCTCACCCTCCTCTGCCAGCGTCTCACACCCCCTCTCACTACCTCGCCATTCACGCTGACCCCCCCTCGCCGCTGTGACTTCCTCTCCCGTCTCCTCTCTCTGCCCTGCACTTCACCGCGTCCTCTGCATGCTTTTTGCCACGGCCTGCTCCTCTTCTACTCTGCCACGCCCCATCCCCTCCACCTCCGATCCCGGCCCGGTGGACCTGCCCCTGAGTGAGTGAGTGAGTGAGTGAGTGAGTGAGTGGTGTGAGTGAGTGAGTCCACAGTCAACAGGGATATTTTAGACTTTTTTCACACTTAATGGAATATTCTACGGAATATTCTTTTTTTGGACGAAAATAAACTACATGAATTTATTTGTAAAATATTAAAGATTATAAGAGTTTTTAAGACAATAATCAGATTTGAAGGATTAATTGATAATTCACTAAATTTATAAAGATTAATATATAAAAATCCCTTTTTTTAATGTATTGTAGAGGTCAGAAACTAGCCATATGATCTAGACCGTTCGTTCCTTCCCCTAGTGAGTTGGAAATTGAGATTGAGCCGCGTAACTCTCCCGCATAGACGGGCAAGAAGGAGAAGAGATCGAAGGGTCCCTCGATATTATCTCAAGGGAAAATTTTTCGACGCTCAAGTTAGACCATAGGCTATATAGGAAGGGGATGATACTTTATCCATCAATGACTATTCCTCATACTGGAGTCGTGGGGGGCAGCGGTCGATCGTCGGAGACTTATTTGGCGGTCATTCTGGTTGGGCTAAGGCCCTTCTTACTGTCAAGTCTAAGGACTGTTGTCCTGGGTTGCATGTAATGGGCCGCGTCAGTCGAGGTCCGTTGAGTGCGGCACCAATCGAGTTGGGCCTGTGATAAATGGGTCCTTCATAGGCCGAGTCAATTTTACTCTCCTCAGAGTTTAAATATTTGAGCTCTTTGAAAATTAAATAATATTAAATTATTTAATATTTACCAACTTCTCTGAACTACTAAATGAATGAAGTTAAGTATTTGTCTCTTATACCTACATATTAAATATATTAGTACATATAGAATATAGATAATCAATGAAGTACAAAATGATCATAACTATATTCTTATAGAAACATAATCAAGTGTTAATGAAAATTGTTCATGAACATAAACGAACTGCATAATCCTGCACTCCAACTCAGACTACTTAATCAATTGAGGTTAAAACTTTATGGCATTTTGGCCATTTGAAAACAAGCTTATGCACGTCATCTCTCTTGGTAACAAGCCCGTGAACTCGTTTTATGTGTTGGAGTCTTGAGTTATGATTAGGCGGAATAAGCAATCAGCTTGATATGATGATTTGAATAATGTGTGGACAAGTATGTTTATCCTAGAGATGTTGGCATGCAAATCGTCTCCCAGGTTGATGTGGCCATGTTTTGTTGGCATAGACAAGAAAATGTCACAACAACAAGAAGCGGGCCAAATGTTATGAGATGGGCAGAGAGACGAACCAATGCCCACGTCTCCTTGCCTTATTAGACATGCGAGGTGAGTGATTTACATCTCCTTCGACCCTAATAACTTAAACGGTCAACCCCGCGATAACAATATAAAGAGAATCCTATCTCAACAATCATAGAGGTATACGACTTATCTCCCTCAAACTCTCACTCCCTTACTCCGCTCTCCCTTTCTCTCTCTCTCTCTCTCCCCTCAAATGCTAGTCACCTTCCCTCACGGCTACCTAATTTATCCGTCATAAGATTGTCCCGTGGGATAACTCTAAAAATCTATTCCGACCCTAAATGACGATGGGACTTTTTTCCGACGAGCGCTCTCCCTTTCTCAGTCAAACAAATATTTAGAAATATAACTTGTGATTTGAATGACCAATTCTCATCCGCTACATACAAGACAAATCATAACCTACACATATATGCCGTAAGATCATTCATATAGCTTGATTTAAAACAAAGCAAATTGCCCACGAAAATTTGTAGGATCACATATTTCCGCATATTTTCAATCGTCTTAAATATTCGTGGTAGATATTCTAGAAAAAAATATATTCTTCGGCGTTCGACTCCAGTTTACTGTATATATAACAGGACTACCAAGGCCCGAATTGATCTATCTAGTCAAGCCATGTGATGTTGACTTTTTTGGAAAAACACCCCTAATTTTTTGTACTCGCAAACGTGTGATTGCAGGCTAAACAAAATCTTGGCACAGCATCGACCAAGTTAAGCAGGTTTACAAATGAAGGCTTGATTCAGCACCGCATGATTCAGCAAACACCACCGAAGACGACAACACATACATACCACCCTCTTCAACAAAGAAGAAGAAGGCTAAAAGGAGAAGAAGAAGCAGCGCACTAGGCGTGCGTCACCTCCTCCTCCTCTCTTTTATTGTTAACAAACAAACTAACCAACAAACTAACTAGTACGGCATGCATGACGTCATTAGCATCACCCCGCTGTTGTTGCTGGACATTGCATGCATTCCCCGAGCTCAGAGCGCTCTACTACTGCTGCTGCATGGCCACCACCTTCGCCCAGGCGGGGCGGGCCAGGATGTCGGCGGCCCACTTGGCGACGTGGGGGCGGGCCTCGAACAGGGCGGACTTGGCGGGGGTGTTCATGAGGTAGTGCAGGACGGGCTGGTGGTGGACGTCGGCGAGGCCGAAGGAGTCGCCGCTGACGTAGGCGGTGCGGGCGAGGCGGGCCTCGTAGACGTCCAGCACCCGGCCGAGGCTGTCCTGCAGCTCGGCGACGGCGGCCTCGTCGGGGGCGCCCAGCCCCAGCATGGGCTTGAAGACCAGCTGGAAGGCGAGCTTGCCGGCCGCCGGGTCGAACTTCTGGGCCTCCACCTCCACCCACACCGACTCCTCCGCCATCTTCGTCCTGGGCTCCCGGAACAGCAGCTGCGTGCCCTTGTCGGCGTAGGCGTGGGCCAGGTACTGCGTGATGGCCCTCGACTCTGCCCCCCCCCCCCCCACCCAACCCAACAAACAAAAGCCCATTAATTAGTTAATTAGTTAGCTAATTAATTAATTAATAATAATACCCTTTTTTCTCCTTTTAATAGATAGATATAATCGGTGAAACTGAATGAATCGATCCATTCATACTCCATTCTTGCTTCCTCCCATCCATCCATCCATCCACAATCTGTGGGATTATTATTTGTTTTTTTTAATATTTAGAGGATCGATTAAGATCAATGATTGCTTAATAACAACAGATGAAAGCAGGGGAAAGCAATATATATATATATATATTATTTAATGTATAGGGCTCGATTTACCGAACATCTTGATATCTCCATCCTCGAACGCAGGAACTTGACCAAATGGCTGCAAACACAAGGGTCATCGATTAGAACGGGAGACAGTTATTAGTGAAAACTGGCGTTTTCGGGCAAATCCGAAGGTTCAGATTTGTGAACTTTGTCAGTTTCAGTTGCATTAGTTGCAGCAGCAGCATCCAATACAAACATATAGAGATGATTGAAGAGAGGGACATGGCAGTGAGGAATATCATGTCTTCTCTTCGGTTCACCGATGGGGGGCATCGATTTCCTTCTGATCTCAAGATTGAAGCTGCAGCGAGAGGCCTCATGGTACTGATCACAACTCACACACGAGAGAGAGAGAGAGAGAGAGAGAGGAACCAGGCGGAGCACGGCTGATGATATTGACAAGGATGCATGAACAGCGGGGGGAAAGGGGGGGCGCCTCACGTTCAAAGACAGGAAGGGCTCCTTCTTGTGCTCGCCGGCGGCCATGTTGATGGGGACGAGGTCGAATTCCAGCCCTTTCTCGTGCAGGACCGCCAGGACCCTCATCGTGGCCGTCGAGACGGGGCTTCCGTAGACCTTGAGGACAGCCATGGCCGCCTGATCTCCCCGGTCGCGCGCGGCGTCGAGTAGCTGCGGAGACGGGGGAAGGGAAGAGGAGAGGAGGGGAGAGGAGTGATGATAACTCGCCCCAACAGCAATGGGGGTATTATAATAATAGGTTTGCCTGCCTGCCTGCCTGCCGCTTTATCGGAGGAACCAGAAGAAGCCAGTAGAACCCTCCCTCCCCGGCCAGAAGGTTCCTTATATAAACAATTATTATTAAATAAAAAACACATTCATTATTTTTGTATTTACATATATATATATATATCATTAAAAGGCGTTAATATGATATAAAAAGATCAGATCTCTTTACACTATTTTAAATGATCGTTTCACACAGAAAAGTACTGTAAAAAAACCTTACTTTGTAATCTTTTTTAAACAATATAAGTATTTTGAACATAGGAATGAGAATTTTATAATATTTAATTTAATAATAATGTATATGTTAATTCTCACTGTTAAGAAAAAAGCTCTCCCTATTCCCCAGTTGGGTGAGTTTATTTGGTGAAAAATTACGAAATTAACCCTATAAAATTTGAGGTTGTGAGATATGTCTCTCGTTTAGATTTGTTATCAATAATATCCTTTGTTTATTCTGAATGATTACATCGTCGTAATTCCCATTCATCTAATTATGATCAAATGTGTGTTAAAAAGAAAAATGACTATCTTATCCTTAATTTAGCATTTCTCTCTCTCTTTGAGAGTTATTTGAGTAATTCAACATATCTAAATAATTTTCGTAAAATATTCTCTTGAATATTTATCTGTCATATACAATAGTAAACCATAATGATGTAATCGTACTATTTTTAATTATTTAGATAATATTCTCAATATTAAATTTAATTGAGAGATATATTTGACAATCAAATATTTTTTAAGAATATATATATAAAAAGTGAGGGGGGGTTGTGGGGGAGAAAAAGTCGCCCTTGGAGATCCGAAATCAAAGACTACACCACGTGGTTCGAATTCCAGACCCTTCTCTACCAGCCAGATCCCCTTTTTTTTGTGGTCATTTCATTTGACGTGTTTGGTTTCCCTGAAAACTCCGATTTCAAGACGATAGCTTCTGCGGAAGTCACGGAAGTGAGGTTTATGCATGGTAGCAGGTTCTTTTACGAACGACGTTTGGTGTGTGGATATGCTAATTTGGGGAATCGATACTCCAGCTACTGAAATCAAACTCAGCCTGAAGCATTACCTATAGATTCTATAGATAGTGTTTTTTAATTGATATATTTTTAAAATACTCTCCTTACGAGTTATGCATCTTATTTTTATATTTTTGTAATAATTTCACTGTATGGTAATACTTGCAAAACTATCTATATCATTAACCGTCAGCATTCTATTTAAATATCTTATATAGCTTTAGTTTATCTTCGACCAAAAACACGATACCCTGGTCAAAATAACCTTTCTTATAAAACTAGTTTCATCGAAAAAATTAATTTTATTGACAAAAATAGAATATATTTTACATGACTGCGAGTGGCTTTGCTTTATGTTTTCATTTTGATACTTTGTGTGCGTGCTCTGTACCAAGTTTTATGTTTGAAGTCTTTTAATTTTCAACCCTTATAATCTTTTCATATCTAAGGATTTTCTAATATTTGTTTATCACTCCTTAAAATCATAAGTTATCAGGTGAAACTTCTCGTGTCACTGTGAATAAACTACTCAGATGTTTACAAAAAAAAAAAGTCTCTATAGTGGTGTAGAACTCGCATGCTTCCCGGACCATTAGATGGCCAGAGATTTTGTCGTAGGGAATGGTGGAATCCTGTCTTAGTCAGAGGACCTGCCACCAGAGGAAGACATGGATCACAGGTCATTGAGATCCTTTTTTAAGAAAAATCCTCCGATGTTTAAATTAGTGCTAGAAGAGATGAGGAGAATTTCTAGGGAGGAGTGAATCTCTCATAGTGTGCATAAATATGCGTACCTTTGGGGGCCATGGAGGTCCCCTTTTAAATAATGGATCATGGAGGATGGACGGTGATCGCTTGATGCCATTCGAATCTCGTAGGATCCTAGTTAGGTGATTGGGACGTAAGAGATCTCCAAGGGATCTAGTCCCTTAATGTTCATGTCGGATGGTTTGTGTCATGTGTGAGAGATGAGAGACTTGCAATATTAGGAATGAGCATACCCTTACCCTGGGGAGGCATGTTGGTGGGGAATTACCTCGGTAAGTCACATGATTTGATGGCGATTTGTAACATCATGCTCTGTCATCATTTGGTGGGAATAAGTGCTGCCCCTCAGAAAGAGACACGTGACACAAGAGGGGCAAATCCTAATAGAGGGAGTGGGTAATTAATGCCTAATAGAGGGGAAGAGGGCTCAAGACGGAGCTGGGGCGACTCCAAGCGCCTTGGAGCTCCCTCGAGGGTTAATATTGAGTTTTCCACTAGGGTTATATCTCGAAAACTCAGGATTGAGCTACCGCCCTCAACCGGGCTTCAAAGCTCCTGAGATTGAGATCGAGCTATCTCTCGAGATCTCCGAGAATAATCTAGACCAAGTCATTGCTCTAGAATTCCTGGAATGGCTCGGGATCAAGCTGACGCTCTTGGCCTCTAGATAACATGTGAAGTCGAGTTACCACTCCTGATCTCCTAAGGTTAAGGTCGAGTTACTTTTAAATAATTTTAAATAATGTTAAAAATATAGAAATATTTTTTTCATTTTAAAACTGAGCCTCTATAATTCTCTCAAACGCGTTAAAAGTGGCCTTCAGACCTATTTTTGAAAGATTTTTTCGTTGAGACTGGGTTGTATGTCACCTCTTTTCTTTGTTTGAAATCCCAGTTGGTAACAGATTTTAGGAGATTTGACTGACAATAATCCCCACCTAAAACTTTACCAAAAGTTCACATTATAAAAATGTGTCATCTGACGCTAAAGAGAGTTCGATTCACCAAAAAAAAAGCAGCCAACGAGACAAAGACAACGCATGCAACTGACCAGACATAATGGTGACATGTGGACCAATCACATCACATGACGCACAGTTACTCATGGTTTATTCGGACTCACGATCGACAGAGAGAGATAGAGAGAGCGACGGCGGCCGTCGGCCGGCCGGCCGGTAGCGGAACTCGGATCGTGCACGGGCAATTATTGACTGTCCGACTGACTAGTGTCAGGGAACTTCATGCCCTCGGCGGTCTTGAGCCAGGCGGGGCGGGCCGAGATGTCGGTCCGCAACCGGTTAAACCCAATTAGTGTAGTGAGATATATCCTTATTTAGATGTAAACATTGGTTTATGCATTTTTGTGAATGCAGGTTCAAGTGACATGAAATATGGTAGAAGGAAGAGCACTAGTAGTGATGGCTTTACTGCTCGAGAATATTTGCAAGTTAAGTAGCTGTTTGAAATGCCATGGGCATATATTTGATGTCTGGTGTTATTTCTTCACTACAGGAACAAGAGAGTTTTGATAGCTTGCGTTTGAAGGCATATTTTTGAGGATTATGACATTAGAAAGTATGAAGGGCTTGCAAATACACATCCAAATCTTATATATGTTACAGAGCAAAGCTGTTAATATAATACATGGATTAACCTACCGGACAGAGGTAAGTGCCGGTAGGGTACCATGGGCCACCTTGACAACCGGTTAAACCCAATTAGTGTAGTGAGATATATCCTTATTTAGATGTAAACATTGGTTTATGCATTTTTGTGAATGCAGGTCCAAGTGACATGAAATATGGTAGAAGGAAGAGCACTAGTAGTGATGGCTTTACTGCTCGAGAATATTTGCAAGTTAAGTAGCTGTTTGAAATGCCATGGGCATATATTTGATGTCTGGTGTTATTTCTTCACTACATGAACAAGAGAGTTTTGATAGCTTGCGTTTGAAGGCATATTTTTGAGGATTATGACATTAGAAAGTATGAAGGGCTTGCAAATACACATCCAAATCTTATATATGTTACAGAGCAAAGCTGTTAATATAATACATGGATTAACCTACCGGACAGAGGTAAGTGCCGGTAGGGTACCATGGGCCACCTTGACAACCGGTTAAACCCAATTAGTGTAGTGAGATATATCCTTATTTAGATGTAAACATTGGTTTATGCATTTTTGTGAATGCAGGTTCAAGTGACATGAAATATGGTAGAAGGAAGAGCACTAGTAGTGATGGCTTTACTGCTCGAGAATATTTGCAAGTTAAGTAGCTGTTTGAAATGCCATGGGCACATATTTGATGTCTGGTGTTATTTCTTCACTACAGGAACAGGAGAGTTTTGATAGCTTGCGTTTGAAGGCATATTTTTGAGGATTATGACATTAGAAAGTATGAAGGGCTTGCAAATACACATCCAAATCTTATATATGTTGCAGAGCAAAGCTGTTAATATAATACATGGATTAACCTACCGGACAGAGGTAAGTGCAGGTAGGGTACCATGGGCCACCTTGACAACCGATTAAACCCAATTAGTGTAGTGAGATATATCCTTATTTAGATGTAAACATTGGTTTATGCATTTTTGTGAATGCAGGTTCAAGTGACATGAAATATGGTAGAAGGAACAGCACTAGTAGTGATGGCTTTACTGCTCGATAATATTTGCAAGTTAAGTAGCTGTTTGAAATGCCATGGGCACATATTTGATGTCTGGTGTTGTTTCTTCACTACAGGAACAGGAGAGTTTTGATAGCTTGCGTCTGAAGACATATTTCTGAGGATTATGACATTAGAAAGTATGAAGGGCCTGCAAATACACATCCAAATCTTATATATGTTGCAGAGCAAAGCTGTTAATATAATACATGGATTAACCTACCGGTCAGAGGTAAGTGCAGGTAGGGTACCATGGGCCACCTTGACAACCGATTAAACCCAATTAGTGTAGTGAGATATATCCTTATTTAGATGTAAACATTGGTTTATGCATTTTTGTGAATGCAGGTTCAAGTGACATGAAATATGGTAGAAGGAACAGCACTAGTAGTGATGGCTTTACTGCTCGAGAATATTTGCAAGTTAAGTAGCTGTTTGAAATGCCATGGGCACATATTTGATGTCTGGTGTTGTTTCTTCACTACAGGAACAGGAGAGTTTTGATAGCTTGCGTCTGAAGGCATATTTCTGAGGATTATGACATTAGAAAGTATGAAGGGCCTGCAAATACACATCCAAATCTTATATATGCTAGAGCAAAGCTGTTAATATAATACACGGATTAACCTACCGGACAGAGGTAAGTGCAGGTAGGGTACCATGGGCCACCTTGACAACCGGTTAAACCCAATTAGTGTAGTGAGATATATCCTTATTTAGATGTAAACATTGGTTTATGCATTTTTGTGAATGCAGGTTTAAGTGACATGAAATATGGTAGAAGGAACAGCACTAGTAGTGATGGCTTTAATGCTCGAGAATATTTGCAAGTTAAGTAGCTGTTTGAAATGCCATGGGCACATATTTGATGTCTGGTGTTGTTTCTTCACTACAGGAACAGGAGAGTTTTGATAGCTTGCGTTTGAAGGCATATTTCTGAGGATTATGACATTAGAAAGTATGAAGGGCTTGCAAATACACATCCAAATCTTATATATGTTGCAGAGCAAAGCTGTTAATATAATACACGGATTAACCTACCGGACATAGGTACGTGCAGGTAGGGTACCATGGGCCACCTTGACAACCGGTTAAACCCAATTAGTGTAGTGAGATATATCCTTATTTAGATGTAAACATTGTTTATGCATTTTTGTGAATGCAAGTTTAAGTGACATGAAATATGGTAGAAGGAACAGCACTAGTAGTGATGGCTTTAATGCTCGAGAATATTTGCAAGTTAAGTAGCTGTTTGAAATGCCATGGGCACATATTTGATGTCTGGTGTTGTTTCTTCACTACAGGAACAGGAGAGTTTTGATAGCTTGCATTTGAAGGCATATTTCTGAGGATTATGACATTAGAAAGTATGAAGGGCTTGCAAATACACATCCAAATCTTATATATGTTGCAGAGCAAAGCTGTTAATATAATACACGGATTAACCTACCGGACATAGGTAAGTGCAGGTAGGGTACCATGGGCCACCTTGACAACCGGTTAAACTCAATTAGTGTAGTGAGATATATCCTTATTTAGATGTAAACATTGGTTTATGTATTTTTGTGAATGCAGGTTCAAGTGACATGAAATATGGTAGAAGGAACAGCACTAGTAGTGATGGCTTTACTGCTCGAGAATATTTGCAAGTTAAATAGCTGTTTGAAATGCCATGGACATATATTTGATATCTGGCGTTGTTTCTTCACTGCAGGAACATGAGTTAAAGTTTTGATAGATTGCGTCTGAAGTTTCCTCTCTGAGGATTATGACATTATAAAACCTCTCTCCCGCAGTACTTACTACAATGCATCGATGTTGATTGTAATGTCATCTCTGTGTACATATATAAACCCAGTTGGATGACCGATCATCGGCATGTGTTTATGTGTTGCTGCTATCCATTTTATATGTACAAACATGGACGTATGTAATTTTTTTACAAAGAAATGCATGTTTCTGGTTCGAGTCACCGGGCTTTGTATATTAATTGGATTTGAGTCACAGGACTGTGTATATCAATGGGGGTCACTAGGGTAAATGTGCATTGACCCCCTGCGCACCCTCAATTTTCGTCGCAATGATTCTGTATTGCATGTGATGTGCAAATGGGCAATGCATGATAAAATCATTGTGTTTGTTCACGTGTGCAACCTTCCAAATGGAAAGGTAAGTTGGGTATACAAAAAGTAGAGACCATGTCCTAACCCCAGCCGGTTGTCAAAGTGCAGATGATGATATCCTACTTGACTTTAACCCAGCCTTAGTTGTTACTTTCTATCAGAGTAAGGTTTAGGTAAACTCAGGTTATGCTACCCCCAATTATCCTAACCCGCTTTATCTAATGGTTGTCATAGTGGCCCAAGGAGATTTGACCGACAATAATTCCCACCTAAAATTTTACCAAAAGTTCGCATTATAAAAATGTGTCATCTGACGCTAAAGAGAGTTCAATTCACCAAAAAAAAAAAAGCAGCCAACGAGACACAGACAACGCACGCAACTGACCAGACATAATGTGACATGTGGACCAATCACATCACATGACGCACAGTTACTCATGGTTTATTCGGACTCACGACCGACAGAAAGAGAGAGAGAGAGAGAGAGACGGCGGCCGCCGCCGGCCGGTAACGGAACTCGGATCGTGCACCGGCAACTATTGACTGCCTGACTGACTAGCATCAGGGAACTTCATGCCCTCGGCGGTCTTGAGCCAGGCGGGGCGGGCCGAGATGTCGGTCCACCAGGCGTGGACGTGGGGGCGGGAGGTGACCAGCTCCGCCTTGGGCGTCTGCATAAGGTAGAAGAGGTAGGGGTGGTGGTGGAGGTCGGCAAGCGTGTAGTGCTCCCCCGCCAGGTACTTGCTCTTCCCCAGCCGCTCCTCGTACACGTCCAGCACCTTCCTCAGCTTCTCCGCCTGCGCCTCTACCACCGCAGCGTCGGTGTCCCCGCCGCCCAGCACCGGCTTCACCACCATCTCGAACACCAGCGGCTCGATGGCCGGGTGGAAGTGGTTGGACTCCACCTCCAGCCACACCTCCACCACCGCCGATTCCGCCAGGCTGCCGCTCCGCAGCAGGTCCGTCCCGGCATCCTTGTGCTTGTAAGCCAAGTACTTGTTGATGGCCCTGGACTCTGCGAGAGGGCGGCGCGTCACACGCGATGGTCACAGTGTATGCAGTTTCCTTCTTGATGACACGGGGGAGAGAGCTTCCCTTCTTGTGTGTGTGTGTGTGTGTGTGTGTGTGTTGAGGACGGATGGGGTGGGGGTGGTCTGGGTTGTACTCACCAAAGAGCGTCAGATCTCCGTCCTCCAGAACCGGGACTTGACCGAACGGCTGCAAGAAAGAAGAAGAAAGTGGATCGGCAAAGACACGACAGAGGAAACCGAGCAGTCAGCCAGTATAAAAAAAGTAAAAGAGAAGAAGGAAGGAAGAAGAAGAAGAGGGGGGGGATGGCCGATCGATGAGGCCGGGATGGTGGTGGTGGTGGTGACGGTGAGTGAGTGCGTTCGTACGTTGAGGGCGAGGAAGTACGGGTGCTTGTGGGCGCCGACGAGGAGGTCGACGGGGACGAGCTGGAAGTCGACGGCCTTCTCGTTGAGCACCGCGACCACCCGGACGGTGTTGGTGGACATGGGCAGCCCGTGCAGCCTCACCGCGCTCCCCATGATCGATCGATCGATCGATCGATCCCTTTCTCCCCAGGCTCCTCCCCTCTCCTTCTCACGCACCGGTGGCTCCTCTCCTCTGCTCTCCCCCTCCTTTTGTGTGTGGATGGTCGACGGTGAACAGCGAGTGTACGACTGAGTAAATATCTGATCAGGTGACCTGACCAGTAGGTCGGTCTCCGGTCACCAAACTCTCTCACGTGGGGAAGCGCCCCACCAGCTCGACTCGTGCTTCGCCTGGCGGGAGTGGGTGGGGGGAGACTTTGCTCCACCATCTACGTCACTACTCGGTGGACTGGACGGTGTTAAACACATCCCGCAGGCTGACGTCAGGCCATTGGATCGTTTAAAATTGCTACGTTCACGATGTTCGTTTGAGTAGGTGACCCCGTCGGGACAACTCTTTTTTTAGCCTTTGGATGGTCAGAACCTTCTTTAGCCATTGTTTTTGTTATCTTATTTCGGTCTGTTGTTCTCAGAGATGACGATAAAAAAAATACAGCACTAACGGCGAGAACCGTGAGCACGCGGATGACAAAATGGGGGAGTGCAATGGCTCTTCAGTTCTTGATCCCCCCCCCTCTCACCCGGAAATATATATGCACTGATGTTTTGAACATAGATTCTCCCACTCGTGATCCGTATCAGATTCGTTATGTTTAAATAACATGTGACTCGGGTCGACTCGATATGAGTCCACTCCGTACTCTTCCCACCTTCACCACGGTAGCCCCTTTCTTCACTCACTCCGACGGCCCCTCTACTCGCAAATCAACTCCCTCGGCCCCCCAACTCCCACCTTCCCCATGTCGGCAGCCCCCCACGCTAGATGTCAGCGTCCCTCCCCTAACTCAAATCGATTTTGAAACGTCTCGAATCCGGTCAAAGTCGTCTCTTCAAGTTTCTCTAACAATGAATCCGCCTCTCTATAGTGTAAACACGTCATAAATCGACCCGATCGCACTGACCGACTACTCTGGTAATGACTCACCCCGACTCAATCGATCGAAGGTGAATCTAGGATCGATTTCTCCCAGATCCGATACGACACACATGAGTCGGTGCGAGTCGTACCGAGTCGACGAACTATGATTCTCAACGGTAAAATTTTTAGTCTAATTTTGACCATTCATGCAGTCTGGATTAATATTCAAATCTTCTGATATAATGTACTCGTTTTGATAGTTTGATTCATGGGAAGAATTTGCGAGAGAGAGGAGAATTGGGATGGACGTAAGTAGGGTAGTGGCATATATAAATTCACTTTACAATCTATTTTGATATAGTTTTTAGAAGAAAAATAATAATAATATGAACGTTGAGGGGGGGCAAAAAGTAAAAAAAAAATTTGCTTGACAAAGAATGATACTGATCTTGTACCAGTTTCAAAAAAATAGGGCATTAGGAAAAAGATTACTTCATAATGACCTGGAATTCAATAAACCAGTGAAAAGAGATTTTTGAACAAATAATTATTATGATGCCTTTTACTTGCTGATGCAATAGTTATCCAATAACAGCCGGCTCATTAGTGAGCCGGCCAAGAACGAGTCGTGCATGGTACCTAACAGATCGAGTGGGATCGACCACACCCGAGGAGGTGGCCTCCCTCTCCGAGACAACAGCGGCCCCGGCGCCATCGAAAAAAGATGGTGGCACGTACGGACACAGTTTGTCTCCACAGCTGGGGATCAACACCTCCTTCCCGTCCAGCCTCAGCCAGCGAGGGGAGGGGGGGCCACGGCGTTCCAATCTTCCCACGTGCCTACATGTGAGTGGCGATCGTGGTTATTCTTTGTTTAGCATTTGGAGTTTGAAAAGCCCATTAATTGTGTGCCTACTAGTAATGGCAACTCATTAGGGCACGGCCCAACTCATATACCTGAATTTGTACGGCCGATGGCTGGCCCACACTAGGAACCCACGTTGGGGTGGGATCGTGGTGGATCAAAGGATTTCCTCCTTTAGATATCCAAGTCAAGTTTGGACTTCAAACCTTGAGTGAGCCGTCCTCTCTCCTAGTCAAGTGATCTGGACTCTAATAGGAAAGGGAAATCCTCCGTAAACTCTTCTCCCTAGTTGGACTACTACCTATCACATCTCTAAAAATAAAAGGACAGGGAGAGGGGAAGCAAGAGAGAGACCCATATAATTTCCTCGGCCCATAGAGAGAAGGAGAGAGAGAGAGAGAGAGCAATGACCTCCCTCGCGAGTAGCTCGCCGTCGCACCATCTTTGACCGGCCGGCCACTGCCGGTGGTCGTTGTGACCACTGCTGCTCTCCCCATCACCCTCGCCTCATCGCTACCTCGCCGTCGCGACTGCTCCCCCCTTGGTCACTGCCGCTCATCACTGGGGTTGCTACCCTGCTCCTGCTGTGGTCGTTGTCCTATGCTGTCACGCTCGCTACTGTAGCTGCTAGCTACTTTGATCGTCGGTGGCCCTACTCGCCACTACGACTACTCCTCACTTGCTGTAGCATCCACTTGCGGCACTATTGCTCCCCCCGCCATGCTGGCGTGGCCACAGATGCTCTGTGTGTGTGCGCGCGCACGCTATGAGGTACAAAGAGCAGATCGCTCAC
Source organism: Amorphophallus konjac (assembly GCA_022559845.1). Taxonomy (NCBI): domain Eukaryota; kingdom Viridiplantae; phylum Streptophyta; class Magnoliopsida; order Alismatales; family Araceae; genus Amorphophallus; species Amorphophallus konjac. Next base: position 351,590,463 of record CM040119.1, on the reverse strand, counting down.
CCTGCAATGCCTACGAGAGAGAGGAGCGCGGCTAGCTAGTCGCGGCTCCCAACTACACCCACCCTCGTTGTCTCCCTTCCTCCTTTCTTTGCCTTCCTTCCATCTACTCACTGCTGCAAGGAGAAGTAAGAGGAAAAGATTGCCGCGCCTAATAAAAAGAAGGTTGTTGCACATCATCTTTGTGGGTGCATCGTTATCCCACGGACATCTCGATTTAATCTTCTAGGAATGGACATCATATTCGTCCTTGGGTCTTGGAGCATGGATTTTAAAGGGTAGACGCTGGTAGTTTACTCTCCACCTCCATGGCGTTACGTGTGGGCTTACTACTTCCGTTGTACACAAGTACATCCCGGACTCGGCCCATATTAGAAGATATGGATTATTAGAATTTTATCAAGCTGGTATTAGAGCGCAAGGTCATCATATTTTATGTATTTTCTATTTTGTTATTGTTTAATTTATTACTTAGATCATGGCAAATTATATTCCTCTTCCTTGGTACACCCACTCCCTCACTGCCTACTCCGAGGAGTCATCCTCAAAATTAGACTCAGACGTCTCTGTCACTAGTGCCCCCGCTCAATTTGTCTGAGACCAGCAGTGACTCCGACACACAACACATGAGTCATGTGTGGCCACAAGATTCTAACGGAGAGATATTGAGTAGTAGATCACCAGTGGGTAGCTCCACTAGCGCCACATCCTCGCGACGTTTGATAGCTCGTGAGTATAGGGTGCTCTTCAGGATGTCGACAACACTGGCCTAATCGACCGACACCGTAGTGACTCACGTGGTTAGTGAGAGAATCTCCACTTCTTGTGGTGGCTAGACTCCAAGTGTCACGGCCAAGCTTATTGCGGCGCTTAGTCTAGTGCCTAGTGACTTGGTAGTCGATAGGATACAAACGAGCACTAATGCACTCTTAAGTGCTGCAGCCCTTAGTACCCGCCAGACTACCCGGGAGGACCAGCCTGACCAGCAAGCACCTAGCATGGATAGGGTTCGGATGAGGAGCCCTTAGACCATGGTGAGGCCAAGGAGGGGCCTTTCGAGTGATATCACTTGGTGTATGCTATTAGCAGATGATATTGTCATAATTGATGAGAGTATTCATAGTTAAAATGTTAAGTTAAAATATTGGAAGTATGTCTTGGAGTCTAAATATTTTTGAATTAGTATAAGCAAGTTAGAGTTTATGCACTGCAATTTTAGTAATGAAAGTGTGACACAATAAGATATGGTTCTAGTTGATGTACAAAATATTCCTAAGAGTAATAACTTTCAGTATTTAGAATTTATCATATAAGAGAATTGGGAGATTTCTGATGATGTTACACACAAGATTAAGACAAGCTGATTAAAATAGAGAAGTGCATCAGAAGTCTTTTGTGATCGTCATAAATCTATAAAATAGAAAGGAAAGTTATATAAAACGGCTATGGTACCGAGTGTTGGATAGTAAGAAAGGAACGCATTCATAAAATATGTGTAACAGAGATGAAGACATTGAGATGGATGTGTGGTAAAACGAAGAAAGAGAAAATTAGGAATGAGTGCATGAGTGAAGACTTAGGTATAGCTTCAATTAATCATAAAATGAGAGAAAAATAAATTTAGGTGGTTTGGATATGTACCGTCCCCCTAACTCAGTGCCAGTTAAAAGATGTGATCAAATCTTAGTAGATGTTACGAAAAGAGCTCGGCGAAGTCCTAAAATAAGATGGTACAATGTTATTAGGGACGAAAATCGGCTATCCCTAATCTCACTTTTTTTATAGTGGAGGGACATTGGTTTCTTGAGTTTAAATATAAATATAATATTTGATAGAAATATTTGACGGAATAGAATTCATGTAGTTGACCCAAAATAATGAGATAAGATTTGATGATGACAATTAGACCTGTAAACCGATTGAATATGGAGTGCATAGTGTAATATCCGAATTCGTATCCGATTAATAATCGAATTATCTAATATCTGATTAAACTATCCTTCGGATATTTTATTCGGATAATTATCCGATTAATACGAATTCGAATTTAGTTTAAATTTTAAACGGATAATTGTCAAGCCTACTTGGATGTCAGTCATGTGAGCCGTGCGAGAGTATCATGGGTTGTTTTCTCAAAAAAAAGAGAAGGTGGAGATTTTTTTATTTTGAGAGAGATTATCAAAAGATTTGACTTTATTCTAAAAAATAAGAGAGTGCTTACCAAATGACTGTAAGTAGAGTTCTTATTTCTAAATTATATTTTCAGACAAAAAAGAGATAAAAAAGAATAGCCAAACAACATATTAAGATTTGAATTACTTATATATAGAATATATGGATCCTTATATATTCATCTAAGAGTTCATATTCGGTCGGATAATATCCAACAGGGATATCTCAATATTCAAATTCGTATTCGATTAATTAACGGACTATCTGATATCCAATTAAATTATTCATCGGATACTATATTCGAATAATTATCTGATCAAACGAAAATGAATTCGAATTCAGTTCAAGTTTTAAACGGATAATTACCGAGCATAACGACAATGATGTTGACAATCAGACAGGTCAATGCATGCCAAAGTTAAGTCGACTTCTGGGAGACATTACCAAAGGATTGCTTGTTCCAAAGCTTTAATACACCTCTAAGATACTTGAATTTTGCATTAGATAATTACTTATTGATTCGTAAGATTCAAGGTGGACCTGTTAATTCATCATCTTGATTGGCAAGCCAACATCTTCTCAGAGTTCAGATGGGGTTGTCAGATTTAGGCCACGTTTGAGAACAATGTCAAGGTAAGAGAAATTTTTGAAATCTCATTTCCGTACAAAAATGTGCAATGTCAGAGATTATCTATCATTAAGAATTCGCAGAAGTTGGGTGCAACGAGCTTATGCAAATGTAAGAGCTAGGTGTTTTTGTGTCTAGAATATCTCTCCTCATAAAATCTCATTCACACGGAAACCCATGAGAATACATTTTCATTTGATAACAATTTTTTGTTGTCGGGGAATCCCCTCGACAATGGTTCTGAAACGGGGCCTTGGATGTAAATATGGTGTACCATAAGACCAAGACTTGAAGTATGCTACCATCCAAGTAGCACTAAGGTGTATTGTACTTTAAAATGGTACAACTAGTGGATATTAGTACTTTAAAATGGTACAACTAGTGGATATTATATATATATATAGGCCTTGGATGTAAATATGGTGTATCCTAAGACCAAGACTTGAAGTATGCTACCATCCAAGTAGCACTAAGGTGTATTGTACTTTAAAATGGTACAACTAGTGGATATTATTTATATATATATATATATATATATATATATATATAAAGAGAGAAGCAAACAATGATTGTGTACTTTTACTTGCTACATGCTTACAATAGAGAGCACCAGAAAGTAGTAGGACCCTGGCCTACAGTCCACAAAGATTCCTTAATACAAGTGGGAATATATTATTGCAAAATTTTATTATGGGCTTGCTTAAAACAAGGGGAAAGAATGATGCAGCTTGGATTATCGTGGATAAACTCATTAAGAATGATGCAGTTTGGATTATTATGAGAAGCACCGGGTATTTATTTGTATTTTCATGAGAGGACTATTGACATACTTTAGAATATGTTGTGAATGTGTGGTTTGGATTAGCAAGATAATTAATGGATGATGAACTACAATTTGTTGAATTTGCATAAAATAACAATTATTAGGCTCATATTAAAATGGTTAGTTATGAAAGAACATTAGTTGGTTCAAGAATGTTTCAAAACTTTAGAGAGCAAGAAGTTTTCACTTATGACTCAATAGACAATAGGTTTATGCAAAGACTCAGGGGTGAGAGCTATCATTTAAAGTTAGCATTTTGTATATTTCTTAAAGTTTTATTGATCAAATGAGGAATGAGATTTAGGAAGTTTTGAACTTTGGAAATAGGTTGGTAAAGTGGCATATAAACTTGCATAACCATCATTATTATATATAAAGAGTCTGTGATTGATTATGTACTACTGGAGATTGAACCTAATCGATCCGGCCTATAAAGAGTAACTAATTTGCATCCTTAATCACTTTTGACTGCTTTAATAATGGAAAAAGGATCGGGTAGGATAGCTTATCGCCTTATTCCGCCTTAATCGACTTTGGTAGCATTACTCGAGTACGTAGGGTAGTTTATTCGGGTCAAGCAAGATAAGTGAAAGTTAAGGGTGGATAACTTCTTTGATCAAAATGGGCGAATAAATTAACTGGGGTCAGGTAGGATAAGATTATGTAAGTTTCTTATTTATTTTTTTTCAAAGTAGAGTAAGAACTAGTTATCAAACTTAGTCAGATTTAACCCTAACGTAACTTACTCGAGTTTACCCTAATCAGTTATCAAAGCAGCCCAAAAACGAGCATTAAAGATTAAGACTACTTTTATTTTTTAATGTTTTATGTCATCATTAATTAACTAAGGAATCAACTTTAGTAAAGATGCCCAATTTCACTTGGTATGCATTGAAGTCTAGTTTTTGATGATGGACTTTGTTTATGGAGGGGAGAATGTAAAGAGTCCAACTTGCTCGTATGATGGTGCAACCATTTGTTTCTTTATGTAGAAGGTCAGCAAAACCTGATTTGCATGTCCATTAAATCCGATCAATTGACGATCAAATGACTAAAAAAATTAAAAGAAGTAAACATCAGACATCTTAGTTTGCCCATAGATAATGGGCTTGATCATTTTAAGGTGTCTCGTCTTTTTAGTTATCCAATTGTGAATCTTACTCAAGTTTAGGTAGATCTTAAAAAAATGAAAAATATTTAGTGAACATCGCGAGTCAATTACACATCCAAGGCGTGTACTAAGTAAACTATTTTTTAAAAAAAAACTATGACGTAAGACTCATGTCTCCTTAACTTATCGTACAAGATAATTAAACTCCCGTACAATGACATAAAAAAAATTAAAAAATAAAAATCAGAGTCAATAAATAGTGTTGGGCCCAATTTTTCTTGTATCATCTCTTTTTGTTTTGAATTTTTTGGGCCGCCGGATGGAGATGTGTCTCGTACTATAAATTAGGGGATGTGGGTCCCACATCACAAAAAAAATAAAATAAATAATTTATTTAGTGCACATCTTGGATGTATAATTGACTCGGGTGTACGTTAAGCATAACTTTAGAAAAATTGATAAAAATTGACTGTCCTGGAATGTGGTCCAGCAGGTAGAACAAGAATGTACCACCCAATCCATTGGCCCACTTTGAGGCCATTTGGATCCACTTATAGTGGCCCCATCAGAAAAGATTCACTATTCTATACTCAAACAACTGCCGAATTGTGGATGGCATATATCTGGACGAGAGCATCTGAATGAGATGGGACATAGAACATACGGATAATTAAGTACGGTACAAATTTAATTATTTCACTAGTTTTATGTATTTTGTCATGTTGCATGTAGACAGGAGCTAGCGGTCGAGTAAGAAATGATGTGCTTTGACAAAGTTTTCTATAACTTTGAATTATGTTTGCAATTGGAGACACGAGTACGGGACATCTGTCACTTTGATAATGGAATAAGACGGGTTAGGATGAGTTAATTTGCGGGTGGATGAGTTATTAAAATTTGAGAGTCGGAATATGTTACTCGAGGTTAAATAGGGTTAAGATCCTTAATTCAGGATTAATTTATTACATCTTTCTCGTAAGAACACTCTATCCAACCCCGAGTAAGATAGATATCAAATTAAAAATATAAAAATCTAGGAATAATCCACCTCAGATCCACCCTAGTTAATTTATCTTAATTTACTATCAAAGTGGTCGGGGAAAGAATTAGTATATCTCTAATTATTGAGCGAAGGCCAGTAAGCCTAGTGAATACTGTAAATAGCCTTAGAATTCATACGTATGTTATCTGCAAGTTCAGATCTCGTCCACGAGTAATCCTTTATGGCCAGTTTGAGAATGAGTTAAGGTGGGAGAACATATGAGAGAGAGAGTGGTGAGCCTCACCTCTCTCCTCACACACATGAGTGTTAATCGGGCTCGGTTAACGTAAGCGACTCCCGGGTGTCGTTTGCACTAACCGGGCTCGGTTATCAAATCCCCCCTTACAGATTAACATTTTCTCATTGATTCTCCACCTGATAGTTTCTTTCCCGCACTCGAGGGTCACCTGCGTTAATCGGGCTCGGTTATCAAATCCCCCCCTTACAGATTAAATAGTTTTCTCATTGCTTCTCTACATGATAGTTTCTTTCCCGCAGGGATGGGGGGAGGGGAGATTTTGACATGGATTTCCTCTCGTAGAAGAAAACATAACGCCCATAAAAAAAAAGAAGTAAAACCTGGCTACATGCTTTCTAATTAACAAACAACCGTGTTTACGTACACTACGTACGTACGCCTGAACGAAAACTTCGTATTCAATGTGTCACCATTTTCTTGGTATAATCTCATGGTTTTCCTCCAGGTTGAATTTTATATATATATATATATATATATATATATATATATATATATATATATATATATATATCCATGCATTTGAGTTTTTATGTAGAAGGATTTCGGAGTGGAACCGTTCATTGCATTCACACGGTTACAACCACCATGATATTTATTGACATCACACGATGTGCGTGCCGAGTGTTTAACTTCCCGGCCGGCGACAATCGCCGCCGGCATGAACAGACAGTTATGGGGAATTCCACACTTGGAAGGAATTCCCCCGGCAATGCTGTAGACAGCGCACATATATATATATGTATGGACGCCCACCAGCTCGCCGTCGACGATGCTCTCACCCAAGCAATTAATGGCCTCCGTCACCTGCCTCCACTTGCTTGTGGTATTGACCGCCCTCGTCCTGCTAGCGTTCGCCATCTTTGGCCGGAGGGCGGCGCGCCGCGTGTACCTGGTGGACTTGCGCTGCAGTCGCCCGCCGGCTTCCCTGCGCGCCCCCATCGCCTCCTTCATCGAGCATGCCTGGTTGTGCGGCGGCAGCGACGAGGACTTGGTCGACTTCGGCGTCAAGGTCCTCGAGCGGTCGGGCATCGGCGGGGAGGCCATCATGCCGGAATCGGTCCACAAGCTCCCCAGCGACATGTCCCTGGGCGCCATGCGGGAGGAGCTCGAGACCGTGCTGTTCCCCATGGTGGCCGACCTCCTCGCGGCGAACGAGGTGAGCCCCGAGTCCATCGACGTGGTGGTGTCCAACTGCAGCGTCTCCTGCCCGACGCCGTCCATATCGGCGATGCTTGTGAACCGGTTCGGCCTCCGGGCGGACGTGCGGAGCTACAGCCTGAGCGGGATGGGGTGCGGCGCCGGGTTGCTGGCGGTGGACCTGGTCAGGGGCCTCATGCACGTGCACAGGGAGCTCCTGGCTCTGGTCGTCAGCATGGAGGTCGTCGGCCCCAACGGCTACCCGGGCAACGTCAAGTCCATGATGCTCGCCAACTGCCTCTTCCGCATGGGCGGCGCCGCCCTCCTCCTCTCCAACAGGAAGCGCCACCGCCGGGCTTCCAAGTACGTCCTGGACCATCTGGTGCGGACCCACCTCGGCCACGACGACCGGGCCTACCGGTACGTACTCATCGTAATTGATTTGAATATATATATATATATATATATATATATAATATATATATATATATATATATATATATGAAGAGTACTCTCTCTCTCTCTCTCACACACACACGGCCGGCTGGTGGCCGCTTAGGTCTGTGTACCAAGAGCCCGACGAGGAAGGAGCCGTCGGGGTTTCCCTGTCGAGGTCGCTGCCGCACGTCGCCAGGAACGCGCTGAGGGCGAACATCGAGGCGCTGGGGCCACTCGTGTTGCCGTACGCGGAGCAAGCGAGATACGTTTGGTCAGCGGCGTCCCGCCGGCTGTTCCCATCCGGGGGGAGGGAGGAGGCAGCCGATCATGGAGTACTGTACGTGCCCAACTTCAGGAGGGCGTTCGAGCACGTGTGCGTGCACGCGGGGGGGCGGGCGGTGATCGATGCCGTGGAGCGGAGCCTGGGGCTGAGCTCGGAGGAGGTGGAGGCGTCCAAGATGACGCTGTACCGGTTCGGGAACACCTCGTCGTCGTCGGTGTGGTACGAGCTGAGCTACCTGGAGGCGAAGGGGAGGGTGCGCAGAGGGGACCGGGTTTGGCAGATCGGCTTCGGCAGCGGGTTCAAGTGTAACAGCGCGGTGTGGCGCTGCGTCAACCAGGCCGCCGTCGGCCCCCACCCCGGCAACGTCTGGCACGACATCATTCACCGGTACCCCGTGGACGTCCCCGAGGTTCTGGACCACTGACGTCGTACGCGCGTACTGATCTGGCCGGCGGCATGCATGCTTCATATATATATATATATATATATATATCGGAGCAGTACACCGATGAGCGGCCCGGAGGAGGAGGAAGATCGTATTCTGATTAATGCTCGAGAGACATTTGAAGCCAAGTTTACATATTAATTACATCGAAAGGTTGATGCATGCTCTACTACGTAGTACGTACTGTGGTTAAGGGAGATAATTAAAGACTGCACATAATGGAAGAAAAAATAAAGGAAGACTATGAGAGGAGATCGAGTTCGCATAAAGGAAGAAAGAAAGAAAGTCAAATTTTGTTCTTTGAAATTTTGGCTCTTTTCTATAATTTGTTTCACCAATTAAATTAATTAAGAATGTTCTCCGAATCAGCGTCTTTAAAATACATGCGAGTGGGGTTACAAAGTGATTGGAGTGTACCTTTTAGCCTCTTGCCATTACTGTTGATCCCGTTTCTATGTTTAAAGTGGAGATGTGTCCATCAGTTCCCTGGGCAATAGTCTCACGTTGGTTAAATATGTTGGTGTTCACGTGTGCGTGACCCCTAGCCCTTATATCTCAACATTATGATTCCGTAAATTCAACATGATATCAGAACGGGTCTTGAACCTAATCCCATATATTGTCACCTCCATCTAATTGATGTCCATAGTTTATCTTGACCGTGAGAGAGAGTGTTAGTGTTTGGACATAATTCCCCTGGATAATAGTCCCATATTAGTTAAATATGTTGGTGTTCACATGTTTATAATCTCTGGACCTGTGTATCTCAACATCACAATTTTATGAATTTAACACAAGGAGGAGAGATGCATGCTATCCAAAAGTGCACGTGCGTAGTTTGCTCTTAAGGAATTCTCTCTTTTCACTTCTCCAACTTAACAGATTTTCTTGTGTCTTTTAACTCCTATAATTCATCATTTTTAGATATTAGCGTCCTCATTCATGATATTTACTTACATAATTCCCACGGCCTCAATCTGTTTCAGAAGTTCTTCCGAAAATTAGACACAGGACCTTTAAATTTTTAGAAAAAGGTCATTGAAAGAAGTGTTTATCATCTAAACGTACAATAGGGATGTGAAGATGCGAGATCATGTACTATATTACAAACCGTCGGATTCGGGGTAGAGCGGCTCCCAAATCAATTATTGAGTGCCACCTCAAGCAAGATTATTGCAAAAGGCAAGATAAGCGATCAGGGGGTAATCTCAGGAAAAAATCCTACGATTCTTAAATCAGTATGGGCAAAAGCAATGTGCAAAGGGAGGCAAATGAGATGTAAGATACGAGACTGCTCTTCATCAATTGAGGAGGCTAAGATTAGAACTTACCTTTCCGAAGGAGATCCCTGTGATTAAATAGTTGTAGACTTTCTCTCTAGAATAATGAGAATCTTGAGGGACCATGGGGCGAGGGCGTTACGTCTACAGTATAAACTCTCACTGGAGAGGGGTAAATCAGCGGCCCACAAGGCAGGTGATATGGAGCGGCCCAACTAGGTCCAACCCGACTCAACAAGACCGAACCCCCCAAGTGACAGCCCAATTAATGGGCCCACTTATCTTGAATCCCAAATCGCCCGGTCCAATACTTCCTAGGCGGCTTCCAGGCCCGAAAGTCCGAGTAAGGGTTGCTCAGGAAGAGCCCAAACGGCGCCCGAGTATAACCGACCGATAACATCCCCATCGCTCGGGACAAGCCCGAGCGCTCCCTAAAAAGGCGTCTCAAGCTCGGACCTCCAACGTCAACAAGGGATACCCACGAATCAGCTTGCCAAGCGGAGTCCTCCTATGTTGGGAGGTGTTCATCGCAGTTGGGCGCTTATTCAGGCGAACGTTATGTTGCCGCCCAAGAGCAGGAAGTTCAAGGCGATAAGGGAGGGCAAGAGTCCTCAAGCGATGAAGAGCCCTCAACAAGAACGTAACCCTCTCTAGTCCCTCAGTCTTCCTTGACTCCGGAAAGGGGAGCAAGCGGCTATATAAACTCAGAGAAAACCTTCCGAAAAGATAAGTTAGTCTGAGCACTCAAAGTCACATTTATTGATGGAGAGCAATCTCGTGTCTGTCTCCTTTCTTCTCTCACGTCTCTTCCACCTCGATTTATTAACTTAGACAACGGAAGATTTTTCCCTGGGTGATAGCTGTGAATAAGAGATATTCGATCTCCTCCTAAATCCAAACTTATAACACACCGTTCCGATCCAGGCATCCCAGGCTTCCTGCCAGCCTATTGGACGTGTCTTTTGTTGCTAATTTTGAAACAGATTTGTGACGAAAACTCTTTTCGTCGCGACGTTACATCTACAAAGACAAGACGAAATCTGCCGGTCCCAAATCACGACGGATATCCATAAGCGTTCTCTCTCTCTCTCTCTCTCTCTCCCCTCAAACTACCTCCGCCACTGCCACCGCCACCACCACCACCACCACCACGTCCACCGGCCTTCCCCTCTCAGTGTCCCCTCTCTGCCTCGCACTCTCTCTCCCTATGTCGCTGCTGCCACCACATCGCTCCCCGCTCCCGCGTCAACTTGAATCAAGAACGAATGGAACAGAAGCGGAGGCAGAGTTGGCTGACTAAAGATCTGTTCCAGTCATCCACCGGAGGGTGACCTTGTCTACTACGTACGCCGCTTCCAACGGGCCGGAATGCCGTCTGCACTCAGGTTGAAGCAGTAAAATAAACTAAGGTGATGACATCGGGACTGATCTCCAAGATGTCAAACGATCTGCCTTACGTTAGATTGCTTTGCAGGTCAAAACTGAGAACCTTGAACTCCATGCATGCATGTAACAATTAGAGGTCACTTCACTCGTTTCGTGGAGAAGTGGAGATCCCCACATTGACTTGGATTATATACACATGTGATCTGTTCCAGTCATGCACTGGAGGGAGACCTTGTCTACGCCGCCTCCAACGGGAAGATAGAAATTCTGCACTCGGGTTGAAGCGGTAAAAGTAAGTCGATGTCGACGTTGGGATCAAGAAGAAGAGGGTATATATACCTACTACGCATGTCATAGATAAAGGTCCCAAAAATCGTAGGTATGTATTGAATTTACTTACGACTCTTGCTATGACCATATGTGGATAGTAAAAAATGCATCAATAAATCCCGCAAATGTCGTAGATATTAGAGACAATCCTTACGCATAGATCGACAGTGCATGTAATGTACTCCGTAGATACTCTCTGATATATTTTCTGTAGGTGATTTTTGACATACTCCGTAGGTAAATTGCAACATACTCCATAAGTAACTATAATATATATATTCCGTAGGTAATTTGTAATATAAATAGTAAGGTAACCTATCATTCCGTAGGTAGTCCGAACATACACAAATGTAAACTGTAGGTAACCTGTACACATTCACACATGCTACACATCCACACATACACAAGCACGTCAAACATGTTCATTCACATCCACATCAATCATAGATCAAGGGAAAAAGTATTTTCTTTCTATGTAAAATATTTGCATCCATAAATAACACATTTGCATTCAACATACAATATTTTGCCATGAACATGTGCTTTATACATACCCATTCATTCACCAAGGTCGTAATGAATGCTTGGCATGCATACATAATCTGCAGGCCAAAGAATGTGAGTCCCAATGGCATCTCCAAATATTTAAAAATGATAATTTTATATGTAGTTGCACCAACCTGGACGGTAGATCGTTCCACTTTAAATTTTTCTCTCTAATTCTTTAACCCTAGCTGTCAATCTTTTGTTCTCAGGATTTAAACGGCGACTGCTCCCTCACAAAATAATTACAACTCATTTAACCAATACATGATTATTGCTCGGAGATTATGTCCAAATTCCAACACTCCCTCTCACGGGCACGATAGACCGTGAACATTAATTGGGTGAAAGTGACAAGAGGATCGAGTTGAGTCATTTGACCTACTCTGATATTACGTTGAATCCACAAAATCACAATGTTGAGATACAAGGGTCCAGAACCATAAGCACGTGAACTACAACTCATTTAACCAATACGAAACTATTGCCCAAGGACTATGCTCAAATTCTAACAGAGAGTTGAGTCACCCCTACACACCGAATACAGCTCGATATATCTTCACCGAGAACTTGATCATATAAATCATTCTTCATTGCAATTGGATGGGGAGTTGTGCTTGTGGAAGGCTGAGACTGCTTTAGATCTACCAACTTTTCCTACCAAGTTGTAGTAACATTTCAATTCATATGGAAATGAAACAGAGTAAGTTAAGATCCAGATTTTATAAATAACTACTTTAAACTTCGAGTCTAAACTCAACACGAATACTGCAGCATCCTTCGTCAATGTTACTGGGAAGGCTAGCTAAGAAAAGCACTTATTAGAAGTGGCATTCAATAGATCATTAGTAATGCCTTTCATGCTTGGTACAATAATAAGTAAAAAATAAATATCATATTTTTTGGAAAATAAACAGTACCTGTAAAGGCATTGAACACATTGAAATATCTCAAACCTTGAATGATCTATGAACTAACATTTATTTTACGAGAAAGGTTAGTTCATAAAAGAATTGTCTATTGTTGTGGATGAAAATCTAGGCTCATGACACTAGAACCCTTGGTGAAGGGTCCTAACCACAGTTCATGGGAGGTCTTCAAGTGAAGAAACTTTAGCATGTTGGGCAGGACCAACAAAGTAGATCTACAAATTAATTAAAAAGCAATCAAATCTGTTATAGAGAAGTGGATGGCAAGCTCACTTTGCGTCCTCGTAGCTATGAAACATAAAATCAGAGTACTAAGAGTAGGGGGAAACACTACAAGAAAAATCGCGGATAGCGACCGACCTAGCGGTCGCTATTCAGTCTTAGATCGGTCGCAAATCTGCATTGCGACCGAACAGAGACTATCTAGCGACCGAATATGTCGGTCGCTATATACTAGTCGCTATATAGCGACCGACATAATTCGGTCGCAGTATCAGTCGTTACCAGAGACCGATTATAATCGGTCGCCTGATCGGTCGCTAATTAAGTCGGTCTCAATTCGGTCGCTATTCGGTCTCTAATTATGTTGTATTTTTAAAAATAAAATTAACCTATCGGATTTATTCGGTCTCAATTCGGTCGCCAGTCGGTCGCCAAGTATAATTATTTAATAAAAGAAATATAACGTATAGTCGCTATTCGGTCGCAATTCAGTCTCCATGCGGTCGCTAATTTTGCATTATTTTTTTTTTAAAAATTTATTTAAACTGATAAATAAATTACCTGATAAATAACAAATTCATAACATAAATATAAAATCAACTACACAGACAACAATATCGACAAATCTCAAATTCATCACATACAAACACCTGATAAATAACAATTTCATAAAACAATAATAAATCAACTACACGGATCACAATCTCCACGAACCTCAAATTACACACAATTAAAATAAAATCACAAATTAATCATACATCCATAATAATAAAATGACAACATACACAACTAAAATAAAATCACAAATCCTCCACATATGTCTCATCCTGGTCGTCGTCTCGTCCAACATCATCCTGGTCGTCGTCTCGTCCAACATCTCGCGACGGATGATCCTGTATATCATTTAAAAAAATTATAATCAAATCCTTAATAAAGAAATCAAGCATTAACAAGACTTAATAAAGAAATCAAGCATTAACAAGAGTATGCCAATAGTTTAAGCCAGCTCATTTTCATATATATAAATACACACACACAATATAAGTTCAAATTTCATCTTGTATTTTAAAAATGAAGTTTGAGCGCCGAGCTCAAACCGGGCATCCGATTTGGATTCCGTCAGTTCTGACAAGTCACTTTCATCTCCCCGGTCGTATTGGAATGATCGGCACGGCCATCCGACCGGTATTTCAGATTTTAGAACCAAATGCCCCGTCCTAACAGTTCATTTGAACTAAGTGTATTTTAAAAATGAAGTTTGAGCGCCGAGCTCAAACCGGGCATCCGATTTGGATTCCGTCAGTTCTGACAAGTCACTTTCATCTCCCCGGTCGTATTGGAATGATCGGCACGGCCATCCGACCGGTATTTCGAATTTTAGACCCCCGGACCCGTCCTAACAGTTCATTTGAACTAAGTGTATTTTAAAAATGAAGTTTGAGCGCCGAGCTCAAACCGGGCATCCGATTTGGATTCCGTCAGTTCTGACAAGTCACTTTCATCTCCCCGGTCGTATTGGAATGACCAATAGTTAATCCGTGTAGTCAGAAAGAAGGGATAATGATGATCGATCCAAAGTGATAGGGAAGTTTAACTGGTTCAGAATGGATAGCATACTCCCATGCGTTGATGCATATAAAACCAGTCTGTTTGAATCTACAAAGCAATCATCACACATTGACAGTTTAATTGGATCTACACAAAGCAATCATCATGGAATTGTGTCATTTAAGTCTACAAATAATGCCGACACACTTGATGATAACTCCTCAATAAATCAGACACCAATGAGTAAAGCTTGACATGATCGCTCTCCATGCACATAATGCCATTTGTGGAGCTATTAGGGGTGCTTTCGCCTTTCAGTAGGACTATATCAAACGGCAGAATAGAATTAACAACGAGCTTCTGTATAAACAGAGCAGTGGCATCCCTGCAAACCTTTTGAGAGTTGAGTCGAATGCTTATGGTAGGTTGAGTGCTTGTGGTACAAATTTATACTAAACCGAGGAGCAAAATTTAGCAATCTTAAGTTAATGGCTAAGCATGTGAAGTTCATAACAATCCAATGTCTAATCATCTATATTACTATAATTTAACGGAGGGGTACATTTCATAATTTGCAGCAATATTCCAGCAGGTATCCAATATCTAAACATCTCTATATCTATCATCATGTCTCCAAGAGATGAGAAAAGTAGACTTCAAGAGCAGGCATTAGAATTACAGAACCCTTCCGGGAGGAAAAGAACAAGAAAGAAAGGTGAAGAACGTTAACCATTCTTATAGCAATAAAAATCCGGTCGTGCAAGCAATTCCCATTTTTCTATTCACACCTTCATTGATCAGAATATATGTTACTAGCTTCCAATTCCAGTATGACGCACGTACGATTTAGTCAGAGACTGACAGCAACCTGCCAAAGAAACGTGCTAAGCACTTCTTCCGCACCTCAAACCTCTGACAATCTTATCTTATTAATCAAGCGGGACCATGCACTCCCCTTATGCACGCAACAAAACTAATCAAAGAAACGAAACTCCAAAAAAACCAAATAAAAAAAATCCAGGGATAGCAGACCTCTTGGCGGAAGAACCACCCGACGCATCCGCCGCCGCCGGCTTCTCGTCCCTGTTCTTCGCCGCCGATCACAAGTCGTATTGGAATGACCGGCACGGCCATCCGACCGGTATTTCAAATTTTAACTACTCTACGGTACATCCATGAACGATCTTCAGACATTTTCCCTATGCAAATGAAATGTAAACACACAAAACTTTAACATGTTTAACAAAATAAAAACTCCAACCCTTTCCTCACATCGTCCATCTCTGCCATTTTAAATAGGAAGGAAATATCATTTAGATTTTCACTTTTTAACCCATCTGTGAAGGTTTGATCGCACGATTAATTACTATATGTGTTGTGTTATTTGCTAAAAATTTCGGCAGCATCTCCTCACACCTCTCCGATATACCACAAAATATTTATTGATTAAGAAATTTTCTTAAACACTTACTAATAAGTGGTTAAGAAAATAATCAAAATCAATAAAGGTATATCAGAGAGGAATGAGAAGACGCATCCAGCCAAAATTTTTAACAAACAACACAAACACATATAGTAATTAACCACCTAAGTGCGATCAAACATTCACAGACTGTCCAAACGGGACAATTCAAGACTTTGAGTTAGATATACACATTCTCATCATTCAAAATGAGAACGTGCACATCAATCCCAAAGTCTTGAACGGGTAGATTGATTGACACGGGCTTAACACGCTCTCCTAAGATACGTGCAATGTTAGGTTGCACCCACGCATCTCAGCTAACATACAACACCCAACTAATTAAATATTGACAAGATACTAACACATTCTAAAAACATAGCAATAACATGTGAAATTGACAATACATGTACACAATGAAAACATGAATTTTATTGTAACATCCAACACATTCAGTTAATTTTCTTGGTCGGCTGTACCATCCCAACCTTATGAGTTTGATAGGGTACTGTTTGGAGGATGACCACCGGCTGCTGGTGTATGAGTTCATGCCACGGGGAAGCCTGGAGAACCATCTTTTTAGGAGTATGTCTGTTTCGATTATTCTCTGCACCGTTTGGTTTGCTGACTCATTTAGGCACCTGTTTTCTTAAAGAAAAAAAATTGCAATGCGCAGTGGCCTCACCTTTTACCCAATGGTTACCTACGTAGTTCTTTTGAATCAGTTTTTGAACCCCACAATGTCGATTCTGCAGGGGGTTCATACTTCCAGCCTCTCTCCTGGAACCTTAGGATGAAGGTTGCTCTTGGAGCCGCAAAGGGGCTGGCCTTTCTGCATGGTGCTGAAACAAAGGTTATATATCGGGATTTTAAGACATCAAATGTGCTTCTTGATTCAGTAAGTGGAGACCCTTGTCTTATAGTTGATGGATGATATGTTTTCTTGATTAACGTTCCCCGTCATGATGTTCTGCCTCTCAAATCCCTTCTTTGCAAACCTACAAAATTATAATGCCAAGCTTTCCGACTTTGGCTTGGCAAAAGATGGACCAACTGGTAACAAGAGCCATGTGTCAACTAGGGTCATGGGAACATACGGATATGCTGCTCCTGAGTACCTTGCAACAGGTAAACCTTTGGTTCCAAACTGCTTGTATGTCCCTCCATCTTTTTGTCTTTAGGTGTTCCATTTTCAAGTGCTGATCAGTGTGTCTCAGATTTTTGGATGGCATTTGTCTTGCTTTTTTTTTTCTCTGTGGGTAACAAGATGCCATTTTCTCTTCGTAAATGAGAAAATTGTGCCGAAATGACACGAGGAGTCGGCAAATAATTCGGATTAAAACAGAAACTGAGTTGGTAAGGGACCTTGAATAAAACATAGATTACCCATGAATTTCTCCTTGAATAAAGTGTTGACAGCTCAGGAATATTTGATCTGGAGAGTGATAGTATTGTCCATTGGCATGATTAAGATTCTCTAGTGTAATATTTGATTGTCATCTCCGAGATATTTTTGGAGTGAATTAGGGGCGGGTATATCACCCCGACTGACCCACTCCTAACCCACCTCGGGTGATTTATTTCACCCCTTTTTAAGAATTCACATACCCTAACTTTATCTCTAACCGACTCCGATTAAGAAAAAAAAACGAACTAAATAAGAATAACTCGTCTCACCCTAATTAATCTATCGTAATCGGATTTACTTCTTTATCAAAGTGGCCCTACGAAATTAGTCCATCGCTTGCGGGTCGTGACAAAGTGCCTTCAAACGTTAAGATTGCGTTTGAGAACGCAGATAGAAAAAGAGGCCATGGAATGATTATTTAAGCCTCAGTCTTTAAATAAAACTCTAGTGACACGTATTACATCTGTTGAATTTTTACACTATTTTTGGTTCTCATAAGAATGATGGGGTCATATGTAGAGTTCATCTTGTACCTTTGCTTTAAAATTCTCATAATCCAATGTTTGGATTTGTTGGTTCTCAAGTTCTTGGATTTTGGGTTTGCTACAGTTTTAAATCGAAAAATAAGAATTGGGGAAAATACATGACACAATAAATGGACTGCATATTGAAGCCAGAACATTAATAACGGACCGGACAAACTAAAAAGATAATCTTATAATATTTCACACTATTTTACAGGAGAACAAATGATATGTGGACACCATCTCAAGAGTCTTAAATAAATCAGGTTCATTGCACGAGCATAGCCCCTCCCCCGGAGCCCCTCCACCGGAGCCCCTCCCCCTCCACCGGAGCCCCTCCCCCTGCGCAGCCCCCCCTCCACCGGAGCCCCTCCCCCTGCGCAACCCCCTCCCCTCCACCGGAGCCCCCTCCCCCTCACCCCTGCGGAGCCCCCTCCCCTCCACCGGAGCCCATCCCCCTGCGCAGCCCCCCCTCCACCGGAGCCCCTCCCCCTGCGCAGCCCCCTCCCCTCCACCGGAGCCCCCTCCCCCTCACCCCACCGGAGCCCCTCCCCCTGCGCAGCCCCCTCCCGTCCACCGGAGCCCCCTCCCCCTCACCCCTGCGGAGCCCCCTCCCCTCCACCGGAGCCCCTCCACCGGAGGCCCTCCCCCTGCGCAGCCCCCCCTCCACCGGAGCCCCTCCCCCTGCGCAACCCCCTCCCCTCCACCGGAGCCCCCTCCCCCTCACCCCTGCGGAGCCCCCTCCCCTCCACCGGAGCCCATCCCCCTGCGCAGCCCCCCCTCCACCGGAGCCCCTCCCCCTGCGCAGCCCCCTCCCCTCCACCGGAGCCCCCTCCCCCTCACCCCACCGGAGCCCCTCCCCCTGCGCAGCCCCCTCCCGTCCACCGGAGCCCCCTCCCCCTCACCCCTGCGGAGCCCCCTCCCCTCCACCGGAGCCCATCCCCCTGCGCAGCCCCCCCTCCACCGGAGCCCCTCCCCCTGCGCAGCCCCCTCCCCTCCACCGGAGCCCCCTCCCCCTCACCCCACCGGAGCCCCTCCCCCTGCGCAGCCCCCTCCCGTCCACCGGAGCCCCCTCCCCCTCACCCCTGCGGAGCCCCCTCCCCTCCACCGGAGCCCCTCCACCGGAGCCCCTCCCCCTGCGCAGCCCCCCCTCCACCGGAGCCCCTCCCCCTGCGCAACCCCCTCCCCTCCACCGGAGCCCCCTCCCCCTCACCCCTGCGGAGCCCCCTCCCCTCCACCGGAGCCCATCTGTAATGCCCCGGATTCTTCGGATCCTTTTCGTGGGCTCCGGATCTGGTTTCTCGGATTGTCCAACTCTGTTTTGTCTGAAATTTCGTTTCGGACATCTTTCGTGTTCGGATCGGCGCGATCCGGAGTCGTTTCGGAGGCCCGGAGGCGTTCCGCGGCTTTTTCCGCGTGTGTTTTTCCGATTCCCGGCGTGGGTTTCGGCTTTCCCTTCGGAACCTCGTTGCGGGTGAACCGGGCCGTTCACCAGGGCGCGAGTGGTACCGTTGCGATCGGTGCGTTCCGAGGATCGCGAGGGTGTGATTTTCTATTTTTCTGGATTTTTCCGATTTTCCGGATTTCCCTATAAATAGCTTTTCTCTCTCTCTCCCCTCTCATTTCTCATTTCTCTCCCTCTCTCTTCTCACGCTCTCTCCTCTCTCCCTCTCTCTCCGGCGGCCGACGGGGCGGAGTACGGGCGAGGCGGGGACGGCGCGGGCGAGGCGCGGGCGAGGATGGATGAGGATCGAGGCGGAGGCGGGCGCGATCCCTCGGTGGATTCCGAGATGGCGTCGTTCGCGTTCCGGGCGGTTTTCGGCGTGGATTAGTCGCTTCGGCGCACGGTTTCTTCGGTGGAGGTAGGGTGACGGAACACCACTGCGTTCTGCTCGTTTCCCCTGCCATTGCACGTCGTTCGGCGCGGAAACAGCTGTGTTTGGGTCCGTTCTAGCGAAACTGTGGTTTTGTGGGTTTCGTAGGGTCGGTCGGGAAACGGCGACGGTTTCCAGATCGGTTACTGTCAACGGATTCCTTGGGGCGAGAGCGTTCTTTTCCCCCTGATTTCGTCTCGATTGGTGGTCCCGTTGGACCGGTAGAGCTCCGAGAAGCTCGGTAACCCTTTTTGGGTAACTTCGGTAGAATCGCTCGTTTCTCGCGATTCGTGCGTCGTTTTGACTCCGGTCGGAGTCCATGTGATTGCCAGGGTGGTTGTGGTTGTATCCCCTTCGTTTCGGCACGAACGGGGCGTGGAAAGGCTACGATCGGGAGACCCCCTGGGTTTACCCGCCGTGATGGTTGGGCGGTCGAACCGGGCCCGTCCATCGCGAGGGCGGTTGCCTTTGGCCCGTTCATTTTCTCTTGGTTTTGGGGTTGTGCGGTCGCACGATAGACCGCACATTTGATGTGCGGCCAGGTGAGAACCGCATGTCTCCCCCATGGACGGTTGGTACCCAGCCGTCTGTCCTTCCGTGGGCTTGTGCGGCCAGGAGCTGACCGCATATCCCAGTTGACCCTTGGTCAACAGTTTTGTGTCGGTTGGGTTGTGCGGTTTGGTCAAAACCGTTTTGACCGGCACTGGAGTAGGTCGGTTAGGTTGTGCGGACGATCCTTGGCCGCACATCCCCTTGGGCGGTCCAGCCCTAACCGTCCATCCTCCATTTGGGGTTAGTCCGATTAGAGCCTTGTGCGGCTCCTGCCTGACCGCATGTCTTTTGAGCGGCTGTTCCCTAGCCGCACATCCCTTGAGCGGCCCAGGGTGAACCGCACATGTGCCAGTCTAACCCGGTGTTTCCGTTTTGACTGATTCGAGTCCCGGGTGTGTGGTTCTCGAACCACGTGCCGACCTGTGGCCTGACGGATGTTGTGCACGTCGTCGGGGCCAGGTGTCGTGGTACGTTGGAGTCCCGGATGTAGAGTTCTCGACTCGTGTCACCGTGTGTTGACGTGTGTCATCGGTTTCTCCGAAAAGCGATCCCCGAGTGGGTCCTGTGTGAGGCCTTGGGCTGCGAGCCCAGTTGTCCAGTCTGGAGCTGGAGGCTTCCCTCTTTTCCTTGAGTTGGGCCACAGCTTGGTGGTGTGCAAGTTGCCTTGGGAATCGTGCTTCTGTGCTTTCCGCGTGGGCCGTGTGTGTGGCCTTAGTCCTGTGAGTTCCCTTCCCAAGGGAATGGTTTCGGCGGCTCGTGAGCTGCCTCGGTATTCGTGCTACAGTGGTTTTAGACCTAGAGCTTGGACTAGATTGACGGCCTTGTGCTGTTGCGTGCAACGGTCTTGACCCCGAGTCTTGTGACTCAAGGACCGTTGGGTGTAGTGCGTCTAGAGGACTGTCCAGAGCCCAGTGACTTAGCGTCACTTGGGTTTTCTCGACTCTCGCGCAGGGTGTGTGCGCGGCTGTGGACTGTGAGTCCCGTTTCTTCTCCGACTGTGGTCATCGTGCGACGGTGCTAGTACGTGGGATGGTCCCCGTACTTTGTCGGATGCGGACGTTGTTTTCCGTTGACTTGAGAGTCTACTCCTTCAGTGACCCTCCACTAGTCGTAGCCTACTAGTACGCGTGTGCTAGTCGCACCAGGGAGTGGTGTACGGGCTTACCCTTAGAGGCGGTTTGTGGACCGGTTGCCGTCGGGCCCCACGTCTTGCAGCCAGAGTCCGGCTGAGGGGAAAACCGGTCAGAGGACCAGACCAGGGACGCGCGGTCTGTGTGTGCACACGTGGTTGGGGGCGGTTGGACCCACGTCGACGGGCGTGACCCCAGCTAGTCACTTGTTTGTGGTTACTTGTACGGTGTTCGTGCCTCGGGTAGGAGCTACCACGTCAGGCAGTTCACTTGCGGTGCGGTGTAAGACGTCAGGGGACGCTACCGGCTGTGCTTCTAGTGGGTGGTACTCCTGTCGAGTACGGAGTGACAGACTATCAGTTTCCGTGATTTCGACCTTCGGGTTTTCGGTCGTGTTGACCGTTGAGTTCGGTTGTTTCGCCGTGGCGCGTGTGTTGGTTTTCGCGCCAAGGGTCTAATGCTAGTGGCTTTACCGAGGTTGGGTCTTGTTGTGCGGTACCCGCGATCGGATGGTCGGGGTTGCACCTTGGACAGCGTGTCCAGGTCGGCTGTGTCCGAGGGACAGGCCTCTACGGCGTGGTTGCCGTGTGTTCTTGCTTCGGTAGGTGGTACTAGTGTGGTTCGGTAGCTTCGTCTGCGTGACCGAGGTGTACCTTCCGGTGCAGTAGGAGTAGCTGTAGTGCCGAGTTTTTGACCGGCCACCGGTTTGCTGTTCCTGCTGTAGTTGTAGCTCTCCTTTCCGCTACCGCCGTTGTTTCCGGTTGGGGTTCCGCGGGATCCCTGCTGAGTCTCTGTTTTGGAGACTCATTCCCTGCTTTTCAGGTGTGGCGGTTCTTCCTCGTGGTTCGAGGGTGCGGAGCGGAGGTTCTCTGTTGCCAGCTTGCCGGGCCGAGTGTTCACTTGGCACGTGGTACGTTTTACTGCTTTAGACTGTACTTTCGGTTGGACTGGACTCTGTTGTAGCTGTTGCTGTTCTTTCTTTCAGCTTGTTGTTGTTGGTTGTCCTGCTTTATTTCCTATTTCTTTGTGCCTCCACACTCCTTTTAGCCCTTCCGAGCCCTCCTGGCTCGTGGGCGGCGGTGCGAGTCTCGGGTTATCGGGCCTTCCCGGTAATCGGATTCTCGGGTCGTTACAGCTGGTATCAGAGCGGTGGTTGTGGGCGTACATAGGAATTCGAAATATTGCAGTGATCAGAGTCCGTAAGGTCCAGTACAGTCGGCAGCTGGCTTAGGGTTTTGTGTTCGCTTCCGCCTTGTTTCTCGCTTGGGTGCGCTGTGCGGCGCTGTGAAGGTGGTTGCTGCCCGCGGCTTTCGTGCCAACATGGGGTCTAAGGATCGAGGTCGAGAGCCTTCTCCCTCATCGGTGGTGGCCCTGGTTGTGCTGCGTTGGGCAGAGGTTGCTGGCAGGCGTGAGTTCGCGGTGCTGCGTTCGAGGAACCTGCAGCGTGGTCAGGTGGCTGGTGCGGACTGTTCTTGGTTAAGTGGCCGTGAGCGTGCTCTGAGGGAGCTGCTGTCGGTTTTTGGTCACTCCAGCTTGAGGTTTGTCCAGCTCCTGAGGTGTTTTGATCGAGAAGTGTGCTCGGGTGAGCGGAGGATCTTCTCGGTGGGTTGCTGTTTCGTCGAGCCTGATGTTTTGTCGTGCTCTGTTGCGTCAGAAATGACGTGTCGGTCCTGATCGTTCTGCTGATTTCGAGGCAGGATTTGGCAGAGATGTCCCGTTAAGTCTTTGCTCCTGTGCTTCTGTCAGTGGATGGGTTGTGTTCGCCCTGGAGTTGGCTTGAGATGTGAAGGCTCCACGGTGAGTTTCGGGACTCGAGGGTGAGCATCGGCGGTTGTCGGTTATGGCTCGTGTGGCGGCTCTTGGCATGCCGTGTTGCAGTTCGAGGAATTGCAGCGGTGGTGCATCGAGAGATGCTGTGATGGTGGTCCGACGTGACACTCGTCGAGTGTGTCGGAGGCGCTGACCTGATGGAAGCGATGGTTTTCCTTGGTGCTGGATGGTGCTGTTTCCAGCGTGCGCGAGGTTCGAGGTCAGGTCGAGCGTGGAGTTCTTCCGTTGGTCGAAGTGCGCTGGTTTCTCCTTTGGTTGGAGAGATTGTGTTGGGTTAAGGTTTGCCGTCTTGCATTGTGTGCCCGGATTGGTTGGCCTTGTGTGCCATGAAGTCCGTGCGAGACGTGCTCCTTGTCTTGGCAAGGTGGTTGTCTGTGAGAAGTTGTGCCCATTCCCTTGTCGTGTGAGGGTGTGCTGGCGCTGTTCCGGAAGGACGAGTGCTGGTTGGGCGGTGTTTGCTTTCTCGGCTGTGCGCGCGGATCTGAGTGCGCAGCGGAAGCGTGGTGGGCTCGTAACCCATTGGTTCAGGATCGTAGCATTGGTTGCTACGGGCGGATTCCTGAGTTTGCGTTGAGCATTGGAGGATTGGTTCCTCGGTGTGAAACGTGATTTTGCCGTGCCGTTGCTCGAGGTATTATGGTTCTTGGCACTGGCAGGATGGAGTGTTGGGGAATGTGCTGGCTAGTGCGCCGCATGAGTACCATGTTCCTGTGTTGGAAGCCGTGTCAGGCGTTGGTGTTGGACCTGGATGGGGTTGTTGAGGATGTCGCCTGACGATGGTCGAGGATGTGTTGGTCAGAGTCGGCGGCTTGGTGCCCGACTTGTGTTCCCAGTCGTGTCCTCGGATAAGATCGTTTTTGGAGAAGTGGTCTCTGGCAGGCTGTGGGCTTCCGTTGGTTCTACGGTCTTGTCGGATTGTGACGGTGAGATGTTTATTGCTTAGGGACCCACGAGCGCTGTTCAGGTGGTGTCCCGTGGCTCTGTGGTAAGGGCGGAATCGGGATTGGCAGGTGTCCACTTGGATTGATCGAAGGATTTGATGAGACCAGATGGATGAGTGACGCTTGTGGGCGGAGGCCTTCTGTGAGATTAGCGTCGGTTGGTGGTCCTTGATAGGACGTTGGTGTCGCAAGGTTATCCCTGGTTTGGTGATTAGCATGGGGTGGTTCCCTATAAGTCTGAGTCCCGTGAGGTGATGACTGAAGACGCCATGTTCTGTCATTTGGTTTCGTCGTGCTCCCCGAGAGGGTCGAGTTGGCGCGATGATCGAGCTCGGATGCGGAGTCCGAGAGGAGTGTAGCTCGAGATGTGGCATCGGTCTATGTGTGAGTCAGCGGATGGCCTGCTGTGAATTGGATCGTGCCTGTTGGGCCGGTGGAGGTTTCCCGTTGACGTGTATTTGGCGACCAGTGGATGGTCTTTTCAGAGACAGAAGATGCTGGTTGTTGGGGCTCGAGCGTGGCGAGAGCTGAGTGCCAGCGAGACCTTTGGTGGTCGTTTCTGTGATGTGCCTTTCCGGATGGGATCTGGACTTTGTCGAAGTTTGTCTTCTGACGAGAATTGGCACGGTGTTGTGTCCGGCTTTCGGCTTGCCATGTGTGGGGTGTTTCTTGGTGTTGAGCCGATGTGCTGGTTGCGGTCTGTTGAGCTGGCTGCTTGAGCTGGTGGAGGCTCTGTGTTGGTTGCTCCCTTGAGGAGGGTGTGCGACCTGTCAGCTGGTTGTGAAGCTGATGTGTGTTTTGTCTGCTGACCCTGGGGTGGATCAGTAGCTGTTGCTCGTGTCGAGGGTTGTGTTTCCTCGGTGAGCGAGATCGTGGCTGCGGCGCCACGGTGGATTCTCGCGTTGTCTGAGGTGATGCCGGACTGTGTCCTTTGGTATATGCCTGCTCTGTTGGCCTGTGTGCTCGGCGCGAGGAGCGAGGTGTTGCTTGTGATCGTAAGTCTGGCTGTGTCCCTCAGGATCGGTGTTTTCGTGAGAATCGAGGTTTTCTGTGCTGGGGCTCTGACAGCGTGTCAGTGATTCTGTGTTCTTCCCCTGGGACTTCGTGCTTGGTCCTGAATTTCGAGGACGAAATTCCTTTAAGGGGGGAGGGCTGTAATGCCCCGGATTCTTCGGATCCTTTTCGTGGGCTCCGGATCTGGTTTCTCGGATTGTCCAAC
Source organism: Amorphophallus konjac (assembly GCA_022559845.1). Classification (NCBI taxonomy): domain Eukaryota; kingdom Viridiplantae; phylum Streptophyta; class Magnoliopsida; order Alismatales; family Araceae; genus Amorphophallus; species Amorphophallus konjac. The sequence goes on along the minus strand of CM040119.1, from coordinate 351,564,950 downwards.
TCTGTTTTGTCTGAAATTTCGTTTCGGACATCTTTCGTGTTCGGATCGGTGCGATCCGGAGTCGTTTCGGAGGCCCGGAGGCGTTCCGCGGCTTTTTCCGCGTGTGTTTTTCCGATTCCCGGCGTGGGTTTCGGCTTTCCCTTCGGAACCTCGTTGCGGGTGAACCGGGCCGTTCACCAGGGCGCGAGTGGTACCGTTGCGATCGGTGCGTTCCGAGGATCGCGAGGGTGTGATTTTCTATTTTTCTGGATTTTTCCGATTTTCCGGATTTCCCTATAAATAGCTTTTCTCTCTCTCTCCCCTCTCATTTCTCATTTCTCTCCCTCTCTCTTCTCACGCTCTCTCCTCTCTCCCTCTCTCTCCGGCGGCCGACGGGGCGGAGTACGGGCGAGGCGGGGACGGCGCGGGCGAGGCGCGGGCGAGGATGGATGAGGATCGAGGCGGAGGCGGGCGCGATCCCTCGGTGGATTCCGAGATGGCGTCGTTCGCGTTCCGGGCGGTTTTCGGCGTGGATTAGTCGCTTCGGCGCACGGTTTCTTCGGTGGAGGTAGGGTGACGGAACACCACTGCGTTCTGCTCGTTTCCCCTGCCATTGCACGTCGTTCGGCGCGGAAACAGCTGTGTTTGGGTCCGTTCTAGCGAAACTGTGGTTTTGTGGGTTTCGTAGGGTCGGTCGGGAAACGGCGACGGTTTCCAGATCGGTTACTGTCAACGGATTCCTTGGGGCGAGAGCGTTCTTTTCCCCCTGATTTCGTCTCGATTGGTGGTCCCGTTGGACCGGTAGAGCTCCGAGAAGCTCGGTAACCCTTTTTGGGTAACTTCGGTAGAATCGCTCGTTTCTCGCGATTCGTGCGTCGTTTTGACTCCGGTCGGAGTCCATGTGATTGCCAGGGTGGTTGTGGTTGTATCCCCTTCGTTTCGGCACGAACGGGGCGTGGAAAGGCTACGATCGGGAGACCCCCTGGGTTTACCCGCCGTGATGGTTGGGCGGTCGAACCGGGCCCGTCCATCGCGAGGGCGGTTGCCTTTGGCCCGTTCATTTTCTCTTGGTTTTGGGGTTGTGCGGTCGCACGATAGACCGCACATTTGATGTGCGGCCAGGTGAGAACCGCATGTCTCCCCCATGGACGGTTGGTACCCAGCCGTCTGTCCTTCCGTGGGCTTGTGCGGCCAGGAGCTGACCGCATATCCCAGTTGACCCTTGGTCAACAGTTTTGTGTCGGTTGGGTTGTGCGGTTTGGTCAAAACCGTTTTGACCGGCACTGGAGTAGGTCGGTTAGGTTGTGCGGACGATCCTTGGCCGCACATCCCCTTGGGCGGTCCAGCCCTAACCGTCCATCCTCCATTTGGGGTTAGTCCGATTAGAGCCTTGTGCGGCTCCTGCCTGACCGCATGTCTTTTGAGCGGCTGTTCCCTAGCCGCACATCCCTTGAGCGGCCCAGGGTGAACCGCACATGTGCCAGTCTAACCCGGTGTTTCCGTTTTGACTGATTCGAGTCCCGGGTGTGTGGTTCTCGAACCACGTGCCGACCTGTGGCCTGACGGATGTTGTGCACGTCGTCGGGGCCAGGTGTCGTGGTACGTTGGAGTCCCGGATGTAGAGTTCTCGACTCGTGTCACCGTGTGTTGACGTGTGTCATCGGTTTCTCCGAAAAGCGATCCCCGAGTGGGTCCTGTGTGAGGCCTTGGGCTGCGAGCCCAGTTGTCCAGTCTGGAGCTGGAGGCTTCCCTCTTTTCCTTGAGTTGGGCCACAGCTTGGTGGTGTGCAAGTTGCCTTGGGAATCGTGCTTCTGTGCTTTCCGCGTGGGCCGTGTGTGTGGCCTTAGTCCTGTGAGTTCCCTTCCCAAGGGAATGGTTTCGGCGGCTCGTGAGCTGCCTCGGTATTCGTGCTACAGTGGTTTTAGACCTAGAGCTTGGACTAGATTGACGGCCTTGTGCTGTTGCGTGCAACGGTCTTGACCCCGAGTCTTGTGACTCAAGGACCGTTGGGTGTAGTGCGTCTAGAGGACTGTCCAGAGCCCAGTGACTTAGCGTCACTTGGGTTTTCTCGACTCTCGCGCAGGGTGTGTGCGCGGCTGTGGACTGTGAGTCCCGTTTCTTCTCCGACTGTGGTCATCGTGCGACGGTGCTAGTACGTGGGATGGTCCCCGTACTTTGTCGGATGCGGACGTTGTTTTCCGTTGACTTGAGAGTCTACTCCTTCAGTGACCCTCCACTAGTCGTAGCCTACTAGTACGCGTGTGCTAGTCGCACCAGGGAGTGGTGTACGGGCTTACCCTTAGAGGCGGTTTGTGGACCGGTTGCCGTCGGGCCCCACGTCTTGCAGCCAGAGTCCGGCTGAGGGGAAAACCGGTCAGAGGACCAGACCAGGGACGCGCGGTCTGTGTGTGCACACGTGGTTGGGGGCGGTTGGACCCACGTCGACGGGCGTGACCCCAGCTAGTCACTTGTTTGTGGTTACTTGTACGGTGTTCGTGCCTCGGGTAGGACCTACCACGTCAGGCAGTTCACTTGCGGTGCGGTGTAAGACGTCAGGGGACGCTACCGGCTGTGCTTCTAGTGGGTGGTACTCCTGTCGAGTACGGAGTGACAGACTATCAGTTTCCGTGATTTCGACCTTCGGGTTTTCGGTCGTGTTGACCGTTGAGTTCGGTTGTTTCGCCGTGGCGCGTGTGTTGGTTTTCGCGCCAAGGGTCTAATGCTAGTGGCTTTACCGAGGTTGGGTCTTGTTGTGCGGTACCCGCGATCGGATGGTCGGGGTTGCACCTTGGACAGCGTGTCCAGGTCGGCTGTGTCCGAGGGACAGGCCTCTACGGCGTGGTTGCCGTGTGTTCTTGCTTCGGTAGGTGGTACTAGTGTGGTTCGGTAGCTTCGTCTGCGTGACCGAGGTGTACCTTCCGGTGCAGTAGGAGTAGCTGTAGTGCCGAGTTTTTGACCGGCCACCGGTTTGCTGTTCCTGCTGTAGTTGTAGCTCTCCTTTCCGCTACCGCCGTTGTTTCCGGTTGGGGTTCCGCGGGATCCCTGCTGAGTCTCTGTTTTGGAGACTCATTCCCTGCTTTTCAGGTGTGGCGGTTCTTCCTCGTGGTTCGGGGGTGCGGAGCGGAGGTTCTCTGTTGCCAGCTTGCCGGGCCGAGTGTTCACTTGGCACGTGGTACGTTTTACTGCTTTAGACTGTACTTTCGGTTGGACTGGACTCTGTTGTAGCTGTTGCTGTTCTTTCTTTCAGCTTGTTGTTGTTGGTTGTCCTGCTTTATTTCCTATTTCTTTGTGCCTCCACACTCCTTTTAGCCCTTCCGAGCCCTCCTGGCTCGTGGGCGGCGGTGCGAGTCTCGGGTTATCGGGCCTTCCCGGTAATCGGATTCTCGGGTCGTTACACCATCCCCCTGCGCAGCCCCCCCTCCACCGGAGCCCCTCCCCCTGCGCAGCCCCCTCCCCTCCACCGGAGCCCCCTCCCCCTCACCCCACCGGAGCCCCTCCCCCTGCGCAGCCCCCTCCCGTCCACCGGAGCCCCCTCCCCCTCACCCCTGCGGAGCCCCCTCCCCTCCACCGGAGCCCCTCCCCCTCCCCTGCGCAGCCCCCTCCCCCTCCCCTGCGGAGCCCCCTCCCCCTCACCCGAGCTCCACCCCCCCTCCCAGACCAACCTCCCCCGCCACCCCCTCCCACCGAAACCCCCCTCACTGGAACCCCTCCAAGAAGAAAAAAAATGAGAAATAGGGCATGGTCGATGGCCGGCGGGGAGGGAGAGGGGGGGGGAGAGAGGCGCGGGGCTGGAGGGAGAGGAGAGGGGGGGGAGATCGAGAGGGAGAGGACTTACCAGACCGAGGAGGGTGACGACGAGGACGACGGGGACCGACGAGGTCGACGGCGAGGATGGTGCGGGGCTGGCCGAGACAGCGAGCTCCGGCGTCCGTCCACCACCACGCCGCTCGCCACGCCCGTGGCCGCAAGGCAGAGGGGGGGGGGGGAGGGCGAGGGGGCCGGAGGGGGAGGGGAGAGCTCCGGTGGAGGAAGGTTATCAATGCAGGGGGGAGATGGTCGCGCTGTAAATGCAGTCATATCAGCGACCGATTAGAGACCGAAATATATTCGGTCGCAACATCGGTCTCCAATTCGGTCGATTTTGAAAAAAAAGAGACCGGAATAAATTCGAGCTAAATATAGCGACCTATTGGAGACCGAAATAAATTCGGTCGCCAAAACGGTCTCAGATATGCGACCGATTATTTCGGTCGCCGAATTGGTCTCTATTTGGGACCGACTAGCGACCGATTTAATCGGTCTCTAATTCGGTCGCTATAGCCACTTTTTCTTGTAGTGAAAGTATTTCCAATATGAATTCTTCAATGGGAATTAAATATGAATGTTATAAACCTCATTAGTGGGGAGGGTAAAACCCGTGTGGCCCATGCACGGCCCGCTGACACCAAGTTCGTGTCGGCCCAAGGTCAGCGAAGCACGTAGCGGACCCCCGACAGCTAACGGCTCACGTCAGGTGGCCCAATAGGGCCAGCCATCGAATTCGCCAGCCCACGAGGGACATCGACCCAGGCATATCAGATGCCGGATGACTCTTCGACGACCGAATGTTACTCCCACCATCATCGGCCCCAACTCTAGTAAAGGCGAGCACGCCCCACGGGTGCCGTAAGAGACTCACCCGATCCCGAATGAATGGGCGCACAACGAGAAACTCCTCATGATCGATGGGAGGCGTTACCCCACGACTCACGCCCTTCTCTATTAAGGGATAGGCCTCCACCGTCAGGACAACCCCTATTAATGGACCTTCGACGGAGACACAGAGACACACATACAGAGCCAGACTGACAGCTACAAATGCCTACGGACAAGGAGAGCCTTCTACATAGGAGAGTCCCGACTCGCTTCTGAGCACGCTTCCAACTTAGCGAGCACTCTCCGAGCACCCGTTGGATGTGGCGAGCACCCCCGGAAGTCTGATCTCCGCTCCAAGGTTGATCGTTCCGCTCTCATCCTCCTCTCTCTTCTCCATCCTCCCTCGATCGTCATATAACAAGATCCTGACTTAAGCATCGGAGGGTTGTCCCCTGGGGTAATGCTCATGGCTCCTTCTGATGTCATTTTTTTGGTGTTTACATATTTTCACGGATGACTGGACGATCTTCGCTAACCAATAAATATTAAAAGTGTGATACAAACTTCCATAGATCATTTTCTCACCTCTACAATTAGCAAATGGGACCTTCTCAAGTCTCACTGATGATGTGAAGGCATGATCCATCGCCTCAGATAATATCAAGCTCAAGGACTTTTGAGGGCCATCAAATGATGTCACAGAGTGGTGGTCATTTTCTATAAGAAAGTTCATTCATCTGGCAATTGTTACGTAAAACCCATCGATACCTCCGTCTTTACTTGAGATGTCTTGTGTCATGCCTACGTTGCTTAAAGTAGAAGGTACAACACGTGCATTACTTATGACACCGATCGCATAATTTTCAAAATAATATTACTTTTAAGAAATCATAGATATAAGTCAAACTCCTCTTACAACGTACAAAGTCGTAGGTAACTACATCTATACCTATGGCGTCTTTGTGTCATGCCTATGTTGTCACAATGGTATAGGTCACATCTATACTTACGATATTTTTGTGTCATAACTATGTACAACGATCGTATAATTTTTAAAATAATAATATTTTTTAAAAAGTTTATGAGTTAATCTATTCTAACGATTGACAAAGTCATTAGTACCCGTCGTAACTATACCCTATTCTTGTTGTAGGGGAAGATCTTCAAGATGTCAAAGGATCCGCCGTACGGCCATATAATGACGTCACTTGTTGCGTGGAGAAGTGGAGATGCCCACATAGACTTGGATCATATGCACATATGAGTTGTATTTTTATATATATGTCTCTTTTTAATTAGCTGTTGTACATATACCTAGCCCCCTTGTCAGGGGAGAGCAGGCTACTCGGCGCAGCGGGCGGCGCCGCCTGTTTGGCATTTCCCGCGCAAATTAAGACGCCCACTCCCACCCGACAGACAGTTAGGAGGAGGAGGGCAGGCCTGGCAGCCATGGAGTACCACGTGCCGCTGGAGATCACCCTCGTCTCCGCCGAGGGCGTCCTGGTCGACGACGACGTAGGCTTCCCGTCACCTCACATGGAGTTCTTCGCCGTCGTCACCCTGGTCGCTGGCGACGCCGTGTTCGCCATGCAGCGGACCCCCACCGTCGCCGCCGGCTCCGCGGAGGACCAGAGGAGCCCCTCCTGGAACTTCGCCGTGCGTTTTTCCGTCCCGAGGGGCGGCTGCGACTGCCAGAAACTGCGCTTCGACATCTGGCGCAGGTGCTCCCACGGGGATCACGGCATGATGATCGGCAAGGTGGAGGTCCCCCTCGCCGAGCTGCTCCAGGGGTACTACTCTTCCTCTTCTCCTCCCGGGCCCTGCTTTCTCAGCCGCTACATCACGACGCCGTGCGGCGGGGCGCGCGGCGTGCTCACCTTCACGTCCGAGGTCGTGGAGAAGGAAGCATCCCGGAAGGCTCTGGATCCCGTTCCTCTGCTGGAGTGGCTCCCGTCGCAACCTTTTCCGGCGCCCTCGAGCCTGCCGCAGGAGAGCCCCGCAGGGGACGAACGACATGGCGCAGGTGAGGATCAGCCCATGTCGGAGCCGGTGCACCAACCCCACAGGCACGGGCCCGTGTGCTCTCTGCTGCGGTGGTGGTGGGTGTGGTTGCCGATGGTGTTCGCGGGTTGGGGCCTCGTCCGCGAGATGATCCTTGCCCTGGCCGCTGAGATCGCTTACGAGCGGATCCAACGGGGATGCGGCAACCACCCGCAGCCCATGGTGGTGGTGTACGGGGGGGCTCCCCGGCAGCCGCCTCCTCCTGCCCCGCCTTCACCGGCGACGGGGCTGGGGTTGGTCGTCTTCGCCTGTCTACTGGCTGTTGCGACCCGGGCTGTCAGGGATCGTTTAAGAATCTGATTTCTTGCACCGGCTGGGATTTTGATCGATCGACGTTTGGCCAGCAAGTCTCTGAAAATAATTAGGTTTTCAATAGTAATTAGATTATAATAATAATAATAATAATACCGCCGGTTGCTGCTTCGGATCGTTTGTGGTTGTGGGTTACTCACTTGGTTCATGTTTCTTTCTGGGTTGATCTGCTTTGTATTGTGAACATTCATCTAAGAAGTGTTCATAACATCTTAAACCTTTTGAAAATTACGTTGCCCTGACATTTCTTTTTCACAGTTCAACTTCCCGATGAGTTTAGTGTTTGATGTTTTATTGTTGGAAGATGTTTTACAAAAATATAACAAACTCCGCTCTAACCGGGATCGATTAGCGCGACTGAGTGTCAGGAAAGAGTGAAGTCCACCGCTCTCTCTCTCATCGGCTCCTCCCCGTATATTATCCACTTCTCAAACACTCCCCTAGGCTCTATTTAATATTTACTTATTTGATGTCTAATTAATATCTGAAAGTTCAGACATTCTCATGGCCACATGGTTAATTAGGTAAAACTAATTAAAAAAATAAAATACATGTGACCTCTCTCTCTCTCTCTCTCTCTCTTATGACGAAGAATCCGATGAATCATAAAATTTCACCATGCACCTCTCGAAGATTGAGTAAGTGACTAGATATCTCTCTCCAATATAAAGTACACAGATCAAAATAACTCTTTATTATGAGATTATTTTTACCTAAAACCTTACCTTCATAAATAGAAATAAAATATTTTTCTGCATCTGCACTGGAAAGTTGCCCCGGCCCAAAGGAGTTTTTTTAACACTATATTAATATAAAGGAGTTTTAAAATAAGATTAAAATAAGATAAATATTTTTATAAATGAATTTTTAAGGGAGGCACGTACATCTTACTCTCTTTTTTTGGATAACTTTAGGGAGTACTCTCATAGGTCGCCCTCTTATATCTAATAATAGAGTAATTAATAACAATAGTGAGGAGACCGTCCGGGACAACGAGCACCACATGTGATGCGTTCGGGCACGTCGCGAGAGGTAGATGCCAAATGCTGACGTGTGCATAAAGTGAGGCGCTGCCCCCTAGAAACAACGGCAGAACGACGGTAAATCATATCAAATCAGCGCCATCTAATCAGAGGAGGACCCTCACCGATGAAGGAGCCGAAGAACGGAGACAAAGGACACATCTGCCTTATCAACAAGCTGCCGTCATCACTTTTTGAAATGGTATATATTACAGAAATGTATCTTTAGAAGCGTATATATTATACTTTGTACTTCTATTTTTTTATTATCATATGTACTCTCACAATAAATCATGTTTCATGATTTACGGAAATGTCATTCATTGCCATCTTACATTTATATAATTTAATTCTAAGTGGAGTAAGATAGAAAAAAGACTAGAGGTGGTATGACTAATATGCCACGGAGATCCATGTCAAAGTGGTTACTACGAAAAAGTCAAAATTATTCTGGTTTAATCTTCACAGATGATTACAATAATAACATGTGTCCTACAAAATAAGGGTTTACCGTCTTGATCGATCCGTCCGTCTCGGTCACAGGCTGGGACGGATCGAGTCGGTCTCGACTCGGTCTGTCTCGATCCATCTCGTTCCATATTAAAATAAAAAAAATTTAAATATATATAATATATATAAAATAATAGAATAAAATAAAAAAGATATTATATATATAATATAATATAATATAATATTAAATTAATAGGACGATCCGGTGACGACCTATGACCCGAGCGTCTCGCCCATAGTCTAGGTCGGGTCGGATTGTGCGGGTCAGGGTGACCCGCACCAGGTCGACAAACCCTACTCAAAATCTTTGATAATTTCTTTGATATCTGTCTAAAACTTTATATTTTATACGTTCATTATAATATTCTGTCAACTCTAAGAATATTATAATATTATAGATATGTATATATATATATATATACGGAGAAACGAAGAATATGGAGATACACATAAAATCTTGAGGGTAAATACGTGCAAAGGTCAAAAAGTGTCCCTTCGTCTCATACTGTATCTTTAACATTTATTTAGAGAAGAGTAGCCAGCCATCCAAAGTAAATCTATAATCATTATGAATAATGTTAGAAGGAGTCTTGAAAAAGATCTCAGGAGATAACTTTCTGATGTTTAAGTTAAGATCGTCGAAGGAGAGTCGAAGGAAAGAGAATAAAAGAGGAAAAGAGTTGAGAGTTTATAATCTGCAAATAATTTTTATGTAAAAATTTCCAATTTAAATTTGTCTTTAGTATAGGTTGTAAAAGCATTGGAATACAAATTCTTTTGAGATGATTTAGAGGGAGAAGTGAGTCAAAATTTTTCGAGAAATGTTTCTAATATTTTTTTCCATTTTTTGCTAAGGAAATGTTTCGAAGGATTGTACGGCCTTTGACTATCTTCCCAACAAAAAAAGAGGAACTCCTTTCACTCGTAACAATAGAAAAATACTGGTGTCTGATGGCATTTTTATTAGACTAGAAAAATTATCTTTTATGTTTTTTTAACTTTTTAATTTTTTATAATCTTTCATATTTACATGTTGGCCTCTCTAATCTAGATATTTGTTTATAAGATCTTATAATTATATATTTATTTATTAAACACTTTGTTTGGAGTATTTTCCATAAATACATGAGGAGTTTTTCCACGACGATGTGATGTGTTTCGTTAAATAACTTGTAATTTTAAAAGGTTATCAAATTAAAATTCTTACATAAAAATGATTATTAGAAATAAATTTATAAAAAGAATATTTTTAAAAATAGATTAGTAGACATATTATTGAGTTATTTTAAATATTACATAAATATCATTTAAACATATTTTTTATAAACTTTTAATAAAATAGAGTGATATATTCATAAATAAATATGATACTTTTACATAATTTAGATTTACATAATGATATATTTATTAATATATTTATAGAAATATTTTTATAATTTTTATTTAATAATAGTTTTTATATAAAAACCTTAAAATAATATGTAGACTGGAGAGTCAAATCTAAAGAACCACCGACACTCAAAAAATAAAATCCTTTTTCTTTCTTTTTTTTCACCGTTTACGAGAAAGAAACTACGAGCACGAGGCAGAGAACGCCAGCTCTGTTACCGTTCCATGCCGAACCCCCGGAAGAGACGAGAAGGGAGGTCACGGAAGGGTCTAGGTCTCTGTCCCCATCCCCTCCTGGGGGGGCGACTTCTCTTGCCCTACCTGATCACAAGCAGAGAAAGACGGTACGGTATCCCCCCCACCCCCCGCCCACCCACCCACGGGTCTTCCATAGCCGTAGAAAAACCAGGCGGGCAGGCAGAAGAATCCCCCACCTCTCTCTCTCTCTCTCTCTCTCTCTCTCTCTCTCTGTGTACGTGTTAAAAGTTCTCTTTCACAGGGGTAGATGATGAGAAAGAAGAGAACCCCGGTGTCTCTCTCTCTATATATATATCTCTCTGTGTGTGTGTACGTGTGTGTTAAAAGTTCTCTTTCACAGAGGCAGATGATGAGAAAGAAGAGAACCCCGGGGTCTCTCTCTCTCTCTCTCTCTCTGTGTGCGCGCGCGCGCGTGTTAAAAGTTCTCTTTCACAGGGGCAGATGATGAGAAAGAAGAGAACCCCGGTCTCTCTCTGTATGTGTGTGTGTTAAAAGTTCTCTTTCACAGGGGCAGATGATGAGAAAGAAGAGAACTCCGGGGTCTCGCTGTGTGTGTGTGTGTGTGAAGTTCTCTATCACAGGGGCAGATGATGAGAAAGAAGAGACCCCCCGGGGGAGGGGGGGTGGAGGAACCAACGGCTCACAAGGGAGGGGGGGGATGATCGGCAGTGTGGGGACCCCCCAAGCGGGCGATGGGATAGGGGGGCGGGAGGAGGTGGACATCTGCTTTTGTTTTGGATTCTCTGGGCGGGCCCCCTGGCAGTCACGAGCGAACGTTCCATCCGCCTCCCCTCGTTCTCCCACCTCCTACCCCAGGAAGTAGTAGTAATAGTCGTAGAAGTCGTCGTCCTCCTCGTCCCAACAAGCCAAGCCAGCCACACTCCCCTGCGCTGACACCCATCCTCTCCTCGCCCCCTTACAACCTCTCCTTCTTCGTCCTCTCTATCCGCCTTCTTCTCCTTCCTCCCCCCCTGCCTCTTCTTCTTCCTCCTCCTCCTCCTTTTGCCCTGCAATTAACGGATACACTGCCCACCTTGTCGTGTCGGTCGCCACTGTCGAACAACTGGGAAAAGGTGGCGTTTTGCTGCGTCCGTCGCTGCAGGCGCCACCACCCGCGATGGCTACGACGGTGAACTGCTCCACCCCGGGTGCGGAGTCGCCGACTGCCGCGCGGCACCTCAGCCAGAGGCTGGACCTGGGAGCTATCCACGGCCTCATCTCCTCCGTCGACCGCCACGTCCAGCGCTTCCTCTCCGACGACGGCGCGCGCGGCGCCCTGCAGGCACGGTGCAGCGCCCGGCTCGCCACGGCCAAGCGGCGGGGCCACGTCGAGTTCGCCGAGCACTCCGTGCTGTCCAACCTCTACTGGGGCGTCGAGAACGTGGAGGCCGCCGTCGGGGCAGAGTCGGCGGGCGAGCGGCGCGCCCGGCTGCTGGCCTCGGAGCGGATGCTGCAGATCCCGGCGATGCTGGAGGAGGACGGGGCCACCGCGGGGCTGCCCAACCGCTACCTGGTCTGCTGCTCCTACTTCTACCTCGCGCTGGTGCGGCGGCTTCAGGGGGACGAGTGGCAGATGGCCATGCACCTCCTCCAGGCCGTCATCGTGTCCCCCCGGTACGTCCGGACGGAGCTCGCCCCGGGCTCTGCGGCAACCTGTTCGTCTCGCGGATTGCCGGCGGGGGGTGCGAGGACGCCGTCGACGAGGCGACGGGGCAGCTGGCGAGGCGGTACAAGGACTGGTTGATGTACTACCGGGTGGTATCCTACGGCGACAAGCCCCTGTGGAGTGAGGTGCGCGCCATCGAGGACGCAGCAGCAGCATACAGAGACCCCCGCAGCTACCAGCTGTAAGGAATAATTTAAAAAAAGAGAGAGAGAGAAAAGAAAAGAAAAGAAAAACCTGTCCTGTCCTACCCTCCATCTCCTCCTCCTCCTACACCTCCTTTGGCTTCTGGGGGCGTTGTTATTACTGTCATTTCAGGCTGCAAGCAGAGAAGGGGGGGCGGGGGCGCTCGTTTGTGCCGTGGGGAGCAGGTGGCTGCCCTGCCAGCCAGTGCCTCCACCATGGCAGCAGACACTACCCTTTTCTTCTTTGGGCCTTTTACAGGGTCTGGTCGTGGGACGATGTATGTTGTTGGAAGGGGGTAATTAATTGTTGGTGATTATTTATTAGCTTCACGCAGAAAAGCCACAGTTCCCAAATCTTTGAGCCATGTAAAAACCCAAATCTTTCTTTTTTCCCTTTCTTTTCACCAGTTTTTCTTTTGGTTTTAGAGGAGTTTGGATTCTAGGAACAGAGAGAGGGCTCTAACATGTCATTGAGGCAAACAGTGTTGTGCCGTTAACTTGTGTGAACGCCCTCCACGGTAGGAATCTTGGTACAATATGACTGGAGAAGAGGAAAGAAGCATGGCCACGGCGGAGGTAATAAGCATAGGAGTATGCACGCATCCGAAAACGGGAAAATCTGAGAGTTCTTGATTCAAATTAACTTTGCTGTTTCTTCTTCTCTTGTGCAATTTGGATTTCCATGTCTGAAAGCTTCTCAGTTTCCAAGGCTCTGCAATGACCCTGCTGTTTTAACTGTTTGCTCGTGGATGGACAGGTATAGAAAGTGTGTGAGCACTGGATTCTCAATCCCGATTGAGCAAGAAGCATTTAGGCCAATTCTTCACAAGGTAAAAAATGATGCTCTCCATTTTCCCTGATGGAAATGCTGAAATTGACTCACTAGTACATGTTTGAGGGGGGCAAGGATGGCAGTACCGGTTTTGGTATCAGTTTCGGTCAGGACGGAAACCGAAATGTACCGGTTTCAGTTTCGATTTCGGCCGAAACCGGTTCAAAACATTCAAAAAATGCAAAAATTACACTGAGCAGGTCCGGTTTCGGTTGGTTTCGATCCGGTTTCGGTCGCGGTTTCGGTCCGAAACTATTAATTTTTTTTTTAGTTTCGGACCTGCTACAATGAGCAGGTCCGAAACGGTTTCGGTTTCAGTCGAAACGTATCGATTTCGGCCGAAACGTATCGGTTTCGGACGATACTGCCATCTTTGGAGGGGGGGAATGGCTTCTCAAATCTCCCAACTTTGCTGCTGCTGCTTCCATCATTCTTGCCTTAGTAGTTCGAATTTATGCATGTTTTTCATCTTGCAACTTGGAAGCCCATCCTCAACATTGCCAGAAAACTGTATCTTTGGATCATTGTATGATCAAGTTCCTAGGAGTAGTTGATTAAAGTAATGACCTTGGGGCAGAGATTTAGATTCTCTTGGGAAAATGTGAATTCCTAGTTCTATGAACATTTGGAGCATATGTTTCCAACATGTCGTGGCAGAATCATCATATCGTCTAAGATACATTGTTAAAGATATGAATAGCACTAGTTTGCAGGTCATGCGGTGACCACACTCCACACTAGGTAAGTTCTTCAATGCAGTCAATGCGGGTCACTGAATGTCGTGAGAAAGTATGATGTTACACATATATTACCCATCTTAAACAGATAATACGATTAACAGCAGCACCTTTTCCATTCTTTAACTTGAACTCGTATAGAACATGAAGAGTGTCACAGTAAATCATGAAAACTGAACCGTACTAGTATCTTTCTGAATATAGTCTTCTATGCAATGCTGTAGTGCATAAATGTATAATGAGTCGAAAGCTTTTGGTGCTAGTTCAAGAATGAGACAATTAAATCTCCACATCTGAGAAAGTTAGAGTTCTGTTCTTCTCATTCTCCAAAGCCTTAAGGTTTGAGAGGCTGAATTACTGAAATACAGAGGTTCCTTGGAAGCCTCTCCATTGGGACCAAACAATGAATGAATGCCATCCTCCTTTATCAAAAGTATCCTCTGTCCATTTGTTCCTCAAGTCAGTTATCACAGAGTTGATTTCAATTTTTAAACCAAGAAAGCGCATGACTCTTCTTTGATTTTGATTTTGTATTTCAACTTTTGTTTCTTTTACTCACGTATTTTCTGTTCAAGGTGGTGAATTGCTTAGTATGCAGTCATGCAATGAAGCTATGAAACTGTTAAATTATAACAATATTGTTATTCAGAAAAATATTTTAGGAATTGTGATCTTGTTTGTGCTTTTCCTTCGCACATACAAATCGTTCAAAAAACATGGGCTACTATTTGATGCAGGGTAAGGTACACCACACACAGTATCCTTCAGAAAACAAGGATGGAGAAAGTAATATCGCGGCCAAAGTTTCCATAAGTAATGTGATAAGAAAGGACAATTGTATAGCTGCTGATGATGGAATGAATCTCTTCATTAAGTTGGACTACAGTGTCTACAATGAAAACAAAGAATATTTTGATATCAAACGCCTCCAAGAAATGCTAGAGGATTCCCAGTCAGATACATCTGTTTCATTCTATTCACAGATCGGTTCCACAGAAGGAAGTGAGTCAGAGGTAATCCTCTATGGTCAGCAACAATGAGCACCCACATCTCATCTAAAAATGGATTTTTGTGGAGCTGCATGTACATTTTCAACTCTCTAAAATGAGGATAAAACTATTGCTACTTAGTTCAAAGGGAAAATTCTTGAATATAAGAAACATAGGTTTCTTTTGTTCTTTGACACTAAAAAACTTCCCATAGTTATATCAAAGAACATTTTTTATTTTATTTTACTGCATCAGGACTGTTGATGGATTCTCCCTGAACCAGGTGAAGATGGATAATCAGGGAAGCCCACCAGAGGCTCTATCAGCAAACACCAATTTGATGTCTGCTAGCAGGTGCATATAGAGGCATTGTTTTATTTTTGATCCAAAGATTTTGTTAGTCATTAAGTCTTGTTACATGAACATCTTCAGGAACATACCAGGTGAACCCTCTGGATCATCACCTGAGAGTACAAAAATATGTCCGCAGGAAGCTTCCAGATGTCCAATGCACATGGAATATCGGTTGAAAACCAGACATCTTGTTTCCAGTAAATCACTTGGTTCTTTCAGCGATTTGAGCCTGTCTGTGTTGGATATAAGAGATGCTGGCACATATCCCTCATACGAATGCTACTTGGAATATGGCACACCTCCAAGTAGGTCTCCAGCACCCGAGTTCAGATGCTTTGGTCATTTCCAATCTAAATTGCTGAGAAGGTACCATTTTCCTGAATTGGTTCATCGGGGAAGATTTGCAAGAAAAAAACTTCACTTTTCAAATGGTGGGAAAGAGTGGAGTGATGGGCAATCAACTTATGATAATGATAATCGAATTGAATTTTTGGGAAGATTTGAGAAGGCAGTTTCAACTCTATGCTTCTCCGAGGGTCTAGGAAAATGTGAAGATGCTGGTATTGAAGTTACATCCGTGTGGGAAATGTTGACAAATAAACCAGAAGCAAAATATAGCACACTGAAGCAAGAGATCCTTCATCAATTGCTGGATATCATTTCTACTTCCAAAGAAGAGAAGGTTGTCAGAACGTCAGTGTATATACTTTTGGTCCTTATATCAGAAGACAAATCCATTGTCGATGACATCAAAAGAAAGGAATCACATTTGTATTGCTTAGCCAGAGCTCTGAAGACAAACATACAGGAAGCTGTTATCCTTATCTACTTGCTTAAGCCATCACCTTCAGAACTAAGGGATCTAGAACTCCTACCTGCACTTGTGGAGGTTGCTTGCAACCCAAATTCAAGATACAAGGAGGCATCCATATCACTTCCATTGACGCCAACGGGAGCTTCAATAGCTATGATCGAGATCTTAGTAACTGCTTTTGATTATGTAACAAATAATATGCACTTAGCAACAATAAGTTCTCCACAAATTCTCTCTAAACTTGTAAATGTTGCAAGGAACAAGAATTTGGAAGAAGGTGTTGTTGTGGCAGCCATACTTGTGAGATGTATGCGTTTGAATGGGAACTGCAGAAAGTTTCTTTCACAAGTGACACCTGTTGATCCTTTTCTCCATCTTCTGAAAAGTTGTGAGTTACGTGCAAAATGTGCTGCTCTTGAATACTTCCATGAAATTCTCCGCATGCCTAGGTATGGCTAAATGTCCCAGGTGTTAAGAGTTAATGTATTTCCTCACTTGAAAATTCTTCTCTATTCTATAAACACATATTCTTTCTCATGCAAACAGATGGAAGCTCTAGTACATAAAGCTGCAGACTTTTCTGGGCAAGAGGCACATGAATATCCAGTGTTCTGTGCAGAAGTTAAAATGTTAACCTTCACTGTTGTGACTAACGGCAAAACATTTTGGCACGCCATCATATGTGCAGTCCATTTGATCACAACTACTCTTCACGATGATAAACAAACAGCTAGAGTTTTACCATTCCTCAAAGAAATGAATTAGTTAAAATAATGTTGGCTCACATTTTGTCCAAGAAACATGATTGCCCATTTACCCATTTTTCAAGATTTACTGTTCACTGCTGGTCCTAACCTTCCCCCCACCAACCATTCTAACCTCCCCACCACACCCCAACACCCCCAAAAGAAGAAAGGAAAAGTGGATATGGAGTCATTATTTTGTGGAAAGTAAAGCCTTCAATAGGAGTCTCAGAGTTTCTGTAAACTCATTGTCAAATAGGTAACTCAAGGATTGTCAGCACATGTTTGCTTACATAACTTTATCCTTTGCAAAGTAAATTTTGGATGCTTAAAGAACAAAAGTTGCATGTTTCTTTATGTGCAAAAGGAAGCATTCCACTATTAAACATCATTTGAGATTGAGATCCACACATTCTTTATGGAGAAGTATACATATAAATATCTTTACAGTTTGTCATATGCAGTTTGTTTTTAAACTTAATTGAGTCTGTAAAACAAAATAGTGAATTTGACCTGGTTATGGTGTAACCTCGTATCTTTATACGTGAAAATATTTACCTACTGTCATGCTCTTTTTTTAAACTTGTGCTCAATATGTAAAACAGAATAATGTATTTGACCTGCTTATGGTTTAACCTCATAATTCTGGTTTTAACTTATGTGCCAGGTCATCAGCAATTGTCTTGCTGCACCAAATACGGCAACAGGGTAACATCAACATAATGCACACACTGATGGCCTGTATACAACAAGCCCAACTAGAGCACAGACTTCTGGCAGCCAACCTTTTGCTTCAGTTAGATATGCTGGTAAGCCTGGTATTATCCACTTGGTGTTACCAAAGTTGCTTGAAATGTAAAGTTGGTTATGGTGGAACTATTTATCTTTCTTACAAAATTATACTTCAGATAGCCCATTCCATACCCGAAAGGTAACCAGTTCAGTTATGAGGTTTTCATTTCCTTGAACTCTGTTTCTTCTACTAAATCCTGAACTCTAAGGCATTGAAGTATCAGAACAATGTATACTAGACCCTGCTTACCAGTTTACAGTGGACTTTGTTTTGCAATTCAGCATACAATTACATCCCATATTTTGACGTCTAAATTTATGGTTATCTGTTGACTTTTGAAGATAATTTTAATTTGAGAGTTTCATCATCAGAGCACATATGTTTCTTCAGGAGGATTCGCTTGGTAAAAGTGTATTTAAAGAGGAGGCCATGGAAGTTCTACTAGAAGCAGTTTCTTCTGAAGAGTCACCTAGTACTCAGATCCTATCTGGATTTATTCTTTCAAACCTGGGAGGTACCTATGCCTGGACAGGTGAACCATACACCAGTGCATGGCTAATAAAGAAAGCAGGTCTAGCTTCCAACCACCACAGAAATATGATAAAGAATGTTGATTGGTGTGATCCTTGTTTGCAGGTGATTACAAATGAGATATCTTCCTGTGTACCATGAAATTAATATCTTTTATGCCAGATGTGCTCAATTAGATGCGGTGGTGCCTGAAATATGTTAGAGAATTGCATCTTATAATGCATAATCCATGAAACTTATGAAATTTTTTTTCAGGAAGCCGAGATGGATGCATGGAGCGGCAAGACAGCAAGAAGTGTTATTAAATTCGGGAGTTCAGTCTTCAATGCTTTAGCAATAGGGATTCAAAGCAAGACAAGGAGTGTTTCACGAGATTGTCTTATTGCAAGTGCCTGGCTTGGGAGTGAAATGGCAATTATGGGTCCAAGTAATCTGAGATATTCTGCATGTGAGATCATATTAGGTGGGGTAGTGAATTTTATACACCCAGGGTGGGAGCTTGACGAAAGACTTCTAGCATGTCAGTGTGTCTACAATTATGCTTCTGGGAAAGGTTAGAAATATTGTCTAAAGATCCTTCATTGCCCGACCATCACTGTAGCATAGAAAGTAAGGAACATACATTAAAACATAGAAGAATAGATAATAAAATGTTTCTATTATTCATGCCGCATTTTTCACTAATTGCATTGCACACACTGAAAACAAAACAAGAAGTTTGCAGCTTTACCTCTACATCATTGGTCTTGGTGGTTCCTTGTGATTTCACAGAGACTTTTTCTGATGTCATTTTGATAGTCAATGTTTGTACTTCTGATTCCAGTTTTGAATCCTTGATTGGATTCAACTGGAACCTATAGAAATTCTTCAAGTCGAATGGGAGAACCCATGTTTTTACCACATTATAGGAAAGATGGCAGGTCAAAATTCATATTTCAAAAGAAAGCAACAATGGCCAACATTTCCCCCATTAAAACCTAGTTTTCAAGCAATCTATATATCTATATATTACTATATGTATATAAAATGGGAGGTGATTCACTTCCCTTACATCTTCTTTCACATCAAAATACAAGGAAGGGATAATATCCTACATCTAGAATACGCAATGTAAACTCAATCAATAACTTCCACAAGGTTATTAACCCATAGCGTAGCATCTTTGCGAATCATCTCACCGATAATGTGATATTTGAAATGCTTGTTGCATATGTCTTCTCGCACATGCCTATCCCTTTGGAAAGATTGTTATTTCACTCTAAATTGCATGCAGCAAAAATTGAGTCAACCTGGTCTCTGAAGATCTCCAACTTCCAACTTTTGGAGAGTGGGAGGGTTTCCATATTAATTGAACGCTTTAACTGTGTTCTAATATCTGGAACTATGCACGGGATTCTCCTTTACTCTGAGAAAGGTAGTTGTCCATATCTTCCTTCTCCAGTCAATAGAATGAGCACTATTGACTTCTGTCTTCAATCATCTTCCTTTAAATATGGATGAGTCCTTGTGAAAGAATAGGTTGCTTCCTTGTGGCTTGGAGGTGACAGGAGCAGAATCAGAGATGGCCTCTCCATGAAAAACAGGGATTGTGATTGCATGCAACTAACACTACCTAGAGGCCCACATTGGTGGAAACCTCGTGGCACTGGCCTGGGGTACACATCTGCTTCTAAAACATTGTACATGAGAGCTACGTGAGAGCCTTCACCTTTTGGGTGACTTTACTTTTCTAGACTTTGTGTGTTTGGTAATCTTTGCCCTGTCCGACAGTACTTCATTGTACAGTCTGTGCAAGGATCTTTCTTTGAACTCAAATCCTTATCAACCATATAACAGAGTCCTCTGAACCAATCATCTAGTAGCTGTGATAAACGACTGGAGAAGTTCCATGAAATCCTGAAATTATTTGCCTTTATCAAAACTCAAAATCAGAATATTTTAAACCTTTTTCTCACCCAAGTCTGCATTGGTTAACATTTTGTTGTTAACATGTAAATCTTTTCTTATACAAGTAGACCACAAAAATCTCCTTGCTAGAAATTCCAATTTCTTCCAGTGAACAATGATAGGATTTCTAACTGGTACTGGGCCATTTTTTTCTCAGATGAGAACATCTGATGCATGTATATATTAATTTTCTCAAATTTTCAATTTGTGGGTAGTATTTTAATTATGGTATAGTGTTGATGTTCTGTTAAACTTCTCCGATTTCAGGCATGCAGAAACTAATGAAATTTTCAGAAGGCCTACGAGAATCATTCAGGCGCCTTTCAGGTATCACATGGATGGCTGAAGAATTGCTAAGGGTTACTGATTATTTCCTTACAACCAAGCCGGTGAGTCTAATTGCAATATCATCTTTCTTCTCCATGAACCCATTATGTAAACCATTTCCCTAGATTGTTCATGAAAACCAGAAGTCTGCATATTTTGTTAGAGAAGCAAAAATATTTGGGCCAGATTGCAACTTGTGACCTTAATTAAACGGTTTGCTATATTCCAATAATATGAAATCTTATTGGAAACTCTTGAATAATGCAATTCATTATGTCATTGCTAGGAACTGAAATGGGAAATAGTAAAAGCCTTACAATCACTATTAAGGCAACAACCAACATATACACGTGTGATTAGAGTGAGTCCCATGGTAGGGATATGTATGTGATGACCAAAAAGAAGATGCAACCTGCAGAGATATACATACAACACCTCTGTAACTCCCCTTTCCTCCAACTCACGATGGATCATAATTTGTGAGTATGTCTGCCAATTCCTTAAAATGTATAGCTGTCCAAGTCTTGCTGAAGAAGTTAGCAAGTCCCTTAAAAGAATGAATACGAGGAATCAGTATGCCAAAGTGACAGCTACTGTGCTTCATGCACTCATGGAATAGAAGATTGCCTGTGATCTAAAAAGCACCTCTGTTCTCACAATAAAGTAGGAGCTGGAGAATCAGTGCCAAACATGGAATGCTGAATCGGCCAATCCCAGTCTGGATCAGCCAATTCGACTTGGACTCAGCAGTGGCTGATCTAACTCTGCCCCGGAGACCAATGTCAATTAGAAAAGGTAAAAAAAATATAAGTAAAAAAATAAAAATGGGATGACTAGGTCCAGATGGGACCAAAATCAGCCAGATTTCATGTGGATTGGCCGATTCTTGCATGAACCGGTCAATTTTGAACAGGGGGCTCCAAAGGACAATTTTCAAGTCTTGAACAGGGGGCTCCAAAGGACTCCTGCACAGAGCTTCAAAGGGCTTCAAAAAAACTCAAAGGTTACAACCTTCAAGGTCCTTATGCTCCATGTGAAGTCTTCTTCAAGTCTCCTCTTCCTTCCTTGGCCAGTCTCTCCTTTTATAGGAGTTTGAGGCTTGAAGAGCAGGGCCCTCCCTCCGGTGAATCTCCTTGGTGTGCCTCCGGTGAAAGGTAAGGAGGAGGGAGGTAACGATTCTCTTTTTCTCTTTTTTTTTTTTTTGTTTGTTTGTGTGGAAGAAAGGACTAGAGGGATGCCCCTCCACCTGCATGCAACGGGAGGAGGCTTCCTCTGGTGCTAGACAACCGGAGGAAGTCCCTCCGGTACCATGTGCAGTCGGAGGGACCTCCTCCAGTGGCTATGCAACCGGAGGGGGCTCCCTCCGGTCAGAGCTTCTGCAACCGGAGGGCTTTCCTCCAGTGGCTATGCAACCGGAGGGAGCTCCTCTGGTTCTTGCACAACTGGAGGGGTCCCTCCAGTAACCGGCAAATGGAGGGAACTCCCCCCTCCCTTGCGCGAACCCGAGAGAGAGAGAGAGAGAGACCCTATAAAAACTATAAAAGCCCCACCCACCCACCCCAATCTTGACAAGCCCTTTTCAAGGATTTTTTTTTCTGCTGGGAGTCGGGGGTTGCAGCACGTTGAGGATTTTCTGTTTGTTTTCTTTTGAAGACGCCTTGTTGTCTGGTCTTGTTGCAGCGTAGAGGGCATTTTCCCGGACACCAAGGTCGATCCAAAAGGACCGGATTAACTTAGTTGTTGTTGATTTGTTGCGTGGGAACGCGGCTTCATGCTGCCCACAAACTATTTGATAAAATTCACGTGCATAAAAGCACATAGGGTTTATGTCAATAACCCCGCCCGATGGAACCTCGAGGGTATGTATATGACGGTGACGATTTTATATCGTTTAACCATCACATAATAGACTTCATAATTTCTGAAAATTATTTTGAAATATCAGAAAATGTTGTAAATTTACGGGGTTCAACAATGAACTGACAGTTCGTATAAGAAATCCAGAAGAATTATGTGGCATCATCTGCAGAAGTGAATTGTAGGCAACTGTGTGCTGTAACATGTTTTCAAGCAAAGAGCATGTTTAAATAAGTGTCATACAAACTTTAATCGATAAAGTTTCACACAAATATGTAACCTAACAAGTTTCCTTTGACTCTTCATCATAACCAAAAATTATATAAAGAGAATCCTTTAACTCCTTTATCAACAGTTCTCAGGACCAACTTTTTGCTGATTGTGAAATACAGCCCCCAGAAGAAGCTCTGTTTTTTGTGAAATTTATTATTTCCCCACCATCACAAGCTTATGTTATTTCATGTGTTACGTAGTTGGATAGTACGGAAGTTCATTAACAAAACTGAAAAGGAATGTACAAGTATAACTTGTAATCTGGAAACAACATTTAATCGGACTTAGCGATGCACTGGAATAACCGCCAAAGAGAAGGCACGCAAGAGAATGTGAAGCCCCCCCTAGACTCATTGCCTTTAAATACCTAGGAGTGAAAGAACTTGCCTTAAGAGTAGCATGCCCCAAATCTCTCCCTGGTCCTCCATGAACATGGCATAAGTCCTATAATGTTGTATTGAAAATATTTTTAGTTTGATCATCCTTTCCATATCCATAATCCGTAATCTGTCACGATAATTCACTAGTTTACTCTCTCCTACTTACTTTGTGAACAGCAGCGTGTGTCTTGTGTTCATTCACAAATCTTGGAGGCTGGTAACCACGTCAGTGGAGCTGCAACTGCTCTAATCTTCTACAAAGGACAGTTATTTGCTGGTTATTCTGACGGGACAATTAAGGTAACCCCTTGCTATGGAAGCTTTGGTTAACTTAGTCTTTCCACTGATTAGATAAATAAAGGAGAGGAAGCTAGATGGAGTGGTTGCTGATGTTCTGCTGTCCACTGACTATTGTTAAGAACTTGGACTGCACCTAATAGAGCCTTGTTTCCCATGTTATTGTTGGTCTGTACTATTAAGTTAACATTAGTGTATAACTCAAGGGCATCTAATGATGTGTTTGATTTCATAGCTTACTTCATTTTATATGAAGATTCTAACACTAAACATGGATCAAATAGGTTTGGAACATCAAGGGACAAACAACAAAGCTTCTATTGGAGGTCAGGGAGCACAACAAGGCTGTGACTTGCTTCACACTTTCTGATCCAGGAAACAACCTTCTGAGTGGATCTGCTGATAGAACTGTTAGGGTAATTGATACCTTTAATTTACAGCATTGAACTAGTTTGTGAAGGGATATTTATCATGTTGCTTCAGGTGTCTTTTACTTGCTTGGCAAGCAAAGAGAATGACAATGCTTCGGGTGTCCTTTGCAGGTTTGGCAAATGGTACAGAAAAAGCTGGAATGCTTGGAGATTATTGATGTCAAGGAACCAGTTCAAAAATTAGAATCATATGGGGACAAGGTCTTTGTTATTACAAAGGGTCGTGGCCTTAAGGTAAAATGCATTGCTGCTGCAGCTGATACAGTCTACAAGACAATGATAGTTTTTAAACCTATATTAGTGATCCACAGTCATTCTTCAGATCCCTGTCATCATGCATGTGAAGCACATTCCTTGATGCATTTCAGGTATGTCAGGCATCAAGAATTGTACGCACATTTTGCAAAAACAAGCATGTACGATGTTTGGCAATCTCTCAGGGAAAGATATACCTTGGGAGCACAGATTCAAGCATCCAGGTTGGTTGGAGAGTTGATGCCAGTTCTTTTGCTAACATGTTGTGGCTTTTGTGAAATATTCTACATTCGTTATTCAGGAGGTAGATATATTGGATGGTCACAAGCAAGAGATCAGGCCACCTGCAAACAGCTGGAGGATGCATAACAAGCCCATCAATTCAATCATTTTCTACAGGAGCTGGGTTTATCATGCGGACAGTATTATAGAAGGATCGAAATTCAAGGTATGCATCAAATATGTAGCCTTATCTGTCATCAAAAGAGTAAAAAAAAAGGTGCAACTGTGTTTAGCTATCTGGGGTTTTGCAGGACTGGAGACGACGAAACAAGCCCGAAATCAGCATAGGAATGACGAAAGGGAGTAATGTGCTGGAAATGGCAGTGGTGGAAGACTTTGTTTACTTGACATGCAGTTCATCACCAAGTGTACTTCAGGTGAATTTTGGACTAAATTTGATCCTTGAATTTACCTCTGGAAGGTGTTCTCTACCCTATATGATGAGGCCCCTTTTCTGCACTCAGATATGGTTGAGAGATCAGCAGCAGAAAGTAGGGAGATTGTCAGCCGGTAGCAAGATTGTGAGCCTCCTCACAGGAAATGATGTTGTATTATGTGGCACAGAGAGTGGATTGATCAAGGTATTGATACATATAGTTCGCACGGTAGTTTATCCGTATCGTAATTATTTTTCCTCCTCAGGTTTTGATTGCTTAAAAATTACAGGGCTGGATCCCTCTATAAGAAGCAGCAGAAATGCAGACATAACAAAAAACCAGAGTCCGGTGCATATTCATAGAATGAAAATATGGAGGCATGATATTTCATAAATCAAACAGGAGGGGAAAAAGAAAAGAAGAGAAAGCATATTTGATTGAAACTGAAAGGGGAAGGATTCGTATTTGGTCACAAGCTGATTGGTGGATGAAGCAGCACCTCCTTCAATTGAGTGCCACATGCAGGTCGCCAAGTTGTACATTTCTGTAGAAGCTCACATGCCAAAGGCATCTCTTGTTGTATATGCAGGCAATTTTTAAATGAAAATTTTCCTTCGCAATGTAAATTTTTCTTTTGATTGTTAGTAGTTAAGGTGAGGAACAAAAGTATTATGTTCACCTGCAGCACATTCAGAATATGAGAGAGGAAATCGTGAATCCAAATCATACCACCAGTTTCTTTTGCAGCTTAAAATTGCTTAAAGATAGAAATCTGGTACTTGGTATGGATTCTGCTAAACGAACAACAGTATATCAACTCCAGAAGTTACGAAGCAAGAAGGGCACCATGGGTTCATGATTTTGTTGACAGCAGTGAAGGTCCTGCATTATGGGGCCTTACATTGGACTAAGTAGGCTAAATCTTTAAAAAGGCCCTCTTTGTTATTGGATTAGGATAGTATATTTTGTTATCCGATGAGAGAGAGTCGTGTGGGTTCCACACTCTCCTCTCACACACATAACACTTACCCGACTTTGGGTACCGCATTCGATCCTCTGAGGTCAGATGTGGTATCTTACCCAGTTTTCAAAGAGCACCTAAGTCAAATAGAGAGGTGCCAAGGTCGATGTTGTGGTGACCTCGTATTCTCTCCACGAAGGATAATAGAGCTTTTAAGTAATTGTTGCTCTTCGGAGATGGATAGTCGAGATAGAATCATAATGGCAGTTTCGATCGAAACGTATCGATTTCGGTCCTGAACTATTCGAAATCAACCAGGTAAAATCGAACATCAACTCTTAAAAAATGGTATTTTATTTGGTTTCGGGGCGAAATCGAAACTGAAATAGATATTGTTTTGGTTTTGGACCGGGACGAAATCGAATCGAAATTGTCGTCCCTGGATGGAATGACTGCAACAGGTGATAGAATGGAGGATTTTCGGTCCGAAATCGAAATTGCCATCCTTTTATGGAATGGCTGCAACAGGTGATACGATGGAGAACTTCCGGCTGGATCTTGACCTTCACACTACCCTTCCACTTTTGGCATGAAAATGCCTTGAGGGATCCTGGAGTTAACCAGGGGATCAATCCTCCAACAGTCAAATTGATGATATTGGACAGCCAGGCGCCTTGGGGAAGCGGCATGCCCAGACGGTTGGAGACCAATCCTACCAACAGCCGAAGGGACTGAGTGTTCCAATGGATGACAAACCCAGTGGCCTTCCTAGGTTTCAGGGGCCTTGGTCCTGCCTGTTTCCACCGTCTCACGAGAGGGGATAGGGCGTCCACTTGCAAGAGTAAGGTGCATTGGCTAACCGTGGCAAGGAAGGTTGTCACATCCCGAGCGTAGACAAATCAGAGCGCGACAGTTATATCAAGTAATCATAGCAAGCACTATAAGACATCAACCATGGACGGTAGTTTCAACTGAAATCGATACGTTTTGATCGAAACATATCGATCTCGGACCTAAACTATCCGAAATCATATGTCCGAAACCGAGCGAAATCGGATGCCAACGTCCCTCTTAAAAAATATTATTTTATTATATTTCGGGTCGAAATCCAAACTGCTATCCTTGACATTAACATACCACAAAAGAGTCAATTCCAAATATGTCAAAATAGACAAACCCAAGATTCTATTATAAATCTCCAAAAATATTGAGTCTATTACAATTGGCCTCTCAAATATTCAATTTCTAACTCAAATGATCGACGCCTAATTATTTCAACACGACTTGGGTGAGAGTGACCTGTGATAGCTGATGGAATCTAAATCGGATACCTGATTTGAGCTCGGCACTTAAACTACCCTCATCTAATCTAACTTAATTTTAAAATCCAAGAACTCGAGTTCAGGGTGTCTTAAATTTGAAATAGTAATCTAATCGACGTGCCGATTATTCTAATACGATCGGAGTGATAATAGTGACCTGTGATAGCTGACAGAATTCATATCGGATTCGCAGTTTGAGCTCCGCGCTCAAACTACCCTTCTCCGAACTAACTTTTGACTACATCGGCTCTCTCGTACTCTACGTGACAACCAGAGAGAAGTATGGACTTCACTCCATACCATGTCTAATGGATAGTTAAAGGAAAGCGACTATAAATACGAGGCTTTTAGGATGATGTGAAGTTAATGATGAAACCTGAGTGATCTTGAATATCTAAGTGTTCTTGTCCAATATTAATTTTTGAGCTACTCATTCTAGATCAAATAACATTTCATCGAAAGAGTCCATCTTCGATGAGCCCAAGCCATATCCAGAGAAATTCAAGGTGGAGCCACTGCAAATTTAAAGCAAAGAAATCCAAGGCTTTTGATTAGTTAGGCTAAAACTCTTACGTAGCGAGAGTTGATGTGTTAACACTTGATCAAAAATCTTAGTAAACTCGGTGTGCCAAACACCTAATCAAAAAATTAGAGGTTGGTGTGATGACACATGATCAACTCTCTTAGCAAATGTGATGTATCGGGAATCTAATCAAAAATTATAGTTTAGTGAGCTGAACACCTGACCAAAACTCAGTTAATGTGGGAGCGGTGAGCTAATCACCTGAGTAAAACTTAGTTTGTGTACTTCTTGTTAGAAATAATGAAACATTACACATGGTCTAACTACTGGACGTAGGTCACCATGAAGGGTACGTCCTAACCAATATAAAATCTCGATGTTTATGTGATTTGATTGGTGCATATCTTTTTATCTGTTCAACTCTTACACCAACTGGTCGATCCGTGTGTTTTCATTTGCACATTACTTTCGCTACTATCTTATCTACGAAATGTATTTTAAGAACATGATTTTTATCCAGCACTGCCATTCACCGCCCTCTGGGAGCTGCTTTGCATGCTCACACTGTGCCTATGTATTTTAAGAACTGATTGTTAAGGGCACTACCATAG
Source organism: Amorphophallus konjac (assembly GCA_022559845.1). NCBI lineage: Eukaryota > Viridiplantae > Streptophyta > Magnoliopsida > Alismatales > Araceae > Amorphophallus > Amorphophallus konjac. The sequence continues at coordinate 351,537,300 of CM040119.1, read as the reverse complement.
TGTAGAGCATTGTTTGCCGACAACTATGATCTTATTTGGAACCTCTTGTATCCCCATTTTTTACAAGAAAAAAGCTATTTTGATTTTTTTGATTGAAGATTTGATGGTACAGATGAGTTTGTTTGAACAACGGACTACCTAAAAAAATATTTTTTACTTGCTTGCTCTGCAAGGCAACACAAAAATGTTGCATTGTTATGGAACTCAAAAGAAAGAAGTTCACCTCAATCTTGTCCTAGGGCAGCAATGATGAGAACTTGGGCCTCTCCTCCTTATTACTTGCTCCCAACCTCTATGCCCATCCAAATATTTCACCACCACCAAGCTCTCATCACCACCATCAGGCCCCAACCCTAGTTTATCTTTTGTACCTTGTTCTTTGGCATGGTTCACAGCATGTTGTAGGCAACAACCTTCCTCAGCCTCAAATCTCATTGCATCAATTGCCTTTTCACTCACTACAGATAAATAAACCCTAGGTGCCCTTGTTGGGATGCCAACAGTACCTGAAAAGAAACTTTGCCATGGAGACCTAAAGCCACACTGCATCCAAAGGTCCACATATGATTGGAAAACTACTTGGATCTCAGTTTGTGTCCAGTCTTGCAAAACCAGGTCTTAGTCAGATCTTATGTAGATCTACTATTTTGTGTCATTATCAAATGTAAGAATTTACATGCCACCATATTACAGTCCTTCACTTTGGTGGCTAATGTCTATCAACTATTTATTTATCAAATAATATGATTCCATGCATGTTAGGGTGGTGAACTAGTGAAGGTGGTCACTATTGGAGTGTGGAGCCTGAACTTTCACATGCCCACCCTTGCACGTGCGGATGATATGCTTATTACACACGTGTCTTAGCCTCTTAGGATATGTGTTGGAGAAATGATGTACAACTAATTAAGAGGGAATAGCCAAAATTTCTAGTTTGAGCTTTCTTGACATTCTTATAGGGGACCTTGTACATCTTATTTTGGTTGCCATTATTTTTTAATCTAATCTCAAAATATTGCTATCATCAATTTATCTTATAGCTAGATGTGTTGCATTGTGGAGGTCCATCTAACATTGGAGTATGATTCAAGTCTCGAGAGATCAAAAAGATTTTGTTACATGCACGTTGCATACGAGCATCCAACTCTCATGCAACGACAATGTTTTGTCCCAATGACCTATAGCTCCAACTCCAACTCGAGCTGAGCATAGAGGTTAAGATCCGCTTTGTTAATTAAATTGTCGGGAGATTGTCGAACACGATGAAAGAGAATTGAGGGGGAGACACACTCACTCTCACACATATGTCGTTAACTGAGCTCGGGCACCGTATTCGACCCTTTGGGGTCGAACACAGTATCCGCACTCAGAAATTAAAGTGGGCCTAAATAAAATTCCCAACACGCAGGGAGTGTTCATTGGGTCTACGATGTCATTCACTGTTCACATATGCTATTAATTGTTCAAAAATGTAGGATTTTCTTTTTATCAAAGTAACTTAAGTAAATATCTCAAGAGGAATACGTAGTGCAACACATAATCATTGCAACACTTAATTTTTTTGAGCGACTTTCAACCCAAACTATCCGAGCGTAGATGTCACATCATCAAATGACGTGACATGAAGTCTAAATAAAAATAAATTTACCCTCGTGTGAAGAGTGAAAAACACTTTTTTACTATTCACAAGGTTTGATTTTTATTTTTACTCGACTCTCACATCACATCACTTGATGACGTGACATCCACGCTCAGGTAATTTAGGATAGGGGCCATTATAAAAAAATTGGGTTTTTACATAAATACCCCTCTAAATATCGGTTATGCCAAATATACCCCTCATTTGAGTATATTATCAAAAATATCCTCTATTTAATCTTAAATGTTGCAATTAGGCCCCTGTAGTTTATTGACGTCGATGGGAGGCAAATATTCCGTGGAATATCCTATCTATCGTCATTAATTGCAGTGAAATGAGGGATATATTTGACATAACCGATATTTAGAGGGATATTTATGTAAAAAACCCAAATAATTTTACTGCTTAACTCATGTTTAACTCAAGTTAAATCAACGAAGGTTACGGTAGGGGCATAGTTGCAACATTTAAGATTAAATAGAGGATATTTTTGATAATATACTCAAATGAGGGGTATATTTGACATAACCGATATTTATAGAGGTATTTATGTAAAAAACTCTAAAAAATTTAAAAATTGAGTTTTGTATTAATTACTCAGTGGATGCAATCAGTGCATGTGTTACACTAAATATTTCTAGTCAAGAGAAGTGATGCTTGCTGCATCACCGTCTAGTATGACTGGTTGGGGGATGGATTTGGCGTGTTTAAGGGCTTCCTTCATTGTGAGAGCTTCCACCTCCACTGGGTGATTTTGTTGAAATCTGATGACTAGAGTTGCGAGTTTGTTTGAGTAGTGATCCCTCAGTATTATCACTCCATCCCCATCTTTTTCTGCAGTTTCCCCCATCAAAGTTAATCTACACCTGTCCTTCCAGGAGGAGGTTCCCAGGTGTTCACTTTGGCCTGTTCATCCATGGGTTAGTCCATATTGATATAGTTCTGCCATTTCCAATTCTCCAAATTATACCTCTCTTTGGCTCTAATCTAGAGTTTACTACAGCAATCCATGTGTTTGAGTGAGCAGCATTATTGTGCATGGACCAGAAGTCTTTTTTTGAAGAACATTTTGATCTAAGAATCGATGATCAAAGACTTCGATACATATTTAATGTGTTAGCCGAAGATATGACAAACCAAGAGAGCGGGAGGAGGTAAATTGAGTTTGCTTATAAATACGTCCGATTTCCACGGCAAACATGCCTAATACTAGATCAAGTTAAGTAGATCGAATCTATTCACCTTAGTACAACATCAACAATATTGTAGATGATTTAACTTCTTATAGTAGATTGCGCACGTATGAAAATCAAGTAAGAAAGAGAGGGAAATAAGGAACAACCACACTAATAAATATTCTGATTTTTATAGTGGTTCGGTTTCACCTCGTATAAAAATTATGTCCACTCCCCACCACGTATGAAACTTTTTCACCCACTATCAAAAGTGATAACCACACGTACACGGGTGAACGAACACCCCAACATGGTGTTCTTAACACCAATCACACACACATACACGGTGCTCCACGCACTAATCACAACTATACATGGTGCTACACGCACCAACCACAATCACACACGGTGATACACGCACCAACAACAATCACACACCCACAATCCACACATTTGTTCTTCTTTTCTTCTAACAATATAATAAATCACATATATAAAATAGAGAAGATAAAGAACTAGGGCCACGTATAAAACTCTCCCTCTTAGATGTCAGATCTAAGACATGGGGAAGAAACTTGGCACGTTGTAGACATGTGTCGGAACCTCCTCTTGCAATAGATCACCTTAAAAGCACCAGAAGGAAGAAGAAGAATAGCATCTTGAAACACAAACGGATTCTCCACACAAATAAGCTTCATTTTCATTTCTTCTCTTGTGGTTAGGGTTTAAAGACCCCGTCACATCATATTTATAGAGCAAGACATAGAATAATAACTTTAGAAGAGTTAGACAAAAGATATAATTAGAATCACAAAATCGGGAAAATTCTAAAAAGTTTCCTACGCTATAAGCAGTGGACTATTTCGACAAAGCGGTCCAACTGCCGTGATGAATTTTCTAAACAAGCCTCTGCACATGAAAAAGAAGTCGGCCATTTCTTAAAAAGCGGTCAACAGCCCCAATAATTTTTATGGGCAGTCTGTGCATTGTAACAAGAGATCAATCGTTTATTGCCGGGCAATTTCCCGCCTCAACAATCCATTAGCCATTTTGAATTTGAATTTAAATTCGATCATCCGCTTTTAGCTTATGACCCGCTTTTAGCTTATGACCTGGACACGTTTGGAAAAGATCGAGGAGAGAAATTTTGAGCTCTCCGATCATTAGAATCCCTCCTCCTTCAGAAAATTTTTTTAAATGTCTCAATGTCCTATCAACTTTTACTTCATGACAGATTTCGAAGTCTAGAGAGAGATAAAGTGAAAGAGAAGAGGATTGAAAGATCTCCAAAAGTTACATAAAAGATGTTTCTCCTGTCTCTAAGAGATCTTAAAAAAATCCCTCCACCCTCGGTGTGTTCCAAAGGCGCCCTAAGTCAATCAATATCACTTTCTGAACAATATCAACACGACCCATTAATCAATCATAATATTTATTCTATTATCATCAAAATTAATTAAAGAATTTTTACAACGCGATAAATCTCTTGGAAAGTTTCGTGATAGTTGTCTTATTATGTGTCGACATCCTTGAATCCCAAACCTCCTTGTTGCTTTTTCTAACAATAATTATCTCACGCAATGGGGTGGATCTTCTTTATCTTCTCACCCTCCATCCACCAAAAATTCCAAACACTAGAAACGTTTCTCTCTCTAGGCTATCCTAGAGAGAAGCTCTGGGGCTATGGAGGCGGAAAGTTCTGATCTTGGCGGAGGCATGACTGCATGAAGCATGGCCACCTTCCATCGAGAGGGAACGCCACATGCCGGCGGTGGGCAATGCGAGGAAGGAGGCGTCTGCTCCCTCTTAACAAACTGGCCGGGGCTTACGGCGTATAGATTAGAGTTACCGGCGCATGCACGCGCTCGTATCATGATCTCTTCAGACGATGCATTGCCGGAGGAAGTTTTCTATCGAGACTTGGACGGGTTGCTTCAGAGGATACGCGCCTCCTGTCCTCCATGGAGACCTTCACGTACGTCGCTCTGCCTGCTCATCATGTGGTCGGTCGCCCGGATGGCCAGTATAAGCCTCTCACAAATCCCATGATCCAAACCTACAGGAAGAAGAGGAAGGCGGCTCGCCCTCAGACGCAGCAGGCCTCCAACACTTACTGCAAGTGATGGAGGACAACGGGGTTCACGTCACAAGGAACGTCACCGTCGCGAACATACTTGCAGGCAACACCGCGGGGTGCGGTGATGCCCCGGCAGACACGAATGGTTCGGATCTAACCAAACCCGACGTGGGTCGGTAGGACAAGCAGGTTCGCACCAACCGTGAGAACCCAAACCACGCAAAACCCTGTTCCAGTTCTCGTCTCCAGAGCCTTGGCGACGGGGGAGGAGGACGCCGGGAAGCAGGTTGGGCTGATGAGCTCGCCGGCGGGAAATAGAGCCGCCGCAAATCTTTGGGCACAGGCAACGGGTCGACTCGGGTGACATGGGGGGCTCAGTTGAGTTCGCAAGCGGAGATGATTCCCTCCCTCCACGCGCGGAGGAGATGCAGCCAAGAGATCAAAGGAGGGAAAATCCATGCGGGAGATCGGCAGGGTGGTGGATCAAGAGGAAACCGCGATCCCTGCAACACCAGACCAGGAAGGCCTCCCTCCAAATGTATCCAACCAACCGTGGGACTCCTTTAGGCCACGTGGAGAACCTCCAACTCATGCAGCCTCGTGAGGAAAAAAGAAAATCCACGGATACAAATCCTGACAAATCAGGTGCCCCAATTTCAAAATTCAAATTTAAATCTTTACATGACGGGGATGAACTTGAGGTGATTAGAGGGAGAGATGACCCTACCCACCATAGACACGATAAAGGGAAGGTCGCTGAGGATAAGAAAAAGATTAAAAAGAAAGGAGAACTAAGGATAACCCTATTGAGAGAGAGAAGGATTCCGTGTATCATTTAGCAGCTAAGAGTAAGAAAATGCGCTGATTTTCAGATTATTTCTTGTAGATTGATCTTCATGTTTATATTTATCTATGAAGTAACTGACATGGAATGTCAGAGGGATTAATAAATCCCATAAATGTAAAGAGATAAGGAATATTGTTCACTCATCATCTTTGGATATTGTTTAGTAGAAAACTAAAATCAAACCTACGCATTCATGTTTTATGAAGAACATCATCATTTGGCCGGAGGGGGGTGACTTTCTGAATAATGATCTTCAAAGTCAAGGGGGTAGAGTTTGTACTCTTTGGGACCCTGCAAACTTTGCAATTGACATGATTCATCCCAGTGACCAATCTATTCATGTCCAGGTGACAGACACGAGAAGTGATAAAGAATTTCATTCGACTGTTGTCTATGCCTCCAACTGTTCCCAGGATTGCACCAAGCTTTGGCATGACCTGAAATCCATCTCCATTGGCCTTAGGTCGAACAGCTCTCCTTGGATTGTGTTAGGTGACTTCAATTCCATCAGATATGCTCACGAGAAAATAGGGGGTAGGCCAGTCCCTAGTGCACTCGTGGAGGAGTTTGATGACTGCATTACCACCTCTGCCTTGATGGATATGAAATCTGTAAGGAGATTGGCTCCCTTGGAGCAATAGGGCCACGGGTTTTAAAAGAATTGTTGCTAGGTTAGACCTATGCTTAATTAATCATGAGTGGCTACTCGCCTACCCCGATAGTTAGGTGGAATATGGCCCTCAACTTTTTTCTGATCATTCCATGATGTACGTCACCTCTGAGCCTACCATGTTGAAAGGGAAGAAACCATTTAGATTCTTCAATATGTGGCTGCCCACCCCCAATTTATGGAGATTGTGCAGGATGCATGGAACACCGAAGTTAGAGGCTCCCCTCCGTACATCGATCCTTTGTATAGAACTTAGGGCTGCGAAGAATGCTCTCCAAGCTTGGAACCATTCAACTTTTGGGGATATAATAGACAAGGTGAATGTTGCAAAGTCTAAGTTGATGATAACCCAAACAGAACTTCAAGCTAATCATCCTATGGATGTGACCTCGATTGCCCAAGAACAAGAAGCTAGGGATCATTACTTAGAGGCACATAAAATTGAGGAGTGTTTCATCAGGCGTAAGTCTAGACAAAACTGATTAACCCTAGGGGACTCAAAACACCAAATTCTTTTATACCTCTATCAATGGTAAAGGGGCCATGAACAACATCAAGAAATGCAGAGCTGATGATGGCTCTATCATCGAGGATCTGAAGAAAGTTAAAGACCACACTGTCCATTTCTTCTCCTCTCTTCTCAACCAGGCAAGAGATGATAAGGATCTGCACTTGGCCCCTAGGACTAGGCTGGGTGATGAGGATGCCCTTATGCTGACTGCCCAAGTTACTGTGGAGGAAATAAAACATGTTGCCTTTCATTCCCCGCTGAACCAAAGTCCAGGTCCTAATGGATTTCCTACGGACTTCTATCAGAAAACTTGGCCTATTATAGGGGAAGATGTGACTAAGGCAGTCCAGCATTTCTTCTGCACTGGCAGTCTTTTCAATCAGATGAACTGCACCTTTGTCTCTTGATCACTAAGTATGAAAGAGCTGATTGCCTTGACCAGGGGCCTATATCCCTCTACAACTTCATTTGCAAGATCATCTCTAAGATTCTGGCTGATATGTTGTAGAAGGTTATGCCTAAACACATCACTAAAAACCAAGCTACTTTCATTAAGGGTAGGAGCATTCACTACAGTATTCTGCTGGCAAATGACATGGTCAGGGACATCCATTCCTCCTCAAAAGGGAAGAGAATTTGCCTCAGAGTTGATCTCAAAAAGGCCTTTGACTCTGTCAATAGAAATTTCATTTACCACATGCTATAGGAAATGGGCTTCCCTCATCAGCGGATTCGCTGGATTCACAACTGCCTTGAAACTCCGAAATTCTTGATCCTCTTCAATGACTCTCCTATTGGGTTCTTTGACAGCTCAAATGGTATTAAACAAAGGGATCTCTCATCTCCTTATCTGTTTACCATTATCATGGAAGGCTTGTTCTGTATATTGGAAGATGCAGTGGCCAAAGGAAAGATTAGTCTCTTGTGTGGGAGACACTTCAGTTTCTCACATAATCTTTGCCAATGACCTGATCATTTTCCTCTAGGATGGCATTCCTTCGATCCAACAACTGTCCGCCATTCTGAAGGAGTTTGGAGATGCCTCTGGTTTGAAAATCAACTGTGTGAAAAGTAAAGTCTATTTGGGAGGGATATTAAGTCCAAACAGGATATCGTTGAGAGACAAGAGTGTCTGAGGGCATGCTTCATGTTCCTTATCTTGGTTTGCCATTGATCTCTACTACTGTTAAAAAGAATCACTGTCAGCCTATTGTGGAAAAAAACAAGAAAAGACTTTCTTCTGGATGGACCAGATTGCTGTCTAAGGCTGGGAGGCTAGAACTCATTCGATCTTTTCTTTCATCTCACTCTATATACTGGTCAAATGCGTTCCTCCATTCTACATGCTAGATTGATGAAATTGAGGGACTTCTCAGCAAGTTTTCTTGGGAGGGGTCTACAGGTAATCATTCCATGAACATGAAATTTTTTGGAACCACATATCTACAAGCCAAAAGATGAAGGTGGTTTGGGCTTGCGAAAGGTGGGTGATTGGAATAAAGCTTGCCTAGCCAAGCAACTTTAGGACATCCTGCAAGGGCATCCGTCCTTGTGGGTTGATTGGGTAAAGAAGAAATACTTGAGTAGGGAGAACATCTGGACCGCTAAGATCAGGCCTTACCACTCTGTAGCTTGGAAGAACATCTTGCAGATGCACAAATGGATCTCAAATCATTTGACTTATTCCATAGCCACTGGCAATTCCATTAGCATGTGGTACGACCCATGGGTTAATGGTAAAAGCATTTCCCAGCCTTTTGGTGACAAGATCAGACAGTGGCGCCTCTAAGGATCTGACTGTAGCCTATTTATTCATGATGGCCATTGGTCCCTCCCTCGTGCCAGGAGAGGTAGGTCTGCCACTTCTCCTGATATGATTGCTCTATGGTCCATTATCAGCAACATCCACATTGTGAGAAATGGATCAGACAGGATTGTTCGGAACCATAACAATGCGAGATTCACTTCCACATCCATTTTGGAATATATTGGGGAGAAACACCATAAGATGGGGGTTCATGATTGGATTTGGGACACCTACCTCTCAGAAGTTTTCCTTGTGCACATGGCAGGCATACCTAAAAGGACTCCCTACCATGGATAATTTAAAAAAGAAGGGCATCTCCTTGGCTAGTAAGTGTTATTTGTCATAGGGCTGAGAAGAATACAGATCATCTATTCTTTGGCTGCTCTTATATACATTGGGTTTGGAAGCAAATACTGGTCAGATTTGATTTTACTAGAGAGCTTGTGGACTCCATCACCCACGAGTTTGAAGCCTTGAGACTTAGCTTCAGGAATAATGGGGTTCTTACTCGATCGGCAAAGGTCGCCCTTAAAAGTGTTGTTTGGTGAATTTGGAAGGAGCGATGTGCCTAGATTTTTTAAGGAAAACGCCGAGAAGGGGTCCATCTTCTTCTTCATATTCTGACTGATGTGAGGCATTGCATGGAATCCAAGCAGGGAATAGACTTTTGAGCAAAAGAGAGGTAGGTGTCCTATCTCGTTTCCTCATTACAAGATGACAATGCATTTCTTATTTATGGAGTTACCCTATGGCCAAATGATCTTTATAACCTTGACATGCCATGCTTTATGCTTAGTTTCTACTAATGCTTCTCTTCCTATGATGCTTAGCTAATTGTGTTCTTTTGATCTTGGCATTTATGAGAATTATTTACACTTGACTTCCCTTGTGAGTACTTTCAGAGGTAGCTATAAAGATGATGGTCCATCTATGGGAGTTAGCAGAAATTCATGCTGCAGCATTTTTCTCTTGGTAGCCAATCAATATGCAGCATTCTTAATATTTCTCAATAAGTTTATCCTTGGAATTCATTTCTCTATCCTTCTATTGTCTTCATCTACTTGTCCTCTATCTCCCTTAGTCTATGACTTGTGGGGTCAGGGGGATCTTTCAGGAATCATAGTCCACAGATTGTGTGGTCATGACCCATTGCTTTCACACTTGAGGCATGCTCTACTTTTATCCAGAAATCATAGTCCATATCTTGTATGGTCATGATTCTCCACTGAGATGATTATAGGCAAGTAACTCGGGCATGTCCAGGCACTGTCTACTTCTGTACATATTTTATATTTTCCATTAATACAAATTTAATTACTTATTGAAAAAAAAACCCTCAGTTTTATTCATGTCTTTGATTGTGGATTGAGGTAGTAGAGATATAGACATGGCATTGGTTGGCAGTGTTAAGGTGGATTTTTTGAGGGTGGATCTACCTGTTGCAGAGAGCAAGCCCAGTTTCCATGAAGCTAGTCTACTTTGTACTCTTTCATTAAGGAAGTTAAATTGTTTGGTTCTGCCCCTATTTGGCCATAGTGGAACGCCCAGATAAAGTTCTCTTTGGTCAAAAGTTTCATTTGAAAGACCTTACTGAGATATGACTGCTTGTTCTCAGGGTCTCTGTTGACTGATTGTCCTAAACATTGGCCAAACTGGAGTAGAATATCCGTGTAGTTTGTGATCTCATCTTCTTCAGCTTTACCAAACAAGAATACATCATCAGCACACAGAAAGTAAGTGAATGGAGAGAATGATCTATTCAGTTTAAAACCCACAATAATGCTTTGTTCCAACTTCTAGTTGAGCATTTGAGAAAATATGTCACGACTTATAGTGAAAGAATAGGAGGACAGGGGGCATCCTTGCCTTAGTCCTGTTGATGGATAAAACTTTTTATAGGAGGCTCCATTAATAATTACTGAATAGAAAACTGCGGAGATGTATGTCATGATAAGTAATATCTTCTTGTCTACAAAACCCATCTTGCGAAGAGTTGCTTTAGTAAAACTCCATTCTAGCCTGTCATACGCTTTGGAAAGATCTGTTTTGACGCCAAATATACTCATCTTGCCTTTCTTTCTCTTCATTAAGTGCATTAGTTCCTAGACAGCAATGACTGTGTCAGTTATTTGTTTTCTTGGAACAAAAGCACCTTAATATTGAGATAGAATTGATGGAATAAACTACATTCTTGTGGCAAGGTCCTCCAAAATTCTGGATTACATTCAACATCTGTGACCGGAAAGTTTCCTCACCCCTAGGGTGGGGGGAGCATATATGCATAATAATAGCCAGTGCTCATGTATGGGCTGATTTTTCACCACACAAGCTATTTGATTTTTGGATTGAGATTGGATGCATAAGGATCCCCTCTCTCCACCATAGCCACAGTCCTCTTGATGTTCCATTTGCTTCTACATAACAATAATTGGATATGCTCTATTTTCGAAAGAAATCTTCAGCCTTCTTTCCATTTGTTCTTGTTTCAGCCAGAAAAACTATACATGAGGGTAAAGAATAGGTATCTTTATTAACGTGGATACTACAGAGGACCCATTCGAACATCTACAGTTCCACGCCAAAACTTTCATTGTTGACTTCGCGGCAATTTTGGGTTGGCCACAACGACCTTTTCTAACCATTCCATATCTGAAAGGGAGTTGTGTAGAAAGAGATCTTGGATGAAGAGGATTCCTTCTTGCCAAATATTTCACTTTTATGGAAATTCTGTTTCTGTTGAATTCTTCCTCGATATGGTTGCCAGTTAAGAGTTGGGTTTCATTGGGTTGAGCCCCAAAGATGTTTTTCTATTTCTTATCTATAGAGGGAGGATAGTGGGATTGGGGATAGTTTTCTCTTGGCCAGGGCATCTGAGTTTTAAGGTAGGGGAAGAGATGGGAGAGGGATAGTAGCGAGGGGGGACCCAGATTAAGGGTGTACATGTTCAAGAGTCATTGATCTAGGGTAGGGTATATTTGGCCATTCCCTTGAAAATAGGGAAATTTATTTAAGGGGAAAGGTTGAAGTAAAGAACTTGGAGAGGGCTCTGACTGACACATGGATGATCTTCTTGGTTTCAGTGGAGATGGGCTTTTCAAGGGATTGGGGGACGAGAAAGTTGAGGGAACATCTTGGATGGTTGACCGATCAAATTTTCCTCCGTCGGTTAATAGGTTTTGAGGTGGTGGGATTGAGAGAGTTAGTTCTTTACAACAAGTTGGTTTTGAAGTGGTTTCAGTTGGGGATTGGCTTCTAGATGGTTGTCTCTCCATGGATTCAAGGTTACTTGAACTGCTAGACTATTATTTGAATGAATTTTCCCAGCTGGTACTTGGTTGAGTACTGGTTGGGAAGCCACTCCCCAAAATTGAAGCTGGTTAGAGAGCTGAGATTTTCACTAATCTCCTGTGAGAAAGTATTTCTAACATTCTCCTTGAAAATTCTCAGATCATCACATTTGTCTTGGATGTGATCAAGTCAACCACAGTAATGACAGAAATTTTTCAATCTCTCATAGGCAACCTCAAAGATTTTGCTTGAATTGTCAGGGAGCTAAGCTTTGACTTTGGTTGTTAGAGGTTTGTCAACTCTGAACCTAAACTTTATATGAGTAAAGTTGCCCATGAGGCCACCACCGTTAATAGTGCTTCATAAGGGGAGCCAATTTGGGAGGCTAATGAGCAAACCTCTTCAGGTGTAAGAAACTCATCTAGTATATCATAGATTTTGACACACATCAGTGTTAACGACCTTACATTTAGAGGGAGTAGAGTTAGGTTTTTCCTGTTCAACTAGTAACAGATCGTTGTCATAAAACCAGGGGGTATGTCTGTAGATTCTTTCTACATCCTCCACGCCTGATAACCTCAGCAAGATAGTATTATCATTGCCATTTCTGTATTTTATAAGACTCCACTCACCTCTAGGGTTCCATATCCTAGAGATCCAGTCTTTGAACCCAACAAGTCTCAAAGATTCAGCAGTTGGGAGTCGCAGGACCACCATCCTCTCCCATCTCTCTAGACTGGAATCCCTTGTTTTTTTCAAAAATCTGATAAATCCAGCTCAAGTTTTTTGGCCATCATGCTCTAGATTTTTGCAAGAATCTCATAGTCAATCTCAAATGATTCTAAAGCCTTTTTCCCTTAGCTCCCTGATTCAATCTTGGGACAGAAATTTGAGCCGTTATATTGGAGTTTTCTAATTATTAGTTAAAGTATGTCCTACGAGTCAATCATATGAGATATTATAGAACATTTTGTGTACATTCTTATTTGAATTTATTTATGACATTAATATTCATTATATTCATATTATGCATCTTTGTAGATTATAATGAAGTCTGCAAACTTATGTAATTTAGATTGAATTATAATGAGATTGTGATAATGAGATCAATCTTCATTAAACATAAGGTTAGAATGTTCCTGGTTGTATAATACTTGAGAAGGGCACTATGCATTTGGATAGGCTAGTACATGTCGTGTGTGCTCATATGATGAGGGTAACTGACTCAATCACTTATGTGGGGACACTAAAATCAACATGTAGGTGCTCATTGGAGAATGAGTTCACTGAATTGATCCGAAGAAGAATCTCTAGACGGTAATTATATCTATCAACTTGAAAATTCTTAGGTTATAGTAGCATAGCTGATCCTTTAACATGAGTCATCAAAGACATCTTGCATGAAGCCTGCTATGTTTTAATCCCAGACATATGGACTTTAACCATAGGTCCTAGAAGCTCGAGTTTCGGATATAATGAAATCTATGGGACTAGATTGAGTGACAATAGTAGATCATTCACTCTCGAATATAGATGGAGGAAGAATACCCTATGAATAATGCTTAAAAAATCTCTTGTCAAGGTTGCATGGTTGATTGGAAAAGGAGTTTTCCAACAAGATCATTGAATATAGGGTTTGTTAGGTCAAAAAAGATATAAGAGTTTGAGAGTATCACCATACCGCTAATTATGGTAAGGGCATTGCATGAATCAAGAATTATAATTGTGCAATAACTGCGAACGAGGAGGTCTCTAAGGTGGATTGCTAAACCTCTTTGTCATCTAAGATCAAGAAACGTTGCTTGATGTTTTCCGTGACTTGAAAGCCCAATTGAGTGACCTTCGCAAACTACACATGACTGACATTCATGCTCAACCTGAAGGGAGCATAATTGGTGAGCTCCTGTCAGGAGTGTTTTTCCCCTTTCTTTCTCATGAAAGAACCGTATGAAGTAGTTCTTCCTTGTTAATCTACTTGTATTGGTGAGGCCCTCTCGTGCTCAAAGGTAGTTTGGTCATTGTAATGATCTTAATGAGAAAACATAACAAAAATACAGGTTGTAGGGGCCGACAACTATGTGAGTGCCTACCATCAACCTCTTGTTGTACCCACCTCTCCACACAGTCCCTCTCCCATGATTTCTATTATTTTCTGCATGCAGACATACAGAGGCATGCGCAGGCGCAAAAATGAAGACACATCTATACCCTAACTGAACACATACGCATACATGTACATGCATAACACACGACACATGCACCCACCATATGTATTCACGTGCACATCCACTCCTCCCATACATGCAAGCTTCATCCTTTTTGGGAAGTGGATAATACCATGGTTTAATTAAAGATGAAAAAACAAGGGATGTGCACCTATGGAAGAGAAAAAGAAACTTTCCCCAAGAAACCCTCGATGCCATGGTGTAGTGGTCGAGAAATGATCGCTCAAATCACGAACCACACCTCCAAAGATTTGTTTAGTTTGGGAAAGAAGGAACGTTCGCCAAAGAAGGACCTACGGCCACAAAGGAACGGTTAGAAAGAGCTTTGAGAGTTCCCAGCGGACAATCCTCCGACAGTCAAGTCAGGCAACTGAGGGAGAAGGTGACGAGCAGTCGAGGAAAGTGAGAGAGAGTGAGACCAGAGAGAGTGAAGGCTTGAAGATGATAGGTCGCGTACCTCCCTGACCGTTGGGTTAGTGCTCTATTTATACCGTTGTCGTGGAGTTGACCGTTGGGTTGTCGTTGCGGCCAAGACTCTATTTATACCATTATCGTGGAATTGACTCTTGGGTTGTTGTGACCGGAAAAGACATGAGCCGCCCAACTCGCATGCCTGACGAGGCAGGAGGCATGGGCGCTGGCTCGCTTACTCTTCGTCGGAGGGGCAACTCCGCCATTAATGCGGCAGGGCTCGTAGGCCATTAATGTGGTAGGACTCGCCGGAGGGGGGTGAGACTGTTTTGTCAGGGAGAGCGACGCGGGCGGCGTCCTCCCTTCCCGTCGCCGGACTGGTGCGCCTCCCGTCATTAATGCGCTGCCAGAGACGTAAATCATGGCCGTTGACGAGGGAGATGCACGCAGGTACAACGCCTATGTCGGGCCTGCACTAGAGCAAGAAGTGTGTTGGGCCGACGCGCGGGGTAGTGGGCCCGAAGAGATGGGCCTCTGTTGTGGGCCGACTAGGCGGGCCCTAATGGGCTAGCGAGATACACCCTCCTCACTAGCCGCTGAGGACTTTGGGAGCCTCGTCGCCAGTGGGGAGAGAATGAGGGGTGTTCGAGTAATAGCTGGCAACTGCTCGAAAAGAGCAGCAACCAGCGGAGGCAACGTGGAGCGCCACGAAGTTGAGGGCGGCAGCAGTCGAGTCGAAGTTGGCCGCCATGGAGGCGAAGACGGCGACAGAGGCGAAGGCGGCAGCGAGGGCAAAAACAGCGGAGGCAATGGCGGCGACAGCCGTCGAGCGATACAAGGAGTCCTCGGCATTCGCCGAGGAGGTGAACAACGTGGCCTACACTAAATTCCGCTTGACCAGGGAGGTCAACTTTCGTGATGGGTGGACCGCTGCCTGAAGGTTGTCGTCGAGGCCACCAGTGCGCCCGCGCCCCACCTACAGCCTCCTGCCAACCCGTACGAGGTGGGGCCCGAGGAAGAGGAGGGGGAGTCGACGCTGCCGACAAAGAGGTTGCAAGGGCCACAGAAGCCCCCCAGGCGACGGCCGGCGAGTTGGTGGTCGTCCCAGATAGCCCCTAGGCGCACGGAGGAGTTGCTCGGGAGCCAACCCCTACCGCCGAATCTGAGATCCCGAAATGGCCCGCCTACTAATGTCGCGCACTCGCCATCTTCCTTCATTTCTCTTTCCTCTTTTTCTTCTTCTTTCTTTTTGAGGGGCACGCCCACATAGGTGTGCCTATAAATGTAAATTTACCTTGTTCAATGAAATGGAACCCCCCTTTTGTCCAATGTGCCTTAACGTCACTTCATGCGGTTTTCCGAGCTCTGGGGTTGTTTCATCTTTCACAGGGCTTCGGCGGTCCCCAAGTCGTTACATCGACATCAATGGAACTACGGATGGGGTCGCTTTCATAACTCGTTGCGGGGCTCGAGGTCTGCACGCCTATGCCAGCCAATGAGAGGCCCCCTCGTGTTCCCCAAGGGCGCCCTCTTACTTTAGGAGACTTCTGTTGGCTGGATGGATGGCGAGCCAAGCGCACGAGTCTTCTTCAAGCGTGAAGGAGGGGTTGCCCAAGCGTCCACGCCTTAGAGAAGCCCTTGCCCGAGGTGAGCTCGTCGTAAGGCATGGAGGAGCAGGACTCTACTGCGTTCCGAAGGGGTAACTTGGCGGGCTGGCAAGCGGCCTTGTATAAAGTCCACCGACTGTATGCCTTGAACAGGGGTGCTGAGCATTACCCCTGATTTGTATGGGCCTAAGTCGGATAACTAGGTCCACCCTTTGTACTCCCCTCCGAGAAGTAATGAATGGTTCTCCTCATTTTCTCTCTTTCTTGCATCAGTGGTCACTTTGCTCTTCTTGTGTTTTTCTTTTCTTTTGCCTTGGTGAGCTGAGAGCGCCATCTTGCAAGAGTCACGAGAGAGTAGAGCGTGAAGGTCGTAGGGTATATAGGTCTCGACGTTCGTCGGGGCCTGTTAGCGTCATGCGGATCAACAGATGGAACCTCTCCAAACGCTGGTGAGTGGCACGTTGGTCCATAGTCTCGAGTTGGACTGGATGGAATCTCAACGAGCTCGACTAGGTGGCACAATGGTCCATGGTTGAAGGACGTAGCCGTTGCCGGATGGAACCTCTCCGAGTACCGACGAGAGGCACTTGGTCCAAAGTCTTGTTCAAGACTAGAGGGGACTGTCTCCAAGCTCGACCAGGTGGCACAATGGTCCATGGTCGCGGGCGTAGTCAATAGTATGTTGTCCCGGTGGGTCCCCCGTTATAGGGCTTGTCGGCATGACTCTTGGCGAGCGACGCAGTTGGCCAACTAACAAACCTACGCCGAGAAGGTGGGAGTTTCGAGGGGGTGGAATGTCCTTCCCAAGAGGAGGAGACTCATTAGCCCGACCTCAGGAGGTATGAAGATACCCACTGCTAGTTTTTGAGGGAGCTAGGTAGTTAGTCCTCCCCAAAAAGGGCCGACCAATTAGACTCTCTCTGGGGGCACGGAGCCACCTATAGAATCCCTACAAGTACATCAGGAGGGATGTGGTAAAGCAGTGGGATCTATACCTTTATTGATAATAGGCCCTAAGGTTTATAAAGTTCCAGGTGCGAGGGACTTCTCGACCGTCCAGGGTAGAGAGCTTGTATGCACCTTTTCTGAGCACCTCTGCTACCTTGTATGGGCCTTCCCAATTAGGGGCAAACTTTCCCGCCGCCGCTCGAGGGTATGCAACACTAGCACGCTGCAGGTGCAAGTCGCCGAAGAGGAAGAGACATTCTCGTACCCGAGCATTGTAGTACTGGGCCAGGTGTTGCTAATAGGCGACCAGCTGTGCTGGGGCATATTCTCTGTCCTCGGTCAGCAAGTCCAAATTTTATCAGAGTGCCTGGTTGTTGCATGCTTCGTCGAACTGGCTAACCCTAAGTGTGGGGTTAGAGATCTCCACTGGATTGACCGCCTCTGCTCCGTAGGCTAGGTGGAAGGGGGTCTCACTCATGGTCGTGCGAGCAGTGGTGCGGTGTGCCCAGAGTACGTTGGGTAACATGTCTATCCACGATTAGCCAGACTGATGGGGACGGATTTTGATGCCGTGTAGGAGGGTCATGTTTGCGTTCTCAACCAGCCCGTTGGCTTGGGGGTGCCCCACCGAGGTGTAATGATTCCAGATTCCCAACTCCGCGCACCTTCCTCAGAATTGGGCGCTGTCGAACTAATGCCCATTGTCAGTGGTCAGCACCTGGGGTATCCCAAACCGGCACATGATGATCTGCAAGATGAACTTCCAAGTTACCTCGCCAGTGATCATGGTGAGTGGCTCTGCCTCGACCCACTTAGTAAAGTAGTCAATGGACGACTAAGAACTTCTTCTGCCCCTGCGCTTCTGGGAAGGGACCGAGGATGTCCACTCCCCATCGAGAGAAGGGGTGAGGTTCCATCAGGTTGCAAAGCGGGGTTGTCGGCTAGTGATGGAGATGTCCGAACCGTTGGCATTGGTCACATCGTCGCGAGTAGTCGAGGCCGTCTTGTTGCATGGTGGGCCACCAATACCCTTGGCAAAGAATGCTTCTAGCGAGCGCTCGCCCTTCGACGTGGCTACCGCAGAGCCCCTCATTGGTCTCACGGACGGCTTGCTCAGCTTCGGAGGGGACCAAGCAATTGAGAAGGGGTAGAGAGGGAGAATTCTTGTAGAGGCGTCCGCTGATGATGGAGAAATGGGTCACCCATGCTTTGACTCGTGTCGCCTCAGACCGGTCCTCGGGGAATTGCTGTCGAACGAGGTAGCCGAGGATGGGATCCATCCAAGACAGCTCATGGATGATAGCATTGACCCGTAGCTCCGGTTCCCTAATGCTCGGTCACTGGTGCTCTTCGACCAAGACTGATCGTGAGCTGGTCAGTGTGGTAGATGAGGCGAGGCGGGACAGGGCATCGACCCGAGCGTTCTCCGCTCTTGGGATGTGCACGATCTCGAAATATTTGAGACCTGAGGGGGCCTCTTTGACCTTCTGGAGGTGGCTGGACATGGCCAACTCCCTAGCCTCGTACTTCCCCTTGACTTGATTGGCGACCAGAAGGGAGTCGTTGAAGGCTCGGAGGTGAAGGGCTCCCAGGTGCTTGGCCATGTTGATGCCGGAGATGAGGGCTTCATACTCGGCCATGTTATTGGTGGCCGGGAATTTGAAGGGCAATGCGTAATGGAGCATGATTCCTTCTGGAGAAGAGAGAACCAAGCCAAGTCCACTGTCGCTCGAGCACGACAATCCGTCGACGTAGAGCCTCCCAGACGAGCTTCGTTGGCAAGGTTTTGTCCCCCTTGTCGAGGAGTGTACACTCAACCACGAAGTCAGCTAACGTATGGGCTTTGATGGCCGTCCTCGATGAGTGTTCACTTGTCTCACGTCCCCTGAGCCAGCGCGGTGGTGGTGATGCTGACGTCAAGGCATGGGATGCGGAGGGCTTCCTTGCGGAAGCAGGCAACAAACTCCCATAAGGGCTCGTCGCGCCCCTGCTCGATGGCGAGCAGAGTGACGGCGGACCGAGCCTCCTTCTTGCAGCCGTTGAAGTTCTTGAACATCCACTTCATCTGTTGGAAGGAGGTTATGGAGCCCGCCGAAAGAGACTCGAACCACATCCGAGTGTTCTCTCGGAACGTGGTGGTGAAGGTCAGACACTTCACAGCGTCAGAGGCCCAATGTAACCCCAAGTTAGACTCGAAGGTGTGGAGGTGGTCGGCCGGGTCGGTGGTGCCGTCGTACGGAGCGAACGATGGCAATTGAAACTTTGGAGAGATAGGAGCCTCCAATATCTCATGGAAGAAGGGGGCCTAGAAGTCAGCGTCATCGTCGACCAGGCCCTTCATCTTGGCTGCTTCGGTGATGTCGTCTAAGTAGCGTACCGTCCCCCCAAGCTCGCGCTCGACGTCGTCGTAGCATCACAGTCGTCAGGCCATCCCTGGGTTGGAGTAAAGGGGGCTCGGCGAGTGGCGATGGGAACACCGGGGTTGGCGTAGAGTACGTGTCGCAGAGACGACCGAGTGTGCTCGGCCGTCGACCGCTGACTAGGCTCTGCTCCTCGGTGGAGGGACCGTGGCGGCATAGTCCTGCTCCGCCTAGAGGTCAAGGAGGCCTTGGTAAGCCTCCGTCAACACCTGGAGCTAGTAACGCATATCAGTCAAGTCCTCCACCGCAGAGTGGGCAGAGGTTCGGTGGTGGTCTCCCTGGGACATGTGGTTGATGGCGGCCTCTCGAGATGCCTAGCGGGAGCCCACCGTGCCCCTTCTGTTGCTAACGTTGCGGTAGCCAATCTTTGGTGCCATGGCTTGTGCTTTCTTTCCCACATACGACACTAAGAAATATAGCAGTCGAGAAATGGTCGCCAAAATCATGAACCACACCTCCAAAGATTTGTTTGGTTTGGAGAATAAGGAACATTCGTCGAAGAAGGATCTGCAGCCACAAAGGAATGGTCAGAAGGAGCCTTGGAAGTTACTCCAGGGGACAATCCTCCGACGGTCAAGTCAGGCAACTGAGGGCAAAGGTGGCGAGCACTCAAGGAGAGTGAGAGATAGGGAAACAAGAGAGAGTGAAGGCTTGGAGGGGATAGGTCGCGTACCTCCCTAACCGTTGGGCCAGGGCTCTATTTATATTGTTGCCATATAGTTGACCGTTGGGTTGCCGTGGCCGGAGGAGACGTGGGCCGCCCATCTCGCGTGCCTGACGAGACAGGGAAGCGTGAACACTAGCTTGCCGTCTCTTCGTCGGAGGGGCAGCTCCACCATTAATGTGGCAGGACTCGCCGGCCATTAATGCGGCAGGGCTTGCCGAAGGGGCGTGAGACTACTTTGTCAGGAAGAGCGGCATGGGTAGCGTCCTCCCTTCCCGTGGCCGGACTAGTGCGCCCCCGTCATTAATGAGCTGTCACAAAGGTGCATCGTGGCCACTGACGGGGTAGGCGCACGCGGGTACGGCACTTGTGTCCGGCCTGCACTAGAACAGGAAGTGTGTTGGGCCGGCACGCAGGGTAGTGGACCTAGAGGGCTGGGCCTCCGTGGTGGGCTGACCAGGCGGGGGCCCTAATGGACTAGCAAAATACACCCTCCTCACATGGTTTGCAAAATCAACCAATTCCAATTGAATTCAGATTGGAGCCTGCAAATGCCGATCCAATTTTGGGCTGACCAGGCGGGCCCTAATGGACTAGCAAAATACACCCTCCTCACATGGTTTGCAAAATCAACCAATTCCAATTGAATTCAGATTGGAGCCTGCAAATGCCGATCCAATTTTAAGGGGGAAATATGATCCCTCCTTTAATTTATAAAAAGGAAAGAAGACAAAATAGTGATCTACTTAAATCAACCAGAATTAGTCTGAAATTGGCCAATCATTAACGGATGAAATTGATCCCAATCCAAAATGGACTGACCGTACGGTTGATTTCAAAACCCAATTCAATTCCATAATCTCTTTCATAGACGTGCAAAAGAAACATCTCTCCAAATATAAAAAGCTTGCACCAAGATAGTACCGAGCTCATTATCTATTCTAAAACACCCAAATGGGAAGAACATCGGCTCTCCACTCCACTCAAATTTTTTTGCTCACTTCACCACATGATAACAAATAAAAAACAGACACTCAAGGCCCAAAAGGAGGCATGGGGTCAGAGAGAGGAAGAAGGTAAGAGGGAGGTTTTCTATCGATGTTGAAAGGAACAAATGCCTGAGCTGCCTAAGGATAAGGGATTGGGCTGAGTAATGTAGGACCGCTGTGAGATATTTGTTGTGCGACACAGAAGAAGGCCGTGCCATAAAAACTCTTCGGCCAAAGCCTTGGAATCTCTGGAGAGGAGGTAGCCTGTAGCTTTTGATGGTATGAAGGCTAGGGAATTGGTGAAGAGGTATGCCTCTGAGCAGGTGGGGAGTTAGCAGAGCTATCAATATTCTTTGGTCAGCTTGTGTCAAGGGAATCAAAGATAGACTCATAGCTTGTGTAGTAGTATGTGTGTTAGAGCGAAGGGCGAGTATGGAGTCCAAGTTGAAGAAGAGATGGCCAGATGTATGAGGAGGGGGAAGCCATAGTTGAGATGGCTGAGACAGTTTTCCCCTTTTGTTTCTGGGTGGTGCAAGTCTTTGGTATGATCTGTCACAAAGCAAGGAATTCTGGACCGATTGAAGGGGTCAAGGTTGGTGATGGATCCGGAGATCTCACTCATTTGCAATTTACAGATGGCACTTTACTTTTCTTCAATTTACAGATCTCTCACTCAATTGCATGAGGATATCCCTTGGTGTATGCTATTTGCAGATGATATTATTTTAATTGATGAGAGTATTGATGCTGTAAATGCTAAGTTAGAGCGTTGGAGACTTGTCTTGGAGTCTAAAGGTTTTAAAATTAGTAGGAGTAAGTCAGAGTTTATGTATTATAATTTTAGTAATGGGAGAGTGGTACAGGAAGACATGGTTATAATTGATGGACATAACATTCCGAAGAGTAATAGCTTTCGATACTTAGAGTCTATCATATAAGAGAATGGAGAGATTTATGACGACGTTACACATAGGATTAAGGCAGGCTGGTTAAGATGGAGAAGTGCATCGGGAGTCTTTTGTGATCGTCGTATGCCTGTGAAACTCAAAGGGAGGTTTTATAGAACGGTTGTGGGACCTATTTTGTTATATGGTACCAAGTGTTGGGCAGTACGAAAGGAACACATTCACAAAATGTGTGTAGCGGAGATGAGGATGTTAAGATGGATGTGTAGCAAGACTAAGAAAGATAAGATTAGGAATGAGCACATCCGTAAGGACTTAGGGATAGCCCCAATTGATAGTAAAATGAGAGAAAATAGACTCAGGTGGTTTGGACATGTGTTTCGTCACCCTGACTCAGCGCCGGTTAAAAGATGTGATCGAATCTTAGTGGATGCTAGTAAAAGAGCTCGATGAAGGCCTAAAATGAGATGGTGCGATGTTATTAGGAATGATATTAGTTTCTTAAGTTTAAATATGAATATAGCACTGGATAGAAATCTTTGGCAGAACAGGATTCATGTAGTCGACCCCAAATAATTGGGATAAGGCTCTGATGATGATGATGACGACGACTTTACTTTTCTTCAACAAAGGAGTAAGAAAATTGTCAATCCGAAGATTCTTTCGATGCTTCTAGATGGTATGAAGGGACTGAAGATAAATTCTTCCAAGAGTGAGTTCTAGGGTTGAATTCCTTGGTTTCCCTCTGTCAGATGGTCAAGGACTGGAGCAATATTGTTAAGATTGACACGAAGCTTTGCAAGTTAGAAACAAAAACTCTATTTGCTGGAGAAAAATGGCTATTATCAAAAGTTATGTTGTCCAGCTGGGCTCTGTACTATTTGTCAATCCTCAAGATTCCAAAGACAATTGAGAAAAGAAAATTGGATCTATTAGGTGCACATTTTTCTGCAAAGCGAAGAACCCTGAAGTGAGGGGCCACCAAGCAACCAAACGTGCCTTCTATATGCAGAAGGGAAAGGAAGAAGGTTCACCACCAATTCCTATTGAGTCCATTAATAAAGAACTACTTGCAAAATGGCTTCAGAGAGTGGGGGGAGGAGAGGATACAATCTGCATTGATATTGCCAGATGGAGGGTACTTCTCTGGGTGCAGGACATGGGAGCTGGTACCTGGTAATAAAAGTTGTATCTGTTCAACGTAGAGAGTAATCTTCACCAACAAGGATTTAATCTGGAGTTCTGTTGAAGTCAAAGTTGGTAAGGGCAAGATACTCTTTTCTGGGAGGATAACAGGCTGAAGGCTATTCGTTCCACCCCAACAGAGATTTTACAAGTCATATTGCATCGCATCAGAAGTTGTCTGTCAACAGGTTTATCCGTAGTAATGGGGCTAATATTTATTAGAATTTGACCTTCAGGAGGCCCCTCAGAGAGAATGGGATAGATAGTTTATAGGATTAACACCTTTGTTGAACAATTGGTGAAGATCAATGCATACAGACTTGATAAGAATTATTTGGCAATTGGAATCATCAGGTAATTTTTTAGTTGAATCATTACTCAGGCTCAGTATGGGGGGGGACGAGGGACCGGTACCGAACTGGTCAGTTCCGGTTCGTACCGGTTCCAAGACCGGAGCCGGTTTTGCATACCTTGGTTATATGCCCCTGTCATTCCCTAAACAAAAAGAAGATGCCATTACTCCCCACAAATAACATTTTTCCTGAAAATGTCTTCTTACAACAACTTACTTAAGATAAATACTGGAGAGTAGAAGCAAGCAGATACGTATACAAAAGGGCAGAGCTAGGACAAGCAAGAAAACGTGTGTGGACCCTGTGGGAACTGAAAGTTCTCTTTAAAAAGATCACAAGCAGTGGCACTTTTCATGAACAAGAAAAAAATAAAGGAATGATGAAAATTTTGAGCAAAGAACGCATTTGTTTCTCTCCAATAATATTTTAGTTTGACAAAAGTCAGTATGAGAATTGAAAGGAACAATGAACACAGATGAATAAATAAATAGTCTAACAAAGAATCAATATAAAACCACAGGATATGTATGAAATATCTCCGCACCAAGGACTTCAATAAGAAATCAAAAGAAAGAAAAAAAAACACAATCACCTGGTGTTGTTCAAGATGCAACTACGAGAAAAGGAAAACTGAATACATCTTATCAGGGGATACAATTAGTAACCAATGAATAAAATAGCAGAATACATCCTCAGTCATAAGCCCAGCAGGCAAAGAGAAGAAAAAGGGGTTGTCTTACATGAACTACAGCAGCGAGGTCAGCTCACATCCTTAAGCCTCTTTATCAAGGCATCCAATGACTTCTTCTTTGGATTCTGCTTCAGACCCCTTGACCCAAACGTCCCAAACAGCCGATCTGAAGAATCTCTGAACTTCTCTGATATGGTGACCACTCTCTTGTAGTCTAACTTATTGTAACTCTTCTCTCGGATCACTGGGTTCAGGAAGTTTTCTGGATGGTTGCTCATGAGCAGATTAACCAGCTGCCTTGCTTCTATTAAGGCCTCCTTAAACTCGTTTGTCCCCAGCTCCTCAGAATCAGAGTACAGGTGGGCCTGGTTATCTGCAAATGACTCGAATAATTTCAGATCAATGTCAATGCCAGACACAGCATTCCCATTAAATCTCTTAACCGAGTCACCCAGGAACAATCCAACAATCTTCTCTGATATGTGTGAGAGTACACCACGCAGAACCCGTTTCAGGACTTGGACAGGCAGTATTTGCTGTGCAGTGGAAACCAGTGTCTCAAGATATATGATCACCTCATTTGCATACTCGTTCCCACTTTGGGGAGGTTCATCTCCCATCCAGCTAATGCTCTCTGTCAGGAGCATGAAATCATCAATTTTGGTCCTGAGCAAGCCCAATAGTAGGGCTTCTGCAGCATCACGTGCCCTCTTCAATGGGAATTCCCTCCGACCCCTCTCTGCCATCCTCAATGGGATTCCTGAAAGTTGTGCAGCGTGGCGAAAGAAGAAATCACAGGCACGCTCTAGTACTACCATGTTGGCTGCAACCTGCATTGCCTGCGACACTCCATGCACCGATGAGTCAACAAGTCTCAGCAGTGCACCATCTAGAACGTCACTTAGCAATCTGTCTAAATATTTTTTCACAACGTAGTAAAAGTCGAGCTGCCCCCCATAAGACATGAAGCTGACAGAGTCCTCAATGAAGGACCGGACAATGCGGCAGCAGTCAGGGACAGTGCAAGAGAAAGGAGCCACATAAGGGAAAGCGGGCATGATGTCAGATGTCTGGATCTGGAACGATAGCACATTCATCGAGTACTCGTACTCTTTCTTCATCAGCATCTGCTCGAACTTGTCAGCAGCGACCGCCTCTGCTATCTGCTTCCGGCAGTCTGAGAGTAGCAGCTCGTGGTACTTGTCTCGATGTTTGCTCAGCACATCAAGGAGGGGATCCACCGTGTAACCAAAACGCCTGAGTGTGACACCAAACAAGCTGACATAGTCCTTGATGAGAAGAAGATGGTTGGCAGTCTGCATCCTGGAAAACTGGTCCTCCAGCACAGACACCATCTTGGCGATGGCCGTCTCCCAAAGGCTCTCCACCTCCATCTTGGAAATGAGGCCGCCACCGGTTCGCAGAATCCGATCCTCCACGATGAAGAAGCCAGCAATCTGGGCGAAGAACGTCTGGTGGGACTCCAGAAATGGTGTCATGGAGGACACCTGGAAGTCGGAGGTTAGCTGGAGCTTCCGGTTCTCGGAGTAGTAATGCTTGAAACGATCCTGCAGCCCCAGCGTTTGGTGGATGTGGTAGGCCCTGTAAAGGGGTGTCAGGTCGAAACCCAACATCCCATCCCCTCCGTTCTCTCTACCGGCCCCGTCGGTATCACCTCCAGCGGAGCCGGCCGGATCGTCGTCGTCCTCCTCCTCGAGGGCATAGATGCAGTCGCGGACGCTCAGGCGACTCTGCTCCTCGGCCTGGCGCTGCTTGATCCGGAGCTCCTCCTCACGCTGGCGGGCGGCGGAGGCGCGACCGATGGCTACCTGGCCGAGGTTGCGACTGACGACTCGGATCTGGACGAGCCAGTCTCCGAACTCCTTGGCGATCTTGCGCTCGACATGGGCGCGGATGGATGGGATCTGCCTCTCCAGCATCCGACGGATGGTGGGAGAAGTGACGACGACACTGCCGCCGCCGGTGCCTTTTCCTCCTCCTCCTCCTCCTCCTCCGTCGCTGCCGAGGGACGAGGCAAAGAGGAAATCGCGCTCAAGGGAATCGACGCAGCGAAGGGCGAGGTAGAGGTCGTCCCTGGAGAGGTAGGCGTTGGCGCGGCGGCAGACGTCAAGGAGGCGGACGCAGAGGCGGGCGGAGCGGAGGGCGAGGAAGAGATTGCGCGCCTGGGAGCGGGCCTCGACGTAGGCGTCGAGGGATGCGAGGAGGGGGCCGCCAACGGACTGGAGGAGGGAGTTGGAGTCGGAGAGGGAGGACTTGAGGGAGTCGGCGTCGGAGAGGAGGGAGCGGAGGTCGTCCACCGCCCGGATGAAGTCCTGGTAGTGGTCGCGGCAGACGTCCTCGATCTCTGACTCCTTGGCGCGGGTGAAGTGCCGCAGCGCCGCGAGCAGCGTCTCGGGCTTCCCGGCGGCGAAGGCCTTGCGCACGAAGGGGCCCAGGTCCTCGCCGTTGCAGATCGCGGAGGAGACGAGGAGAAGGTCGAGCTTGCCGCCGTCACCCCCGTCGGCGGCGCCTTTGGAGTGGTGGACCACGGGGCGCGCCGGCGCCTCGGCGGAGAGCGGGGCGACCTTCTGCCTCATCGCCGGAGCCCGAGGAGACGCGGCAGACAGATCTGCAGAAGCGGGGGCAATGAGATCGCGGAGCAGAGAGGGGCGGGTCTGGGGCTTTGACTTGCTGTTGGCTGCTAGCTGACTGCAGTAGGAAGGGGTCGGGTCGCGCCGGTGAGAATAATCATCTGGATGCTCGCGGTGCGAGAATTTAGGGGCGGAGCGGCGCGAGAGAGAGAGAGGTGGGGGGAGAGGGGCGGGCGAGGCGAGGGAAATGTGGAGCCCGACCGAGGCGGGTGCGTGAGTGGATGCGTGTCGCTCTCGCTTGCGATGGGGTGGTTCCGGATTAGTTGACCTTGAATTCGGGGATTGTGGAATTTGCAGTTTCCATCATCGAGTCTTCAATCTATTCATTTTAGACCACCTACTTCCAATACCTATTTTCTCTCTCTAATTGATTCTAGATAGAGAAGCTCTGAGTATATCTCTCTCCCCGGTAGGCTCTCTCATGGTGTAGGGTTCAAAGTGCCTCTCGCAGGTCGCTTGAGCTCTCTGGGCCCAACCTGTTTTGGTTGCGGGGGGAGGGGTCACATGAGCCGCACTTGTTGGGGGCTGGGGAGCCATGTGGTGGTGGGGGGGGGGGGGGGAGGGGGGGGGCTGAGAAGGGTTTCTTTGGCGGATGTAGTTCTGGGTGCGAAACAGGTTCCAAACCCTAGGTGGTCGGCGAACATACATCTTTCAATTGGTTTCAGGCGAGGTTTGACTTGCTTTCACTACAACCTTAGGGGTCATGTCTAGAGAAACTGCAAGATGACGGTGTCCAAGGGAAGTACAAGGGCGTCGAATAACTAGGGTGCTCCAGGTGGGTTCTGTGTGAAGCACACCTGGGCTAACTAGGGTGGAGTGCAAGAGATTCGACAGGGCCGAGGATGCTTGGACACCAACTCCCCTCCACCGTCTTTCATCCAGGAGAGGCTCCGATGGATCTCATAATGTGTCCAAGTGACGGTGGCGAAGTGGGCGGCTGGTCCTCAGACACCGAAGTCGCTCTTGCCTACAGGGGACAAAGGAGGGGAAGGATGGACGGCTACAAGGGTTACTAGGAAGGAATCCCTGGTAGTTGAGGGTAGCGAGGAGATTGTTGATGAACTATTGAAGGCTTGAAGCGTCATGGCGGACGCGGTGGTTCTCCGGTCCGCCAGATGGGAGCTTTCCGAGGGATGTTCCCAGATCCCCAGATCCCATGATATCTAAGGTCCGAGTCCTCCTACTCGAGGTACCACTCATCATTTGTGATGAATTGGGAGCCGGTTTCATCATCAGTCACTTCGGGGCGGCCGTGTAAGGTCCAGTTAGAATCATCGCTGGCGGAGAAAGGCTATCGCTGGAGGTCAAGGCTTGGATTGGCAGTCCAAGGGAGATCCTAGTGGTGGTAACAGTTGACGTTGTCGACAGTCCGTTCCCGATGCAGATCGTTCTATGGCGGCTGGGGCAGTGCGTGGAGGAAGGGGATGACATCGTCGGAGAATTTGGGAGGGTGACAGGCAGGAATTCAATTTCGAACCGCCCGCCCATCGCACCCGGGCCGTGTGAGATGGGCTGGTCAACTCCTCCATATGGGCCAGTAGCACCTTTTAGGTCTTTCGGCCCAGAAGGGGCAAGCGGAGGTGACTTCGATAGGCTGGTGGGCCTCATTGTTCAAATGGGTCCAGTGGTCCAACGGACTGGGCCTGCGGTTCATTCAAGGTGGGTGGATGCTCCACCAGCCCACTACCCGAACTACGTGACTTACCAGTTGGTTCCCGACCTTGTGGGGGTATCAGGTCTCACAAACTTGATATTGTTGTTCTTCCCCACCTTACATGGTGCAGATGTTGCCCCTGGTGGTGGCCGATGTGCCGGAGGCCTCCGACTTTCATCTCCCTCCGTCGAGGCCGGTGGCGACGCATCTGCTAGGTTCTGTGCAAGAGGGTGGGCAAAATGGGATAGGGATGGCCTAGGGAGTTACCTTGTCGTCCCATTCCATTCGCACGGCTAATCCAGGAATGCTCGTGTCCTTCGCGGCCCCTCTTCCCCACTTGCTCATGCTTGTGGATGGGGGGAACGAGGTCGTGTTCTCCTCCTCTTAGATGGAGGCATCCGATGGGTGCTAGGTGTAATGTCCCGTATTTTTTTCAAATTATTTTAGTGGGTCTCGGAGTGTATTTTGTACTTTACACGTGTTTTTCCCTGATGTGCCTTCGGAACTCTGTGCAGGACGAACCGTGGCGTTCTCTGACTCCGGGACAGTACCACTGTGTTGTGTTCCTCCCGAGAATCGCGAAGGTAATTTTTCGTAATTTTTTGAATTTCTAAATTTTTTAGATTTTTCTATATATATTAACCCTTTTCTCTCTCCCCCTCTCATTCTCTCTTTCTCACTCTCTCTCGTCTCTTTCTCTCCCCCTCTCCCCGGGCGGCCGACGGTGGCGGAGGAGGGTGAGGCGGCAATGGCGGGAGGCGAGGAACGGGTCGAGGATCGAGGGCCGGTGGCGCGTGGAAGCTCGGTCGCGGGTTCGTGGAGTTGCGAGGGTTTCACGGTGTTTTCTTCGTGGATCGGCGTCTACGGCGCGTCGTTTATTCGGTGGAGGTAGGGAGATGGACCCTCAGCTCGTGCTCTTCCTTTCCCACGAGTTTCGTAGGCCGTGGTGAGCCGAGCGGGCTAATTGGGACGATTTGGGGAAAAACTCCATATTTTGGGGTTGTGAGCCGATCTACCGTTTCATTGCGTTTTTGGACGATCCGAGGCTGTAGATGCATGCTATGGGTTATTTGGGGGCTTCCCCCTTGTTTTCCCCTCTCCCGTGGAGGTATGGGGGCGTGGGACATTTTTCGGGTCGTTTCCCGCCGTTTCGCGCTCGGACGGGTGTGATGGTCCTTCCAGTGACCGTCACAGTCTGTGACGTCCCAGGGTGGGTGCGTCACAGGGCCCGTTAGCCTTTTGGTGGTTTGTGGGTGTGACGGTCCCTCGATAGACCGCCACGACGCTGTGACGCGCCTGGGTTGGACCGTCAGGGACGATCTGACCATTGAATTCCGTTCGTTGATTTTGACCGTTCGGGGTCAAGGCCTGTGACGCATCAAGGCTGGCGCGTCACAGCCTTGTAACGCCCATGTGTGGGTGCGTCAGAGCGGACGCGTACCCACCTTGTAACGCACCAGAGTTGGTCCGTTACAGCTTATGATGTACCGAGCGGGACGCGTCACAGTTGGTTTCATCTTGTCTTGTGACGCATCAGGGTTGGCGCGTTACAGGCTGTAACGCACCATGGCTGGGGCGTCAGAGACTGTGACGCACCGGGTTAGGCACGTCACACCCAACTTTGCACCGAGCGTCTGACGGCCCTTTGTTGGTGCGTCAGAATGGTTGTGACGGTCGAGGCTTGGACCGTTACAGACTGTGACGGCCCAAGGTTAGACCGTCAGGCTCTGTGTGGTGTCGAGATGAGTTTTCGTGTTCTCCGTGATCGTTTCGCGTTGTGTCGGTCCCTAGTCGACCCGGTCGCGACCCAGTGGTCGACTCGCGGTCTCGTGACTGCCCCAAACACCCGTGGGATTCTGTGTCCGTGTTTTGAGGGTGTCGGGAGGACCGTGCTACCTCGTTTAGCATGCCCGTGGGTTTGAGAGTCCAGGTGACTTCTCGCGTGTAGGGCTTTTGTGTTACGCTAGACCGAGTCACCGTGTGTCGGTGGGGGTGCGGTGGGGTCTCCCCCGCATGCCGTGAGTTTTCCTGGAAGATGATTCCCGAGTGGGCCTTGTGTTTGGACTTGGACTGTGAGTCCAGTTATCGGCGTGGCAGCTTGTACGTTGCCCTGGGAATCATGCTTATGTGCTTTCCGCGTAGGCCGCGCATATGGCCTTGGACTGCGAGTCCGGTTGCCCAGCCTGGGGCTGGAGGGTTCCCGCCTTTCCCTGAGAGTGGGATTTGGTTTGGCGGCCTGTGAGCTACCTTGGGAACCGTGTTTCCGCTTTTCTGTGTGGCCGGGCGTGCGGCCCTTGGACTGTGAGTCCCGTTTCTTCTCCGACTGTGGTCACCGTGCGACGGTGCCGGTACGTGGGACGGTCCCCGTACTTCGTCGAGTTCGGACGTTATTTTCCGTTGACTTGAGAGTCTACTCCTTGACCCTCCACTAGTCGTAACCTGCCTGCACGCGAGTGGACCCACCAGGGAGTGGTGGAGAGGCTACCCTGAGGACGGTTTTTAGGCTGGTTTCCGTAGGGCCCCTTGCCTTTGCCACTAGAGTCCGGTGGGGGGGGGGGGGAACCAGCTAGAGGACCCGACCTAGAGCAGATGGTCGGTGTGTGCACACGTGGTTGGGGGCGGTTGGACCCATGTCGACGGGCGTGACCCCAGCTAGTCACTTGTTTGTGGTTATTTGTATGGTGTCTCAGTTCCCGCTGGGCCGGAGGGAGACACCTGAGGTGCAGACTAAGACGTCAGTGGACGCATTTGGCCTTGCTTCTAGTGGGAGATACTCCTGTCGAGTCGGGAGTGACAGACTGTCAGTTTCTGTGACTTTGACCTTCGGGTTTTCGGTCGTGTCGACCGTTGAGTTTTCGGTTGTTTCGCCGTGGCGCGTGTGTTGGTTTTCGTGCCGTGAGACTAGTACTAGTGGCTTTACCGAGGTTGCGTCTTGTCGTGCGGTACCCGTGACCAGGTGTCAGGGTTGCACTTTGGACAGCGTGTCTAGGTTGGCCGTGTTATGGGAGACAGGCCTCTACGGCGTGGTTGCCGTGGGTTTTTACTTCGGTAAGCGGTACTAGTATAGTTCGGTAGCCCCCGACCGTGAGCTCGGGATGTGTTTCCGGTACAGTATGAGTAGTTGTAGTGCCGGGTTTCGACCGGCCACCAGGTTTACTGTTCCTACTGTTGCGGTTGCTCTTGTAGCCTTCCTTTCCGCTACCGCCGTTGTTTCCGGTTGGGGTTCCGCGGGATCCCTGCTGAGTCTCTATTTTGGAGACTCATTTCCTGCTTTTCAGGTGTGGCAGTTCTTCTTCCTCGAGATTCGAGGGCGCGGTGCGGAGGTTTTCGGTTGCCAGCTCGCCGGGCCGAGTGTTCACTCGGCATGTGGTACGTTTTTACTGCTTTAGACTGTACTTTCTGTTTGACTTGATTCTGTTGTAGCTGTAGTTGTTTATTTATTTCTGTTAATTGTTGTCCTACTTTATTTCCTATTTCTTTGTGCCTCCACACTCCTTTTAGCCCTTCCGAGCCCTCCCGGCTCGTGGACGGTGGTTCGAGTCTCGGGTTATCGGGTCTCTCCCGGTAATCGGATTCTTGGGTCGTTACACTAGGTGCCTCGCGACAAGGGAGGGGAGAGGGGGGATCCCTTTCAGCCTTTCTTCCCCATGACCCTATCGGTCTCTAGGGTGGGGGGACAAGGAGGGCCTCTATAGGGGAGTCGGGGACCCCATCAGCAGCACCTCTTGCAGTGCAGGTGTAGGAAATGTTCATGTCACGGGAGGAAGGCGGGAGTGAGAGGGACGCAGAGGCAAAGAAGACTATATGAGGCTGATGTCGGCTTCAGACAATCGAGCTCTATGATTGTCCCCGCCTTAGCGTCTCTCTGGTGTTCCGGGATCTAGCACGCCGGCCTTTCTGATGGTGAGGGTGAATGTGAGGGGGGGATGTCCTTGAGGGCCTACTCTCGCTCGCTCTCTTTCCTATTCAAATAACAAATTGTGCAACTGCCTCAGCTAGAAGGAGGTACTAAGCGGTGCCTTTCATCTTTGCAACCACTCGTCAATGAGACCAACCGTCAAGAGGGGACCCGTCTCGAGAAGGGGGACCTCGTGGTGGGCGAGGAAGCGACTTTTGTGTGGTTGGAAGGTGTTGGCCACCACGAGATGTCAGCTTTGCCCCCCCCCCCCACCCCCCCCATGGAGGGGGAGACGATCGTCACACCTGGGGAAGCCTTGGGCCTTCAGGAGGCCCTAACCCTGCCACCTTTGCCCAGTGAGTAGGAAGACTTGTGCGTTGTGTTAGAGCAAGTCGAGGAAGTCTATCAAGGGGAGGATCTAACAAAGGTGGACAACATGAGTCTCAATAAGGAGGAGGTCAAAGATATATCAACTAAGGTGGAGAACTTTATGAAGACTTAGGCAAGTGAGGTAGGCAAGTTGCTCGGTGTTTTCGATGTAGATGTAGATAAAAGCTTGAAGTCGTCTTTATGCTTGATCAAATGGAGATGGCTGGCATACATTACTAGGAAAGCGAACGCTGAAGCCGCCAGTATGAAAGATGAGGAGAAGAATGCTGAGGAGTAATTAGAGGAAGGGTCGTGGCGGGGCGCTTGCATTGCCAAGTTTTTTGTTGTTTGTAAGTGGTCCGGTGGGTGAGAGGGGACGTTAGGTGTGGAGGCTTTTCGATTATTTTAGATTTGGACGGGACCGGTCCTGAGCGGATAGGGGTTTGTTGTTGCTTTTTTTTGCTCTTGAGGTAGAAAGCGATCTATCGTCTTTTTGTATTTGGGAGTCTTGTAGGAGCGCTTCCCAACTTTTACATGTACAGTTCACAAAGAGACAGTCGGGTTTGCCCTGTATAATCTGCACGGGGACAGGAAGCACTACAGAAATTTAGAGATATAGGGGCAGTTTATTTAGAGGCATTTATTAAAACTACTTTAAATTTATCATAAATAGAGGCATTTTATATTTAATATTACCTCTAAAATATTTTAATTTTATTCTTCACTTAAAACTCTATACAAGGGCATTTTAAAATTGTCTCAAAATAGTTACACAGGAAAAGAGAATTTGATTAAAAATGCCCCTAAAAAAATTTCGCCGGCGCGCCACGAGCTCCCGCGCTAACATAACCACCACTCTGTCGATTGACTTCGATCCTTCCCATGTGCGGAATCCCTCTTTGATCCATCGTCTCGAGCACTCCGCCTCCTCTCACCTCCTGGCACCCTCCCGCGTGCCGTAGACTCTTCCTCATCATCTTCTCCCTCCGCCTCTCCGCCTCCTCAACCTCGGTGTGGATCCATCTCCTCTGCCTCATCGCCTCCCCGGTCCCATTCTCCTCAACCTCCGATGTGGTTCCTCACCAGCCGCAGGAGCCGCCCACCCTTCCTCAGCACCGCTATGTTTCGGGGATGCCGGGGCCGCCGTTTCCCATTTCTCAGCGTCGCGAGACCCTTCTCAGCTGGGATTTCTGGGCTGGGGTTTTTGAGATCTCGCAGGGCAACGGCGTTCATCGGCGATCTCGGCTCCCACGACGGCACCCGCGATGGCCATCCCGTCTCTTCTCAGCATCTCACCATTTCGGGGCGACCGTCTCCCATTTCTCAGCATCGTGACACCCTTCTTAAAGATTTCGGAGCTAAGGTTTCTTAGATCCTCGGAGGGCGGCGGATCTCAACCCCCGCGATGGCGATCCCGTCTCTTCTCAGCATCTCACTGTTTCGGGGTGACCTAGGTTTCTCATACATCAAGAACTAATGGTTTTGATGAGGACGTGCGTGCGCCTGATCCAATGATGACTTGGAGGCCAACAAATGGATGTCTTTCGAAAAATGATACACCTTTGCTATCTCTCTCAGTTGTCTCTTGGTAAGCATGGGACGCGCCTCTTCAACATCCCCTTTAGGACTACGAGGGCACTGAAGTAGTTCATCCATGTGAGGACTCCACCCATGCCCATCCTCTCCTCTCGCTGAAACAACGCGCGCTCAAGGTGCTCTCTTCGGCGATGGTACCTCCACCTCGTTGACCCGTCCCTGCCTAGGAAGATCTCTTCATGGGAGAGAGCGAACCAGAAGACATTCTGCCTAACCACAAGCAAAAGCAACCTCCCTATAACACGCCTCCAACAAACTTGTAGCAAACGCTAAATCTTGAAAACAGGCTCTCGCTAAAATCTTTATCCCACCTATCTCTTCCTCTCGCCACTGAAGTTGTGTATGTATATGTAGAGGAGAAATGAGAGGGGAGAGAGAGAAATGTTTAATATATATAGAAAAACTCGAAAGTTTCAGAAATTCAGAAAAATATGAAAAATTACCTCTGCGATCCTCGGGAGGAGCACAACACGCTGGTACTGTCCCGGAGTCGGAGAACATCACGATTTGTCATGCACAGAGTTCCGAATACGTATCAGGGAAAAACACGTGTAAAACATAAAATACATTCCTAGACCCACTAAAATGATCCGAAAAATATCCGAAAAATCCATGACATTACAAGAAAAGAATCATACCTCTTTCGCAGATCCAAACATACTTTCCTCCAAATGAACCACCGTTTAGCTTAAAACAGTCCAAATATATATTTGAGCCTACAGGCCAAGACAAAAGAGAGCTGTTCAACTCATTGGCGACAAAACTTCACAACTAAATTCTTTGCTCCGGTGCAAATTCATACCTGCTTCATAACTACCATGATCTTGAGAATGCTACTTCCACCTATGATGATCATGGAAAAATCAGTCTATTTGAACGAACACATTTATGCATGTGGCAAAAGTAGGGATAATAATGTGGCCAATATTTGTCTTAGCTACTTCAAGACTAGAGATAGTGTTCTAGAGGCTTTAGAAGATCTTCTCAATCACCCTCGGCCATATGTTCCTCTCAGTCCATTACCCAAACAGCAAGGGTAGGTACTCTTTACACTTCAAATTTTACTCGTTGTATTATTTCATATAATTGGCACATAGTCTATAGATCAAACATTTCTTTGTGCATTTCATACTATCATTTGGTTCTTTTCATTTTGTATTTTATCTTAGCGGAATTCAATATAGTTTGCTCAGTTTATTTATTCGTACATTGTGTAATTGTTCTACATGTCCATTTGTTGATCGACAAACAGGGAAAAAATAAGGTAACCATTGAGATTTTTTACAGAACTTTTGTCAAATAGGTATAATGAAATAAAACATTCGATCAGTTTAGTAGAAATTTTGTCATCGCTAAAAAGGAAGATATTACTAGACCTCTATTCATGAGTTGGGCTATTCTTTTGCATGATAACATAATTTAGGTAAAATTATAAGAAAAAAATAAAAAAGATTTATGTGTCAATATACTTTAGTATTTGAACAGGTGAAGCACTCAGCCGAATCATCTAAAGGCACTATCTGCAATAGATAGAATCACTTGATAGTTCCTTACAGCAGTAGGAAGGGGTCGGGTCGCGCCGGTGAGCATCATCATCTGGATTCCCGCGGTGCGAGAATTTAGGGGCGGAGCGGCGAGAGAGAGAGAGACGGGGGGGCGGGGGAGAGGGGCGGGCTAGGCGAGGGAAATGTGGAGCCCGACCGAGGCGGGTGCGTGGGTGGGTGCGTGTCGCTCTCGCTTGCGATGGGGTGGCTCGGATTATTTGACCTTCAATTCGGGGATCGTGGAATTTGCAGTTTCCATCATCGAGTCTTCAATCTATTCATTTTAGACCACCTACTTCCAATACCTATATTCTCTCTCTAATTGATTCTAGATAGAGAAGCTCTGAGTATATCTCTCTCCCCGGTAGGCTCTCATGGTGTAGGGTTCAAAGTGCCTCTCGCAGGTCGCTTGAGCTCTCTGGGCCCAACCTGTTTTGGTTGCGGGGGGAGGGGTCACATGAGCCGCACTTGTTGGGGGCTGGGGAGCCATTTGGTGGTGGTGGTGGTGGTGGGGGGGGGGGGGGGGGGCTGAGAAGGGTTTCTTTGGCGGATGTAGTTCTGGGTGCGAAACCGGTTCCAATCCCTAGGTGGTCGGCAAACATACATCTTTCAAATGGTTTCAGGAGAGGTTTGACTTGCTTTCACTACAACCTTAGGGGTCATGTCTAGAGAGGGGGGGACGGGGAAGAGGGGCGGGCGAGGGAGAGGGGCGGGCGAGGCGAGGGAAATGTGGAGCCCGACCGAGGCGGGTGCGTGGGTGGGTGCGTGTCGCTCTCGCTTGCGATGGGGTGGCTCGGATTATTTGACCTTGAATTCGGGGATTGTGGAATTTGCAGTTTCCATCATC
This sequence comes from Amorphophallus konjac, assembly GCA_022559845.1. NCBI lineage: Eukaryota > Viridiplantae > Streptophyta > Magnoliopsida > Alismatales > Araceae > Amorphophallus > Amorphophallus konjac. The sequence continues at coordinate 351,500,329 of CM040119.1, read as the reverse complement.
GAGTCTTCAATCTATTCATTTTAGACCACCTACTTCCAATACCTATTTTCTCTCTCTAATTGATTCTAAATAGAGAAGCTCTGAGTATATCTCTCTCCCCGGTAGGCTCTCATGGTGTAGGGTTCAAAGTGCCTCTCGCAGGTCGCTTGAGCTCTCTGGGCCCAACCTGTTTTGGTTGCGGGGGGAGGGGTCACATGAGCCGCACTTGTTGGGGGCTGGGGAGCCATGTGGTAGTGGTGGTGGTGGTGGGGGGCTGAGAAGGGTTTCTTTGGCGGATGTAGTTCTGGGTGCGAAACCGGTTCCAAGCCCTAGGTGGTCGGCAAACATACATCTTTCAAATGGTTTCATGCGAGGTTTGACTTGCTTTCACTACAACCTTAGGGGTCATGTCTAGAGAAGCTGGAAGATGACGGTGTCCAAGGGAAGTACAAGGGCGCCGAATAACTAGGGTGCTCCAGGTGGGTTCCGTGTGAAGGACACCTGGGCTAACAAGGGTGGAGTGCAAGAGGTTCGGCAGGGCCGAGGATGCTTGGACGCCAGCTCCCCTCCACCGTCTTTCATCCAAGAGAGGCTCTGATGGATCTCTTAATGTGTCCAGGTGACGGTGGCGAAGTGGGCGGTTGATCCTCAGACAACGAAGTCGCTCTTGCCTACAGGGGACAAAGGAGGGGAAGGATGGACGGCTACAAGGGTTACTAGGAAGGAATCCCTGGTAGTTGAGGGTAGCGAGGAGATTGTTGATGAACTATTGAAGGCTTGAAGCGTCATGGCGGACGCGGTGGTTCTCCGGTCTGCCAGATGGGAGCTTTCCGAGGGATGTTCCCAGATCCCCAGATCCCATGGTATCTAAGGTCCGAGTCCTCCTACTCGAGGTACCACTCATCATTTGTGATGAATTGGGAGCCGGTTTCATCATCAGTCACTTCGGGGCGGCCGTGTAAGGTCCAGTTAGAATCATCGCTGGCGGAGAAAGGCTATCGCTGGAGGTCAAGGCTTGGATTGGCAGTCCAAGGGAGATCCTAGTGGTGGTAACAGTTGACGTTGTCGACAGTCCGTTCCCGATGCAGATCGTTCTATGGCGGCTGGGGCAGTGCGTGGAGGAAGGGGATGACATCGTCGGAGAATTTGGGAGGGTGACAGGCAGGAATTCAATTTCGAACCGCCCGCCCATCGCACCCGGGCCGTGTGAGATGGGCTGGTCAACTCCTCCATATGGGGCAGTAGCACCTTTTAGGTCTTTCGGCCCAGAAGGGGCAAGCGGAGGTGACTTCGATAGGCTGGTGGGCCTCATTGTTCAAATGGGTCCAGTGGTCCAACGGACTGGGCCTGCCATTCATTCAAGGTGGGTTGATGCTCCACCAGCCCACTACCCGAACTACGTGACTTACCAGTTGGTTCCCGACCTTGTGGGGGTATCAGGTCTCACAAACTTGATATTGTTGTTCTTCCCCACCTTACATGGTGCAGATGTTGCCCCTGGTGGTGGCCGATGTGCCGGAGGCCTCCGACTTTCATCTCCCTCCGTCGAGGCCTGTGGCGACGCATCTGCTAGGTTCTGTGCAAGAGGGTGGGCAAAATGGGATAGGGATGGCCTAGGGGGTTACCTTGTCGTCCCATTCCATTCGCACGGCTAATCCAGGAATGCTCGTGTCCTTCGCGGCCCCTCTTCCCCACTTGCTCATGCTTGTGGATGGGGGGAACAGGGTCGTGTTCTCCTCCTCTTAGGTGGAGGCATCCGATGGGTGCTAGGTGTAATGCCCCGTATTTTTTTCAAATTATTTTAGTGGGTCTCGGAGTGTATTTTGTGCTTTACACGTGTTTTTCCCTGATGTGCCTTCGGAACTCTGTGCAGGGCGAACCGTGGCGTTCTCTGACTCCGGGACAGTACCACTGCGTTGTGTTCCTCCCGAGGATCGCGAAGGTAATTTTTCGTAATTTTCTGACTTTCTAACATTTTTAGATTTTTCTATATATATTAACTCTTTTCTCTCTCCCCCTCTCATTCTCTCTTTCTCACTCTCTCTCATCTCTTTCTCTCCCCCTCTCCCCGGGCGGCCGACGGTGGCGGAGGAGGGTGAGGCGGCGATGGCGGGAGGCGAGGAACGGGGAACGGGTCGAGGATCGAGGGCCGGTGGTGCGTGGAAGCTCGGTCGTGGGTTCGTGGAGTTGCGAGGGTTTCACGGCGTTTTCTTCGTGGATCGGCGTCCACGGCGCGTCGTTTCTTCAGTGGAGGTAGGGAGATGGACCCTCAGCTCGTGCTCTTCCTTTCCCATGAGTTTCGTAGGCCGTGATGAGCCGAGCGGGCTAATCGTGGCGATTTGGGGAAAAACTCCATGTTTTGGGGTTGTGAGCCGATCTACCGTTTCATTGTATTTTTGGCCGATCCGAGGCTGTAGATGCATGCTAGGGGTTATTTGGGGGCTTCCCCCTTGTTTTCCCCCTCTCCCGTGGAGGTATGGGGGCGTGGGACATTTTTCGGGTCGTTTCCCGCCGTTTCGCGCTCGGACGGGTGTGATGGTCCTTCTAGTGACCGTCACAGCCTCTGACGTCCCAGGGTGGGTGCGTCACAGGGCCTGTTAGCCTTTTGGTGGTTTGTGGGTGTGACGGTCCCTCGATAGACCGCCACGACGCTGTGACGCGCCTGGGTTGGACCGTCAGGGACGATTTGACCTTTGAATTCTGTTCGTTGATTTTGACCGTTCGGGGTCAAGGCCTGTGACGCATCAAGGTTGGCGCGTCACAGCCTTGTAACGCCCCTGTGTGGGTGCGTCAGAGCGGACGCGTACCCACCTTGTAACGCACCAGAGTTGGTCCGTTACAGCTTGTGATGCACCGAGCGGGACGCGTCACAGTTGGTTTCATCTTGTCTTGTGACGCATCAGGGCTGGCGTGTTACAGGCTGTAACGCACCAGGGCTGGGGCGTCAGAGACTGTGACGCACCGGGTTAGGCGCGTCACACCCAACTTTGCATCGAGCGTCTGACGGCCCTTTGTTGGTGCGTCAGAATGGTTGTGACGGTCGAGGCTTGGACCGTTACAGACTGTGACGGCCCAAGGTTAGACCGTCAGGCTCTGTGTGGTGCCGAGATGAGTTTTCGTGTTCTCCACGATCGTTTCGCGTTGTGTCGGTCCCTAGTCGACCCGGTCGCGACCCAGTGGTCGACTCACGGTCTCGTGACTGCCCCAGACACCCGTGGGATTCTGCGTCCGTGTTTTGAGGGTGTCGGGAGGTCCGTGCTACCTCGTTTAGCGTGCCCATGGGTTTGAGAGTCCGGGTGACTTCTCGCGTGTAGGGCTTTCGTGTTACGCTAGACCGAGTCACCGTGTGTCGGTGGGGGTGCGGTGGGGTCTCCCCCGCATGCCGTGAGTTTTCCTGGAAGATGATTCCCGAGTGGGCCTTGTGTTTGGACTTGGACTATGAGTCCAGTTATCAGCGTGGCAGCTTGTGTGTTGCCCTGGGAATCATGCTTATGTGCTTTCCGCGTAGGCCACGCATATGGCCTTGGACTGCGAGTCCGGTTGCCCAGCCTGGGGCTGGAGGGTTCCCGCCTTTCCCTAAGAGTGGGATTTGGTTTGGCGGCATGTGAGCTACCTTGGGAACCGTGTTTCCGCATTTCTGCGTGGCCGGGCGTGCGGCCCGTGGACTGTGAGTCCCCTTTCTTCTCCGACTGTGGTCATTGTTCGACGGTGCTGGTACGTGGGACGGTCCCCGTACTTCGTCGGGTTCAGACGTTATTTTTCGTTGACTTGAGAGTCTACTCCTTGACCCTCCACTAGTCGTAGTCTGCCTGCACGCGAGTGGACCCACCAGGGAGTGGTGGAGAGGCTACCCTGAGGACAGTTTTTAGGCTGGTTTCCGTAGGGCCCCTTGCCTTTGCCACCAGAGTCCGGTGGGGGGAGAAACCAGCTAGAGGACCCGACCTAGAGCAGATGGTCGGTGTGTGCACACGTGGTTGGGGGCGGTTAGACCCACGTCGACGGGCGTGACCCCATCTAGTCACTTGTTTGTGGTTATTTGTATGGTGTCTCAGTTCCCGCTGGGCCGGAGGGAGACACCTGAGGTGCGGACTAAGACGTCAGTGGACGCATTTGGCCTTGCTTCTAGAGGGAGGTACTCCTGTCTAGTCGGGAGTGACAGACTATCAGTTTCCGTGACTTTGACCTTCGGGTTTTCGGTCGTGTCGGCCGTTGAGTTTTCGGTTGTTTCGCCGTGGCGCGTGTGTTGGTTTTCGCGCCGTGAGACTAGTACTAGTGGCTTTACCGAGGTTGCGTCTTGTCGTGCGGTACCCGTGACCAGGTGTCAGGGTTGCACTTTGGACAGCGTGTCTAGGTTGGCCGTGTTCTGGGAGACAGGCCTCTATGGCGTGGTTGCCGTGGGTTTTTACTTCGGTAAGCGGTACTAGTGTAGTTCGGTAGCCCCCGACCGTGAGCTCGGGATGTGTTTCCGATATAGTAGGAGTAGTTGTAGTGCCGGGTTTCGACCGGCCACCAGGTTTACTGTTCCTACTGTTGCGGTTGCTCTTGTAGCCTTCCTTTCCGCTACCGCCGTTGTTTCCGGTTGGGGTTCCGCGGGATCCCTGCTGAGTCTCTATTTTGGATACTCAATCCCTGCTTTTCAGGTGTGGCGGTTCTTCTTCCTCGAGATTCGAGGGCGCGGTGCGGAGGTTCTCAATTGTCAGCTCGCCGGGCCGAGTGTTCACTCGGCATGTGGTACGTTTTTACTGCTTTAGACTATACTTTCTGTTTGACTTTACTCTGTTGTAGCTGTAGTTGTTTATTTATTTCTGTTAATTATTGTCCTGCTTTATTTCCTATTTCTTCGTGCCTCCACACTCCTTTTAGCCCTTCTGAGCCCTCCCGGCTCGTGGGCGGCGGTTCGAGTCTCAGGTTATCAGGTCTCTCCCGGTAATCGGATTCTCGGGTCGTTACACTAGGTGCCTCGCGACAAGGGAGGGGAGAGGGGGGATCCCTTTCAGCCCTTCTTCCCCATGACCCTATCGATCTCTAGGGTGGAGGGACAAGGAGGGCCTCTATAGGGGAGTCGGGGACCCCATCAGCAGCACCTCTTGCAGTGCAGGTGCAGGAAATGTTCATGTCACGGGAGGAAGGCGGGAGTGAGAGGGACGCAGAGGCAAAGAAGACTAGATGAGGCTGAGTCGGCTTCAGACAATCGAGCTCTATGATTGTCCCCGCCTTAGCGTCTCTCTGGTGTTCAGGGATCTAGCACGCCGGCCTTTCTGATGGTGAGGGTGAATGTGAGGGGGGGATGTCCTTGAGGCCCTACTCTCGCTCGCTCTCTTTCCTATTCAAATAACAATTTGAGCAACTGCCTCAGCTAGAAGGAGGTACTAAGCGATGCCTTTCATATTTGCAACCACTCGTCAATGAGACCAACCGTCAAGTGGGGACCCGTCTCGAGAAGGGGGACCTCGTGGTGGGTGAGGAAGCGACTTTTGTGTGGTTGGAAGGTGTTGGCCACCACGAGATGTCAGCTCCCCCCCCCCCACCCCCCCCATGGAGGTGGAGACGATCGTCACACCTGGGGAAGCCTTGGGCCTTCAGGAGGCCCTAACCCTGCCACCCTTGCCCAGTGAGTAGGAAGACTTGTGCGTTGTGTTAGAGCAAGTCGAGGAAGTCTATCAAGGGTAGGATCTAGCAAAGGTGGACAACATGAGTCTCAATAAGGAGGAGGTCAAAGATATATCAATTAAGGTGGAGAACTTTATGAAGACTTAGGCAAGTGAGGTAGGCAAGCTGCTTGGTGTTTTCGATGTAGATGTAGATAAAAGCTTGAAGTCCTCTTTATGCTTGATCAAACGGAGATGGCTGGCATACATTACTAGGAAAGCGAACGCTGAAGCCGCCAGTATGAAAGATGAGGAGAAGAATGCTGAGGGGTAATTAGAGGAAGGGTCGTGGCGGGGCGCTTGCATTGCCAAGTTTTTTGTTGTTTGTAAGTGGTCCGGTGGGTGAGAGGGGACGTTAGGTGTGGAGGCTTTTCGATTATTTTAGATTTGGACGGGACCGGTCCTGAGCGGATAGGGTTTTGTTGTTGCTTTTTTTTGCTCTTGAGGTAGAAAGCGATCTATCGTCTTTTTGTATTTGGGAGTCTTGTAGGAGCGCTTCCCAACTTTTACATGTACAGTTCACAAAGAGATAGTCGGGTTTGCCCTGTATAATCTGCACGGGGACAGGAAGCACTAAAGAAATTTAGAGATATAGAGGCAGTTTATTTAGAGGCATTTATTAAAACTACTTTAAATTTATCATAAATAGAGGCATTTTATATTTAATATTACCTCTAAAATATTTTAATTTTCTTCTTCACTTAAAACTCTATACGAGGGCATTTTAAAATTGTCTCAAAATAGTTACACAGGAAAAGAGAATTTGATTAAAAATGCCCCTAAAAAAATTTCACCGGCGCGCCACGAGCTCCCGCGCTAACATAACCACCACTCTGTCGATTGACTTCGATCCTTCCCATGTGCGGAATCCCTCTTTGATCAATCGTCTCGAGCACTCCGCCTCCTCTCACCTCCTGGCACCCTCCCGCATGCCGCAGACTCTTCCTCATCATCTTCTCCCTCCGCCTCCGCCTCCTCAACCTCCGGTGTGGATCCATCTCCTCTGCCTCATCGCCTCCCCGGTCCCATTCTCCTCAACCTCCGATGTGGTTCCTCAGCAGCCGCAGGAGCCGCCCACCCTTCCTCAGCACCCGGGGCCGCCGTTTCCCATTTCTCAGCGTCGCGAGACCCTTCTTAGTTGGGATTTCTAGGCTGGGGTTTTTGAGATCTCGCAGGGCAACGGTGTTCATCGGCGATCTCGGCTCCCACGACGGCACCCGCGATGGCCATCCCGTCTCTTCTCAGCATCTCACCATTTCGAGGCGACCGTCTCCCATTTCTCAGCATCGTGACACCCTTCTCAGAGATTTCGGAGCGAAGGTTTCTGAGATCCTCGGAGGGCGGCAGATCTCAACCCCCGCGACGGCGATCCCGTCTCTTCTCAGCATCTCACTGTTTCGGGGTGACCTAGGTTTCTCATACATCAAGAGCTAATGGTTTTCATGAGGACAAGCGTGCGCCTGATCCAATGATGACTTCGAGGCCAAGAAATAGATGTCTTCTGAAAAATGATACACCTTTGCTATCTCTCTCAGTTGTCTCTTGGTAAGCATGGGACTTGCCTCTTCAACATCCCCTTTAGGACTATGAGGGCACTGAAGTAGTTCATCCATGTGAGGACTCCACCCTTGCCCATCCTCTCCTCTCGCTGAAACAACGCGCGCTCAAGGTGCTCTCTCTGGCGATGGTACCTCCGCCTCGTTGACCCATCCCTGCCTAGGAAGATCCCTCGATTCCCCACTAGTCATGGGAGAGAGCGAACCATAAGACATTCTGCCTAACCACAAGCAAAAGCAATCTCCCTGTAACACGCCTCCAACAAACTTGTAGCAAACACTAAAATTTTGAAAACAGACTCGCGCTAAAATCTTTATCCCACCTATCTCTTCCTCTGGCCACTGAAGTTGTGTATGTATATGTAGAGGAGAAAAGAATGATACCTCTTTCACATATCCAAACATACTTTCCTCCAAATGAACCACCGTTTAGCTTAAAACAGTCCAAATATATATTTGAGCCTACAGGCCAAGACAAAAGAGAGCTGTTCAACTCATTGGCGACAAAACTTCACAACTAAATTCTTTGCTCCGGTGCAAATTCATACCTGCTTCATAACTACCATGATCTTGAGAATGCTACTTCCACCTATGATGATCATGGAAAAATCAGTCTATTTGAACGAACACATTTATGCATGTGGCAAAAGTAGGGATAAGAATGTGGCCAATATTTGTCTTAGCTACTTCAAGACTAGAGATAGTGTTCTAGAGGCTTTAGAAGATCTTCTCAATCACCCTCGGCCATATGTTCCTCTCAGTCCATTACCCAAACAGCAAGGGTAGGTACTCTTTACACTTCAAATTTTACTCGTTGTATTATATCATATAATTGGCACATAGTCTATAGATCAAACATTTCTTTGTGCATTTATACTATCATTTGGTTCTTTTCATTTTGTATTTTATCTGAGTGGAATTCAATCTAGTTTGCTCAGTTTATTTATTCGTACATTGTGTAATTGTTCTACATGTCCATTTGTTGATCGACAAACAGGGAAAAAATAAGGTAACCATTGAGATTTTTTACAGAACTTTTGTCAAATAGGTATAATGAAATAAAACATTCGATCAGTTTAGTAGAAATTTTGTCATCGCTAAAAAGGAAGATATTACTATACCTCTATTCATTAGTTGGGCTATTCTTTTGCATGATAACATAATTTAGGTAAAATTATAAGAAAAAAAATAAAAAAGATTTATGTGTCAATATACTTTAGTATTTGAACAGGTGAAGCACTCAGCCGAATCATCTAAAGGCACTATCTGCAATAGATAGAATCACTTGATAGTTCCTTACATGCAACACACATTTGCCACTTGATAGTTCCTTACATGCAACACACATTTGCCAAGGTCATTCAATTAAATGCTCAATCGATAGGTTCATCTAATATATTTCCAGTCGAATCACTTTCACCTATCAATGGTCAAATTAAGCCTTCAGTCTGAGCCTTTCAACTGTTCCTACCAATTAGAAAGGCTTTGCCTATAACTTTTAGTCAATTGACTTTTAACTAAAGCTTTCGCATATCGTCAGTCAATGAAAATGTTAAATGTTTTAGCCTATACCTTAAGACTGACTACTAGTCTATGACATCTGATTGATAGCTATAGCTAATAGTTCCCAAGTGACTATTTCAACTAACTATAGCTAATATCTACAGTTTACTTGCACGTTAGTTGTAAAAAGATAATACGCCCATTAATGACCTTATTAAGTCTTGAACTCGGGACACTAGATGTCCAGACTGAGTTCTAGACCAATTATGTTGATTCCATATTACAAAAAAGAGAGAGAATAATTTACTTATAAATCTTTAGAATCTTTCAAAATTACCCATATACTCCAACATTTATCGTATTTATCGTAATACCCTCAAAATATTTAAGAATGATCCATTGTGCCCTACCATGATCGAGTCGTTACCCTAATTAACTAAAGTTGAGTGAGAGAGGTGAAAATCTCTAACTTACCCTTATTTTTTTTGAAAACCTAACCTACCCTTGGTTAACTAGTTAAATCTCTAAACTAATGCAGGGTAAGAGAGATAGAGGTGTGGGGGAGAGAGAGAGCACGCGCCCAGGGAGGAGGGCACCCCTCCACCCCCTTCGACACCGACACCCCTGTACATACATAGGTACGCAGAGAGAGAGAGAGAGAGGGGCGAAAGAGAGAGGGGGTGAGTGGTGACAAGAGAGGGGACGGGGGGATTAGAGAGGGGGTGGGAGGTTGTCTGAGAGAGAGATGATATTATCATCCCCTATTGAGAGATAGGGGAGTGAGAAAGAGAGAGGGGATGGCATGAGAGGGAAGAGAGGAGGGTATCAGAGGAGATATCCCCCTCTGGCACCAGCATCCTCAGAGAGAGAGAGAGAGAGAGAGAGAGAGAGAGAGGGTGGGCGGTCATGAGAGGGAGGTGGTCGGAGAGAGAGTGAGAGGGGGTGGGCTAGTGGAGGGGATCACCCAATAGAAGTGTGGTTTGCGGCCCCGGCTGTAAACCGCAGTTTCCAACCGGCAATTATTCTCGTTAACTTGAAACCATTCGTGGTACCGGGGGTAGAGAGAGAGAGAGAGAGAGAGAGAGAGAGCACAGCTTTGGGGAGGGACGGACCGAATACATCGATCTCGGCGCTGTTTTCCGATTGCGAAGCATCACCATCATCATCCGATGCTCCGCTCACTTCTCCCGGTCTGCGGTTTTTGCTTCTTCCCGGACCGCCAACAGCAGCACAGGAGATGGGAGGAGAAGCGCAATGCCCAGGACCGTCGGCGGTGCAGGATAATTGTCGCCGGATTGTTGGGGGATGGACGCGCACCCGCCTCCGACTTGGACCTGCATGCTGCAGCTGTCAGAGCAGCCTCAATTCGCTTCAACGAGTCCCATCGTACAGGTATATATGCATATACATCCTTTCTTCTCTCTCTCCTCCTCCCGACCGATTCCATCAGCACAGGATTCCGAGGGGCCTAGCCTTCTTCACCTGGACACGATTTGTTGGCCGTCGATCGCTCATCCCCACATAAGGAGATGAGAGAGCAGGGGAGCTCACCACTTGCCTTGGCCTTGGGTGGATATACGAAACGGGTTATGTCTGGTTATCGTTTCAGCCTTATTGGCACTCAAGATTCTTGTTATAACTGCTAGTGAGCTGGTGAATTAATTAGAGGCGAGGCCTGAGCACAAAGATTCTTCGTGCTTATGTTTTTCTTTCTCCCCCACACCCACCCGGTCCTTTTTCCCGTGTGTGTAACTATTGCCCTTCCAACTACCTTATATATAAAAAAGGCCACCTTAGCACTTCGTTTGTCCAGATTTCAGGTAGTCTGTCGTTGTCGGTGCTTGTTTCCTGTCATTGCTGCGGACAAGTGATCTTTCACAAGTTAAGCTTTCATTTGCAAATATCTGTAAAAATTAAATTTCAGATCCTCTATTGATCGACCTGTATGCCGGTTGCCTTCTTTCCACTGGTGTTGATGGTGGAGATGGAATGAAAGAGCAATATCCACTACCGATGGCTTCATCATCTCCTTGCCACTATACCCTTGCCACCAAGTTTATTGATGACAAGTTGCTTAATCTGGCAAGTGGTGCGGATGATGTCAAGCAGGTATTTTTCATTTACCACCACCATCATTCATACATCATATATCATGCTCACTTCCCATCCATGTATGCCTCCTTACACTGTTTAAGTCTGATATCCTGCAGAATGCAGATTGTTTTGTTGACAGATGGCTTTGACACAAGGCCCTACAGGCTTAAGTGGCCCTTGGGAACCTTCATATTTGACATCTCGCCGGAAAGTGTTTTCAAAGTGGCACTTCAGAGGCTTCAGTGTATCGTCTATCTCCTTGATGAAACTAGTAGTATTTATGGCATCTTCCTTTTATAGGTTGGGATCTAAGAAAGGGTATATACTTTATATTCTCAAACGAATTTTCCTAGTGAATTTACTTTTGTTTATATTATCTGTTTCCTTTGGGCCATAAAGAGATGGCTTTGAGTAATATACTAAACAGTCAGCAATCTGTATGCAAAATGAAATCCACTGACATGAAAACAAGTAAAATGGTGCTGGTTCATTATTCTATTGAAGACTCAAGGATACAAAGGCTGAAAAATGAAAAAAATTGTATTATTTTGAGGATGAAAAACATTATTGAGTTTAAAAAATTGTTCTGTTGGGGGCAAAGTCAGCCAATATCTGTTGATTTCCCATGACGTGCAACCAGCCTTGACCACAACATGCAGAGGTCATTGTTAATTAGAGCAACGAGTTCATGTCCCCTAAATTGGCTAAATCACTGCATCATGGGCCACTTGCAGCTTATCCCCGTCAAATGCAAAATAAATAGCCCATCAATTGAATGCCCAATTATTGCCCCTTTATTATTTTCCTGTCCAACAATAAACGAGAAAGATGAATTCTGATTAGTACCACCCTCCATATATGCCTTTGGCTTTTTGGAAGTTGACCAGGCCACTATTCATTAAACGAAAAGGATTACAAGAAAGAAAAGGGATAGGCTCTACCAAGATGATAGAGACTGTAGAAATTAGGTTTCCATGAAGCTGGAAGGGGGCGAACCAGGGAGGAAGAAGAAGAAAGAGAGGAAAAGAGAAGAGAGATCACAGGGGAGAGAGAGGGAGAAATGACAGGAAGAGGGATGGTGGCTGTGTATTTTCGCACAGTCCCCAAACCCTTATTTTATTAGGGTAAAAACACGGTAAAACACCATACACAAGGACCTAAATACTCCCGTTACAATATACTAAAGCAGGGGTACTTACAGTAATAAGACAATGGACATAAGTTAATTGGATCCACTTTAACGGGTCTGGTAATGAGCCAGAACCTCTTAAGGTGGTCCGGCCAGGCCTTAAGGGCTGGCCTGAATTAGCACTGAACCAGCTGGCCTGTCCTCACTACACTCCCCCTCAAGTTGAGTGTAGAGTCCCACATGCACAGTTTGCCCAACATAGATAACATCTTGTCAGGAGGGAGACCTTTGGTAAATACATCAGCTACTTGTTCGGCAGACCGGACATAAGGAAGACACAAGTCACCTGAGTCGAGACACTTTCAGATGAAATGACGATCAATCTCAATGTGCTTCGTCCGATCATGTTGTACAGGATCATTAGCAATATTTATGGTGGCTTGGTTGTCACAATAGAGCTTCAACGGAACGGAAACCAGAAGGCCCATGTCTTTGAGGAGTAACTTCAAGCAAAGAAGCTCGGTTAGACCATGCGCCATAGCACGATACTCATCCTCAGCACTGGATCTAGCAACCACAGTTTGCTTTTTACTATGCCAAGTAATCAAGTTTTCTTCCCAAGGAACACACAATAACCAAAAGTAGACTATCTATCCTCTTTAGAGAGTCAGCATCAGTAAAACACGCAAGTGTCAGAGAATCAGATTTGGTAAAGAGCATGCCTTTGCTTGAGGATGTTTTAAGCTACCTCAAAATATGTCCACTGCTTTCAAGCGTGGGACTTGAGGAGCATGCATAAACTGGCTGACCACACTCACAACATATGTAATGTTCGGCCGAGTAAGAGTCAAGTATAGAGGTCTCCCGACCAGTCATGGTATGCATTCTCGCGAGATCTTGCCGAGATCTCTGTCTCGGCGCGTCCGCGAGGCACGAAAACGTCCCGAGTCGGCGCATCTCGGAGATATCGTGTACGGGCGGGACCGGTGGACTTGAACGGGGCGAACCGGTCCCATTAGGCGAACCGGTCGACCCTAAAAGCCTTAAACCCCCACCCCCCGACCCCCGTCGAGTCCTCACGAGTCACGCCTCACCCCAACCGCTCGACGCACTCTCTCCCCCCGACACTCTCGCACACACTCTCGCACAGTCGCACGAGGTCGCCGGAGCCGCGCTAGGTGCTTCTCCCCGCCCGCTGATTGCGTCAATGTTCGGTCTTGGGAAAATAGTGAATTCTTGAAGAATTATTTAAATTTTATAAGGTATAGTTTTAGATTTGTGTAACTTTTGATGCATATTGATATTAGTCCATGTGAATGGATTTCTTATTGTTATCATTACTCTTTATTTGGTAAAATTGAGTTGTCAATTACAAAAACATGTTTATGAAATTGAGTGGTTAGTATAAAAGAATTAGGATTTTCTTAGAAATAGGCTATATATATGAAAGAATGTTCCGAAATCCCCGAACCCGATCTCCTGAGATTTTTTCGAGATCTCTTCTCTCCAACCCCCCCGAGACGAAGCCGAGATCCGATATCCGATATGGCAAACCATGCGACCAGTCTCTGATAATGCCCTCTATCATCCTTAGAAAGAAGATCACTATCTTGATTTGTCAACTGAAGATTGGCCTCAATGGGAGTAATAACTGGGCGACAACCTAACTTTTATGTTTTTGTGAGCAAGTCCAGCACATATTTCCGCTGACACACAAACATCACCATTAGATTATGCGAATTCTAACCCCAGAAAGGATCGAAGCTGCTCCATATCTTTGATCTCAAACTCTTTTGGAAGATTGTCCTTGAGTAACTAAACTTCCTCTTTATGATCTTCTATGACAACCATATCATCAACATAGACAATGAGAAGAGCATCACGCCCATCTATCCATTTTACAAACAGAGTATGGTCAGCATTACTCTTTGTATAACCAAAGCGTAACATAGCCAGTCGGAGACTGTCAAAACAAGCTCGAGGAGACTACTTCTGGCCATATATAACTTTCCAAAGCTTGCACACCTTCCCATGAGTGTTAAGCCTTGGGGGAGGATGCATGTACACTTTCTTATGTAAATCCTCATTTAAGAAGGCAATTTTGACATCAAGTTGAAATAGTGTCCAGGAGTGCTGGACTGCCAATGCAATGATGACCCGGATTGACTTTAACTTTGCTACTGAGGCAAATGTCTCCTCATAATCCACTCCATGTATTTGTGTGAACCCTTTTGCAACCAGTCGTGCCTTGTACCTCTCTACAATCCATCGGGCTGATATTTAATAGCAAACAGCCGCTTGCATCTCACTAGCCGCTTTCCGACAGGAGGAGCAACTAGTTCCCAGGTTTGATTCTTCATGAGGGCTTGCATCTCTACTTCCATTGCTTGCTACCACCTTACATCCTTCACAGCTTCTGCAAAAGAACGAGGCAAAGAAACAATAGACAAGGCAGAAATAAAGGATCGATAGGCAAGAGACAAATGCACATATGTAATGAAATATATTTTTTTTCTTTGACGACGGGGAACTTAGCACAGGGCTAGAAAACCTTGGGCTCACATCCCTCGAGGATTCAATGATATGTAATGAATTTGGACATAGGATGTTTCGTGCACTGGCGAGAGCCTTTCCAAACAACAAATCGAAGCAAGTTCAGAATCACAACCTGGAGGCGGGGCAACCTCATGGGTAGGAGCATTCACAAGCGGGTTTACCACTACTTTCGGGCGTTGGGAGTAGGTAATCAACTCTTTATTTGAACCTGCAGTATCACAATCATGAACTGGTGAAGATAACTCATCTATATCGGGTAAAGGAAGGTTACGGAGGGCAAGGGGTGTAGGTGACTCCCCCTAAGGATGAGCTGTGGCTGAAAAATAGGACTAATAGTCCATGAAGGTAACGTCCTTGAGAACATATTTGCGTCTTGTTTTTGGATCGAAGCACTTGTATCCCTTTTGAGTGGGTGAATAGCCCAAGAAGATCCATTTGATAGCACAGAGATCAAGCTTAGTGAGACCAAGTTGTAGACAAAGACAACCAAACACACGAGGTGGAAGAGAAAACAAGGGGTGGCAAGGGTAAAGCAAAGAAATAGGGGCCCGGTTGTCCAAAACTTTGGATGGCATCCTATTTATAACTTAGGCAGTAGTCAGGATGGCCTCACCCCAGAAATGATGGGGAAGATGCCGCTGGAAAAGAAGTGCTCTGTTAACTTGACTTGAGTAATATGGAGAGAAATATTCTCATTTCCAGCGTGGATGGGCATTGAATCCAGATAACCGGAACTCTTGGAGGTCATTTCGGACTGCATCGACTGTGACATAGCTCGCTGTAGTGATGTTCGCTGCTGTAGATTGCCCAAACCAATCCCTCCCAGCAAGGAAAACACCCGAACAAATGCTCAAACACGAACTGAAAAAATAGACGTCAAACTCCGACAATGTTAGGGCAAAATAGAGGGGTGTGCAGCAGCCAAAGAGCCTGTAGTCTTCACAGACCAGACATGCCAGAACTCCTGGCTCTACGAGAGACAAAAGGAAGGGCGCACATGGAAGACACCTTCTTCACGAACTCCGTGACTGCATAGCACACTTTTCTGGCCCCTGAACAACCGACGAACTGAGCCCTAGTAGGGGGTGCATGCGGAGGTGTTGGGGACACCGCTGGTGGAACATTGATCCCACGAGGATCATCTTCTCTTATACCATGTAGAAATTAGGTTCCCGTGAGGTTGGAAGGGGGCGAATCAGGGAGGAAAAAGGAGAGATCGCAGGAGAGAGAGAGAGAGAGATGACATGAAGAGGGATGGCGGCTGTGTATTTTCGCACAGTCCCCAAACCCTTATTTTATTGGGATTTTTACATATTAGTCCCTATAAACTTAGTGAATTGTCAATCAGTCTCTCAAATCTGACTATTATCTTAATATCCCCTACAATCTTCGTCGTTACACATCTAAGTCCCTACCGTTTATTCCGTCTTACCAAAGTTAACTAAACTATAGTTAACTTATACTCAATGAAAGTAAAATACCAAATTACCCCTGGTTAAGTGTGTGTGTGTGTGTGAGAGAGAGAGAGAGAGAGAGGGAGCACTCTAGTGGTGGGTAGCGCTCTTGGAGGGGGGACCCGTTCATTCCGTCTTACCAAAGTTAACTAAACTATAGTTAACTTATACTCAAGGAAAGTAAAATACCAAATTACCCCTGGTTAAGTGTGTGTGTGTGAGAGAGAGAGAGAGAGAGGGAGCACTACAGTGGTGGGTAGCGCTCTTGGAGGGGGGACGCCGGAGGCGTCGCCGTCTCTTGCTCGGACGGTGATAGAGGGGGGGAGGGAGAGAGAGAGAGAGGGAGGGGACGGGGTGAGAGAGAAAGGGATAGCAGAGGAAGGGGGACGCAAGAGGTGTCTCCCCCTCCGACGGTGATAGACGGAGGGAGGGGAAGGGAGAGGGAGAGAGAGAGAGGGGTTGGTAGACAGAAAGAGGGAGAGAGAGAAGCGGTGACCAAGAGAGGGAGGGGGAGGGAGAGAGGGGGAGAGAGAGAGAGAGAGGGAGGGGACGGGGTGAGAGAGAAAGGGATAGTAGAGGAAGGGGGACGCAAGAGGCGTCTCCCCCTCCAACGGTGACAGACGGAGGGAGGGGGAGGGAGAGGGGGAGAGAGAGAGGGGATGGTAGATAGAAGGAGGGAGAGAGAGAAGCGGTGACCAAGAGAGGGAGGGGGAGGGAGAGAGAGAGGGGGGACGGGGTGAGAGAGAGATTGTACAGGGAGGGGGCCCCCTCTGACGGTGACAGAGAGGGAGAGGGAGGGAGAGAGACCGTGGAGAGAGAGAGAGAGAGGGGGAGGGAGAGAGAGAGTGCAGGGAGGCATCTCCCTTGAATCGGTGGCAGAGAGAGGGAGAGGGAGGGAGAGAGACGGTGGAGAGAAAGAGAGGGAGGAAGAGGGAGGGGGAGAGAGAGACGGTGACATGGAGAGGGAGAGAGAGGGAGAGGGAGGGAAATAGGGAGAGACGGTGGACAGAGAGAGAGAGAGACGGTGAGAGGGAGAGGGAGGGAGATAGGGAGAGATGGTGGACAGAGAGAGAGATAGATGGTGACAGAGAGAGGGAGAGACTGTGGGGGGGGGGTGAAAGTCGCTCCACACGGAGAGATTTCATCTGAATCTCTCCCCCCCTCTGGTTCCCGCCCCTCCCCCCTCCCCCCTCCCCCCTCCCCCTCCACCTTCGGTGAACGCCCCCCCCTCCGGTCCCCCTCCCCCCTCTCCCTCCACCTTCGGTGAACGCCCCCCCTCCGGGTCCCCCTCCCCCTCTGCCCCTTCTGACCCCCCTCCCCCTCCGGTGGACCACCTTCCACCTCCAACCCCCCTCCAGTCCCCCTCCCCTCCGCCCCCTCAGATCCCCCTCCACCTCCACCTCCGGTGGATGCCCCCCTCCACCTCCTACCCCCCTTCCCACCTCCGACCCCCCTCTGGTCCCCTCGACCTCCGACCCTCAGGCACTCAGAGAGAGAGAGAGAGAGAGTCCACAGTCAACGGGGTTATTTTGGTCTTTTCTCATATATTTGATGAAATATTATACGGAATATTCTTTTTTGGGATGGCAACAAACTGTGGGGATTCATTTGTACAATGTTGATGATTGTAGGGACTATTAAGATAATAGTCAGATTTGAGGGACTAATCGGTAATTCACTACGTTTGTAGGGACTAATATGCAAAAATCCCTATTTTATTTGGGTAAAAACACCCTACACGAGGGCCTGAATACCCCTATTACAATATACTAAAGTTGGGATACTTTCAATAATAAGACAATGGACATAAGTTAATTGGATCTACTTTAACGGGTCTGGTAATGAACCAGAATCTCTTAAGGTGGTCCGGCCAGGCCAAGAGCCGGCCTGAACCATCCCTGAACCAGCCGGCCTGTCCTCACTACATAGACAATCCCATAGGACTCATACCCAGAACCCCTCTCTCTCTCTGCATCCTGGTACACACACACATCCACATGTCCTCTCATCTCCTATGATCAGATGAGGTGCTGTCATGCATACCAATCATACTCCTTATGGCATTACATGTTCCCTCCACATGAGAATGCTCATTTCTTATAACTCGGCATGGATTTGGCCCAATAACTTAGGAGTGCACAAGGTTAGCCTAGGGTTGGATCAAGGTTAGTTTTAAGCCAAATATTCCTCATTTCCCAATCTGTTAAACATTGCATTAAAATCCAACTTAATCCTTTTCTCTTTGTGGAACTATTACAATGGAAGGCAACTAGATAATAATACAAGCTTAATGGTATTACATTTTGATACATAATCAAGGCTATTATGGGGCATATAATTCCATAATGAAATTCAACAATAACTTTCTTTTTCCTATATGACATTGTAGATTGTGCAATTTTACCTTTTTTCATTATTATATATATGTTCCTGCCTTGGGATCACATTTGTGTATATTGGGCCATTGCCCTAGTAATGATACCATTGTGCTCGCTCTTGTGTTCTAACATAGTATCAAAGGCAACCCACAGGTCCCACACACAATGTGGTGTTCTTCTTTTTACTTTTGTTCTGGCCTACCGTTTCTTCTGTCCCACCTGCTGGGGCATCGAATTTTTATCTTTCTTTAGCCTACTTTGTAAATTAGCCTCTATGTGAGAAGGGTGTGTGTTTGGTTTATCGCATAACTTTTGTGTATAGGTTTGCTCTATGCTTATATAGTCTTGCGCTGCTACGCCTGTTCACCATGGTACTAAACCATCCAAACCAGACTTGAACTGGCTGAACTGGACCAGAACCAGTCCGGTTTCAATAGGGAGGAAACCGGCCAGAACTACCTTTGGAACTGGAACCGACCCCAACCAGTTCTCCCCGAAACAGCTTTTGAAATCTTACTCGTTTTGAGTTAGATGCTCTAGTGTGATACTGGAGTTGACTAGGGATACTTAATTCCATGTTCCTTTGTTACCCTGCATCCTCATAACAGGCTAATAGATCACCTTTTCGCATTTTCTTCTTCCTTTCTTTCTGACTACCATGCTGCTGTTTTGGGATCCCTCTTTCAACAGGTTCATCCTCTGGAACCACAAGGTGGTTCCTCTATGGTGATCAAATCTCCATGGGTGACCTTCCCATGGACTCTATGTTGTGCCTAAGGTGCAATATCATTAGCAGTCATTGTTTGGCCCTACTACTTTCTGCTGCAATTGTCAACATCCTTCTGCATAAATGCATGTTCTCTCTCATAGCTATTTGCCACTGTTTACTGCACACTTTGGCACATGGTCAGCAGCTGCAACCTTGTCAACTTCATGTGTGCGAGGGTTTGAAGGACAGCCAGGTGGAGGAGATGATGTGATTGATCCACCCGCAACCTATTTATGAACCCAGCAGGACTGTTTCACTAACTTAATAGGCCAACCAGATCCAAACCCGATAGGCTAGTGCCGATTATCTTAAGGTGAGCTGGTTCATGCTTGGCTTATGGATCTTGGACATCCAATTCAGGTCTTTTAATTCAGTAGTTGAGGGCTCTTGTCTGACTGATTCATTGCTTTCTAGTCAGCCGATCTATAAGCCACTCAAAAGGATGGTTCGAGGCACTTAACGGTGACTCATTATGCCTTTTTCTCTTATCATTGATGTCATTGTTGGTGTGGTTGACATCTATATCCATTTGGATACCTCCATCAAGATTCCTTATATCCATGTAGGGATATTTTGATGTCCCAACATGTCCTCAGCAAATTTCTTCAGAGTAAAGTCTTCAAATCTGAGTCTTACTTTCAGTCTAAAGTCTTCTCTTCAAGAGGAGGGTACCTCTCCTTGTCCTCGTGTGTTTCCCTGCTTGTTAATCCCTTTGCCTCTTAATGAGGGTGTTGCTACTGCCACACCTGGATCTTCTACAAAGAGCTATCTGGTGTCACTGTGGAGAGAACTGCACCAGACCTCACATATTCCTGGCGTACATGACAAAAGTTAAGTTCTTTCATGGATCTGGGCCCCTAATGGCTGATGGAATTCCAGGTCCCTCCACTGCTGAAACTCCAACTATTCACATTCTACAAACTTGTCTTGAACCTCTGTCTGACCTTGACCATCATATTGCTGTCTGGAAAGGTACTAGAGCCTGCACTTGCCATCATCATCATCATCATCATCATCATCATCATCATCATCATCATCAGAGCCTTATCCCAATTAATTGGGGTCGGCTACATGAATCATGTTCCGCCAAAGATTTCTATCAAGTGCAATATTCATATTTAAACTCAAGGAACTAATGTCCTTCCTAATAACATCGCACTATCTCATTTTAGGTCTTCCTCGAGCTCTTTTACTAGCATCCACTAAGATTTGGTCACATCTTTTAACCGGCGCTGAGTTAGGACGACAAAACACATGTCCAAACCACCTGAGTCTATTTTCTCTCATTTTGCTATCAATTGGAGCTATCCCTAAGTCCTTACGGATGCGCTCATTCCTAATCTTGTCTTTCTTAGTCTTGCCACACATCCATCTCAACATCCTCATCTCTGCTACACACATTTTGTGGATGTGTTCCTTTCGTACTGCCCAACACTCGGTACCATATAACAAAGCAGGTCTCACAGCCGTTCTATAAAACCTCCCTTTGAGTTTCACAGGCATACGACGATCACAAAGGACACCTGATGCACTTCTCCATCTTAACCAGCCTGCCTTAATCCTATGCGTAACGTCATCATAAATCTCCCCATTCTCTTGTATGATAGACCCTAAATATCGAAAGCTACTACTCTTCGGAATGTTATGTCCATCAATTAGAACCATGTCTTCCTGAACCACTCTCCCATTACTAAAATTACAGTGCATAAACTCTGACTTACTCCTACTAATTTTAAAACCTTTAGACTCCAAGGCAAGTCTCCAACGCTCTAACTTAGCATTTAGAGCATCAATACTCTCATCAATTAAAACAATATCGTCTGCAAATAGCATACACCAAGGGATATCCTCATGCAATTGTTTAGTTACTTCATCCATAACTAAGGCAAAGAGATACGGACTTAGTGCAGAACCTTGATGCAAACTTATAGAAACGGGAAATTCACTAGTCTCCCCAGCAATAGTTCGAACACTAGTAATAGCACCGCCGTACATATCTTTAATCAAATCAACATATCCTTGAGAGATTCCTTTCTTTCTTAATGTCCACAAAATCAATTCTCTCGGTACTCGATCGTACGCCTTCTCTAAATCAAGAAAAACTATATACAAATCTTTTCTCATCTCTCTATACTTCTCCATTAGCTGCCGTAGTAAGAAAATAGCTTCTGTAGTAGATCTATTTGGCATAAAACCAAACTGATTTTCCGATACAGTAGTCATACATCGGAGGCGTTTTTCAATTACTCTTTCCCAAAGTTTCATAGTATGACTCATAAGCTTAATTCCACGATAATTATTACAACTTTGAATATCTCCTTTGTTTTTATAGAAAGGAACTACAACACTTTTTCTCCAAACTTCTGGCATTCTCCGTTCCTTTAAAATTTTATTAAAAAATTTAGTTAGCCACTGAATACCAATATCTCCTAGGCCTTTCCATACTTCAATAGGTAAGCCATCTAATCCTAAGGCCTTGCCCACTTTCATTTTCCTTAAAGCATCCTCCACTTCTGACATCTTAATACGCCTGAAATATTGATATTTATCAAATATTGTGGACTCTTGAGTACCTTCTAGAGATAAATCCTTGACGGAATCTCCATTAAGTAACTTCTGAAAATAGCTATGCCACCTCCCTTTAATCTCAAGATCCTTAGTTAAAACCCTTTGATCTTCACCTTTAATGCACCGAACATGATCTAAATCTCTAGTTTTCCTTTCTCTTAATTTAGCAAGTTTAAATATGTCCTTTTCACCCTCTCGGGTTCCTAATTTATTATATAAATCTTCAAATGCCTTTGATTTAGCTTCGCTAACTATTTTCTTAGCTCTCTTTTTAGCGATTTTATAGGCTTCTAGGGTTTGGTCATTTTTGTTAGTTTGCCAAACTTTAAAGCATTCCTTTTTTACTCTAATGGTATTTTGGATTTCCTCACTCCACCACCAAGTCTCTTTGTCTAAATTCTTTTTACCTTTAGATTCGCCTAAGAGTTGTTTTGCAACCCTCGTTATACAATTTGTAACATTATTCCACATTACATTAGTTTCTTGTTCTAAATTCCAAATATTTTCCTTTAATAGATGATTTTTAAATGTTTCTAAACTTTTACCTTTTAAATTCCACCATTTAATCTTGGAATAATTATTTATAATGATCTTTCTTTTGAATTTAGGGATAGTGACATCCATTACTAACAACCTATGTTGAGGGGCTAGACTCTCACCAGGAATAACTTTACAATCTTTACATAAGACTCTATCAACCTTCCTAATGAGAAAATAGTCAATTTGACTTATATGTGTTCCACTCTTGTATGTTATTAAGTGTTCGTCCCTCTTCTTAAAGAAGGTATTAGTAATTGCTAGATCATATGCCACAGCAAAATCAAGAATAGTGTTACCCATATCATTTCTATCGCCAAAACCAAACCCTCCATGAATCCTCTCATAGCCTCTATTATCTATACCCACATGACCATTAAGATCCCCTCCAATAAAGATTCTCTCTTCACTAGGGATATTTTGGATCAAACTATCAATAGCCTCCCAAAATTTCTTTTTAATGCTCTCTTCTAATCCTACTTGAGGTGCATATGCACTAATTATATTCAAAATATCCTCACCTAAGATAAGTTTAATTAACATTAGTCTATCCCCCAATCTATTTACTTCCACAACTCTGTCTTTTAAGTTTTTATCTATTATTATAGCAACACCATTTCTAGAGTTATTATTACCCGTATACCAAATTTTATATCCATCAATGTCTTTAGCTTTATGTCCTTTCCACCTAGTTTCTTGTAGGCAAGCTATGTTAACCCTCCTGTCCTTCATTAACTTAACTAATTCTAAACCCTTACCTGTTAAAGTTCCTACATTCCAAGTAGCTAGACGGATCCTATGTTTTTGGACTTGCTTCTTTACCCGTGTGCGTCCAACCCCACACGAGAACCCTTGCCTATTTGACACCGCAATCGGGCGCCATTGCGGCGTGTCGCTTACGGGGAACGCCCTAGCTAGTCCTTGCTCACTTGTCATTCCATCCGGGTTCCGATGTAACGCGTCGCTTACGGGGAACGCCCTAGCCAGCCCTTGCTCACTTGTCATTCCATCCGGGTTCCGATGTAACGCGTCGCTTACGGGGAACGCCCTAGCATTAGCACATAATGTATTTGGATCAGAATTCATGTTGGAGATGTGACAAAATTTTACTGCTGGCTGTCGACCTAACACAAACTCTCCTCTTTTCTCACCCTTGCACTTGCCATCCTATCTCTAATTATGTGTCCTCTCGTCTCTCGTCCTCTTATTATTCTTTTTTCTACTATCTCTTCCAAACTCTTTTAATGAAGCTGTGAAAGATCCAAAGTGGGTGACTGCTATGATGAAGAGATGAGGGCCCTTTATAATGATGACACTTGGGAATTGGTGGAATTGTCTAAATAAAAGGGCTTAGAAGGGGCAAGGTCAGTGTACACCATCAAGCATGACTTTTATGTCATTGTACAGAAGTACAAGGTGAGATTGGTGGCCAAAGATTTTACTCAGATGTACGGAGTTGATTTGACGGAGACTTTTGCTCCTGTGACTAAGTTAAAGTCTGTAAGAGTTCTATCACTTGCTGTCTAGTTCTCTTAGGAACTTCATCAATTGGATGTTAAGAATGCATTTCTCAATGGTGATTTGTAGGAGGAGATGTACATGCAGCCACCACCTGGTCTTGATGTAAGGGGGAGAGTTTTGTAGGCTGTAGAAGGCTCTGTATGGGCTGAAACAATCCCCAAAGGTCTAATTTTGACAGATTTTGAGCTACCATAGACAGATTTGGTTATGCTTATGGTAATTTTGATCATACCCTGTTTACAAAATGGGTTGATGGACAGGTTGTTGTCCTACTTGTATATGTAGATGACATGATTATTACCGGTGATCACAATGAGGAGATTGCCAAGTTGAAGGAAGATCTCACCAAGGAGTTTGAAATCAAAGATCTTGGAGAATTGAAGTATTTTCTTGGCATTGAGGGGGCCAAATCTCATCAAGGAATTTGCATTTGTCAGGGTGTGCATTGAATTTGCTAAAGGAAACATACAAGTTGGGTTGCAAACAAGCCAGTATTCTCATCGAAGTGAATCGTGGGTTGTGTGACTTAGTGGGTGAGCTTCTTTCTGAAGACAACAAAGGAATATACCAACAACTTGTTGGGAGGTTACTTTATTTATCAATCATCTGAGGAAACATAGCTTATGCAGTGAGCATTATTAGTCAGTTCATGCATGCTCCGTGAGTGTCTCACATGCATGTTGTGGATTACATCCTGAGATACATCAAATCTTGCCCTAGTAAAAGATTATTGCATACCAAGTCAACACACTTGAATGTTGAAGGCTTTTATTGATGTTGATTGAGCTAGTTCCCGTGATGATCGGCGGTCTGCTATAGACTATCATACATTCCTTGGTGGAAATTTGGTGGCATGACAAAATAAGAAACAAACTATGTATGTTAGATCTAGTGCAGAAACTAAATATTGGGTGATGGCACATGGAGTTACTGAAATGTTGTGGCTGAAACTTTTCTTGCAAGACCTTGGTATTCAAGTTTACTTCCCTATGAAGCTCTATTGTGACAGTAAGGTTGCTACTAATATTGCTTGCAATCTGGTTCAGCATGACAGGACCGAACACATTGAGATTGATCAACACTTCATCAGGGAAAAACTTTGACTCTTGAGAAATTTGCCTGTCCTGTGTCCACTCTACAAATCAAGTTTCAGATGTTTTTACCAAGGGACCATCCAAGGATCAGTTTGCCTCCATTTTGTCCAAGTTGTGCATGATTGATATCTATGCTCAGCTTGAGGGAGAGTGTAGACGGGTAGTTCTGTCATTATTTCTGTTTAGTTGTGTTTTATTATTAGTTTGTGTCTTGCTCTCATTGACGCCTTTTAGTTTGGGGTATTTCTGTCTTACAACATTTTTGTAGTCAACCCTAGCATAATATAAACCTTTATGGTGGTGTTCAGCCTGTGTCATTGGCTGCACCTCTGATTCCAAGTCTGTTTGTCCCTTCTTCTTCCCTTTTCCCTCTCTTGGCTGGTTTCTTATCAATGACTCTTATTGGTTTGCTTGGGTCTATTTGATGCATCAGTATTCTAAGACCCCTCACATTTATCACCATTTTATTACCATGATTCATACCCAGTTTCCTTGTTGCATCAAAGTCCTTCATGCTGAGAGTGCTGAGGAGTATCTTTCATTTGAGCTGTGTGATCTCCTCTCACAGCACTCTTTCTCAACAATCGTGTCCTTACACTTGTGGGCAAAATGGAGTTGCTGAGAACAAGCATTTCCACATTCTTGAGACTGCTAAGATGTCCTTCAGTTGACTGTATTAATATCTCTCCATCATCTATTCCTCCAGGGTGCACCCCATTTGAGCTCCTTTATTCTTTGGTTCTTGATTACAATGAGCTTCATACCTTGGTCATGCTTGTCTTGTGCACCTCCCTCTCATGCACACTAGACTCTTTGGGCTGCAAGATGTGTTCTTCCTAGGTATAGTTCGGAGCAGAAAGGATATCGTTGTTATGATCCCATTGCTTGGAGCCTTTAGATCTCATACCATAGCACATTCTTTAAGAATGTACCCTATTATACCTCTTCTTCTCAAGATCTTCCCTTTATAGTCTTGATACTATTCCTATCACCGAAACTACTCAGCCTGTTTCCCTCTCTTGCCCCTTGTGCTTTATAGCCACTTTGCAGTTGCTTTTCTTCAAGGCTGCCAAGATCCAGTGGAACATCAAGTCCATCTTGGAGGATTGGTAGGCAGAATGGATGCCCCTGGACCCAATAAAGGAAGAAAAAGCGATATGGGAACTGTGTTTTCTGGCCATGCTATGGTCAATATGGAGGGAAAGGAACAACAGAGTGTTTAGAGATCTGTTCAAGCACCCAACCTGCATCATACAGAACTGC
This sequence comes from Amorphophallus konjac, assembly GCA_022559845.1. Taxonomy (NCBI): domain Eukaryota; kingdom Viridiplantae; phylum Streptophyta; class Magnoliopsida; order Alismatales; family Araceae; genus Amorphophallus; species Amorphophallus konjac. The sequence continues at coordinate 351,474,280 of CM040119.1, read as the reverse complement.
ATTACATGTTTAATGGACTGATGTTTTGCTGTCAAGGGGCTGCCACAGTCCCAATCAGAGATTGTCCAGATTGCAAGGGTGAAGGTTACTAACACTGTAATTTCTTGGTTGTGAGGGGTTTTGGGTGAGTTTTACCTTCTTGGTAGAAGCCCTGGGTGCTTTTGGCTCATTATTTTGATAATATAACTTTTAAGTCTTTTTCAATGAAATGTGGCAGTATCCCACCTCCCCCCCCAAAAAAAAGCCACTTTGCACCTCATCATCTGATCTAGCTTACCTAGCTCGTTTTCACTCTCCCGCATGTTATGCTTCACTGCCTACACTACCTCGTCATCCTTCTATTACTCAATTGTCTATTTCTCACCCTCATCTTGCTGATGATTCATGTGAATTTCTTGTGGATGCTCCTTACCATTTCCAAGTCTTGTCACCCTCCTGCAGATCTAGTTCCCTGTTGTGTCCTTAAGGGCTTATGCACTCAGTTGATTGCTTTTGTTGTTATTGATTCCTATTTTTCACATTTTTTCACTTTTCTTGTAGCCATTTATACTCATTAGAAGCTCTGGGCCTATTGTGGACAGTATAATACTCTCAGTCACAACAAACTAGATAATAGGAGCTTCATGTTCTTCAATAGACTCATACTTGGGATCTTGCTTTGCTTCCATAAAGTGCCCATTAGCTATAAGCAGGTGGGTTAAATCAAGACCAAGGGTCTATTGAGCAACATATGGCTTGACTTGTGGCCCACAGTTTTACTCAGAACTACAAGATTAATCATTCGCTCCCGTGGACACAATGATTTTTGTGTGCACCTCGATTTCAATTACTATTCTCATGTCTGGCTTTTTTATCAGTAGGACATAAAGATTGCCTTTTTTCATGGTGATCTCTCTGAGGATGTATATATTCATCCTTTGCTTAGCCTTTCTATTCCAGTTCAGCATGTTTATAGTTTTCATGGGAATCTATGCGCTCAAATAGGTGCTACAAGCATGGTTTGAGCGGTCCTGTTGTATCGCTCTTGATGCTAGATTCATTAAAAGTGCTCATATTGTTTATGCTTCTTCACAAGGTTATACCATTTATCAATTTTGAGTATATGATATGATTATCATCGGCAATGATTCTACTATCATCACCTCTCTGAAGCAGCATTTTCACCAACAGATTGAGATGAATGACCTTGGTCACCTTCCTTACGTTGTTGGTCTTGAGGTTGCTCCCTTGCCTATGGCTACCTTCCTCTGTTAGTAGGAATACGCCTCATATATTTTTGAGTATGCAGTTATTACTGATTCGAGGACAACTGGCATCAGTAAAGCTTCGTCTGTAGCTTTGCCTACATATAATGAGCCTCTGGCAGATCAGACCTATTATCTGCAGGTTGTCAGTACTCTGGTCTACTTGACTATTTTTTACCCTAAGATTGCTCATCCAGTCAATGTTGTTAGTCACTGCCAGAGCCCCCACTTTTGTTCACCATGTAGCTCTTGCATATTTTTCACTATCTTCATGGCACTATTAGATGCTCTCTATGCATGTCTGTCAATTCTTCTTCTGAGCTGCACATGTTTTCTAACACTGGCTGGGCACGATATCCCATAACTTCTTGTTCCACTGTGAGATTCCTCTTATCCTTTGGTAGCTCTCTTATCTGACAATGTAGTGAGAACATTTAGTGATTTCTTGTTTCAATACCAAGATTGAGTGTCATGCTATAGCTAATGCTTCTGGTGAGATTGTCTAGCTACGGCATCTCCTTCTTGACCTTGTCATTGTTCCATTAACTCCTTCGTTGCACTGTGATAATGAAAGTGCTCTCCAGAAAATGAGCAATTGAGTCTTCCATAAGCCATTATAAATGTTAAGATTGATTGCCATTTCATCTGACAATACTACCTTTTTAGCAACACTCACTCTTCCTCATGTTTTTCTTTTTTTATTTTTGGAGCAACTTGTTGACCTCTCCAGCAATTCACAATCGACTGTGCACTTCAGGGACTTGGTTGGCAGACTCTCACTTTATGATCTGTCATGTTTTTTGGGTGGGTTGAGGGGGGTTATTAGAGGTGTTGTATATAAGCCCCTTTATGTTGTACATTTATCTTTTTTAATTATTATATATATGTCCCCAACTTGGGACTCACACTTGTATGTACTGGGCTATTGCCTACTGTAGATGCGAGATAAACCTTTGGTGCCTCCAAGAGGTGTTATCCCCAGAGCGGAGGTGGGGTTTTGTCCTTATAAGAGGGCCCTCTTGGGTTAAGAAGTGAAGACCTATCTTATAAGCACTTGATTGCTTTCTCAACATCCGATATGGGACTAATCTTGTGACCCTAGGTCCCACTACACTAGCTCCCTTGAGAAGGCAAGCGAGTGCGAGCTCAGAGTTCCCACAGACGGCGCCACTGTGTAGATGCGAGATAAACCTTTGATGCCCCCAAGAGGTATTGTCCCCAGAGCGGAGGTGGGATTTTGTCCTTATAAAAGGGCCCTCTTGGGTTAAGAGGTGAAGACCTATCTTATAAGCACTTGATTGCTTTCTCAACATTCGATGTAGGATTAGTCCCACATTGGATGTTGAGAAAGCAACCAAGTGCTTATAAGGTAGGTCTTCATCTCTTAACCCAAGATGGCCCTTTTACAAGGATAAAATCCCACCTCTGCTCTGGGGACAATACCTCTTGGGGGCACCAAAAGGTTTATCTCGTATCTACACAGTGGCGCCGTCTGTGGGAACCCTAAGCTCACACTCGCTTGCCTTCTCAAGGGGGACTAGTGTAGTGGGATCTAGGGTCACATGATTAGTCCCACATCGGATGTTGAGAAAGCAACCAAGTGTTTATAAGACAGGTCTTCACTTCTTAACCCAAGAGGGCCCTATTATAAGGACAAAACCCCACCTCCGCTCTGGGGATAATACCTCTTGGGGGCACCAAAGGTTTATCTCGCATCTACACCTACCTATTGCATCACACCCACTCTCATTTTCTAGCATAAGGGACCGGTGGAATACAACACCTGTTATATTAATGAATAAGGATATATAATACATCAATAATTCTCAAATATGAAGTACCTCATAAACTAACATAAAGATAAATGATAATACAGTAACTTTTCTTTCTTCAATGGTGTAAAGACAAGCTGTTGAGTATTGTGGTTCATATTCGGAGAATACTTTGTTACTGTAAGTAAAGAATTATAGGTGGAAAGGTTCTTGTACATAGAGGGCTCATACTGTTATATGACATATTTTAGGGTTTGGTTTGTGCTTTATGCTGTAGTAAAGCGGTGAAAGTCCTAGGACAGACTTCATAACTCTGTACTTAATCCTGAGAGAGGTGTAGTGATTCTAAGGTGGCTCTGTGGATGTGGATGCATTACTGAACCGCATAAATCCTTTATGGGATTCTTCATCTTTCCACTTCCACTCTGCATTTCTTTTAATCCTCTGCATCTTTGTTGTTCAATCATCATCATCATCATCAGAGCCTTATCCCAATTAATTGGGGTCGGCTACATGAATCCTGTTCCGCCAAAGATTTCTATCAAGTGCAATATTCATATTTAAACTCGAGGAACTAATGTCCTTCCTAATAACATCGCACCATCTCATTTTAGGCCTTCCTCGAGCTCTTTTGCTAGCATCCACTAAGATTTGATCACATCTTTTAACCGGCGCTGAGTTAGGGCGACGAAACACATGTCCAAACCACCTGAGTCTATTTTCTCTCATTTTACTATCAATTGGAGCTATCCCTAAGTCCTTACGGATGCGCTCATTCCTAATCTTATCTTTCTTAGTCTTGCCACACATCCATCTCAACATCCTCATCTCTGCTACACACATTTTGTGGATGTGTTCCTTTCGTACTGCCCAGCACTCGGTACCATATAACAGAGCAGGTCTCACAGCCGTTCTATAAAACCTCCCTTTGAGTTTCACAGGCATACGACGATCACAAAGGACACCTGATGCACTTCTCAATCTTAACCAGCCTGCCTTAATCCTATGTGTAACGTCATCATAAATCTCCCCATTCTCTTGTATGATAGACCCTAAGTATCGAAAGCTGCTACTCTTCGGAATGTTATGTCCATCAATTAGAACCATGTCTTCCTGAACCACTCTCCCATTACTAAAATTACAGTGCATAAATTCTGACTTGCTCCTACTAATTTTAAAACCTTTAGACTCCAAGGCAAGTTTCCAACGCTCTAACTTAGCATTTAGAGCATCAATACTCTCATCAATTAAAACAATATCGTCTGCAAATAGCATACACCAAGGGATATCCTCATGCAATTGTTTAGTTACTTCATCCATAACTAAGGCAAAGAGATACGGACTTAGTGCAGAACCTTGATGCAAACCTAATGAAACGGAAATTCACCAGTCTCCCCACCATTAGTTCGAACACTAGTAATAGCACCGTCGTACATATCTTTGTTGTTCAATATTGATTTGAATTCTCCACGTGATTTTCATATCACGGACAAAATTGTAGTAGCTTATTAAACTACAAGAAGAAAACAAACAAAAGGAGTATTGAATTGATCCCTATAGAAAACATTGTAAGATGACCTTTGAAAATTTTCTCTCAAGAAATTCAGCAGTTCTCAGCTGACACAAGATCCTCAGGCACGGTTAGAATATCAGCGATTCCCCTAGCTTGTACGTGCGAGCAATTTGGTCAATCGCTGCTTATGATGCAATTAGGAAGAAGAAAATGGGGCATAACATCAAATTAACTACTATGAACAACAGTAATTCACAATAGCACGTGCACTTCTTTCTGCTTCTAATGATGACCAGGCTTCCAAGTATTCTTGGGAAAAGAATGGCAAAATTCTAGTATCCTGTCTATGTTGGACTTGTCTGACATAGATTTCTCTATGTATGTCATTTCTGTTGTCATCAAGCAAAAAAAGTTATTGTGCTAATGGCATCTTGAAGAACTCATGATTACTTGGCCGGAAATTTCATTGCGGACACTTGTGACTTCCTTTTCTTACAAATAGCTATCCCTTTAATTCAAATAATTCATGACTATGTATTATGTTTATCTACCCCCAATATGCAATACACCTTGATTGTAAAGACATTTTGGCTGGTAATGTAGCTACTCCAGGAGTCGTTTCATGGAATGTAGTGCAGGGATCACTCATCTTTTCTTAATTTCTTGATCATATGTCTCATGCCCCAATGACAATGGAAACTCGTGCATTAAAATTATCTTCCTGGCCCTGTTTTCATGTTTTGAAGAGCTAATCAATGCTTCTAGTTAATTATTGTCTATTTGCTAATATCATCATGGACTCCATGGAAAATACGCCTGACTTTCCTATCTTTTAACTGTTTTTCAGCTGTTGGAGCTGAAATTATGAAAACCTGCAAGTATGTTCATATACCTTTGGAGTCCTATGATTTACAAGCATCTCTATATGGTAAAGGCTTTGATGGTGGCAGGCCAAGCTTATGGGCAATCCAGGTGATTGTGTCCTTTTTGTTATACAAATATAGCTCAATGTGGCACAACTAACACCCACAAATCCTTCATCCCCTCCCATCTTGGAATGGTAACTGATTTCCAATTACTTCTCAAAAAAACTAATTTCCCATTAGTAAGTGATGGCGTTAAAGTAATTGTTGTCAATCTCATTGTGTATCCATTAAAAGATACTGTAGATACGAAAACGTACCCCCTCTCAGAAGAATGAGAAGAATGTGACTGCCATTAGAGTAGTTGCAAGAGGTGGAAGAAATAACCAAAAACTACTCTAAAAATGAAGGAAAGAATGATGGCATACCTTTAATGGAGCAGGGAAAGTGGATCTTTATCTCCTCTACCTTCGGCTGGCCAAAGAAAAAGGACCTTGTCTCAAGTTTGTTCCCCTAGTTCCCGCAAAAGAGAGATCAGAAAAGAAAAAGATCCCATTAGAATTTTCACATGATAGCATCTATGCCATGCAGAAATGAAGCATGCGGGGTAGAAAGCATCGGGGGGTTGTTTTTAAACCCCTGTTAGGGAAAAAGGTGGGTGTGGGAAGAGTGAAATGAGTTTCACAATTCGTGAATGATGTGAGATTTTGAAAAAAGATAATGGAATGACTATCTAAACATGCATAAATGAGAGAACATTAGAGAGAGGGATGAGTGCAATGGTCTCTGGCCGCCATTGGGACTCGCGAGAGAGCGAGAGAGGGCGCCTTCTATGCTGAAGAGAGGGCCGTGGTGGTATTCCGGCAGCACCCCGACGTTGCGAGGGGACTTGGAGTGCTCATGGTCCATGGGGCCAGGTGGTATTTATGGAGGTGCAAAACTCAATCTCGTAACTAGAGATAAATGACCCAAAAAAACATTTGTATCTCAGATAAATCAAGGAAATAAGAGTCAAAAGGCTTCCCATGGGATTGGGATAGGCCTAGGGTCGTTTAGGAGACATTAATCCATATTTTAGATGACTCATCTTGAAGGAAATGGGTCATTATCGTGAGGAGAGTCCGTTCTGTGAAGGGCTGCAGAAAATCTCCGAAATCGCATTCTTTCGAGTGGACATTTTGTCCCTAAGGCATCTCCCTAGGTGGATGCCTCTTGGAGCTGAAGAGAAGGGCCAGACAGTGCTGTAGAAGGCCCCAGAATGCATCCGCTTGACCGGAAGGTTTGTGATAGAAATGTGTCCATCATCCTAGACGCCTTCTGAACTGACTTGCGCAGGGTCCAAAGAAATGGCCATAGCTTCCTCTATAGGCCTCGGATTGACAAGTCATTTTGTTGCATTGGATTCTAGACTTAAAGGGCTTTCAAATGATATGTGATTTGTTGGATTTGGATGAAAAATGAATTTTCTATGAATTTTGGAAGTTGACTGATCATAGTTAATCACAAGAAAACCCGATAATGATGCTCAACTTGGGGCGTTATCATGGTAAATAGGAGAAGTAACCCAACCTACGGCCGAAATTGGGTGTTTATAGATTGCCCCTCTTTGGTGCAAATTTTGCAACGGAATTGAGCAGAAGTGAAGCAGATTGGACACAAAGTGGCAGTGAAGTGGAGATGAAGCGGAGTGACCCGATAAATGGGTAGCAAGGTAAAGAGGTGCGAGGATGGGCTACCCTTGTATGGACCCTCCAACGGCAGGGAAAGGATGGAGTTCAGTGGATCATTGGGAGGTGCCCCCAAGGTCCGGGAACACCCGGAAGATGGATCAGGACTAAGAAAGACCCGTTCTTCGATGGAGATGAGGGTCTCCCACCTTTGAAACTTGGCATTCTTGTTTGGGATGAGTCAATGAGAACCATGCAGTGAGGGTGGGAAATAGATTTAGACAGAGCATTAGATATGACCACTTAAGTTGAAGAAAGAAGTGGATTTTATTAGCAAAGTGGCCCAGATCAAGCCTAATGACTTCTCTGACAGGGAATACAATTTCCGAGGACAAGTAGATATCGATAAAAGGTGCTTTAGGACTAGAGGGATTAAAAATTGAGAACGTGTCCTAAAAATGGTCCAAACAATATACCCCCACCCATAAGTCCTTCATTGAGAGCTTTTCCTCACGGGGGACATGCAACTCCCCAAAGTTGGAGACTTCATTTATCAACTGCCTTCTGATGGTAATCCTAACTAGATCATCGGCCGAAATGTATCGGTTTCGGCTGATACTGCCATCTATGCTTCGAGCAGACTAGTGTTGCAGCGGCGGCAAGCGACAGTGTAGGGGCTAGGGTGACCACAATCCCAATGGGAGTTTGAAGACGAGGTTCTAGCAGGTGATTCAAATTCAAATCGTCCCGCCAGTGGGCCTGAGCTTGGGCCTTCGCTGTGGGTGGTGGGTCGAGATCCTGGGCCGGTTGGGCTGGCCCAAGTATGGCATGGTGTGGCTTGGTCTGACCCGAAAACCGTTTGCCCACCCGTTTTGGGATCCGATTGCACTATGGAGGAGTGGCCGGTGGGCCAGATTCGACAAGTGGGCCGGTTTGAGGTGAGACATGGGCCAGTGGGCCTCCAAGAGGTGGGAGAGTGCTCTAGAGGCCCAGACCCGGTCACTCGCGACTTACTCGACAGATCTGGGAGCTACGAGGATATCGAGTCTCGAAGACCTGGCTACAGTCGTCCTCCCAGCCCGTTCGCAAGACCTGTTGGGCGTCTCTCGCTTGAGCCGAAGCTACTAGAGGGCAGGCCAGCAACGGCAGTGGTCTCAACTCTGTCGGGCTTCAACATTCTCCCAGGCTTGTCGCAGCCGCCAGCGATGTTGGAGGGGGACCGACCGTCTGGTCCCATGTAGGAGGCTCGGTGCAACGACGGTGGTCTCGAGTTGTGCTGCGGAGGGCTCACTGCGGATGAGATCCAGAGGGACCAGCTGCTCTCCTCCCAGGGGGTCGGCCCCATTTTGCCCCCTGCTACAAGGTCCATGTAGGTGCCTCGTCAGCAGACCCTTTTTCAACCGTAGGCGAGGTTGTGTTGCGGCCGGTGTCGGGTTTGTCAGCAGAAGGTCCGATTGAGGAAAAGGCTGAAGTGTCGCAAGGCTGTCTCCGCCCCTTCCTCTCACCGCCACAGCAACGGTCCCTTCTTCTGAGACCCCTGCAGATCCCGTGGTGCTTCTAAGTAGCCTCTTCGACGACGTAGAGCGCTTGGACAGAGGTGGTGGTTCCGAGGATTGCGAAGGAAACAAAGGTAGCAAGAGAGATAGTAGCTGTGGCGAGGGGGAGGATGCACTACAGGAACTGTCTTCCCTCTCCTTCCTGATTGAAGAGTAGATCCGGCAAGCATCTTTGCTTTGCTTGTTGGTGCCGGACCCCGCTGTCGTGGACGGGAATGTTGTATCGGTGGTGGAAGTGGCCATCGCCTAGCAGGAGGTCCTAGCACTGCCCTCACTGTCCACGATGTCGGAAGAACTGCGCGAGGCGTTGGAGCAAGTCGAGGAAGCTTATCAAGGAAAGGATTTAGCAAAGGTGGACAACGTGAGTCTCAGCAAGGGGGAGGTCAAAGATATTTTAGCTAAGGTGGAGAACTATATGGAGACTCAGGCGAGTAAGATTGCTTGATTGATTGGTGTATCCGATGCTTGCGTGGATAAAGGTTTGAAGTCCACCTTATCCTTGATTAAACGTAGGTGGCTGGCGAACATTGCTAGGAAGGCGAAGGCTGAGGCTGTTGCCAGGAAAGGAGGGTCGGTGCAGGCTGAGGAGTAGGTGGAGGAAGCGGTGAGGAGAGAGTGTATGTTTTCATTGGGGCATTTGTACTTCCATTTCCTTGTTCTTATGGGAGTGGGCTGTTTAGGTGGTCGAGGTTGTTAGGTATGGAGCCTTTTGGGGTCTTTTGGGTTTGGTTGGGGTTTGAGCTTGGCGGGTAGGTGTTTGTTTGCTTTTTTTTTTCTTTGCTCCCGAGGTAGAGAGTGATCTGCCGCCTTTTGTATTTGGGAGTCTTGTGGGAGCACTCCCCTCCTTACTTGTATACTTTTTTCTCTTTTATATACTAGTGGTACTACCCATATAAAAAAAAACATGCTGACCACAAAATGAAATAAACAGAACAGGAACTTATGAGAACAAATCCAGAAACAGTGGGCGCTAGAGGTGCCACCTTGATCGCCAAGAAGTGTGTAGATACGAAAACGTACCCCCTCTAAAAAGAATGAGAAGATCGTGATCGCCATTAGAACTTGCACATGATAGCGTCTATTCCATGCAGAAATGAAGCACACGGAGTAGAACGCACCAGGAGTGTTTTTCAAACCCCTGTTTAGGGAAAAAAGTGGGTGCGAGAAGAGTGAAATGAGTTTCAAAATCCGTGCATGATGTGAGATTTGAAAAGATGATAAAACGACTATCTAAGCAAGCACAAATGAAAGAAAATTAGAGAGAGGTATGAGCACGGTGACCCTTAGCGGCCATTGGGACTCGTGAGAGAGCAAGCGAGGGCGGTTCCTACTCTGGAGAGAGGGTCACGGTGGTATTCCAGCAGCACTCCGATGTGGTGAGGGGACTTGGAGGTTCTCATGGCCGATGGGGCCGGGTGGTATTTATAGAGGTGCAAGGCTCAACCTCGTAACTAGACATAAATGACCCAAAAAAACATATTTATCTCAGATAAATCAAGGAAATAAGAGACCAAAAGGCTCTCCAAGGGATTAGGATTGCCCTAGGGTGGTTTAGGAGAGATTAATCCATATTTTAAATCATTTATATTGAAGGAAATGGGCCATTATAATGAGGAGAGTCTGTTCTGCAAAGGACTGTGGAAAATCTCTGAAATCATGTCCATTCGAGTGTATGTTTTGTCCATAAGGCGTCCCCCTAGGTGGATGCCTGTTGGAGAGGAAGAGAAGGGCCAAACAGTGTTGTAGGAGACCCCAGAATGCGGCTACTTGACTGGATGTTTTGTGGTGAAAATGCGTCCATCATCCTGGACCCCTTCTGAACTGAGTTGCGCAGGGTCTAAAGAAATGGCCATAACTTCCTCTACAGACCTGGATTGACAAGCCATGTTGCATTGGATTCTAGACTTGAAGGGCTTTCCATTCATTTATGATTTGTAGGATTTGGATCAGAAATGAAATTTCTATGAATAAGGAAGTTGACTGATCATAGTTAATCACAAGAAAGCCCTATAATGATGCTCAATTTGGGTTGTTATCATGATAAATAGGAAAAGTAACCCAACTTAAGGTCAAAAATGGGTGTCTACAGATACTAACTATATTTTCATGGTCTCTTACTTAAAACTTTTGCCCTTTAATTCTCTTATGTGTTTTTTTGCAAGATGTGTTTCTTTTTCTATGATATCATTAGGGCAGCTAAATAAAACACCTCACTGTACCTTCTTACTTAATTTAGCCAATATTGGCTCTGACATGGTATCTGAAAGGATCACTGACCGGTGATTTATGGCCTTGCTTGCAGGGACTTCCGGTGATTACATTAGCAGACTTTGGAGAAATTCTGTGTGTTGTCAGTAACTTGGCCACGAAGGGATGCATGTTTGTCGGGGAGTTGCCTGTATGGCTGTTTGATACAGAAATAAGAAGCAAGGTCAATCCTTTCTTTATAATGCAATCTCGATATGCATTTCACTTAAAACTTAGGGATGTCTTTTATACTTTGTCAGGTCATCCTTTCATTTTAGGACTGCTTCTAGGTCATCCAAGGAGTAAGGAAATTAATGTTGCATCAAACAGTCTCCAATTAGATTCTTCAAAAATCTAAGTGAAAATCCTGGAAACTAGTGTTGCGTCAAACAGAGTCTAATTGCATTCTTCAAAGTCAAAGATTACATAAAACGTTCAAAAGAAAATCATGGCTTCTGGATTTCCATACAGTAGCAGACATTTAAGAAGTTTTGTGGTTGTTTGTGGCGTTGTGGTTAATATGGGAAATATCAACCATTTATATAATGGACATATTAATGCTCTTGCTCAGATCATGTGCCTTTCCACATTGGCATGAGTTACATTTGAATACCAATTGTTCATGGGACATGCTCCAAGTTTATCTTTCCAAAGGCCCAAATACTACAGCCAGGGTTTGCTGACTCGTTGGGATGGACCGACCTAGATCCATCTTGTTACGGTAAGGGTCGGCCCAACTCGGGCCGACTGAAGCTGAATTGTCCAATTGAGCCCAATTGAACCCTTTAATGACTCAGGCCGGCTCGTATTGTATCGCAACTCGGCTTTGCCGTGGTACAGTACGAATCACCCGACTGGCACTGATCCGGTATGAGTCGGCCAACCATGTTCGACAGTCATTTATAGTTCAAATTCTATTCGCATTTTATACATCTTTTAAATCATTACTTTGCTCTAAAATCTCATTCTAATTTCAATTAAATAAACAAACAATCCACTTCATTCTTGTGTCTATTTAGTTTTATATATACTCATACATATATGGACGAGTTAAAGAGAATATGAACGGTGTAAATGAAACAGGTAAGAGTTTATTTTCTTCTACCTCTATTCTGTCTCTTTCGGTGGGTTAATTTTACATGTCTCATATGAATCTATACATATCTTTTCTTTTCCTATTCACTTTCATCACTCTGTTTTTTTTCCTTGCTCTGTTGTTTTTGTTCCAATGTTATCACATTACATTTTTTATTTTTCTCTAATGTCCTCTCTTTCTGTGTATTGTTTCATGTCACCCACTTTAAAGAGGATGTTCTTTACTTATTACCCTTCACATTTTCTTCTGACATAGCTTACTCTAAAAGAACGGATGAGCAAAATGTTCATGGGTAATGGTTTGCGTGTGGAGATAATCAACTGTAACGAAGTTGCAAAAAATGTTCACAGGTGCTCCCCACCAGGGGACTACAGTAAAATCCTTTTCGTTGCAGAACAGCTGCAGTTTTCTGACAAACAGGTAATATCTCTTATTCCCAAAATCATGTACATACATATATACACATACACACCAAGTGTATGCATATATGGCATATATATGGGATGATTACATATATGCCTCTAGAATCTTCATATTCTACTCTCTATGCACATATTCTTGATATTGTCATATATACCCTCATGTTATGTAGTATTATTTCAGTTATATCCCTCATGTTCTAATACCATGAGTTAGTGGAATATTCTGTTGAATTGTAAAATATAAGACTTTGGAGTGGTACACAAGACAAATATGACATATTCTAGGGGTATGTATGTCATTATTTTGATGATGTGAGGAGATTAAACCAGGATAGATTAGTCATTTTCCTGTCATACTTCACCTAATCTTAAGTTAAATAAATGGCAGATGATGCAAGGGTATATATGATGAAATATGATTTATTATGGCGGTATACATGCCAATATGAAGTAAGATTTTGGGGATACATATAATTAACCCTATGTATGGTAATTTATACATGTGTGTGTCTAGGCGACCACTTATGGATTGAGTTAGCCATGCTGCATGCATTTGATAATGTTAATATTCTTTCATTTCCTATTTTGTCTTTCCTTGAAAGGATAATCATTTATTTTCACTACATTCAAGAGCTAGGTGTAAAAATCATGCACATGGAAAAGACATGATTCACAATTGGGGCATGTGTATTTGAGAGGGGTTGGCTATTTCACATGATAAAATCATTCCTAATTAAGATTAAAATATTTTATTCCTACATCTGGCCAATTTGTACCATCAAAATTATTATTGGACCAGAATGAATGGATATGATATGGGGTTCTCTCTTTTATACAGAACTCTTGCTTTAGTTGTAAGAGGGCCATCCTCCATCATTGATATTTTATTAGCAACATGAGTTAATTGAATTGATATCCAATTATATCATTGGCATTGTATTAGCAAAATGAGTTACTTGAATCGATGCCCAATTATCATTTCTGTCCTCATAGCATAACCAGTGCAAATTGTAACTGGATTGACCTTAAAGGTCCAAGTTCAGTATCAACATCTAGGGGTTAACCTTTGCAGCTTGTTATTATTACCGAGACTTGGATTATTCTGTGTCAACATAATCAACCCATGAGTCTTGGTTGCTTGTCAGAAAATCTGTCTCAAAACCAATCTTTGTCAGACATTTCTGGCCCAATGAAATTAAGTCATGATACCTTACTTCCTTGAGCACCAATTGGGCTTTAGGAAATCTGCTCGGTATTACCTAGTCGTCACTTGTCAAACCTTATTTGGCATTATTCTTCCTTGGCCCAAGGAAGAAAGGATCAAGATTGGCCCCCAGATTGGTTGGCCCAAAACTGATCCACCTCAGAGGATACCAATCTGAGTCAGAGCAATCCAAGCTGATCCTGGATGGATCCTGCTGCTTTTATCTGTCCAAGACCTGACCAAAGGATTGGGAAAGATGGGCTGGGGCCAGATCTGGAAACCAAAACCCAACACAGATTGGCTGGTCTGTGCCGAGATTCTGAACCTTGCTTGGCCTCCAGTACCCAGGTTTTAGATCTTTGGAACTTAGACCATTTAACCATTCACCAAAAGCTTGTACTCACAAGAAGAAGCTTTCCCATAGAGCTTTCCTCGCGTTTTGTGCAATGCACTTTCACATGGGTGACCATGTGAAACTTTGGTTTGTTTTTTCCTCTATGGCCTACAGATACAGCTCTGATGAACACTTAATGATATATTCATATTTTCCCGATTCTTTTACTTGTTGACCTCCGAATTGCATTTGATGGGACATTTGAATAATTAAGCCCCAGTTCTCCTTTTTAATTCTAAATCCCTGAATAAGAATTTAATTTCCTTTGGTCCACTGGTGAGACAAAGGAACGTTAGAATTCTCTCAGCAAAGGAGTTTTCTCCATGAGATTTTTTACCATGGTTGCAATGTTATTACAAACTTCCATGTCACCTGCAAGACAAGGAATTTACATCTGCACCTGCACCCACCCTAAAACTAAAAGGAACATGAAAATGAAAGGGAGAACTAGGTGATTGGAAATAAAATATGGGCGTTTTATCTTTCTTCTGTTCCAGCGTGCAGGAGCCCTTGGGAGGCACCCTGTGAACACTATGAAATGATGCAGAGTGTTATTAGGTCAGCTTAACATGACTCTTTTCCATGTTAGCGTGCTTTGTCCTTAACCATTTACTAAAAGCTTGAATGTCAGGTGTTTAAGGTACACCTGAATACAAAAATAAAAAAATTCACATATGAACCTGATAAGATAAAAGCTTCTGTGAGAATGGAAGGGGGCTAATGATCTTGCTATTCACCATCACATGCGCAACCTTTTGCACAATGGCCATGTTATGAGCCATATTCTGACTGAGGGGGTCCTGGCAATGCTTAAAATTTAATTGGGAAAATATTTCTCAAATGCTCAAAATATTCCCCATTTTTCTGGGTTTTATGTCCGCATCATTTCTCCATGTCCTCCCATGGGGAAATAAAATCTGGGGTATATTTTCCTACCCACTCTCCACCTCCCCCACTATTTCTTTCTGCCCACTCCCCCTTTTGTCTCCCCCGCCCCCCCTGAGAATACACATGCATGTTTCTATTGCCTGATGTGCAAATGCATGACCTTTTTTTCCTATGAATCATTCCCATGATTTTTTACTTTCAGGAAAATATTTCCCCATAATTCTTGGTGATGATTTTCTTGAAAAAAATGGTCTCATTTTACTAGCAGGAAATTTTAAGATAATCTACACGTCCCATTGCGTAGGCTAGTAGGATGGAAAGCTTGCACTCAGTTTATCTTAGAATGAACATGATGTCTGTCCTTGAGAACATCCTGCCGCCTCTTTGGTGTAAGTGAGTTTATGCCGTGCGCTATGCTTTATCATTCCAGCTGACCCTGCTCTTGTAATGTTCCACAGATGGAGAATTGGAGGGTGGAATTCCTGAGGATGGAGGAAGGGGGCGATGAGGAGGGATTTGAGGATATGCTATAGAAGGTTTATTACATCTCTCCAATTTGAGGGCTGGTGGCTTTCCTTAGTGTCAAACCAGGTGGTCCCTTAAACTCTGGAGAATGGGATTCAGATCACAAAACTAGAATTCAGATCTGGAGCAACACTTACTTTCTTGGCAAACTAGTGAGAACTATTCGCAAATTAGTTTAAATAAGCCTCAGTTTTTGGTTTGCCATTATAAATAGATGTGATGCGAATGGCTCTCAATAGTGCAGACAGAGAACTGTCGTGGTAAGTGAGGCTGCAAGTGGTTGTGACATCGCCTGAAAAAGGATATGTGCACGAAGACCCCCACAAAACACTGTTGCAAAATGTCGGTCGTCTAATGTAGACGGGGACGTGGATCGCACAATAATGTTCCTTTGACAATTCTTTATGTTCTGGCAGGAATTCATGTGACCATTCACTGAAGTCTTCTAGAATGGTAAATGAAGCCCTTTACCTGGTGACACACATAGGGTAGGCACTTAGGGCCCCTTTGACGCCTTGTTAGGATGGCGGAGTTGATGTGAGAGAGCGATGTGGGCTCCACCGCTCTCTTACACACAACTCCGTTAACTAGGGTCGGTTAGCGCACTCGATCTCTCGGGGTCGAGTGCACTAACTCCACCCGGTTAGCAAACACGCCCTTAATGTATTCTGCTTGTGATAATAGGATGGGGCACTCTAGCCAATCTTAAGAATGTAAAAATATGTCTATCGAGATGGATAGTAGCATTATCCTTATCTTTATCCTTTAGCAAAAGGATGTATTCTTGTCGTTACCCTTTATGCATCTGTATCTTCCAAATTTACGGAAGCAGATACATAGAGGTTAAATCATGGGACAAGGCTACATATGCTATGGGAAAAAATAAAGAAAAATCTAGGGATAATTTTATATATACCCCTAGGACATGTACGTGTAAATAAACGATCATCATGATGTAAAACAACAGATATCCATGCCATGGAAAAATCTAATATTTTCAAAACAAACTACGAATCATGTCCGACTACATGTACGTAAAGGGTATAAATGTAAAAGTAAAAATAATCTTTAAACATGGTCCGTCCATCGTGAATAAATCAAAACAAGCAAATGTCTCTTCAAACCACCACCTTCAGCCCCTCATGTGTTATTAGTGTTAGGCATGGAGGCGGTGCAGAGCGGTGTCCCAGATGCCACCGTGGCATCCAACTAAGTTGCCTAGGTCGTCAGACCCTCGGCCTCACTTTGATAGGAGATTTGAGTTAAATTAAACTACTTAAGTTAGTCCATAGTTAACTTATTTTTGATTTGATAGTTAGTTAACTTATTTTTGATTTGATAGTAAGAGTATTAACTCGGAAATAAGTAGGTGGACTAACCTAGTTTGAATCTATTGTGATTTGATAGTTAGTGGGTTAACCTAATAATATTTATAAATAAAATATTGAGAGAGAGAGAGAGAGGGTGTATTTATTGCGCATTTATTGTTGGGTTAACCCTTCTAAATCCATCACTGGAGGTGAATTTCGAAGTCCAGGGTTACTCCGGGTTTAATACTCATCCTCCCGGTTTAGTCCAGGTTTAAGTATCAAAGTAATTTGGACTTCAAAAATAGTTAAACCTAGGCTAAACTATGACTAACCCGGGACTAACCATATATCAAAGTGGGGCTCGGAGTCTTGCGGTGACTAACACATAGGAGTAGGTCTCAACGTATGTGTGAAGAATCAAGAATCGGCTTTCTACAAGTCGATGCAGGGCACAGGAAACATGGCTAGCGGGGGGATCCCAAGAGTGGGTTGGTCCTCTCAGAGCCTGGCACCTCTATCCACCGCACCACTAGCCACCTTGGGAAGGGGACATACTGTATGCCGCTGTTGTTGGCAGGCCACCCTACCCGATGGCAACGTAACTCGGAGGGCCGCTTATTGGCCTGGCCATAATTTAGGGGATCCTCGTCAAAACCCTAGCTACATAGTAGGCTTTCTAGTAAGGTTGGTCCGCAAGGATAGTCAAGGGGTTGCGGGCAGCTCCAGCACCTCTAGTGGTTGTGCCGGTGCTCCTAGGTGACCCCTCGACTGTTGAGTCGCCAGCTACGTCCCTGGCCGTTGTCGCGATCGAACTGAGTCCGGGAGTCGCAGCAAGCTTAGCTATGGCTTGTGGGGTCCAACCGCCGCAAGAAGCGAAGCTTTTGCCATTGGTCACCTGAACTGTGGCGGCCTCAAACTGTCCGAATGGTGTCATAGTCAACTTGAAGAGCTCTATGTACTATGTGTCGTCAAGCATCGCGTAGGTGACACACTCACGGAGCTACCCACCGACGACTTGCTACTAAGTATCTCACCATCAGGGTCTCGTGTCCTCAACGTCACAACCTGCCACGCATGACTCGTGTGCGAGTCGGAGTCGCTATCTCCAAACAATGAGCATAGTGTGCCAGTGACAAAGACCTCTAAGTGTGATTTTGAGGAGGGTTCCTCAGAGTAGTTATCGAGAGAGTTGAACTACGATAGGAGAGGAATATAATTTGTCACGATCTATAAATAAAAATAGCAAAGAAAGCACGAAAAATATACAAAAATAACCTAACTATGATACTAATGTTGATAACCCCTTAGTAATAACATGACTAATATGATTAGAGTGCGAGACATACCTATGCAACAAAAGCGACGGACTCACGTGGTAACGCGGAGGCGAAGGAGTAGGCTACCAAAGTCTATCCCTAACGCTTCACGCTCCAAGACCCAGAGACAGAGGTGATGTCCCCTAAAAGATGTAGCTAAGATGGTCATGGGAAGATGGCTCTCCCACGGACTCGAAGTGCAACAGCTCCTCCACCTAAAGGGCACTTTCAACCTCCATGTCCAACACCCTTCTCTACTTTGTTCCACACGCACGTAGGTAGGGATCAGGGAGAGGGGAACTCTCTCTTTCTCCTTGGGCGAGCTCTCCATGGGGTGTAACCAATGATGTCCTCTCACACCCTCACACGTAAATATAGGAAGTTTGGCTTGCTGTGCACTATCTTTTATTTTTAAAAAAAATTGAAGTGACCCCTAAGATAAGTCACGTCACCATCCGATTATCTAAAAAAAAATAAAAGTGAAACAAATTAAAATTTAAAGAATAGATCCAATACTATTCATTTGATCTGTTTTTTTAATTTTTTAAATAATTTAATGATGACGTGATTTACCTATCAAGTTAAGATATATAGAGAATCACTTTATTTTTTTTAAAAAATAAAAAATACTGCACATCCTGAGTGTGCAACGAGCCTTACTCTATATATAACGAGGAGATGGAGGTTGGAGTTCCCATGAAACTTGAAGAGGGCGAAATTCGAGCTGGGCTTGGACACAGAGAAGAAGACTTGGCAGCCCAGGGCTCATAGTCTATTATTTAAGAGCGTACGCCACTCCATTGCACCTGAAATACACAGCTTAACAAAGTTCCCGTTAAGATTATATAAGAGCTTAGCTCTTCCGGAAAGAAACGACGTGATATATGGTGCCAAAATTTACTCCAGTTGCTAGCTGATGACAAGGCTTTATATTCTAGGTTAATTGATGTTGTAGCCATTTTTGTCATCTATAAACGTCTATATATATATATATATATATTGTGGATCAGTTTACAAGAGCATTATACGCTCATCATCACGAGTTAAAGTGGATACCACATCAAGTTTGACATTCTTACCAGGGATGTATGTAGCAACTGTTCATCCGCTTGTTCATGGGCTCAACAAACAGAGTCTTAGGATAGCAATTTTTCACCCAATAGATTAATTAAGGGTTAATTTGCTATAAACACTCCTTACATGCAAAATATCAAAATTGCCACATCACATGCATATCATCACTATTAACTAAAAGTTTCAAAATTATCATTAAATGTCAAAAATATTGTCAAAATTGCCATCCTTAATTGTTCTCACCATGATACCGCACCAAATTCAATTCAACGGTACAACAAATCTTGGAATGCATATGAAATTGACCGATAAAGATACAAATGAACTTGGATGCAAATCGGATGCCAAAACGGATAACTTTATTTCGGAGCATATTGTTTCTTTTATATTATTGATTTAGTCTCTTGAGTTTGGTCCAAGAATATGGTGGGCCTCTTTTTTAAAAGTTCGCTTTATTGACATTTAAATGTACTGTTATTTTTATTTCATATTTCTTCACGATGACATAGATTAAAATTTGTGTGTTTTTATATATCTTGGGAAATTGTTATTTTTCCAAGTTTAAATTTGATGCAAAATGAAGTTAACAGTGAATTAATTTGTAATCCATATTTCAATTTTCTATGCTTCCCTTGGATGGTTAATCATCTAGCAACTGTCCATTAACTGTTTTTCATCTGGACATTAAAAAAAAGGAAAAAAATACTCAAAAGGGAAAACAAACTTTTTAAATATCCAATAGGGACACTCTTTAAGTTTAAAATACCTATAAAGGATATTTCTCCAAAAACTTCCCATGGCATGCTCAAGTATTTCATATATGAATTTTTGTAATCTACATCTATATATAATGAACATTGCTTTCTTCAACACAAAAATTTCTAAAAAGTAATACCCTTTTGGAGCCGGACAGATGCCTGACACTGAAACTACATTATAATAATAATAATAATAATAATAGATCTGGGTACAACCCAGTTTTGAACCTGTCAGAGCCGGGCAGATGATGCCTGACACTGACACTCCGGCCGGTCATTACCTGTCCCCCCCATCCATAGGAACTTCAAAGGGGAAAAAGAGGGTGGGGGGGGGGGGGGGGTTGAGGGGGACATGAACACAGATATAGGGAGCATATTAATATAAATTATTTACTCAAATGTAAGAATGAAGGAATAATAATAATAATAATAATAATAATCAGATGATGCCGGATACTCTGAGGGAGGACAGGACGACAAAAATGAGCCAGAGAGCCATGAAGTAGGCGGAGGTGAGCCAGGCCCATGGCCTTGGCCCGCCAAGTTCCGCACCCAACGTCAAACGCCGGAGCACCAGAACCGCGATGCAGCCAGCGGAGGTCGCAAAGAAAACAAGAAGAGAGAAGCTGAGGCCTTCGGCATCTGGGATCCGCAGTGGCTGTCCAAACGCGAAGAAGTTGTATGCCGTATCGATCAGCCATGGGATGCCGATCCCTATGTAAATGTTCACCGAATTGCTGCAATTTACAAAATGCCAAAATACAAACCATATGGGATCTCTATGTATGCATGCATGGCATGCAAAAAAAAACAGTATGTGCATATATATGAGCCCGTAAATTTCTATTTTTTTTAAAAAAAAGCAGTAACAGTAAAAAAGACCCACCTTTCAATTACCATGAAAAAGAAACACTAAAGCCTTGCTTCTAACATGTGTCAAACACGGACATAAATACATAAATAAAGCATGGTCTATAGCTGGTTTTAGATAATTACAAAAACCAAATATTTTCTAACAACTTCATTTCTAACCCCATCTAAGAAACTACAATTTGGGGCTTCTTGTTAGAAGCTCCCACCCCCACAAAAAAAAAAAAAAAAAAAAACCCTTACCATCCTCCCCCAAAAATAACTAGACCAAAACTTGGGGATGCTCGACAAGTGCTTCCCCCATTACAAGCAGAGCATCAAACACACCCTATGGCCATGTTTGGCGTAGCTCCCAATTAAAAAGCACTTTTGGACTTCCATCCAGGTTCCAGCCAAAAGTTACAAACTGTAGCTTTCTAGATGGGGGTAAAGATAGGCTATTAGGAAATGTTTGACTTTTGTAACCACCCAAAAATTAGTTATAACCACTCCCACCTTATACTTTCATGTTAAAAGTGGAAGCGAAAAATGGTTTCCAAGTTCCAACCCAAAGTTCTGTCAAACATGCCCCCTAAATCACCCTCACAACCAGCACATATGCAGAATCCTCCATAGGCAATAAACTAGCTCCATTTTTTTTTAATTCACTTGCCTCTTTATTCATCTATTCGACTTGAATAGACAAGTAGAAGTAAAGAGCTGGTTACATTTAGAGATTCGAGTTGGTTCAGGTATGTTGATTATAGAGATTTTCTGAGAGCATATGCATGTGAACCCCAAGGTTTCTAGATTCGTTCACTAGGAGTTGCTTTCCAATTGAGTAAACAGACAGCAAGTTCTGACACCCTTGAAAGAAAGATAAATAATCTTCTCATTCACCGGCATAAGGATGAGAATTAAGCGATAAAAGGATTGTCTTGATACAAGATTCCTTTTACTTTCATGGCAACAAGTCTTAACTTTTAACTGATAGAGAATGTTTTGTGAACAACAGCAATTCCTTACGGTTTGAGTTTTACTTTCTCCAAAAAACTCAAGTGACATGAAACTCATCTTAGAAGGTTGAAGAAAATGACCTGCAGGTAATGTTTGCAATGGCAGAATCAGCTGTCAATTGGCGTTCAGCAGCAATTTTGCTCGCGACTAAATCTGGCCAAGATGTTCCACTGGCTAATGCTGTAAATGCTATCACATATGGATTAATTCCTACAACAGACACAATCCAGTGTAAATCATTTGAACTTGTGAACAAAATCTACAATGGATGGCAGTCTGGCCATAGCCATGGAAAAGAATGAACCTGTGACACAGCTTATGAGATCTGTGAGCCTTGTAACCACATAGGCAATTCCACTGATGAAAGCTAGAGAGCATATGAAGGCAACCCAGCCATGAGCAATATGACAAGGGGGGACTAGTGCAATCAGCAGTCTCCAGGGCACAAGGATTAATTTCCAGGAAGCACTTGCTACACGTATGTAGATATTGCTCATCTTTTTTAATTCAGTGCTCTCCAACTGTTCATGATGACAAAGTCATATCCATGTATAAAGATCAAGAGACAATCTCATATGAATAGTATGACAATGAACAATCCAGCAAATGCATGCTCATCAATCATTAATGGCCTTAAGAAGAGGTAGCTATGAATATTTGGAAGGACGCAATATGCTGTATCTTCCCATGTAGAGTGTGCAAAACATCTTATATGAACTCATAATTGCACTGATCCACAAGAAAAATTATGGATGTCACTTGTAGGGGTGATCATTATTCGGGTTCAACCCGAAAACCAAACCGAACCGATAGATTTGGTTCGGTTTGGTTTGGGTTGAAATTTTAAAAAATTCGGTTTGGGTTCAAACCGAACCGTATTAAAATTTTTGGTTTGGTTTGATTTTGAAGTTTAGGAAACCGATCCAAACCGAATAATCCGAATTTAAATATATTTTTGTCAAGTTAATATAAGTGTATATGTAACTATAAACCCTAATTCAAAAAGTCCAATCTCTGCCATCCTGATGGGGTTTCCGACTCTATGAAATAGGTTTCAAATCACCTTCCATTTTACTGTAACTGGAGTTCTTAGTTTTTCATGTGAAAATATTATGGAGCTTGTTCTTACAAGTTACAACTTTTATGTTATATTTTTAATATTTACTTTATTTGGTAGAAATTTTTCTACCCTACCTTTCTCTGCTCTTGTTTGAATCCAATCTAATTTCTAAAATGGGAGATGAATATGGTTCAAACCGAACCAAACCGAATTAATTCGGTTTGGTTTGGTTTGGTTTCAAAGTAGTTTGGTTTGGTTTGGTTCGGGTTGAAGCCTTAATTCGGTTCGGTTTGGTTTGAGAAAAATTCTCTTCAAACTAAACAAAACCAAACCGTGCTCACCCCTAGTCACTTGGTTCAAAGTTTAATCGTTAACAGTTCCACCATCACATATTTTGAAAATTACAGGCACCGAGGATGCGTACAGATGACATACATATGTGGAGATGAATTACAGCATATTACTTTTTTGAACTGAGAGAACATTTTCACTTCTCTATTGACCAGCTGCAAAAGATTGTGTTATGCATCATGTTGTAATGCAGTTAGCTAATCCCTGCATAACCTTGCCTAGAGATAACAAAGTATTAACGAAATCCTATTCCAGCATGTTTAGACACAATTGAGCGGTCAGGGATTCCACATGAAAAAATTTTGTTTGGCCAGAAACATCAGACAACAGCATTTCGTAGAGGCAGAAGATGCACCATGTACTACTAATTTTCACAGAAGAAAGGTGTAACACTTGTCATAGTGTTTTATTTGATGGAAACCATTGCTGTAGTTGAAGATTGTAATGCCAGAGGAACAACTTAATCAGGCCACACCAAGAATGACATCTCATGGAGGCAGAAGATATATTGCTTATTAGTATTCACAGAAGAATGGTGTAACACTGCCTTTTTTTTCATGGAAATCATTGCTATAGTTTGAAAATCATTATACCAGAGGGAAAACAAGGACACCACATGAAACTTTGAACAAGACAACATTTCATAAAGGCAGAGTATCCACAATGCATAAATATTGACCGAAGAAAGGTGTAACACTCATCACAGTTTTCAATTTGTTATTTTTATTTGATGGAGACTTGCAGAACGTAGCCAGCGTTTGAAAATCATTATACCATAGAAACAATTTAACAAGGCCTTGTCTCCTCCAAAATGAATACCTCAATTAACAAGAAATGTTATAATGCTAGTATGTATAGAGTGCTACTACGTGGCCAAGGCCTTCCATCCAGCCTGGCTGCAAAGTAGAGGAACTGTCCAATAATGATCAGATGGTTCCCATCTAAAAAGTTTTTTAAAAAAATGGGGCAGAAGCTCAGTGGATGGGGCATACAATTCATCCCACCTGCCAAGTTCCCATTCTTTTTTCTTTCTCTCTTTCCTTTTGGAAGGTCTGAGCCATCGATCTTAATCAAACATCTCCATCTGCTATGAAGCCAGGCTGCACAGGGCTGACATTGTGCACTCTCCTTTTTAGAGTTGCTGGCAGCACATTGAATGCTACATGCCTTTGTTGCCAAAAATCACTAAAGGGTAAACATGATAAGTTGTACATTCTTTTTCAGAAATATAAATAGAATTTTAAACTGTCCAATCATACATCAGACAGCCATGGCCCAGCAGATGCACCTGCTGCATCTACATCTCACACGGGCATACAGAGTGCACCCACACAGCATCCAAGTGAAAGCTGAACATGCTCCACATTTCACGCAGCGCATGCAAAGCAGTTGATGTGCATTTTTTTTCTTTCCTTTTTCTAGTTTCTAATGCCGATCCAATCTCAGTTGAAAGGCTTGGATGAGAGAGAGAGAGAGAGAGAGAGTAATATCTCACAGTTCCAGATCTTGGTCAACGGTTTCAGGTCCATGCCAAGTCCAGTTGGTATCTTGGCAGACTCATGGGTGGGTCTCACGAGTCGTGTGACCGAGCCAGAATGGTTCTGTGAAGAGACCCAGAACACATGCAACTGTTTGTATATGAGATTCTACTTATTCGGAAGCATAGCCGATAGCGTTAGTATACATTTCTATGCTTAATATGGAGCAAAAGGCAAATCCATGAATAATGTGTGAAGCAAAGAATTAGCTATTCCACTGTCATAATTTATTCATGTTCTTTGGAGATGTATGAAAACTTGCATTAGATGTCTATGATTGGGAGAAATCATTAAGAAGCTCCTGAAACACTATAGCATTACCATTAGTGCTTCCACAAACTGCCGTCTCCAAACTGAGAATAAATCGACACGTTTGGGGCTGATCTTAATCTTATCACTGAGTTTTTCTTCAGGTGTCTCTCCAACATCAATATCTGGCACACTGTGGTAGCACACACCTGCAACTTGTACAACATTATGATTTGCTTTTCGAGATAGAGTACAAATACAGGATGCCTTGTGCACAAAACATGCTATTCTAATTCTCATGCTAGCAGTCTAGAGTTTTCTTAAAAATTCTCATAGACAGGAGAAAAAATGCATTTTGTCAAAAAATTGATGATATTTGTACTAAATAATTAGTTAATTCAGTCAACATTGATCAACAGAAAGAGAGGAATTTCTTTTTCACAAAATTACATGTGCATGGACATTGAAAGAAATAGCATAAGCATATCACTTCACTTGGTCCGACATGAGAGTTGATGAGTCATGCTCCAGGCTGGACAGATTCCTGATTTTTGTTGATTGGGAAAATCACTATCCTCATGTGCAGGTGCACCCTTTGGCTAGGCCAATGGTGGATTACAAGCCTATTCTATTGAAGACAAGCCATCCACAAGATAGGAGGTTTAGCTTCAGACTTAGAGAAGTTTTGGTTCAGGAAAGTAGATTTTATGGACACAGTCAGGGGAGCATGGACTGAACAGGTTATTGGTAGATCTGCTATGGCTACTTTGATGTTGAAGTTGAGGCACACTGCTCAGGTCCTGAAGACTTGGGGGGTAGACAAAACCTTCCCAGGGAGGGCAGCTAAAGATAAAATCCTTTGGCAGATTGAGGACCTAGACTATTTGGAGGAGGCAGGTATGATGGATGAAGAGGATAGGAGCCTCAGGGAGGTCTTAAAGTGCTAGTTTGATGAGATCTTCTCTAGTGAGGAGATATACTAGAGACATAGATTGAGAGAGAACTGGATCAAAGAAGGGGACATGAATACTACTTACTTCCAGCGCATTGCCTCAGGGAGGAGGAGAGTTAACACCATCACTTGTATAAGGGTGGGTGAGCTCTCAATATCTTCTGATGAGCAGATCTGGGCTCTGGCGAGGGACTACTAGTCCAAGCTATTCTTAGAGGAGAACCTCTTTAGGCCGAGGATTACAAATGATCTCCTTCCCCATCTCTCACCTGAGGAGAGGGAGGATATCTCACAGGCATTTACAGAGGAGGAGGTGCACTAGGCAATTTTCCCACTTGCAGGGGACAGAGCTCTAGGACCGGATGATTTCCCGTTGTTGTTCTTCTAGAAGTGTTGGGATATCATCAAGGCAGAGTTTTTGACAACACTGAGAGAGTTTCAAGAGGGGAGGGCTCACTTGAGGGGAATTAATAAAACCCTCCAAATTCTTATCCCAAAAAAATAAAGAGCTCTAGATTTTCGGGACTTCAAGCCTGTTAGTCTTCTAAATGGCACCTACAAAATCATCACCAAGTTACTGGCATGGAGATTGGTTAAAGTTATGGACATGATGGTCAGTTGTTTCCAGAGAGTTTTCATCAGGGGGAGACATATTCAAGACAGCTTCTTGGTGGCCCATGAATGTCTATTTGTCATGAAGAATGAGAGGAAGAAAGGGATGGTCTTGAAGCTCGACTTCAAGAAGGCTTATGATAAGATTAATTGACTTTTCTTGTTTGACGTGTTAGAGAAGATGGACTTTGAGGAAAAATGGATAGGCTGGTCCAGACATGCATCTCCTCGACTTCTTTTGTTGTCCTTGTCAATGCCAAGCTATCTTCTTTCTTCTATGGTGGGAGGGGGCTCAGGCAGGGAGACCCTATGTCCTCTCTACTCTTTGTGCTAGTGGCTCATGTGCTGAGTAGGGTTTGGTTGAGAGCAGAGGAATCAGGTCTGATCAGGGGTTTCCAAGTTGGGAGAAGAGGTCCCTCAGTTTCTCACTTGCAGTATGCTGATGGTACCATCCTGTTCCTGGCAGAGGATGAGCAGCAACTTTATGTGGCTAGACTTTTACTGGAATTACTAGAGGAGATCACTGGTCTAAAGTTAAGTTCAACAAGAGCTTGTTAGTTGGGGTTAACATGGAGGACATGGCCCTTCAGAGGGCGGCGTGCATTTTGGGTTACCAATTAGGAGCCTTCCCTATCTCCTACATGGGACTCCCTCTGATCCCAAGTGCTCTACGACGTGCAGATTGGCTACCTATTGTATAGTGTTACGAGTCTAAACTGGCTAGTTGGAAAGCTAGATTCCTCTCATATGGGGGCAGGTTAGTGTTATGCAGATCAATTTTGGACAGCCTGCCTATCTATTTTCTCTCCATGATCTGGATCCCAAAGTCTGTGGCGCACAAGATTGAGTCTATTCAGGGGAGATTCTTTTGGCATGAGAGTCGGGGGGACATGTAGGGGATGGCATGATATCAAGTGGGGAAGGGTGTCTGCTAGTAAGGAAGAGGGAGGCCTGGAGATCAAGAATGTTAGAGACTTCAATTTGGCTCTCTTGTGCAAGTGGTTATGGAGGTTGGGGGCAGGAGATGATGGGCTTTGGGCACAGGTTATCAAGCAGAGATACTTCAGCAAGAGCAGAGTATGGGATTTGGAGTCAGTAGCTCTATATCGGCCCTCCCCGATTTGGCGCGGCATGTTATCTTGCAGGGACATTATCTTCTCCGAAGTCTGGGTCGGTCTAGAGAAAGGTGACCCGTGCCTTTTTTGGAAGGATAGATGGTGCAGAGACTTCACGTTGGAGACTTCCTTCCCCATCCTTTTTTTTTTAGCTAATCCCTTGGAATCGATCGCCCAGACTTTTGATCCCCAACTCTCAGGAGGCACCTGGGCACCGACCTTCATGAGGGACCTTAGGACCATCAAGATGGAGCAACTTCAGGACCTCTTACTCTTCCTTCTCGCCTATACTCCACAACTCGACAGGTAGGATACGTGGACTTGGAGGTGAGGTAGGGAGGGGACCTTCTCAGTGAAGTCGGCTTACTCCATTATCTCTGATGTCGGGGCGCACCACAGCCTTGCCCCTCAGGTGTGGAGGCCGCAGAGTCCGTTGAAGGTGAAGCTGCTCACTTGGAGGATTTCTCACGGGAGATTGCCCACTCGAGACAGGCTGATTCATTTCCTTCTGGGCATCCAACCGACCTGCTGTTTATGTGGTCAAGAGGACGAGACCCTGGACCACCTATTTGTAGGTTGTACCTACTCACAAGAGGTGTGGGAGGGTCTTGCTGGGAGAGACCACTGTGCCATCGATAGTCAGACAGAGGAGCATCACTTCATTGGGTTGTGGGGCAGAAGGTGGCCCCATAGAGGTGATAGAGTTGTGTGATGGCTGATCCTGCATGCCACCCTGTGATCTTTATGGGGCGAATGGAACAATAGGACTTTAGGAGGGAGGCTAGAGTAACGGAAACTCTTGTATCTTTCATTTGTGATAGAGTGAGGGAATGGGCAGAGTCATTTTGTAATGTGAATTCCCTCAACTCCCATCTTTTTGTTCTGCTGGGGGTTTAGCGTCTCTCACACTGTCTTCGTGTGACCTTTTGTATAGGGATTTTTGGGGAGCTCTTTGACTATACTTATACATCTATTTTTTTCATTTTATACAATTAGTGGTACTACCCACTTGCAAAAAAAAAAGAGCTTGAAACTGACACCACTTTTCATCCTTGCTAACTTATGGACGGACCTACTATTGAAGATTCAAGTGTAGCCAAAAGGAAGTACATAGAATTATGGCTTCTTATGATTGTTTGGCTAATAAGTCAATTATGACTACTTTGGCTAATAAGTCAACTTCCAATGTGTGAATTTTAATAACTACTATTGTTTACAATTTTTCCCAGCTGCTTAGCATGTGGTAGTTATTGATGACGAGGCTTCCAAACAGAACATTTTAACATCCCTTTCCCAAAAACTCATGATTCCTACCCCACTTTCCCTTTCTCTAGATACCTCTTTTTTGGGGGGGGAGAGGGATTAGAGCAAACAGAATGGAGGAGGAGGAGAAGAGGCTGTGGTGACATCAATGGCATCCAGCGGGTGTCCTGGACAGCAGCAGAAATGGCGGCAGCTGGTGGCGACATCAGGTACGCACCCCCCCCCCCCCCCACACACACACCATTCTTTGTTTTTGCTCTTCCCAATTCCTTATTCTGCTAGTAGCAACGGCGACATCAGGTACCCCCCCCCCCCAGCTTTCAAATTGGATCGACCAATCCAATTTCGCATTCTTCGGTTTTAACCCACCTAGAGTATTGACCTTTAACATCGTCAACATGCTAACAGATGGCTGTACAAGCAATCCCAAATTTGGGGAGCAGGGGGGGTGGGGAAAAAGAAGTCTGAAGACTGTCTGTGTTCTCTTCTCCAGTGGTGACAGTGATGCAAGATGGTGAAAGTACCCACACGCATGCATGAACTTGAACATATCTGGATATAATAAGCCCATGCCTATAAGATGTCAAATGATTGAAACATCTTCAACGCAATAAAGATCATGGAATTCAGTAAAAAATCTGTAAAAAAAACATAAAATATTGGTGGAAATGAGCAAAGGTCTTTCAATACATAGGGATTTTCCCTGAATTGGCTCGCACATGTGAAGATGACTAAAATATCCCTCATTACTAAAAGTCAATAAATGCATACAAGAAACCTGCAGGCAGATGATTTTCAACATCATGAACCTCAAACTGTCCCTCATCATTCCATATCCAACTGTACTATCCTGTAACCTTCCTAAGACTGAACCCCATGTCCAGAATGTCCCATCTTGACTATGTTCACTTCATCCAAAATTCAGAATCCATCAAAATGAGTCATTTCTCAAACTGCATGGACCACTTAAAGAGTATGACACAACTTTTGAGTTCAAATTCAAGCTTTACGGCCTCATTTAAGAGCTTATTCTTTTGTGAGTGATTCCATTTATAGGACATTATTGATGATGGTTAATCAAGGGTGTTCAATCATTTGATTGATGTAATTAACACTGATTGAGGTCAGTGGGGAGAGGTCCAATTCACAGATCCACGAGTCAAACCAAAATAGGGACTCATTCCAAGTCCTTGAGATCATTGATTGACCTTTTCCTTCATTCCTATGGAGGATTGAGGTCCAAATCCCTGAACGATGGTGAATCATCCATTATCATAATCAACATTATCCATAAAACTAAATTAAATAATCGCACTCCCACAGGTCCTCAAGCACACTGATTCCTGACCATTCACATCCAATGAAATTTCCTGGTAACATCCATTGCCACTTGCTGTTTGTTAGGACCTTCTGAGGTTGGAGACTCCATCTGATATCAAAAACTTCCCCCCCCCCCCCCCCCCAAAAAAAAAAAAAAAACACCAAATCCTCACTCATTTCAGGACCTGCAGAAGATTATTACTTCCACGTGAACCCTTACAAAGATTAGCTGGTCTCCTTCTAAGATCTTCTTGTCAGCACTCTTGAGACTTCGAAGAGCAGAAACCATGCTATGAAAGAAGTCAATATTCCGCAGGTAAAGAGCTGATCCTGATAGCCAGTACCAGATAACCAGTACTTCTAATACAACATCAGTGGCAATCTCCTTCGACTAAGGCTCCCAAGTAAGGCTGTAACTCCGAATCAGGATAATGACTTTCGATAGACACTGTTGTCTCTAAACAGGATTGCGAAACCAGAGCAAAAACTTCCCATCATTAGCTCTCTAATCTACTAATCACCCATGTTCCACAAGGACTTCAAGTGATCCTCCACAACTGCTAGCTTGTTCTTCACATTCACCTTGCAAAGAGACCACACTGCATGCATCAAATCTTCTCCTCCCTTCCATAGCTGAAAGGACCAGGGACTCTCCACAATGCAATAGTCCATCACGCCATTAGAGCTCCCTTCCCTCAGGTTGATCACTTCGCCTTTATCTACAGACCCTCCAGGAGAGTTTCTTATAAATGGTTCCCTCAACTAACAAGGTTGTCCACAGGACCATCTTCTATGTCCTATTCCTCTACATTGTAGGCATCTGACAGCATTCCTGCAGTTTCTGGCCCAGTTACCCCTATCCAAACACTTAATCCGAAGGCTTTTTATCTACTTGAAAATGACCCATCTTATTCTTAGTTGTGTGATTCCCTGCATCTGCAACACCTGAGACCTGATTCAGTATTGACTTCTTTAACACTCACCTTCTCTTCTTTCTGATCTCCTTCCATCCTCCCTCCTTCCATCCTCCCTCCTTCCATCCTGTGCAAATAAGGAAACAGGTCCACCAATATTATTTAGGACTCAAACTCAAGATTCACTAACCTGACAGTGAAGATGATGTTGATGATGATGCTAATGATAGTGAGATGAGCATGCTTCCTCATGAACATGACTAGATTTTCGAATCTTCGTTGTTTAGGTTCTCTTTGTAAGCCTTCAAATGACACTTGCATAAAATTATAAGACGCATAAAATCTCAAAAATGATCAAGCAGCTGAGGTCTACAACTTGGAAGTACCTATAATCTTTATTCTTCCTTGGCAAAAGTAACAAAGCATCATATGCCTTACATATCACTCAATCCAACAAAAAGAAAAAAGAACTCCTGAATCATTCAAACCTTGTCTCCTTATCAACAAGACATGAAGCATGAAGAACTGATAACATAAAGGAATGAGGTCTGGTTTTCTTTGGTTGATCTCGATAAGTCAGCCTCTCTCCCTTCCCCAACCTCAGTATTAACAAGTCTCTGATTTGCCATCCTATCTATCTTGTCTCTTATTATGGATTACCAATCTCCACAGAGAAATACATGTAGATATGCAAAGAAAATAGAATCAGTTCCTTCTAAAGACCATGTGACAAGCTCTTCAATATCTGGGCCATAATATTTTGCTAGTATTGTTAGCGAATCAATTTTATCAGGTCTGTATATGTTTGCATGAACTAATATATTAAGAAAATACTACCTTTGCAAGTGCCTTCACAATACTGCTAAGTTTACCGAACATTAACAACTTTACAAGTATAGCAGGATATCAGGTACCTGTGCCTTCCATGGAATGGATGGAGAATATATCAACTATCCTCCTATTTTGGTCCTCATCAATGTGAAGTATTTCAGCACCCTCATCGTACTGATTATCATTATGCTCAAATAAAGCAGCAGTGTCTTCTGGAACCCAGTCTTCTGGCCTCTCACTTCTTGCCCTGGGATGTGATGATGTAATTAAGATGTATAATAGGTTAGATATTTCTTACATGAAAACACCATTCCATTTAATCGAGCAATATTATGTTGTTTCAATATAGATTTGCTGGAAATCTGTAATGAAAACTTTTAAATTTGAACAAAGAAACTTAACAATGGAATAGATAAATAAGGCCATCGCTTGTCTTGAGCAAAGGCATGCAGCAAAAGCAATCCAAATTGCAATACCGTCAACAATGCCTCCCAAATTGTAACCACATTCGGCGTCCACACCTAGAAACATTAACTTTCTGTCATTTACCTTAACAGAAAGATTTCTTTTTTAAAATCAAAACCTTAACATAAGGATGGTCAAAATGTACGATGTTGTCTATTCTTTCGCTAGTCTAGCTAGCAAAGCAGACTCATGCAGGAATTAAACAAATTTTAAAGATGGTTCATTTATAAAGGATAAGGAACTTGATTCATCTGTTGCCTCTCAAGTTTCTCACATCTATAGGAGACAAATAAAACAACCATTACCAAAGGCTTGTTTTTTTTTGGAAACGTGGATGGTACCACAAATATATTGATAAAATAAAGGGATATACATGTATAAACTATCATTGCTCACAGCCCCTTTACAAAAAATCACCACACCAAGACGGTGTACCCAATTAACTCCCCAAGAACAAAAAGAGTGAGAGTTATGTTCCTCCACTTTGCATTACCAAATGCTTGTTAATAAATCAGTTCTCCAAACATTAAGGGAAACTCCAGTGTCAAAAATGACAACAAAAAGTCAATGCTACCCATGTAATCCTGCTTTCCTGCCTTTTTGGATTGAAAAGAGCTTCAGACAGAACCTCTTCTTTTTCATTTATGCCATGGAAAGTAACCAGCAAAACGAGCCCTTTAAACAGCATAGGTCGTTAAACTAGCTATAAGAAATGATATAAAATGAAAACAAAAGGTTAAATTGAAGTGTTTAACATCCAAGCAAACATATGCATAGGTTACAAAGATTAAACAACAGTGACGAGGACAATAATGAGGTCATAAATTACATCCCATCAATCTAGGAGAATCATAGATTCAATACAGAATTGGAGATTTCATGGTTCCACAATCAGCTGCCAGCTTTGCAACAATTTCCTACACGGTGATGGCACCTAGCACAGGTAACTTTGGACAGGTGAAAGTTTTGTCAAAAGTCTTACAAGGTTGATAGATAGAAAATTATACTTTTCTGTTGAGTAGTTCAAGCTCGTGCAACGAAGTAAAAGTCCCCTTTGATGCAAGTTTGACATAGGCACATATGAACTTTTCTAATGCAGCTAATGTAATTAAAACATAGTTCCATAACCCCTTCCACGCATAACTTGCATTATAGTCATTAAACATTAGTTAAAATAAACAATTAAAGGATTTTGTCAACACATAAATGGCTTCAAACTTATAGTTACATGAAGTCACTAGTACATTAAGTTGATAAAATAAACAAATATAGTACCTCTAGGATTATATAAAGCCAAATGTATGCCCAAAAGGACCAAAAGAGCTCAACCAGCCAAACACCCAAGTCTGATATCTTTTTCGATGTTCCACCTTTTGGAACAACAACACAAACTGCATGGATTGGGAACAGATCAAATGCAGCAGAACCAACAAGCGTCCCGGGACCCAAACCTGTGAACAAGCGGACATGAAAAATTGTGGTAATATTGCATAAGACACAATGATAGAATTGAAAAGACAACAAAACCCCCAATAAAAGTAGAAATTCAACAAAAGAATATTTGTGATGAAGGTAACATTTGTCCTAAAATGAAAGATTAAAATATTGACAGAAATAAAAACAAAGAAATGTATGAATCTTGAACAGAAATGGTGTTCAGAACTAAAAGTTCACTAGTGCAAATCAACATAAGCTATGATTGTGATGTCACTCCATGAGAAACTACTAAGCGCAACCACTAGATAAAAAATAACATCACAAAATAAGACAGAAGTGCAGAAAGGAAATAGCAACTAAACAGAATGCCTATTGCTTGAGATATCCGGCCTGTTTGCCCTCCATAGGCCATTACTGGTTCATGGCCTGTAATGATAAACTGGCTACATTTATCCGGATAACCAAGAGAGAGCTCAAATAAGAGTGAGCACCTGTATCATAATAATCTTGACGGCAAGCAATCTGCACAGACTGACGGAAGTCCTAATGCAGACAGAGGGCGTCTTCTGGCTGCTGGAAAAGAATCACAACCTTACCCAGCCATCAAGGTAGTGAAGATGGCATCTGATGATAATTTATCTAGGAATGGGCTCAGGGAGATACACGACAGGAAAACTGCACAAAAGTTCAAAGATAAACGTGCACAAGATCTCATAGAACAAAGTTGTTCCATTTCAATAGACGAACCGGGATGAAGAATTTCCCTGTCTTTTAGATTAAATGGGCTAGTCGCACATAATCCACAACCAAGATCTCACGGTTACTCGAAATTCACAGAAAGCCCGTCAAGCACAGACAATTCAATCAACTAGTCTACACCGCTACAAACAATCGGAACGGCTGTAAAATCCAACACACACACGACTAACGAGCTAATTGATGGACATGTGAGGGAAAACATCCGCATCTGGAATTCTATGAACCATAAAACGAACTTCCAACCAACGACATTAACATTACGGCACGGATGGTCAGTGACAGCGTGAGGGCAGGGATGCCCAGAGACCGGGAGAAGAAAACATTAAAGAACAAACAAGCAAGCATAATATATATATATATCAAAAAAAAAGAAAAAGAAAAAGAAAAACGCAACGCAATAATACCTCCGGCATACAGCTGGCCGATGTTGCGGATGGCGTCGATGGTGGCCAAGGAGATTTGAGGGAAGCTGGTCCCGAATGCCAGGAGCGTGATGTCGGCGATGGTGAAGTTCCAGACCTTGTCGCGGCGGACGACCCGGTCACCCGTGACGGGGTCGACGGTCACGACCTCCCGCGAGTGCTTCACGACGTTCTCCATCGACCGGAAGAAGCGAGCGGTTATGGCCGAGAGGCCGAGGAAACAGTAGGCGAGGGCGAGCAAGTAGAGCACGGCACGGGTCCACGTCCCCAGGGAGACCTCCCCGCGGCAGAGGAAGTAGATGTCGCACCCCTCGCCTTCCGAGAGCAGCGGCATCCTCGGATCTCCCTCGCCGGCAACGGCCATTGCCGCGAGGATGTGCAGCAGCAGCGGCAGCAGCGGCGGCAACGGAAAAAGATGGATCTACCTTCTTCTATGGCCATGCGCGTTGCGTTGGGTCGCTGCTGCTGGGGCTATGTGGGTCCGTCTGCTGCAAGCCGCCACCTATATCGTCACCATTATAATTATTTTTTAATTTTATTTTTTTTAATTTTGTTCTTTCTTGTGACTGGTTTTGATTCAATTATATATATATATATATATATATATATATGAGTAGAGGAGAGAGACGGTGGTTGGTCACGTTGGGCCAGGTATTTCCTACGACGTCGTCGTCGTATATGGAACGAGCCGCTTTAAACGACGGGAAAGGATGGCGTTGCGTAGGCGCAACGAGGAAACGAAGAGCCCGCGGCCCGCCGGAAAGTCTGCCTCGTGAAAAATAAGAGTCAAATGGGGGTTGATTTGATTTTAATGGGCATTTTAATGGGGATCCGATTCAGTCGGCCTGACCCGGCGATCCGGCGTGCAGCGTTTGAACACGGCGGAAGGGGTATAAAAGACGCGCCAGAGGGGGTCGGGATTAGGGATGTCAAAAATATTCATAAAATTTAATTATTCGTATCACTCGATCTATGATTGGTCGAGTATTATTTGAATAAATAGATATAGATTCGGATTCGAATATATTTAAAATACCCGTTGTATATTTGGATAGGGTATAGATTTAATGCATCCGAATCTATACCCGATCCGAACCCGTTCCTAATAACTCAATGTGCATGTTGTGCTTATAATTTTGACATAAACTCAACCCGTTGTCCTCCTTATTAGATTTATGAGTTTCACCTTCTTACTAAAATTGTAAGGATATTTTTATAAAATATAAAAATTACTTTGGTAAGAAAATTATTGATCGGACTTCTCTTTTTCCACTTCTCATAAATCCCACATTCCCTTAGACGTAGATGTGGACTCGTGATCTATAGACGGATACGGATATCCGTGGATATATTTATACCCGTGACGGATATACTCGTATCCATACTCGCGAAAATAATAACGTACTATCCAGATATGGTATTTAAAAAAATTTCACGGATAGGATACGATATTGCTCTACCCGAGTCGAACCCGATCCATTTACATCCCTAGTCGGGATGTTGCCATGGTTTGCTGCGAGCAAGGATGCCGTCGGAGTTGGGGAAGAAAAGAGCTAATGGGATGAGATGTCAGATGAGGGGAGGACGGGAGTGGACTGTTTGCCGACTTAGTCTGACTCAGGTTGACTTAGCCACATCGTACCGTATCTGAAAAATCTAATACGTTGAGGATCACCTTCAGGATCAACCAAGTCGAGCCGAGTCCAAGTCATGCCAAAACTTCAGAATTTTCCGTATTTCCGTGGGTGGATCGCCGAACGTGGGCCCAATCCAAAATCCCACACGGAGAAGCCCTCCTTGTGTGACTTTTAACGTGTGCCATTTTCTTTCGTTTTATTATTATATATATATTTTTGTTTGTTTGCCGAAGACATCGTTGTGGGGTGACCGAGTGTGACGGGGACCCACGTTTGTAAGGAAAACGTGACTTCATGTATCTGTTCCGTCCATTAGTTTGAATTTTTTTTAGAGATATAATTAGATGTATTTCCTTTAAATCTTGTGTATTTTACTCCGTATGTTTACCGTCTTTATATTGTCACGGTGATATATCTCCATAATAATTGATGTGAATGCATCCCATCCATCCCATCCACCATGACACGTGATCAGATCCCGCCTTTTCGAAGAATGTCCGCTTTATTTCGAATTTCAAGTCTAATGATGGCAGAGCGACCGGATCTCTAGGTCGTGACGTCAACTGATCCTAGACACATTACCAAGATAATCCTTCCCTGATCGCATACTCCCATACAGATTGTGCACATGTTATCGAGGTAGGTAATCCCATGATCTCTACATGTTGTCTAGTTTACACTTTTCGACCGTCATGCTTTGCCTTATTCTCACATCCATACGGAACCTCCGCGGATAGGAAAATCACACAGGGACTCGGATTCACTATCTATATAAAGTTGGTCTCAACGATCTCCTCAAGATACACAATAGTACTCATCCCTTGCCAATAGCACACAACAATATCTCTCCCTTTCCTCCCTCTAGAAATCCCTTTTTCTTGTGCTGACTTAACTATTGAAGAGTTTTCTCGGAGCACGAACTTCTCTTCCTGTGTAGAAGGATCAGCCCTGATGCTCGGCGCACACATCTAGCATTCGAGAAGCCTTCCTTGATGCTCGACCTCAACGTTTGGCCCTGATGCTCGGCTTATGATTCCTCCTCGTCCGACACTCCACTGGAGACTCCCCCTCACCTTGAAGTCCTTTTGACAATGAAGCGTCAGATCGAGGACCTAAAGAAGGAGATGAAGGAAGTGATCACGAAAGTGGTCGAACAAGCACATCCCCCTGCTCAAATCAGTAGCTCTCCCTTCGCTTCGGAAGTTTTATCGGAGGTGCACACGGGAAAGTTAGAGCTCCCTACCATGAAGCCGCACGATGGTACGACTGATCCCACTAAACACTAGGAGAGGTTCAACAATCTCCTCACCTTGTCGGGGGTGTCAGATCCCATCAACTATTCTGCCTTCCCCCTCACTCTAGCAAAGGGGGCAGCGGCCTGGTTCTAACCTCTGACGCCAAGCTCGATCTCCACTTCCCTCCAACTCGGGAAGGCCTTTCTATCCCACTTCGTGCCTGGCCCGTCAAGATTTCGGCCTACCTCATGGCCATCAAGCAATAAACGGATGAGACACTCGAGTCCTACTTGGGACGATTTCTCGTCTGAGGCCCTCCAAATTTAGAGCCCGAAAGTCCCCACAATTGTCGCGTCAATGTTGAGGGGAACAATCGACCTCGGCCTCTAAAGCTCCCTCGCCAAGAGGCCTCCTACCACCTTCTCTGAGCTGATGGCCAAAGCTCGGAAGTACAATAACAAGGAGGACATCCTCTCTGCCCATGCCCGAGAACCGGAGGAAGCACCCAGTAGATAATATCAAGTGAGAAGTTATGCATCAGAGGGTTTTCTAGAGACACATAAATGCTGGTGAGAACTTCTCTTCCTGTGCAGGAGGATCAGCCCCGACGCTTGGTGCACATATTTAGTGTTCAAGAAACCTTCCTTGACACTCGGTCTCAATGTTCGGCGTTCCTCTTTTCTACATTGGCTTACTCGTTTGGTCACGTCAAACAAATTCGAGTGTAATATACACAACAATAACTATATTTCATAATCATGTATAACCCTTTTATTAGTTACATCTATTTAATTTAATTATAGGTAGGTTAAGATTTAAAAAAATAATCTACCCTTATTTAATCTTCTCATATAATTCAGATAATGAAATATATACACCTACAATTTTTCATCTCTTTAAAACTTCATGTTTTACGTGCTTAGTGAAGTATTTTGCTAGCTATGATAGTGGTAGAGTACAATATTCGTTAATATAAGGGTATACGTGATGATGCCATGAATAAGAGGATAAAGAAGAAATTATGCAAGGTTTTAGGAATATATAACTATTGATTTTTTTCCCATTTGCATGCACCATGCCACCAAGAACGTGCATGCACATAAAACGTGAATGCACCGGGACGCCCCGTACGTCCCAGACAAGACAACTCCTTTATCTGTCCGGATTCCTTCTTGATTTGTTAGTCATTACCCGTAAGTATTTTCTGTCCTTTTGCTTCCATTACATCACGTGACAGAACTCCAAAAATGGACAACGTGCTGTCCGACCTATGGTTTGCAAATTTGCAATAAAAATAGGATATTATCTATCTATACTATATACTTTGAACTATGAACAGGATATGAAGGAATATTTTGTTAGAATTCCTGCATCCATCCACAGACAATAATAGCCCTAGGATCGTATACTTCTATACTAGCCACTCAAAAGTTTTTAACTATTGGTTTATTAAAAAAATTACATGAAAATTATAACTAAATGAGAATTTATAAAAAAAGTATTCTTAGAAATATATTAACAAACATATCATTGACTTACTTCAAAAAGAACATAAATATCAGTTAAGTATAATTTTTTATAAATTTTTGACAAAAAATGATATGTCTATAAATAAATATAATACTTTTACACAATGATATATCTATTAATATATTTTTAGGAATTTTTTTATAAAATTTTATTAAAATTTTTACATATATACCCCCATAAATTTTAATTTTGTCAAATATATCTATCATCTGAACATATTATCACGAATATCCTTGAAATATGAGTAATGTCACGATTATGCCCTCGCCATAACTCCCGTGTGTTTAACCCGAGTTAAGTGTGAGTTGAAGAGTAAGATTTTTGTATATATATCTCTGTAAAGTTTGATTTTGTCAAATATATCTTAGATCTAACGACAGTAGATGATATATTTCACGGAATATTCTCCTGCCATCGATGACATTAAACTAAAAGATATAACCGCAATATTTCCGTCTAAACGAAGGATATTCATAATAATACGCTCAGATGAAGAATAATAGAATATATTTGACAAAACTAGATTTTACGAGGATATATACGTAAAAATCTTAATTTTATTTAATAATAATTTTTATGTAATTAGGCCAAACCCGTATTATTGCTAATACTTGACAACTTGTATTTATAATTGTATTTATAATGCTTAATTTGCTCTCTCCCCCTCCCACCTCGGTAGCTTCAACAATCCTCCCCATCACCCCCACTCACATTCTCCATTTCCACGACGGTGGCCTTCGTATCCATCACTTTATTTCCACTCTCTTAAATCTTTTTTAGTAGATAATTATTTTTAACGGGAAGAAGGGAGTCAGAATATTAAGCTCATGACCTCCCCCTTACAAAGAGAGAGAGAGAGAGTATCCACTCCATCACTGATATGGGAGATCACTCTCTTAGGCCCCCTTTGTTAACCGAGCACGGTTAGCGGAGGCTGTGTGAGGGGGGAGGCGGAGCCCATCGGGGAGCTTCTCTCTCCCCGATTGCGCTATCCGCCCGATCAACCCGATGTCAAAGCCGCCCTTAAATATAAGAACTATTTAACGCACACTATCATGTGATTGGTCCATGTAGAATGATAGTACCCATGCAAGGGACAAGAAAAATCTTTAATAAGAAATCAAAGAAAACATAGGCTCCATATCCCTCTTTAAAGAGAGTTTTTTTTAATCTCTTTTAAGTCCC
The DNA here is from genome assembly GCA_022559845.1 of Amorphophallus konjac. Classification (NCBI taxonomy): domain Eukaryota; kingdom Viridiplantae; phylum Streptophyta; class Magnoliopsida; order Alismatales; family Araceae; genus Amorphophallus; species Amorphophallus konjac. The sequence goes on along the minus strand of CM040119.1, from coordinate 351,433,690 downwards.
ATCTTCTGATCATGTGTGAATTTGCAAGATTATTAGATATAAATTATACACCATAATATGCAATTAAATTTTGTTGTCATTATGTGTTGCTTTCGGTTCTTAATCCCAACAATGATTGAATTTACACCAGAGCTAAAAATATAATTGCCATTTGGTTCCCATGAAAATCATTTCCTCTATAATATTTTCATACATTTTTCCCCATAAAATATTATAGAGCGTTTGTTTGCATGTGGCGTTATTTTTTTTTGTTTTGGTTCATGAATCATACCTATCGAAAACTAAAACCAAAGGTAAATAATGATTTGAAATTACAAGAAGGTAAGAGAATATCTTGTTATATTCTCTTAGTTTCTTGTGATTTCAGGCCATTTTACCTCCAATTTTAGTTTTTGATAGGTATGATCTGTACATCAAAACAATAAAATTTCAAGGGTCTTTTGCATAAAAACTATTGTTAAATAAAAATTTACAAAAAAAATATTCATGCAAATATATTAAAAGACATATTATGTAAATATGAATCATGTAAAAATACCATAATTATTTACAGACATATCACTTCCTTTTATCAAAAATTTATAAAAATATCACACTTGAATAACATATATGCACCACTTGAATTAATCAAGTTATATACCTGTTAATACATTTTTAAGAATAATTTTTTTTACAAATATTTGTTTAACAATACTTTTCATACAAAAAATCCCAAATTTTAATATCACATATAGACCAAGTAATCCCAGTTACACTATTTTATAAACAAAACAAACGATCAAAAATATCAAAAAAAAAATAAAACGCTTACAAAGTTTTAAGGCATTCTATGATAAAACAAACAAGCTTTTTTTGTCTAAAATTGGGAAGAAAGCCTCTTAGTGTATTTTTGAGAAAAAAAAGAAGTGAATTGCAATCATTTTAAATGAGATCCAACAATCACCCGCAGCATCAGAAGCCACCCTTTCTCGCAAATGTTCCCAAACAACACACCCAAATTTCCTTTCCGCTCATCACTCACCTGTGTCCAGTATGATCTCCAGCCCTCCACATCCATGGAATGCAATGCAATCCAAGCATTTAACTTTAAAAAGATAATACAAACTAAGCGGCAACTTGCCAAACATTTCTGAACACCACGAATTAGCCGGATCCAACGTACACTGTCACAGGATAGTAAAAACATTAATGCAGCATATGAGATGAAAGTGGAAGCCCATGTAGTAGTATCCGATCGGAACAACTACCCAACCCAAAAAAAAAAAAAGACTTGCTCGTTTCACAGTAAGAATGCAAAAGTGAAGCTTCAAAGATCGGGCCTTCAAACAAAACTGGGAACCCAGACATCTCCCTTAAAAGTTAAAACCAGACATCAAAAAGGCAGCACAATCAATCTTCCTCCTCTCCCTCGTTCTCTGCAATGTTGAAGTACCGAAGCTCATAGACACCACGGTCCTTGTTGGATGCAATCACACGCAGCCAGTCCCGTACGTTGTGCTTCTTCAAGTATTTCTTTGTCAGGTACTTCAAATACCTGGGAGTTTCCAAATGAGGAACACCACGTTAGCAGCTAATTACACAAGCCTCTTGAAAAACAGACCATCTCACGACCGTTCATTCGTTTATGCCATTACAGGGGGGGGACAGAGAGGGCAGATTACAACGAAGACGGAATGAGATATTATCGTATTTCTTTAGGAATATTTTTTTTGAAAAGGTGGACATTAAGAAATGTTTCACTAAGCAAAATCATCAGATCTTCACAAATGGGGTTAAATACCCTCAATGGTGGATGATAAGAAAATCTTCTACACTTTCAAAAAAAAAATTAAGAAAACCCTTCTAAAGCACTATTCAAAAAAAAATCCCATAGCCAAAAGCGCCACACAAAAGCGGGGTCAAATGTGCCAAGCACTCCATCGGCAAACAACCAACTGATTAGGAATCGAATCCCAACACATAAGAGATTGAGGAACCGAGAGAGCAAAACATGCAATATCCTCCTGATGCATGACCCTTGTGCGAAGCTAATAGAGTTGTGATCACTAGAAAATTGAACTGAATGCCAGACTTACCAAGATGCAATAAGAATTGAGGTAATTCATACAGATTGTGGAGGACATTCTTCACGGAAAAGGAAATTGAGAGGTGAAATTGGCAAAGTGAAAAGCATTTGTAGCGAAAGTACAGTTGTTCCAGAGTGCTGTAACAATGCTACTATGAATATAAATGTTTTGGCATGGATGCTTTAAACAAGATAATTTTTCTAGAGGGAAGGTTCCTCGTAGCAAAATAGAGGAGAGGAGAGGTTCCTCATAGCATGGAGAGGTTCCTCATAGCAAAATAGAGGAGAGGAGAGGTTCCTCATAAATGCTTTGGCATGGATGCTTTGGCACCAATTTTATTGATAAATAAAAAGAGGTGATACAATCAAAACAAAAGTAGAGGAGAGGTTCCTCATAGCAAAATATTCTGAACGGTATGACATAATTTCTTTCTTTCAAAGAAACATATCAACTGGAGAAGATATATAGAATGATCATAAGAAAAATCCTTCCGGGTTATAGGCACCCAGGATTATCTGAAATGTCCTGTTTCAATTGTTTGGCAATGCACATCCTGCATGCAGTATAACTCTTCACTCAACACCAAAAATGGGATAACAAAGGGATACACAGAGTCTGTGGCAGGTATGGCAGAAAAACATAAAAAAATTGCAGATGCAGATAACTTTTGTTCATAAGTTAACTGTCTGGGCACTTATTAAAAAGCCATAGTAATGCAAGTCAATCTACTGTTACCATGGTTAAGGCATCCAAGACGTCCAAGGCGATGGCCCACTGCCTTACTGCATAGGTAACATGGCAAGGCGTCTACGTGAAGCCTACTTTATATAACTAAGTACATTTCAAGAGAACTATTACTATACATTTTCTACATACACATTCTATCTTTAGTTAATAGAAAATTTGATATTCACAAATCTTCAACATATAACTATATTTTAAAAATACAAACAGAATAAATGACAAACAATAACAAATTAATAAGGAGAAAACCAATAAGAATATGCGAATACCAGTCAATCAAAATGAAAATTTTAATCTAAAATTTGGTATTCAAATAGTTATGCTCTATATTAAAAGGAAGCATACATGTGACATATTTCTAGGTAACTTATAAGCACATCAACATAATAATTTCATAATTTTCCACTTGTCCATTGTTAAAGAAAGCCACAAAATGATATTAGATTCAAAAAATGCACCATACAAATATGAATCAATTACTTTAAGAGGAGGGAAGAGGAACTGGTAGGGATAAGAATCCGAGAGAAAGGGGAAAGGGAAATGAAAGTCCTATCTTCTCCTATGTTATCAAAAGCAGTGGAGGCGAGCACCGAGGCGAAGCGAGGTGACCACAAGTGGCCTCGCTTTCGCCCCAATCGCCTCGCCCCGGCCCAATCCGCCACCGGCCCACTTCTACCTGCCTCGGCCCACCGAACGCGCTCATCCCACTCCGCACACCCTGACCCAGGCCCGCAAACCCGATAACGGGATCTACAACCGAACCCATATAAGAGCCTTCTTCCCTTTCTCTTCTCTCTCCCCGATCGTAACCCTAGGTCACCCCCCTCTCTCGCGTCTCTTCCCTCTCTCATGCGAATAACAGCAGTGAGCCACTCTTGCGGCAGACAGTGGCGAGGCGGACAGCGGCGAGTGGCATGGCAGACAACGGCGAGTGGCGCAGCGGCAAGTAGGTAGGTCTTTACCATCTTCCCCCCTCTTTCGTCTCCCCTCTTTCTCTTCTCTCCTTGGCAGCAAGCACAAGCTGAGCCCCTCTCACTCTCTCTCTCTCTCTCACACACACAGGGGCCAAGCCTCTCTCTCTCTCTCTCTCTCTCTCTCTCTCTCTCACACACACACACACTCTCAGACATTCACAGACAGAGAGGAGCTGAGAGTCTCTCTCTCACTTTCTTTCACTCTGTCTCACCATCTCTCAATCTCTCTCTCACACATAATTTAAAAATGCAAGCATTGGACATGGATAATATAGACAGGCAGCCAGGTGAGAGAGGCGAACATGAGTCAAGGCAAGGCATTTTTGTCTCGCCTCACCCTTCTCCATTGCCTAGGTGAGTGAGTGATCGCCTTTGATAACACAGGTTATATGTACAGCATTGGAACCACATACCTTGACACGTGAATATTGACAGTTGTAGATTCTGCTATGAGAACATATGCAACTGGCGATTCTTCTTGAATGGATTCCGCTCCACATGTACAGTTACCTTCAATTGTCCCTTCTTCTCAATCTACTTTTTAGGACAGGAGATGTAATTAACCGATCAAGATGTCTTTTATTCCCAAAAGAAGAACTAACCAAAATGTATTCCACCTGATTATTAGTTTCTATCCACTTTCTTTGCCCCGATGAAAGACCTAAATGTTTCACCATGGTCAGCCACAGATTCGTGCACCAGACACCCAAAGGGAGAGGTCACATCTCAAGTAGCCAAGCTGCCAAGCTGAGCATCTATTCAGATTCACTCATGTTTAGCTTGCATATAATTATGCATTTTATGTTACAAAAGAAATACATACCTTGCAATAACACAAGTTGCTTTTCTAGCAAACTTTATCCCTTGAATTCCTTTGTGCGACATTCATTATCTATAGCTTTATTTATTGTAATGTGGTCGTCTACATCTTTTAAACAATATGTGTGCCAATCAGTTGCCATGGATTTACCCCGAATGCTTAGGTTGGTAGAGCTACCAGTACATAAATAAATACCTTGTAAACAGAATTACAAAGATGACCATGTAATGTGAGGCCCTCACCACCATCCCACCCCGATCACCAAAAAAGGAACAAACAAAAGGAAACCTGATTTGAAGCTTATGAATCGTACTGTTGTAGTCATGGCACACTGAGTTGATATTGGTCAATGCAGTCAACTGTGCCCCAACAGATGTATCCTCATACAACACAGAGAATAGATCCTCACGAAAAGGGGCCATAGACCTGCCTGAGCAATGAGCAGTTAAGAATAACAAATAAGGAACTATTTTAAGACTCTTCTGCGGGACATTTCCTAGCTTGATATCACACGTAAAGAGAAGTAAACGCATGGTCAATGGCAATGAGGAAAAGAAGAAGGGAGCACTTACTAGATCGAGAGTTAAGTATAATGACAGAAAGAACTGAACTGCCAGGTCGGTTTTCGCATAGGGACTGTCAACTTAAACATAACGAAGATAGAATACAGCAGCAACAAGACACCGCAGGACATCCATGAAGTTTAAGTGTTGAAACCAAGGTTGAATCAAATCAATCAAGCAATCTTAAGCTCGGATCCGTAGAACAAATGGTCATGTGCCAAGGATGAATCTTTCTACACAGAACCGTAGCGAGAGAGAGAGAGAGAGAGAGGGAGAGAGATGATGCATGGGAGCGTGCCCTCTTACCGCTTGGAGAATGGACCCTCCGACGCGACGGTGATCTTGTTCTTATCGCGGGAGACGGTGACGGCGTCCCCGAGAGCACCAGGCTTGCCGCCGGCGACCTTGATGCGTTCCTGCAGGAACTTCTCGAGGGAGGCGATGTCCATGATCTTGTCCTCCACCGGCTTCGCGCAGTCAATCGTGAAGGTCGACGCCCCCTTCTTCTTCCCTCCCTTCGCCCCCGCCGAGCGGACGCTCCCTCCCCGGCTCATCTCTCTCCTCCTCCTCCAAATCGTCTTCCGTCGACGAGCAGCGGTGGCGGCGCCTCTCTTTCCGACTCTACTCCCGCCACTCTCCCTAGGGTTTCGCGGGTTGGCTGGGGCCGCCGGGCTTTTATGTGCTCCGTTGTGGTGACTCGCGGAGCACAGTTATTCTTCAGGACACAATATGTCTTTCAATATAATATTAATGATTTTGGTATTAATATTTTTCTTTGAGGTGGCAGTGTCATAGAAGCTAGGGTATAGTTTAAATGCCAAGTTGATCGAGGAGTGACATCTGCCCTGGAATCAATGGATAATCGTTATTAAAATACTTTTCTTTAAATTAAGAAAAATGTCATTTAAATTTGCCTATATACTTTATGTGATATGTGAGATGTATCTTTCTTTACTATAGTATGTTTGTTCATAGCATGTGTTTCCTTACTCTCTCATATTATTGTATTTTAGGGTTTTTTATATGAAAATTATTGTTAAATCATAATTTATAAAAAAATATTCTTAAAAATATATTAAGAGACATATCACTGTATAAATCTGAATTGTACAAAAATATCATTTTTATTTACAGGTATATAACTTCTTTTAGTCAAAACCTTGTAAAAAATTATGCTTAAATGATATTTATAAACTACTTGAATTAATGTAAGGTTACGTATGTTAATGTATTTTCAAGAATGATTTTTTTACAAATTTAACTTTGATTTTCATGCAAAAATCTCTACATTTTATTACTTATAGTTTAAAATCTCTTTCTACCTAAAAAAATATGATGTCATTTTTAACCTAAATTTTGAAATAGATGAAAAGTAGAGTTTTTTGCAAGAAAATTATTGTTAGACATGATTTGTAAAAAAAATATCCCTTAAAATGCATTAACGCGCATATATATTACTGTGAAAATCTTAATTGTGCAAAAATGTCATCGTAGTTAACTTTCATCCGTGAGGAGACAAATATTCTATAAAGATTCTAATATTCTCATTAGTTGAGCGCGGAATAACTCAAATGTCCCTCATTGAAACGTCCTAGTTCATTTAAGGGGTTCTGTAGAGGGGGGGGGATCGCTTCCTCCCATGTCCCATCCCCTCCCCACCGTCCATTAGACCTGACTCGTAAGTGAAGTTTGGGATAAAAGAGGAAGCGGCCAACATGTTCTTCATCTCCGACGGATAGGTTATTCTTCTCCGATTGACAAGATCGTCGTTCAATTTTGCCTAGGTCATCGTTCATCTTCAGTCATCAACTTCTTCCTTGTACTAGATTCACTACTCCACTGCCCTCTAACTTTTTTTTTCACTTACTCTCTTTTCGTCTACTCTAAACTTAAACATGAGTCAGAGTTCATCTATTGATATTTCTTTTTCGAGCATCCCATAGATTGTTAGAATCTATGCTTTAAATTTTAAAAGGTTTAAATCTCTCTTTGTATTGATTAGTCTCACATTGAAAAATAAAAAATATTTTCATATACTTTTAATTGAGACTCTTGTCTTTGTTGTATATTCCTTTGAGATAGGGCAAAGCTCAACCGAGAGCACTTCAATCTATATAGAGATATAGAGATGAGCAAGGCTCCTTAAGATGGGGAATTGAGGAAACTTTATTCTTATTTGAAGGGCATTGATTTTGCAAAAAAAATTTAGCAAACATTCTAAAAAGAGGATTTCTAGTACCATCAAATTTCTGATCTTCCCATCTATCACACTCTCTTTTTCATCTATTTTAACTTAAAGATAAATGTTTCCTAACTCAAAGAGCACTAAACCTAAGTTCAACACAAATCTCATCTGAGCCATCCAATTTCAAGTTCAAGCATCACTACAGCACTGGCAAATGAGGTGATTAAAAATGTAAGAAACAATTTTTGACAGTGAAAATATAAGATATATTTGACAAAATCAAACTTTATATGAACATATATACAAAAATCTTACTCTTTTAACTTACACTTAACTCGGGTTAAACAAGCAGGCGTTACGATAAGGGCATAGTCGTGACATTATCCATATTTCAAAGATATTCATGATAACATGCTCCAATGAAGGGTATATTTGACAAAACTGAACTTTACATGACTATATATGTAAAAATCCCTAAAAGTTGAACAATCACCCCTTTCAGGAAAAAAATAATTTCACTATAAAACTCATCGAGCCACTGTTTCAAATCAAAGAGAGCAAGCAAGAGTACGTAATTTTCAGTATATTACCATAGGAAACAAAACAAGCAAAAAGCCTAACTTTAAGACAAGTTTTCTCCCACCGGCAATGCTTAGAGAATGCAATGGAAGCCCATCGTGGTATTTATAACCCCCCAGAGGGAAGGAAGGATGGCTTTGACAAGGCGCAAAGATGCCTGCGAAAAGAGAACTCATAAACAGATTCATAAAGTTGGTACAGTTTGGTAAGCACAGCTAAAAGGCAATCAGTGCTGCAGAGTCAACAATATTTGTCATCCATCTTCCATTCCCCAGCCACCACAATCAGAAGTCAGAAGCCCCATAGCAGAAATAAACTTGCTCCTATGGCCGTCGCAATGCGGAAATCAGAAACCGCTGTCGCGGTAGGGGCCGTGGACGCGGACGGGGAAGACATTCAACAGTCATCGTCACTGGAGTCTAGCTTCACAGGGAGCACTGCAGCACAGCAAATAGAATCCCTATCCTTGAGAAGAAGGCAGCTTCCATCTGAGTTCCACTTTAGGTCAGAGACGGCGAAACTTGGGAGTGGAACACCCACAGAACAAGCCCCACAGGGGGTCCACATGTACAGGTGGGAGCTTCCTGTGCACACAACAAGACGTGGGCCCGTTGGATCCCAGGCTGCAGCACGAATTGGCTCTTTTTGTACCAGAATTGCAGCAAGCTCAAGGTGGCGAATGTTCCATATCCAAAGAACCGTCGGCATGTTATCATTACGGGTGAAAAGATATTGGCTGTCATTGCTCCATGACAGGAGACCTGTTTTCATTCAGAGAACAATTGAACCAGAAAGTAATAAGCATCTTGGTCCGTTTTGAATGCGGTGAAATAAGAAAGACCACAGATTCAGTGATAAGGGACAGAGCTGCCAACAGGTTGGGTCCAACCAAGCTGAGACAAGACCAGGTCCCAAAAAGACCCAAACAAGGTCTTGCAGAACGGTCTACTGTTTTAG